>JAOXYF010000006.1:14590140-14641262 GCA_028565775.1 Sternarchorhynchus goeldii
ATCTATTGGGGCCGGTGCAGGGAGCTTTGGTGCTGTTGTTTTCCCCGTGCGGGGCTTGAGAGGCGGGGCGTGGGCCTGGGGGGCAAATCTGGGTGCGCAGGTCACACGGGAGACTCCGAGAGCTGTAGTGAAGAAATACAGCGAGAAGCTTGGCGGGGGGTGTGTGTGTGTGTGTGAGAAGAGTGCGAGTATGTGTGTGTGTGTGTGTGTGTGTGTGTGTGTTCTGGGAGTTGAAGGAGAGACAGCAGTGATGGTGAAATATGCTCGGATGACTTGCACGTTTCTACATACGAAGAGTTGACATTCCCACCCAATCACACGCGGCTGAAAGCGCCACCCGGTAGGAGCAAGGTAAAAGTGTGAAAAAAAGTGTTAAAACGTGGGACGCAGAGAGTTTGCCGTTAGATTAATGCCTGCTCGGTTAAAAGCGTGCAGCGGATTAGCATGAATGTGGAGCAAAAGCACTGTGAACTAATCCACTAGGCTCGTCGGCCCCTGGCGGTCTCTCAGACACGGCCGGGGGGTAACCAACCTGGTGCCTTCCGGGTTCGGGATGAAGAGGGACGGGTTGGGAGGGTCGCTATGGCAACGCGGGACTTTCACAGGCCGAGGGCTGTTCCGCGGAGCTGGAAATGAAAACAAATGGACTTTTCCTTGTAAACGTTGGTCGAATTTGTTTTTTAAAAGCATGACCAAGAGTGTTACATTGCCCTGCCGGCAAATAAGACGGGACGCGCATCACGGCCTTGTGGTTGTAGGAGGCGGGGCTTGGCCCGGCGGCAGGGGGTGGGGCAAAACGACTCACCCAGGTACAGGCCGCTCACAGGGCTGTGCGGCTTCCCGATCACGTGACCAATACACTCGTTCATCAGGGCCTGAAGACTCTGGGTGGGGGAGGAGGGAGGGTGAGATACAAGAAAAGCTTCTCTCCCACACAGCTGAGCTCTAACAAATGTCTGGGAGCTGTACAGGATGAAGGATTGTAATCTACCAGGAAATCGTCCTCGGGCAGAGCAGAGATGAACACCGGCTCGATGGCTTGGAGGAAGTCGAAGCCTTGCGTTGCCCACCTACGTATTCAGAAAGCAAAACGTGCAGGGATTCAGCGTTCGGCAGCGCGGACCCACGCGCTCCTCCATGACGACCGCGCCGTGACGACCGCTCACCTGGGCCGCGTCCCTCTGCCACTCTCACACTTGGTGAGGACGTAGTTCATCCACTTCCGGGCGAAGGTGATGTAGCGTTCCCCGATCCGCTGCCGGAACTCTCCAGACATCAGCCTCACCACCTCTTTATGGTACTGCGGGTCACGGACAAACCCAGAATCGGGAAACGGTTCGTGCTACGTACCATGTCCCAGCTTGTTTGTAAACAAACAAACAAACAAACGTAATTTCAATCCAAAAACGTGAGAGTGTCAACCTCAAAGGCGAAGTTGTAGCCCTGGATCATGGCCTCTCTGTAGTACTGCTGGAGGGTGGAAGGTTCCGGTTCATCTACATCGGCCTCGAACTGAGAGGTGAACATGTACTCCACGTGGTCGATAGCGCTATTGATCTTACCGCACAGCTCCAGAGCCTCGTTCTAAAACAACAACAACAACAACAACAACAACAACAACAGAGTAAAAATGTTAGTAGGAAACTCAGGTCGAGGTTATCACTTCCTGACGGTGTTTATTAGCAAGCTTACGTGTTAATGCCTTTAGAGTGTTAGATTAAGGTGTTGTCAGACAAGTTGGGCTAGTATGTATTAGATAAATGACACATTTATGGGGTGTTTGATATAAACATAAGTCAGCATAATTTACTGTTTCTAAATTTAAAACTGTTAAACTCACCAATGTATTCTGAACCCATTTCCACAATTACATAACGTACCGCTGATATTGAATTCCCCCTTTACTTAGACAAACACAAATAAACTTTTGAACTTTCGGTTCCATCTGTGGCCTCAGATCATGAAATCTTTCCAAATGGCACGACTCTTCTCACTTTCACTGTGGAAAGTTCTGACCCACATAATAGTGCAGGTCTAACTGTTCTACCACCAACAGACAGGAACTGAAGCGGCGTTTCAGTAGTGCTTCGAATACGGGAACAAACGCAAACAAATCCACAGGCGATCAGAGCTGCACTGAATATGTGCTGATGAAGTGGTACTCAGAAACAGAGCGCTGTCAATATTTCAAAATTCAGCGAGTTCAAAACATCATCTAGAATTAAGATTAAGATCTCTGCAGACAGGACATGAAAAACAGAACATAAACAAACAAAAGATTTTAATTTTAGAAGGCAAAAGTTAATAAAAATGTGTCTTGGGAATGTAAAACGAATCTGAGCTCACTGATCAGCTCAGAAATACATTTTAATATACATTGGAAAAAAAACGGGGGGTGGGGGGGGTTGGTGGATTCTCTGCTGCAACGGCATGGTACCTTGAGTTGCTCCAGGGCTTGGGCGATGAGAGGCTGGCTGGAGGTCTGCTCTCGTCGCAGGGTCAGCAGATCCCCCATGGACTGCTGGAAGGCCTTGCGCTGGGTCACCAGGTGGGCTGACTGCATTACTATCAGAAGCAGGTTCTCCACCTGGAGCGAGGAGAACGTTGGGAGATCCCAGTGTGAATTCGGACGCGGAGTCGGTAAACACAAGCTGAAGTTATAGCCCCCTACCGTACAACTGTGTCTATAACCTTGATTGAAATATATACAGTACATTATACATTACTTCAAGACGAGGTATTATTTTTGGATGAACCTCACCTTCATTGCCTTCAGGGTGTCCACGGTCTCCATCTGAGGCACCAGTTTGAGGACTGTTCCATCCCAGTCAGCCCAGCTCTCCTCGACGGGCGAGTCCCCGATGCCATGCTTGCTCATGAGTAGGTAGGCCTCGTCCTCGGGCATCTCGTCGGGCTCCCTGGAGCACTCCTTCCCCGCCGCTGCATTCAGGAGCTGCAGGATGGTGGACCTCTGCTCCATCAGACCAGACGGGACAAAAACCTGCAGCTCCTCTACGCCGGGGATCTGGACCTGTGTGCAAGAGACACCGACACGTTCACACCCAACTCACGGCCGGCCTCACCTGGTCAAAGGTGAGGACACTCAACAGAATTACTGCTAGCTTGAGAAGGTCATTGGCATCGATCGAGCTTTATCTTACAATTTCCCTAAAGAGGGGAGAAACACTAAACTTGATTCACTAACATGTGCTATTCAACACTAGTCTGCAGATTTTTGGGGCACGGAAAACCGAGAACAAAAGGGCAGAGATTTCTTGCATCCTGATGTAGTTCGTGATCGGCGTGAACTCTGTGACTGGATTCAATTTACCGGTGTAAGTTTGGTTAATGGTTCAACTCTGAGCAGACACAAACTGAGGGCAATACAGGAAATAAAGTGAGTAAGTACTGAAAGTCAAATATGTGGTGCACACCCACATCAAAAATCAGCATCCAGAGTGAGCAAAGTCGTTACTGAACACATCAGTTTACGTGAAAGGTGTTCAAGACAGCAACTGCATGTTGCACATTCACCAGACCATGTCTACCTCATAGGTGTACACTTACGAGTCTATAACCCATGTGGTCCCATTCACACTTTGTGTAACTATGGCTAAAAAGTCTGATTATAGCCGTCATTTTGGGAATCCATATTAGCATGGTGTAACGTTATTAATGCTGTATTTAGCATTCATTCAGTAGAGACTGGAACAGGGTAGAGGGAGCGGCTAAGTAGCTGAAAGCCAGCTAATGGACTATTGTCTAGAACTGTACACTTCCACCTATAAATGCTACTATAAAAGGTAGGTGTAATTCAGTGTAAATAAAATGTTCTAGCTTTGACGTCAAAAGCTACAGGAAATACACTCTATCAATATTTGCTATTTGGATCACGAGCTATGGGCGATTATAGTTCTACAACGCCAGGTGGAGAAGACGTCAGCCAGCACTTAGCACCGCATGAACATTTTGGAGATGTTTTCCGGCCAGACTGGGATTTGCTAAAATATCAGTGCAGGCCAGCAGGAACATTAGCGGACCACCACCCTTGGCAGGAGAATCCTCAGGAGATACTCAGGAGGATTAATCACACTCCCATGTATCTCAGGAAATGGCACATTCCCACGTATTTGAAACACCCTCAGGCAGAAACAGCACATAATATACACACACACACACAAACACACACAATCAAAGCCCATGCAGTACAATAAGTCCAAGGACGTCTACATCATCAGGGCTAAAGAACCACTCTGACAGGGCCACTTCACCCTGGTCTGCTCGTACTTAAAGAATAAGATGCACTTCCCTCAAGAGCAACAAAGTGCATGTTGCAGCTTGAAAGAAAAGTGCAAGAGGTCATCTACGTCAAGCTGGAACTATTCAAACCAAACAATGAGGCTTAGACAATGAAATTTTAAAGGTGTGCTCTTAATATGACATTGTCTTGGCTTTATGATAAAAGACTTTTGCCAAAGTGACGATAACAAAACGCCTTTAACAAGGGAGGTGGGGAAAGGAAGAAACGCGAAGAGATGTTTCGACGATACCTTCACGTAGTTCTTCTCTTTCAGCGCACGCAAGACGCACGACATTCCCTTGGCTAAGCTGAAGTCAGCAGCAATTTCAAGGTCCTGCAGAAGAAGAGTGTGGTACCTTTCAAACACTGCAGCTCAAAATAGTTTCCTGTATACAAATTCAACATTAGACAAAACTATGTTTAGACAAAACGATGTCAGAAAGAGCTGCTTTCTGGAAGTACTCAAAAGGTGCTACCTGACAAGGTTGAAAGCCTGTTCACAAGTAACGTTTCCTTAGCTTTGTGCATGCATACTGGCTGCTAGCATTTCTTACAGTTATCTGTACCCCAACCCAACAATCTAGTTAAACGCAGTTTAATCCATATGTGAGAAAACCAAAACATTAATAAGGTAGATAGAGGCATTATTGACGAGAGAGAGAAAAGAGAACTGAACATTTTTCAATCAAAACGCACATTTTAGTTCATTTAATGTCTACAGACGACTACTAACGGCTATTAAAAACACGGGTGCCCTCAGACAGATGCACAGTACGTCACTTTCACAGATAATGAAGCTAATTTCATAGCTAATTTTTACTGACAATACAACACAATGTCTGCATGCACGAAGAGGACAACAGAGGACAGCAGAATATTGATCCTTGAGTGACACCACAGACAAAAATCAATCTGTTCCGAGTCATGACCAACAAGATTAATGAAGTATTGTCTATAATAATGACAATGACGGACCAGAAAACATTTCTGAATATGCTGCAATCTATAAAATGAAAAGGAAAACAAAAATGTCGGTTTTAACAGTATTTAGCTTGATGCAAATTATTTGCTTCATCGACACTGCTGTAATGCTATGATTTAGGTACAACACTGTGATACATTTCACAGGTACAGTTTTTATGAAGCGATTGATTTAGGTTTAATGTTTGTATAAATTTACACTGTGTGCAAAAGAGCAGTTTCTCTCTCAAAGCCTTGTGTACCAGTCATATTTTTCCCCTATGTTTTCTCATTCCTGTTGTAGGTGTAACATGAAAGCTTTAGGAAGCCATGACTAAACAAAACAGCTGACTCAGCTGTTTTTATCAGAGTGAAAAGACAAACTGGTTTGTACTAGGAAAGCTAAAATCTGGAGTAAGTGAACATTAGGTCCGAGACGAATGTTATTCAGGGTAACGATCACGCAAGAAAAATAAAGCAAGAAATAAAAGACATAAATAAGACGTTTGGTTAATTTATCCAGCGACGCTGAACGAGACCTAAAGAGCGACTCCGTGTCCAAAGCAACACAGCAACAAACAAAAATAGGGTCAGGAGGAGCATGTGAACTTGTGAGATCGGAAACTAGTTAGCAGTAGCTGGTGTTCGTATGTGTGGTTGCACCAATTTGTTTTCTCACCTTGCGCAGCATCTTGGCAAAGCCCAGAGCTTTAGAGGCTCGCTCTCTGGCCTCGTGGAACAGTTCTTTGAGGGAGCGACTCGTCTCGATCACAGACCTCCTGTAGGTACACAGTCATAAGCACTTCTGTCTCATCCGGTACAACGGACAGGGGGGGGTGGAAAGCTTCGTGAGAATCCAAGTTCGACTGTTTTGGTGGTGCGTGGTTTTTTTTTGTCCCTTCTGAGCGTACCTGATCTCGTCGGTGCTGCCGTCAGCACTCTCCCTGAACTCATCGCAGCTCTTCTGGAGGCCGGTATCCAAGAAGTCTCCTGTGGACCTCAGCAGCATGCCAGCAATGTCACTACAAGTAAATGGAAGAAGGGAAAAACAAACAAACATCTCAACATGGAACGCAGAAAACCACATGAGTGCTCTTGGTGGAAATGAGGTTCGAAAACAAATGAACAACAACAAAAAAGATGGTTATGCTCATCAGCAGTTTATCAACTGGCAACTAGGGCCAAAGGGTGAAAATGCAGAAATACTTGCCAAAAGAGCTTCCCAGACTGGGCTTCGCCTCCGCGGATGTACGGTGTGATGACCTTGGTGAAGTTCCACTCCTCTTCCAGCAGGTTCTTCAGGCTATGGGAGGCTTGTGGCAGCTGCTGCAACATCTCGATCCAGCTGCGCATATACCCGAAGTACACCTGCACACAATGGTGGAGCACCATGGTTACTGGACTCCCAAACATGGGTTTCGGTTAGAGATATGGGGAGTCCTACAGGAGCTGGCTGTTGGATATGGAGCTAATTAGTCATTGCCGCTGGTACTGCTCCACTGAAGGGATTTTGGAGGGGAAAGGAAAGGTACGACCAACAAGGCACCAACAGCGCCATCTTTACAACCGTCTTGTTCTCCTGCATTTTCTCCCATACTACTTTTCCATCCAATCAGCTGTGGTTCCATCCATCATGCTGGCCAATCAAAATGCAACAGCACAAACGCTTTATTAAACGTTTGACCCTGGTAAAAATTAAACCCAATTTCCGACATGGATGTGCACTTTTATGCTGGAGAAGCTGGAACTTCTGATTTTGATCGAGTGACCAAACACGATGAGCGCCTACTGCTCTTGAACGGAAATGTTGTGAACGATGCTCAGATCTGTGCTGCTGAAGACGTCATTTTGTGAAGTGTCATTTTTCTCACCTCCTGTTGGTTAAACGATGCTGATTGGTCATTTGTTTACAGACACGGCCTGGGATGCGATTCCCCCAAGTAGTTTTTGGGGAGATATATACATTAGTCAAAGGATGTTAAACAAGTCCATAGCTATACAAATATGTTCATAGCAAATACTGCACATCGAACTCATTAAAGTTACAAACATTAATTTAACGTACACATGATGCATACGGACTTCTGCAATGTATTCAGAGCATACGCAGTTTAATAGCCTTCTGTACAACTCATATTAAAACATCATACACTCATGTGAGTGTCCTGTGAAATTCCCAGGTCTAAATAACGAGGTGAAAGAATCCACTGGGCATCATTATATTTCATCCTTGTGCTTTGTGGTATTTTATCACCACGTCTCGCCAGTCTGTGTCCTTGCACCAGAATTCCTTTGGCGGGTTAATTTACTTTCGTCGTGCCAGTAGAGAGCTGGCATTCTGATGTGGCTGGCATGGCTTGGCTGTAACTGGAGTGTAAGCTACACGTCATGTGCAAAAAAAACCCATTAAAAGTACCGTCATACACTTACTGGAGATTTCACACCAAAAAAAAACATTTCTTTTTTCGGACCTACCTCAAGCATTTTGTGGAGGTCTTCCTCGAACTCGTCGATGTTGGCGTTGGTCTGGAGTCCTTGTGGGTCGGACACGATGCCTCGAAGCATAAACTGGTAGTACTGTTTCATGAGGAGGCCACCTTTAAGAACTTCCTTGCACTCACGCACCAACTGCAACACAGACCCCAAGCAGATCAGTAAGTCTCCAGGTATTCTTACGTTCTTCTGAAGATGTTTAGCACCTACACGGTTTCCCCTGTTCTTTTTGGTAGTTCACACTCCACATCTTGCTCTCCCTGGTATATAGGAATTTTTAATTCCTAGTTTACTCACTCATTTAATACAAGGTTTACCTTTTATTATATAATTAATATTTATTAATTATTTAAAATGTATTTATGTATATGTACATTTTTTTATGCATACGTGATAAGTACAGTCATTACCTCTAGATTTAGACTATAGAGCTCAATTGTCCAATAAGCAGCATGAAATTTTACAAACTACTGAATTGTTTAGTGAATCAATCAGATCCTTTCTGGCAAATGTTATCAGTTCTGTTATCAGTTTACTGATACGAGAATAATTGTCCAGTAGAGGGCACTGTTCCCATTGCTAAACTGTTCGGTGTGGACAGCAACCTTGAACCTGAACCGTGTGAACTACAAAGAAACTTTATCCCCTAGGCTGTAACAGGATACATCAAAAGCTAAAAAAGTGTCCCTATACATTCAAGGTTTATATATAATCGACCTCCTTCTCCAAGAGTTCCAAAAGAAGTTAGGGCCCAATATAATTGGACAAAGAATCAAGATGAATCAACATTCGCTGATTCTGTGTGAGATATTTGAACGTTCCTCCTGCCGCGTGCCAACATGCGTCAACAGGTGCAAGAAAGCATCAGACCTGGTGAATGAAGTCATTGTGAGGATAAAATATCAGAAAAAACAATTAAAGCCATTGAAGAGGCATTTAAGGGTGTCAGTCAACCGTTTGGTGGATCCTTAAGAACAACAGACCGACATGTGAGAGGATAAACCAGGAGGCTATGAAAGATGACGGTAGTGAAGGACCAAAAGTACTTTAGCGTGATCAACACTTCAGATGTGGCAGATACTCTCATAAACAGAAGATCTCACCATCACGAAGAACACGAGGTACCACAGAAAGCACATGACAAAGGGTACCAACACACAAAGCCCTGGTAAACCCCTAAGAACAGAAAGGCAGTTTCTGCTGCTAAATCTTATGGATGGACAAGCTTAAACCATTCCAGAGAGAAATAGACAGAGAAAAACAAGAAAGATATAACACAAAGACAAAATAAGACAACGTGCACACACACACTCGTATGGGTGTGTATCCCGAAGAACTGGTCCACTTTTCTAAACTAATGCCATAACTGATGACAGTGTCAGAGTGAATTCTGAACCGTAAGCCGGCATTTAACCATCCAGAGACAAGCAAATGCTCCAAGACTCACTGACTGGGGCTTCACGGGCGCCGTAGGACAAAACTTTATCGGTTTTCTTTTAAAACACCACGAAAGCACTCAAGTTGGAATATTTGAGCGGCCAAATTGTGTCACTTCCATTCCACCTTAAAAACATAAATCTTTCTTACAGAAGACTGGAGGTAAAACTTGGAGTCACGTGTCAAGCAGAAATTAAAACCGCTGCCCTTCAAGACCAGACAGGGAAGAGACCCAGCGTCTCCCCACGTCTGGTGACATCATCCGAGTGCTAAACGCGACTGTTCAAAACGACACTAATCTCTCAGAAGAGCTGCAACATGACCCCATGAGTCCAAGGCAGCATTTCTACCCACAGAAACTCGACAAACAAGCTGTTGAAGCTTCGAATCAAACATCACGCCACAACCTGCGGTCAAACTGACGTGCCTTTTGTGTCACGTGGGCAGCCATCGTTTATTTCTGTCTTTGTAAAACACTTAAAGGACTACTGGCTGTCATTTTGAATCCACTTGGAACGGATTTTTACGGAAATTATATACCGACTTAAAGCAAAAGTCAAGTAATGATTAAAATGATTACTGTTACCAGAAAGAAACGAGTCATCTAATCCCATTACACGAGGTAGATGGGAACACTTTTTAAAATTCATTTAAAAATAAACAAGAATGACATGCAAAAAAACAAACAAACACCTAAAAATCACCAAAACTGACATGCACTTTGCACTTTGAGCATTTGTGTTCTCTTTTTCAACCAGGAAGTGTCGGGGCAGGTGGATTCTGGATCTCTCTCATTTGTTATACTGTTATCAACCGACAGCTTTAAATAAATGTGAGAGAATATTGCCTGTCATCATTTGATATTTGTTTAACAGTAGAACTTGTGATCTCCGTGGGGGGAGTGGGGGGGTTAGCATCACATTGTCCTTGCTTGTTTACAGCTTCTGAATTGTTTATGGCATGGAGTTTTATTTATGTGAAGGAGAGGCTCCGATAAAAGGTCATATTTGATTCTTCCAGTTCTTCTGCGGTCTCTTGCTGTCCCATAAGCAAAACAAGGTGATCACAAGCCTTCCCGTTTGGACCAACACAAAATTACTGGAACTGTATGTAATAAAGACCAACTACGTGCAATAAAAGCTAACGGCCGTTTGTAGGGTTTTAAATAATGGCGATTAAACGTTATTCTCAAGAGGCTCTTTTGAAAAGGCTTTCGTTTCAAGAGTTTTAATGTTGTTTTTTAACGATCCAGACTCCAGTTTGAGTGGGAAGTCCTTAGGAAAGGTACTGTGAGAAAAGTAATATAAACAGTGATATTAAGGTATACAAAAATAAATTTAAAAAAAAAAAAAAAAAAAAAAAAAAAATCTAGAAATAAATATATAATAAGTATAATAACATGGAAAAAAATATATATATAATGTGTTTTAATAGAGTAAATAAACAAAACCATAATAATGATTTTTCACCCACACACACGGCCGTCATTTGTTTTAACCCACGGTGCTCAGTTGTGCTTCAGGATACAAGGATCACCTGCTTGATGCTGAGCAGTGAGGGCTTTCCAGCAGGTCTTTGCTCCAGGCGTAGTTTGAGGCACTCATGGATGACATTCAACAGCACACGGCACAGCACCAGGAACGCGGGCCGAAACGAGGGCAGGTCCATGTCCTGTAGCTCCGCCCACGATACCCGCCCAGAGCCCGCCTCTTCCTCCACCTTTCCAGCCAGGTGACGGGAGAGCTCAGGCAGGTAGTCACTGTACAGCACGGAACAGTCCGGAACCTCCGACAGCTGAGAAACACACACAAAACAAACAAACAAGCATCTCCTAATTATCACATGGAAGCATCTATGAGTAGCAGAAATAAAAGCGCATCTGGAATAAAAACTGTACGCAAAACCTTGTAACAAAAGTGTAATAGCAGTATATTCCAAGCAAATACAATGCAATCAGCAAAACATGACATCTGAACCCTTGACAACAGCTCACATTTGAAACGAAATTCCACAAATTCACTCTATAACACAGAACACAAGGATGCCAGTGTTGTCCTACCGCTAGTCACGACTGCACTCCCCGGCCGACCCCGGGCCCAGCGAGTCTGCCTCACACCGCCTCAGGCGGTCTCTCCTCACCCCAGCCACCCGTGGCTTGCTCGTTAAAGATCTACACCCGGATTTCTGTTTTAAATTTTCTGGTTTGCGAAAATGTACCGACAGCCAACTGGGAGGTTCGGTAAGGAGGGAAAGCATCTCGCTGCTAAACTACAGCCGCGAACGTCTGCTAAGAGCCTCCATGTTATTTTGCAAACTACATTTCCGGGTTGGATTTTCCGAAACGTGCGTTCATGGTTTCATCTACAGCGGCTGATATTTATCCTTTTTTTTAAAAATAATTATTATTACTAAAATACATTTAATTGTATTTCACCTCCAGTGAAAATGCAACCAGAAAACCTGCTGGATGGTCCTGCCTATGTAATCTTTGTAAATCTCCATGAACATGCCTTGCAGTTGAGCTTCGACATCTCTAATACGTACAAAGGTTTGTGGGCCATGTTCTCAACCCTAAAATGATTCGTCTGAAATTGCTGTGAAGCAAAGTGATAAAAATCACAAATCTGAACTGTTTTCAGTTTCCTCTAATGCACACAACGCACAGCCACCTACTCACCAACCGTTACTCTACCCATCAATCTTGTCACACCCTGGTAAATAAACTTGTTTACAATGTAAATAACTCGTTTACAATGTACTTGCGTTACTGAGCATTTCAAAGCTGCAGTGGCATTATGTGTGGACCAACACCAACACCAAACACGTTTCTCTAACCCTTTTTGTATGCAACGATTCGAAAATGGTAATACCCACTCAAAAGTAAGGTGATATGTACTACACACAGGGACCTACCAAATCCACAGCTGTGAAAATTGCGTAACGGTCTATGAGAACTTTTCCTGTGAAACTTTCCTGTGAAAATTGCATTAAAAAAAAAAAAAAATCAATCAGATACGGGCCATAACTAAGCAGGTAATGCGGACGGTGCGTGTTCGACCTGCACGCTAAAGAAACATTAGCGTGGTGCTAGCGACAAAAATCACGAAGAGTCACACATCAAAACACGGAGATGCATTTTTACCTCAGGGGGAGAGAAAGAAACCTCCACCACTATTAGCTCAGACAGAGTATTAGCTTAGCATAGCAAGCAAGACTGGTGAGAGGAAGTTACTATGCTAACTGTCCTGCTAGCTAGTCAAAGGTTATTTAACAAATGTAGTTTGTCTTTTAAATTTTTTTTTTGAGAAACATGGACCATAAAATTAATCATTTATGAATTTAGTAGAATATTAATTATACAGTTTGGTGGGAAAAGTTTTATGACCGATGTGTACATATGCTTAACATCCAGGGCGGGGCCCTCACCTCTTGATTGGGCGTGGGGTGCAGCAGAGCAGCGCGGGACCTCTGCAGAGAGCGATCCATCAGTTTGTGCAGTCGAAGGATGAGTTTACGGAGGCCCATCTGTTTCAGTGCCTTGTCGACAAAGGGCCTATATATGGCTGTTGGACACCACTGGCTGTTACTCATGTACCCTGGTGCAGACTCCTTGGGCGTCAGGATGTCCTCCTCAGCCTCCCCTTCATGCTCCTCAACGTCGCCGTCGTCCATGAGCGCGGAGACGGGGCCGTTCTCGCCCCCCTCGGCCGGGGCCTCATCGTCGTTGCCGTGGGAGCAGCGGGGCGAGGGGATCTCGAAGACGGGCCAGCCGATGCGGGACAGGTCCAGCAGGCCCAGCACGGTACCCATGACGCGCAGCTTCTGGTTCAGGTCCTGAGTGATGTTGAGCCACAGGCAGAGCGCCTGCACCCTGCCCTGGAAGTCCCGCGCCGCGTACTTCTCATAGTCCTTCTGCAGGGCCTGAAGCGACGGGTACAACGCCTCCACCGACTCCAGCAGCGCAATCACGCCCTTCACCTGCTCGAAGGCGAGGCGCTGCCTCTGCAGATGCTCCCTGCAGGCAGCGCCCGAGCCCAGCAGGGCGGCGGCGTCCGCCTCGGCCCAGGAGCCGGGGCAGGCGTCGCAGCCGGCCCCGCCTGGGCAGGAGTCGACCGGGATTGGGCAGATACCGGTAGCTTGCAGCCCGACGTAATCCACCCGGAAGTGCAGGACCTTGCTGATGATGTCTGGGATGGCTTGGCGGGCTGTGTAGAGGAACAGGTCCTGGTCGTTGATGGTGCGGCGGGCGTGCCATGCTTGCAGCTCCAGCCAGATCACCTCGTTGTTCTGGCCCATGAAGGCCGTGTTCTCCAGGCCACGCTGCTCCTTCTCCTTCTTCTTGGACGACATGGAGGTGAGCTTGAGGAGCAAGCGCAGAGTCTCGAAGAACTTGAGGCGGTCGGCCGGGCAGTCCGTGCGAGACGTCTGCCGGTGGGTGCGGGGCAGCGAGTGAGGCATGCTGACGGGAAGCTTGCTGGAGCTGCAGCCCAGGCTGAGGTAGGGCTTCCTGGGATCCATGTTGAGGGAGCTGAAAGGGCCCGACTTGGAGAGTGGGTCCAGCACGAAGGAGCCCTCGAAGATCTTCTTACTGTCCCGTTCGTTGGAGCGCAGGTTGGAGCGCAGCTTCTTGCCGTGCCTATAGATGACCTCCTCGTTGGGTTCCGAGGGCTTTGCTCCTTCGCGCTCTCTCTGGAAGGAGGAACCGGAATTGCACTTCTCTGCGGACGAAACATGGCGGTTAGCACTAAGGAACCGGAATGGCAGGAGATCAATGTGCCTGAATCCCAATACAGCCATCAAGATCCATCCGACCGCTTCATCACGCGCACTGCTTACAGCGTCGTGGTAGACGTTCACAAAATAAATAAATAAATGGATCATGCAACTTGACAGACAGCTTGTCCCCCTAATGGGCGGGGCCGCTCGTCTGCCCACTCAGCCATCCTAGTCGTGGCCTCCCTGCATTAAACCCAATCAATACAGAGAAATGGCGGTGGGACGTTTGGCGAGGCCAAACCTCATTTTATGGCCCCTTAATGAGCAATAGGCCTGTATCTCTCCTGGATCGGTTTACAAGGTCGGTCAACCCAACAGTGCTCTGCAGTAGCAGCCTTCAGCTCTTATTAAGCGCAAACAACGCTAGAGCCTTGCCTGCAGTGACAACAGCATTTGGAACTAGATCTTTCTGAGCCACTGCATAATGTATTGTTCGACCAGTAACGTGATATTAATCCGCCCAATTGTCATTAACCGATAATCAATAACTGTTCGGAATTTAGTTGATTTGGTGCTAGCTGTTAGACCAATATTCAGGTTCTAAAACATACCCAACGTTTAGAAATGATCCAGAGAGGAATTCATTTTTGTCAGGTTGAGGCATTTCCGTCTTACGGCTCTTTCAGGGACAGGGTGAAGGAGTTTTATTCAACACCGCACCTCACTCCACGCTTTAGGACCAGACAGAACCGACTCATGGCTCACTGGGAGAAGCACGTACGCTGGGCTTCTCATGAAAGTATTAAAACGCACAGCAGGGTAAAACCGCAGTTCAGTTTCCCCTGCTACAGCTTCTCGTTACACGGGAGGAATGTTTTAACCTCCTGTCACCAGATCTCCACACCGCATTTTCAGAGCTTGTTCCAAGGGAACATCTGAAGTGGTAATTAGGTTCGGGAAACTCACTACATCGCACAGTAACTCACACGTATTAATTCAAGCATCAAATTAGCCAAGTGTTTAATTGTGCCATGGTGCTCATGTTATACTCTATGGTGAAAATGATAGCTTAGGCTAACTGCTGGACTTTACAATGTCTCCCCATAAATAACTAAACTGGCAGCTCACAGGTATCATTAATGTATTTAAAATCCTAGGGACAATCCAGTAACATTTTAAAACCAAGCCACCTATGTCTTTCCTCCCATTAAATGAACCAGTAATTCAAATTGTTTGAATTACAAAATTAAATACTTTACTTAAAAAAAATACTTTTTAAGGTTTCAAGTACATTTTTAAGCTCTTTAGCTTTTGTGTTTGAGCCACTGCCTTACAGAACCGGCCTGATTTTGTTACTCAATAATTAAGTCGCATGGGTCTACATTGTTAAACTGCTTAATTCTCAAAGCTAGTTTTGAGATATTTCCCTCTGAAAGTGCACCAGACTGACGTCCCAGAAGGGCGTCCAAAGAGTCCGGAGAGGGTCCACCCACCCCAGGTTTGGAAGGCCCCCGGCGGGTTAGCTCACCCTTGTTGGGGGAGCGCCCCGCAACTCTGCTCTGGTTGGCACGCTGGAACTTGCCAGACATGCGTTTCATCTGGCGGGGGTTGTGGGGAGGGGAGGTGCCGTAGAAGGACTCCTCTGCCTGGTTGACCTCGTCCCAAAACTCTTCCACCTCAGAGCTCTGCTGGGGCACATCGTTCGGTGGGTGTGCTGGCCTACCAAAAAAGGAGAAAGACATTTAGAGATTGATTTAAAGAGAAGCGTTACGCTGACATTACGCTTTAAGTTACATAAACCTGATAAAACGAAACATCTGCAGTGAGCTAAATGGAACTTATTTCCCCCTTTTTTTTTAAAGCTAAATCGTAACAAGTACGTTTTAAATGTGAAATATGAGGGCTTGGCAACCTCAGTTGTCAAACCGGAACAGACAACCTAAATAAACTATTAATAAACATCAACAAGCAAACAGCACTCACTTAATGAAATTGGGCGTGTGGTTTAAAAGGTCAAATCTAACCTGCAAAACCATTATTGAGACTCTTCGTATCTGTTAGGAAAAACACTATTGAGTCTTAGAATGGGCATTAATTTCTCTTTTTTAAACAGTCATGCTCAGTTCTTTATCGTCATCGGTGATGACGACGTCCCGGTGTGGTAATGCAGGTAACGGTGGTATTCAGCACAGCGTGCCCAGAAAAAAAACCAACGCACTGGTACCTGCAGTCAATTTGGCACACAAGACCGGGTTAAACAAACAAATTTGACATGCAGTTATGTTTACATTTATAAAACGAAATGAGGTTTGATTTACGTTTGATTTATGTTAAAGCTGCAACCCATTGAAATTACCGCTGCAACTCGTCAGGATGGCCACAGTGGGTCGTTTATCGAATTTGTGAAGGATCTGCGAAGGATGCTTTCTCACTTTACAAGATATCACAAAATTTCTTTCAAAAGAGGGCGTGAGAGGAGGAGGAGGAGGAGGAAGAAAAAAAAGCAACTCTAGTCAGTATTAAGTCAGCAAAGGTCTCAAGAAATGTTGGAAAAGAACGTATAAACGTATGTATATAAACGTATGTATATAAATGTATACATAGATTAAACACACAGTGCAGACGCAACGAGAGGAACATGCAAATATCACTAAGGAACCAAAAAAGGAAAGGTTAACGCTGAGTATTAAAGACGTCAGAGAGTTACGTATACCCTGAAATCTGGGAGGGCATGACTCTGTGTAGATGAAAGAAGGCGGTTTCTGTGAGTGAACCGGCGCCAGGCTCACACGCTGAGCAAGAGGTTGAACACCACGGCAAGATTACAAAAGCGTGACAATCATTAAAAGTTCAAAAACGCCAAGAAAACCAAAAAGCCCGAGGCAAAAAAAAGCATCCGTTCGAAAGGATGGTCGCTCATCTAGCTATTAAAAACTAACCTAGCTGAGAACAGGAGGCAATGGCATGGATATTTTTAGTGCTATGATCCGAGGGTATTGAACGTAACTGAAAATCAAAATTCACCACAGCAGATGATCTGGTCAAAAGGGCCGCAGATAAACAACAAAAGAAAGAACAATGGTACCCATGTTCGCAAAATTGTATCGTGACGCAATTTATCGCGATAATGGTAGCGTATCATCGTATCGCCAAGCCCTAGATACGACATGAGCCAAGAAAGGGTCAAGTAGTGCGATGTCGAATGCAGTGAGGCAGGACAGAAGCGCATTTTGCTTTCCCGGTATCAAAAGCTGCACTAAGGTCGAGAATGTTAGGTTCAACAGTATCTGAGAAGGAGGTCATTACCCATTCTCAGCACAGCTTTCATTATCAGCCGTGTCAAGTCATTATCAAACCCCAGGAGTCTTTGTACTTTGTTATGTGCAGAAAACAGACTGAAAAGGACCGAGATCATGTGCAGACTAAAAAAAAAAAAAAAAAACACAAAAAAAAACACACAAAAAAAAAAACACTGCAGTTGTGAAGCTACAGACCTTTCCATTACACAATTCACGTTTCTGTGGCAAATGTCACATGTGCAAGAGGCTATGTGCAGACTAAAGAGGATGTGTGTGTGTGTGTGTGTGTGTGTTATAAACCACCTTTAGGTTCATTCTGAGCTGGGGAATCCTCCCTCTTCCCCATTTAAGAGCTTTCAATAATGCATAACATTCTGCAACGTGGAATTCATGCTATTTAGCAGCAAAATGCTACTGTCATGTACAAAGCTGATATTTAGTTAAATTAATGGTACCAACTAAATAAATGCACAGTGGGAGCAAATTAAACCACCTACTTGTTACTCAGCAGTATTAATCTGACTGTGTCTCAGTTCTCCATAATTATGAAAATGTCTGAAAATCCTTTCTATGAAACACGCCGGTTAGTGGTCAAGAAGCATTGATGCTACCCGCTAAACATCTGCGATTCTTCACAGCGACGTAATCACATCCCACCCCTGTGAGGAAGCAGCCTGCTATTTGGCGGCTGGCAGGAATGAGTTCCCGAACACAGCATGCGGGCCTGACCTGACCTGCCGCTCACAGAGCTCTGACTAAAACCCTCACAGCCCATCTGTCCTTCCCAAAGACACACACACGTGCACTGCATACACACAGTCCCCAGGGACGTAACTCCGTCCCCCCCTCCCCTCCTCTAAGAGCAGACACAGTAGAACAGACACCTGTCACAGGGCATTGTGGGCCCCCACGCCACAACATTCCAGATCTCGGCAGCCGGTCTTCACCAGCAAGAAAATGGCCGCAGATCTGGAGTGTCAGGAACCGAGAAGTCTTCCGAGGCAGCATCGCCGTGGTGCCCTTGAACCCCCGACACCCCCTCCCCTCTCGCAAGGCAGCACACACGCCTCCAAGACTGTGAACCCGTGCACGTGCTTTCATATCCGTGCACTATGGTCTTCCTTGGAAGTGCATTTCCCTTCGAGAAAGCGCATGTGGGAACCTGCACGGCTGCGTCTGTGCGTGGGGTGGTGGTTGTTTCAACGTGCGCTTTGGGACGAGAGTCAAGTGACCGAATCCTTCAGGAATGATTCGGGAAATCTTGACGTCACCCTAAACCTTACTGTTTGTTTGGTTGCCATGGCGCTCCTGCACCAGGAGCTGCTCTGGCACAAGACGGGGGCGATAGCGGCACGCTCGCAGACCCCCACCTGGTTCGAGCTGCCGTCTGCCAGCAGGGGCGGCCCCGGGGGGGTGGGGGGGCAAATTTACTGCCCCAGATGGTGCAGCAGTGCAATGAATTGCTCAACAGCGAAAGAATTCCACAGTCTCTGAGCACAGGGTCACAAGTGGCCCCGCCAGGCTGACCTTCGACCCCCCCCCCACCCCCTGTCACAGGTCGCACTGCTCCATTGTGAATGGACGGCACGTGCCCTCCCCCTTTTCCCGCCAGCCCCTCCCCGAGCCCCCGGCCGTTGAAAGGCTCGGCACAGCTGGCAGGGAAGAGCACTTGCTCACAATAGGTCTTAAGCGGGCTAACACCGGGGGAGCCTGCAATGAACTCTGGGACGGCATTTGCGAGCCCTTACACGCTTGCGCTCGTGCGAATGGACGTGCACAGAGAGAGACTCCGTATCCCCTGGATCTCGAACTTGAACTAGCCTTTATTTACCCTATGCGGTAACAAAGTAAGGTCACAAACTTCTGTTGTCCCGTTGCCAGATTGATTACAAACGTCCGAAACAGTACCACAGCTGCAGCTTCTCGGAACATCTTGCAGAAACGAGAAGCAGAACTTCTGAAGAAACCGCGCCTGCTGCGCATCTTCTCTTCACTGTAAACGATTCTATTTTCAGATGCCATTTGCCGGGAGCTCCCATTCAAAAGAAGCGAAATTAACACGAGCCTGTGGGATGCATTTCCTACCAATGCTGCACGTGCACACGCTCGCCGATGCCCACGAGAACCACGAGCGGAACAGCTACATGCAGCTTCCCCCGTACGGCTCTTACAGAGGAGGCGATCCGTACGACATATCACTGAGGAGGTGCAGTGCAGGGCAGGCAGTCGTGGGCAAGTCTCCAGCTGCTCCTGGAGGGGGGGGGGGGGGAGGCGAATGGAGAGACTGCTATGGAAGAACGGATGCAATGATGGTAAAGAGACTCACGGGTTGCCTCTGCACTGTTGGCTTTGTGTGCGCACACACACACACACACACACAAAATGGACCAGTATGGAAAAAGGGAACAACTTCACACATAAAGGCAACCAATATGGATAAAAACTGCACCAGCTAGACCCCCTCAGGGAATACAGCCAGCTAGCAAACTGCCATTACTGCAGCTAAGGACCAGCCCTCCACAAGAATCACAGGTTCCGACTGCTGTGTAAGTAATTCGTATTCACAAGCGGTCTGCCAAACGGACTTAAACTTAAGAGTCAATGATCAGCCACAATGTGGCTAAGCTAAGTTTGCTATATAGACAGCAAGGGTCCACTAAGAACAGCTAACCTTTGTAAAACACAAGGGCCCACTAAGAACAGCTAACCTTTGTAAAACACAAGGGTCCACTAAGAACAGCTAACCTTTGTAAAACACAAGGGCGGTAACGTGAAGGGCGGTAGTGAAATGGACAAGACGACCATAATTACCAACTTGCCCGTTCTAGTATATATAAGTCATAAAAAACCCAATTGCAGTAAATTACCTACTTCACAGGATAGTACCAGGCTCCAAACTACGTCCCTCAAAACATTTATAGAACTTCGATGTCCAAGGGCCATTTTTATGGTAAATGGGGGTGGGGGGGGGACTTTTGCAATTACAAGTTCGTACAGCGTAATCTGACGGTGATGGCTCTTCTCAAGCCACACTTTCATTGGTTGCTCAGGCATACGATCTGCTTCCGAACATTTTTAGCATTTGTGAGGACAATCTACTAACCAGTCACAGCTCAAGGGCTCGTGTTCGTCCTGATCTATTAAAAGGGCCACATTTAAAATCGTACACTCATGCTCGCCCAAATAAAACCCACTCTGAGTATGACTAAGAAATGTGTAACAATATACAACATTCTTTTTTTTCTTCTACAGGTAAAACCGTATCCGTGATAATGTCGACTTACTGCAGCACCAGTGAAGTCTTCTCCATTCTGAAAGCACAGAGCAATCTAGCACTGAATAGCATCAAAAAAATCCCCAAATGCATGAAATCAGCCGTTGTGTACGTTTATTTACTTCAGTAAACACTCATATTTTCCGGTTAGTGCACTTAAACCTGGATTAGACAACGTAATATTTTATAAAAATCAGACGTACATGAACCATTTGATGTATAAGATAAAGAGCCCTGCCTATAAGACTTATATGACAGGCAATGCTTAGGATACTTGTAAAAATGCGCACCGTTCAAATTTTACAGGTTCAGTTTTTGGCAGACGCTGTCATGCAGAGCGGAGCGCCTTGCGTACACACCCAAGCAAGACGGCACGCGTGCTGCTTCGGAACTGAACCCGTGACCTCCGTGTGGTTGCCAGCGCCCTGCTCTACCTGCGCTCACAAAAGAGGGATGCCGTGGAGACGCTGATGAATCCGGTGATTCACGCGAAGCCTGGAACACTTAACGCTGCCGCTACTTGAAATCAGGTCAGCGGCACAAAAGGACATGTGACCGCCTTTCATAAACAAACGTTTGTCCCTACTCCTCCCTTCTCCCTCCCCTGGGTCCATCCAACCACCAGAACAAAACAAAACAAAAAAAAACAACACACAAAACAAAAACACTAATACTGTCATTCTACTTCCTGGAGGTGGCTAACCACGGCGAAATGGGACGCAGCCGTCGTTTCCACAGCGACGGTGCTCCAGAAAACCATGCCTTTTTTATTTATTTATTTTTTTTTGTGAGGCCCGAGGTTTAAGTTGAAGAAATCAGGCTCGGGCTTCCCTTCGACTAAAGCAACAAACTTGTGTATTTCCCACCACTGCGCCTTCACGCCACAGACTCGCCCGAAATGATTTCCTGTGCCCACACAATGACCTCTTGAGGCGGGAGCGCGCGCGTGCGTGCGTGCGTGCGTGCGGCATTCAGACCCACAAATGCCGAAATGCGAGGAATGCGTGACGCCACGGCAAACCGGGTGGGCGCAGGGGAAGAAGAAGAAAGAAAAAAAAACCCAAAGAGCCAACCGGGCCCGAGTTTGGCAGACGAAAAAAAAAATTGCCCAGCAACCACCGAACCTTCGTCATGGAGAAGGACGAGGGCAGAATAAAGGGAAGCGGCATTACATTATAGGCCTTCCCGGTTTCCGTCGATCGTATAGGCGTTCCTGCAACACGCCGCTTCCTTTGCTAAGGATGAGCCGAAGCAGGGAAACACCACGAGTCTCAATTAGGCCATCAACCAGAGGTGATGCTCGTGAACTTTAGGCATGTCTAGTGGTTTAAAATGTGTACCTTCAAGATGGATGAATGCCAAAGTGGGGGACCATTTTGTTCTGTCTTATTAAATGCCCTTTTTTCTCCACGTGAGATGATGTAAGCGCATGTAAATGTACCGAAAATGTTTTACAACACTGCTTGTAGTACCAAAAAATTCGATCGTTTTGTTCACTGGAATTATTACGAAATGTTCGTACTTATGCACTCACGCCCTCTAAACACACAAAAAACAACAAAAACAACTTTATGTAACCAAACAATCCCTCAGCACGTCCGCAATAAAACCTACGGGGTTTGTTCTAGCCGTTTTAGTCTGAGCCCAGGGCACGGATATGGTAAAACATTAAACGCATGCACGTCGACTGCTACATGTGCAACTAAAAGCATTCATTTCGTGTGGATGAGAAATGCGTGGATGTTGCTGTTAGGAATTCAGAAGCGCTACATCCCACAAGCAGCAGAGCTAGTTCCACTGAAAACAGCGAAGCCGAGCGTATACAATTCAGGCACGGCTGCCTTGAAGGCATTAGGGCCGACCTCCTTTATCCACACCTTATCCTGCAGCTGCAGGAAGGGAGGAATTCTTCAACCAGGAAGACCAGCAATCGCGAGTGATGTGCAATAAGGACGAGAGCGCAACCATGCTGCTAAACGGGGTGATAACTCTTCAAGAACTTCCGCAAAAACACGCAAGGGTGCACAGCTCTCCAGAGCTTTAGAACTGCTAACGCACAAATAATATTTGTTCAGGAGTTAAAAGAACACAACCATTATATGCACGGTATATGAACTGCACCAATCAGTGCATGTTTTTTTTTTTTTTTTTACACCAAAGTCTACAACAACATTACAACAAGGTCTGCAATTTGCAAATACGAGTCTCAGATGACGCTATAAAAAGCGATTTTCTGAGTAGTTCGAAGTCTACGGCTGTGCATGATGTCCGGGCCGGGGGGGGCACTTGACATCGTGCTGGAACATTAGATGGAAGAATTTGCCAACACATTGCTGCACGCATTCCATAAAGCTTGCTCTATCTGTCTTGCATCCCGCAGGACTGAATTTAAATAACCAGAACGTACAGGGCGACGCACAACTGCATTCCTTCAGTATTAGCAAATAACTTGTTTAGCATGGATTATTTTCATAATAGTGAACAAGAAAAATCATAGGCGTTTGGTGCTGTTCTGCAAACCAGTGCACGCAGATATGCATGTCAACATATGTTACAGCGGGAGATACCAAAAAGACCAGACAAAACATCATGTGTGCAGCTAAACAGATCCGATGGAAAGAGGCCAGTGGCAACAATGCAGGCCACATGTAAATCTTTAATCCTTTGCATCGCTCTATCGACGCTTAATCTGACTGGCTACGGAGCTTGCCCGACATCAGTTGTGCATGTACAATTACATTACAACGAATGAACAGCATGGGAGCTATATCCAAAGCACAAATTACCAAACCAATCTGTGGACACCGCGTAGCCAGATGGCTTCTCGGAATGCTAAATCAAACATTTCCAGAACCCATTCCGAACGTTCTGAGTCACAGGACACTTCACCAACAACCCCCCTCCCCGGTTTGGACCCCATGCAGTTTCAAATTCAAGGTCTACTCTTGCTTAACACTACTGCCAAAAAGACGTCGCATACGAAGACGGATTTTTAATCTAAATATCCATTTATTCAAGGATCAACTACTTATTTCTTTTGAGTTTTAAAATGAAGTCGGGCTGCAACATGCACGCCGAAAATGCATACAGAACGAGAATGCAAGCAATGCGACAATTTTACATCAGTAATACTGAAGCAACAAATACACTCCCGTCTGTTGAGTTAACTATAACAGACAGACGGCTAACGACAATGAGAAAAGTGAGCACGTTCTACTAGACACGAACGGCGAACTAGCTAGCTAGCTAACCCAGCTAGCTTCCCCTGACGACACAATGATTATGCACTGAGACCGAACACGGCAGATTTTTACCTTTTTCACAGGCCAAGCATTTCCATCGGCGTTTAGCTTTCCCACAAAACAGAAACGATTGTGCATATACGCTCTTGAAACTGCAAAGTTTTGCTTAGAAAAAGTTTTGAACTTTAACGCAAATTTTGCTTGGGTTGCACTGGTTGCGCTGCACGCGGTCCACTTTGTGGCAGGAAGCTTATTTTAATATAACGCGCAGGCGCGCCTCTCGCCGTTAGCGATCTTCAGGCCGGATCACTATTTTGCACGACCGAGGTCCCGGTTGTGTAGTTTCTGATCACAAATACACAGGCTTACTCTCACGCGCTTACCTGCCCTGTTCTGGAGGCTCCATACCGGGTGACGCGACTGCGAGTATATCACTTGTGCATGGGTTCAAACATGTCAAGGTGAACAGAAGAACTGATCCCACGTTTACTATCTGCAAACAAAGCCCTAATGTGGATCGCTGGAACACAGTTTCGCTATCCGTTTGCAGGGTTCAGGATCACCCGTGTGTACGCTGACGCCATATTTCCATCATTGAGGGAGTGACAATCATTGCTACGGCAACTCGCTCAGTACATCAGATAACTCTCGTGACGATTTGGTTCTCTGTTTAGGCACACCCAAAACAACAGATAGTGTTTCAGTGGTGGAATTTCATGAACCATGCCTAGAACAGTAATATTTGCAGCCTGGTTTTAAAATATTTTTTTATGATCAATGAAATGAAAGCATAATATTTTAATCAGTTGCTTCTTAACAGACGTCTGCTTTAAATCCAATGAAGTTATATGCAGCACAGCATGTGGGGTAATAACGTAATAACTATGGTACCGTCAAAAACATACTGTTGCCACACCAGATTTATCTTGGGGAGGACATTCAGCACAGGAGACTGAATTATTTCGTCATAAAACTTAAAAAAATATATATTACATTTTTGATAAAGTAGAGGAATAGAGAATAATTCTGCAGGCCATTAATACTGAACATTTGTTAGTGTACATGCTTGGGTGGAGGAGTGAGAGAGAGAGATTGTTTCCGAAATAAATGTTGCTTTATACGTTGCTGTGTCAAATGCTACCACAAGATGGTGCCATAACATAAGCATATACCAGTTGATGGTCGCGAGTTTTCTTCAAATTGTGTTTACACTCTGAGGTTTCCGTTCTGTGTTCTATCAGACATATTACATTGTTTCTGATATGTGCTAAAAACTACACGTAATCAGCTAATGTTGTCGTTTCTATATACATATGAGCAAAATAGCTATTTTTTTGCATGACATTGAACGCTCTCATTGTTTGCATCATCACTTTTTTGTTTAGTTTCATTTTCTTTTTTCTGTGTTGTCGTTTGTGTTTGCAAAACAGACTTTTTGCAAAACAGTGATCATAGGTGGACACAAAAAACCACCTGAAAACATCTGACCAAGCAAACCGCAACGCATTGGTGGGAGCCACAAGTGACCAATCTTTGCTTGCAATTGCTTAACCACTTCCTGCAAATATAGCTGTAAACAAATCAACAGACTACTGGTCAACAGACTATACTCCATTCCATCACACATACGCCACGAAGCACTGGTTTAGGACATATATCACATATTATTGAGTGTTTGTGTGTGTGTGTGTGTGTGTGAGAGAGAAAGAGAATACAAATACACAAACGAAAGAATGTATAATCCATACACTAAGAGAAATGTACTCATTCTATTCACCCACAGAGCCTTCAGTTTGGTGGGGTTGTGTAGCTGCTGAGTGAAACAGAACATGGACTACTGTTTTTCACTTGCCGTCAAACACCTGAGCCTTAAAAAATTGTTTTACATATTTCTCATATTTTCTATTTAATGACCACAGCCAAAGCTAACTGTGGACACATAGTATTATTAAAGAAGCACTTTAAAAAAAAGAAAATGTACACTTAAGACATGTTGAATAATTACACGGCTACACTGACACTGTCATGATCACGTGATTTTTTTTTTCTTTTTGAGTAACGCTGTAATATATGGTCTTCTCAGGTAATGTGCAGGATGGCTAATATCCCCCACCCCCCTTGCTTGTTCACGTCAGTCACTTTTACATAATTACGACAACCTTACGACGTCTGTCATGTTACGACATCTGTCACCATTATCCAAGGATTTTGATTCCGCTGTAAGCTATCTGAGGACAGGCTAAGGCTTCCATCGCATTTCTCGGCGAAGGTGAACCGTGACAGGCGTCGGTTTTAAATGGCCTCACTCAAACGCGCAATTTTGATATAAGGCGATTTATTTTATCAGAGAATACATCACAACTGTAGAAATGGCCCTATTCATTTTTAAAAATTTTTTTTAGCAGACAGATTCTCCTATTTATATAAACAATATATAAAATTACCACACAGTTGTCTTCACAACTTCACAGTTGTCTTCTTTCTCTGTGTATGCTGCCTCTGGGTGAGATTATTTGTAAGCACGGTGTCAGCTTCCACTGTTATGATGATGACACGTAGCTATATGTTTCGGCAAAGCAAGGTGAGAGACACCAGCTTTGTAAAGTAGAGGATTGTGTAGAGGACATTAGGCAGTGAATGCTGAGAAATTTACTTTTACTAAATTCTGATTGAAGTTCTTGTATCTGGACCACAGGTAGACAGAAGGAATCTTTCTGATTACTAAGTAACTCTGGATGGTCTTGTAGTTACATCAAGTACAGCAGTAAAATACCTTGGTGTAATTATTGACTCCAGTCTTTCACTTGAAGCCCATGTAGATAATATCACTAGGAAAGCCTTCTTTCACTTCAGGAACATTGATAATGTTGTTGAAAATACTAATTCATGCTTTTGTTACCTCTAAGTTGGATTATTGCAATGCCTTCGCTGTCTGGATGTTCCAGTATGAGCATTACCAAGCTTCAGTTAGTCCAGAATGTAGCAGCCCCCAGCTCTCTTCACCTCCCACTCGGTTGAGCTACTCATGGTACATCTGAGGCTCTAGGAGATACCAGAGATCCAGATTCCTGACCTATGACCTGCTGACCTGCCTGATCCACCCTGATGCCCTTCCTCTGCTTGGGCCTCACCAGTTGAACATCACTCACTGCTGCAAATGAACAGACTTTACAGTTTGTATTATTGTTATTGTGGTGCCTGATGGTCAATATATATATAAAAAAACAAACAAACAAACAAAAAAAACAATGAGACACTAACAAGCGACTTGTCGACAAGTGACACCAGACAGCAGCTGTCAATCACTCGTGCATTTACAAAAGTTACACAATATGAAAATGGTTCAAGAAGATGGAAAGAAATAACCGACTCCATTTCCTGATACATTGTGAAGGATATGGTTTAAACATCTCGTTAAAACACTCGGTAAAAGATACACTGTGCCGTCGCGAAAACATTTTTCCCCAAAATGCTATTTCCAACAAGTATTCGCTGATGAAATGAAATATGTTCAGCACTTTGCAGCCACTGCCTGAAATCTGAAAATGTAAACTTGCTAGTTTTTCTTAGTAAGAACCTAGAGTAAGTAATACTGCGTAGAGCCGAATGACAGGGTGAGATCGTTGAGAGGAAGATAACATGCAATGTACAAATGTGACCTTTTCAAGTGATGTGTGCTTCGATTTCAATTGGTGGAAATATTCAATAAATATCCATAAATAGTTCAACTGTGTGTTTCCTTCAGTTGTTGTATAATCACAATACGATCTCTTTCATTAGAAAAAAATATTCCCAGCTTTAACTTGTCAGTGAACTATAAGGGCAAAAAACTACAGCAAAAAACAAAATTGTGATCTTGATTTGAGTTCATATCACCCAGCACTACCTCCAGTCATTGAAAATGATAAAGAATACAATGTTGTTTTTAGCAAAAAGGAAAGAGATATTTATTACTTTTACATTTACCGTACTGTTCACTCGAGATGAAGAATCAAATGTCTTTGTAGTTCTCATGTGAACCGATCTATGCTGGGTAGAGAGGGCCCCAGCATGGAGGTAGCCATGTTTAAAATCCTGGCCACTAGGTGTCAGTATAATGAATGTTTCGTAATGTGAAATATAATTATTGGGAAAATAACTTATTGCTCCTTTAACATACCCTAAGTCATGGTGTGGTCATGGTGTACAGTAGTAACTCAGGGTTAATTAGGAGACCATCCCAAGACACGTTGTCTTGAAATCTGTCTATATTTTTGAACTTTATTCCACTATATTCCTCTTCTATCAAACCATTCCCAGCTGTGCGCAAGCCTTTTGGTTATCAAAGGTACACAAGTAAGTCTATACTGAGCAGTCGCTGTCAGAAATGATATCGTACCATTATCTCGCAAGATACGCTAAGTACGTGTGCTGCGGATCCCAATACCAAAGGTCAGTCTAAGGTGTAAATTTTAAACGATTAAGATTCTTTCTGAAGTAGGCTTACGTTCAGGGTAAAACACAAGCAAATAAATAACATTCAGTTTATCTAATACACTGCAAGAAGCAGTTCATGTACACAAATATGTACACAAATGTGCCCACAGATCAATTTTATTGGACATGTCTTTTCGACGGACATAGAAACATACCTAATTTCTGTCTTCCGTTTGTCAGATTCATTAGTTAAAAGGGCTGTACAAGCACATGGATTCGTTAAAGTTTTTCAGGACATTGTAAATGTCTCATAGAAGAGATAAGAGCTCAAATATGCCCCCCTCTCTGTGGAAATGCTACAACTGATAACATGAACCAATACCTTATTAATGCTAATCTAGTACACAGAGAGAGAGAGAGAGAGAGAGAGAGAGCGCACACGTACTAATGAATAGGAAGTGAGCTTCTACATACATGTAGTTTGATGGGTGACGGAACGAACCCACTGTTGGTCGGTGGCGCACCGACGTTACAAAGAGGAAGCGTGCATTAATCAGAAGAGCAGACTTTCTATAACCACGAAGGAGCTGAGCTAGAGGCCTATCACGTTTTTAGAATTTAGAGCTCTACCAGTTTTCATAATTTATTAGCATTGTGTTTTGGCAAATGTTGTTACCATGGAAACAGTCATTTGGCGGGGGGGAGGGGGCTTTTGAAAATAAAACGCTTAAATCTTGTACAAATGTAAATATATTTCGCATGTAATAGACATTTAATAGACATTTGTAATAATTTGGACCAAAACGTAACTACATAGCCATTGCACACAGAAGGCCTAGGACGCGCAAACGTAGGATGCATTAGGTTTATTTGTGCTTTATGGTTATAGTCTACATCCTATAGGCTATTTATATAGGGGTAAAAGAAATCAAGATTTGGGTGGTGTGAGTTATTCACAAGTCTTATTTTACCGCGCATGTCGCTTCCTCATTGTGCCGGCTACCTGGTGGTCGAGCGGGAGAACAGACGTCACGTCTAGTCTATACTCAGCGCCGACACCACCTCACCTCGTTTCTATAACAGTGGCGCACAGGAATTGAAAGCAAAAAGTAACGATATACAGGATTCGGTTTCGCAAGATAAAGGTTAAAGAAATAACCTGCACGTCTCTCAGGCGCTCTGCCGCATCGCGAGGAGAAGAGGAAAGCTTTGTCTAGGATATTTTTTTGCAGCGCAATCGCTGTAGCCTATTTATCAAGGGCATCGATAAGGGTAAGCATCAGCGGTAACGCATTCACGGAGAACTGTTGAAAATGCTCCAGTCCCTCACCAGTAATTCGTGTGTCCGGTTGATTCAAAGCAACAGATCGGCGTGGTATTTCTTATTCCTAGTGTTGGGATATATTTTGTATCTGATATTCGGTGCCGTTGTTTTCTCTTCCGTGGAACTACCGTATGAGGATCTTCTGCGACAAGAGCTCAGGAATGTTAAACAACAGTTTTTGCAAGAAAATAAGTGTTTGTCAGAAGAACGTCTCGAGATGTTCCTGTCTAAAGCGCTCGACGCCAGTAACTACGGAGTTTCCATTCTCAACAATGCCTCTGCAAACTGGAACTGGGACTTCACATCGTCGCTGTTCTTCGCAAGCACAATTCTGTCAACGACAGGTGGGTGATTCTCCTATGTCTGCAATTACAGTACGTATCAAATTAGGGCTAGGGCCTGTGAACCGAAGCTCGGATTTTAGAACTTGTACCAAATCAGACTCTTGAGAGACTATATATATTTTTGATTTTATAATACGTCCTTGACCACGAATGAATTGAGTCTGAGTCTGAGCTTGTTTTGTGACGTTGACTGCGCTACAAAAACTAAAAGACCGTTATCTTCATAACGTGGGTGAAAAAAATGAATCATTTTGAATGAATTGACCGTCGTTTGGTCGTGTCTGGCTCAGCGACATTTAACACCATGCTTTGCAGAGCATTTCCGTTACCTAACTACTTGTCTCATCAACACATCCTGAAGACCTGTCTGTCGGTTTTGAAACTATGGTTCAATGTATTTTTATAGTGCACATCAAAAGGTCGTAGGCTATTAGTGCCGTTCCAATTTAAATTAATGTTAAAACTAATATGAATTTCTTTAGCACATTTCAAGATCTCACATCTCACCTGTATACTTTTAATCTCCTAACCCTTGTAATGCTAACACAGGCTAACGAGGAATCCCATATATGTTTAAAAAAAAAAACAAAAAAAACCCGCGGATTTATTTTATTACAATATTATGCATTTGCAACCAACCCGGGTGTATTGTTATTGTTTGCGTCATTTCTGCGTCATTTCATATTCTAGTTATGGTTTGTGCAAAAGTATGAGATCAGTACAGACCTCTTACACATAAGAACTTTGGCCACGGGGCAAACTGCTCAAGATGAAGAGAGAAGCCGTTTCTTGTCTTTGGACCTTCTTTTAAGTAATAATCATGTTTACTCAGCTGATCCGCTGCTGTGGATGTTGATTGTCTAAGCCTGCATGTAAAAACCGATCTATCAGGCTTATTATATACATTTAAATACAGCCACAACATTACAAGTGCATTTATTTCCATGCGTTTAAATATTATTCTTGATTTCATGTTATAAACCACAGACTGCGAGAGGCTTACAGTATGACCACGTGATTAATATACTAGCCCGTCAAAAAATGCTTTCTTTTGTGAATTCTTTAGCTTTAACCTTCAGGTTAAATACAATTTGAGGTTTCAGGAATTGTATTTAGGTGCAGCTAGAATGAAGATACTGTGCTAACGAAGGTATTGTTTTGCGTGTTGAATATACTGCCTCAGATACATTGTTTACAGTGCAAAGTAAAATTAGTCCATTTGTATGATCTGATTGCTCTACAGTTGTTTGATTTAACGTGAATTTTTGAAGGCACCTCTGTTACCTGAGCATGAAGTTATGTTGCATTTGTGTTAAGACAATAAATGTGGCATCTGCGATGAGGGATGTGATCAGTGCTTTTTAAGGGAACTTTTTGACCTATGTAGTAGACCTTCTCTCTTTTTTGGCGGTTTACTCTCCCTATTAGCGAAGTTGTGTTAAAACACACTCCATTTAGAGCAGCCCTGTCAGATTCCCTAGTGGGAAGTGAAACTGTAAGCCTTAACAATACATCTTTACAAATGACTTCTCTTCCCCATATTCAAAATATGTTTAAATATATTTTTATTTCCTACAGCTGTATGGGTTAATACAGAGAGGACTAAGAAAGATGTTTCAAATCATTCTCCAGTGTTTCTTGGAGAATATATACTTCTTTTATAGCTATATATAGCTATACTTCTTTTAACTCTGAAACATATGCACTGTGACTTTTTTTAATAGGGTATGGCCACACTGCCCCTCTCTCAGATGGGGGTAAGGCCTTCTGTATCATCTACTCGGTGATTGGTATCCCGTTCACCCTCCTCTTCCTCACGGCTGTGGTGCAAAGGATCATGGTCTTCAGCACCAGGAAGCCCATCATGTACGTACACACGCGCTGGGGCCTGTCTAAGCCCCTCGTGGCACTGGTGCATGCCAACCTTCTGGCCATAATGGCGGTCTCCTGCTTCTTCCTCATCCCTGCCGCCATCTTCTCGGCACTCGAGGGCGACTGGAACTTTCTGGAGTCCTTCTACTTCTGCTTCATCTCGCTCTCCACCATCGGCCTGGGAGACTACGTCCCCGGGGAGGCATTCAACCAGCGCTTTCGTGAACTCTACAAACTGGGCATTACTGGTATGTATGACTCCAGGAGGGCTGGTCTGAGGGTTTACATTGGAAAGACACTATAGGACCATTTAAGAAAAAAAATTCTAAGGAAACCATGTACTATTATTCATATGGAGGAAATAGTATTTTAGAATTATGTAATAAAATATATAGCTTAATGATTACAGTTCATCTCTACTTTTTCTGGACATGCACCGCCCTGTTTAACAGCTGGGATCAGAACAGGGGTGTCAACATAGTTTTTGGGTTCATGAAAAATCATCTTTGCTTTTGTACCTTTACAATGGTGTAGACTGAACTAGTCCTTTGAGCTAAAGTAAGACTATTGTAGCTTCACAAAAAGTGTAAACAGAACTAGTCCTTTGAGCTAAGGTAAGACTATTGTAGCGTCACAAAAAGTGTAAACAGAACTAGTCCTTTGCGCTAAGGTGGGGCTTTTGGCTAGGGCACGAGAACAGATTTGAGCTGACCAGGAGGGCGGGAGTGTTTTTGATGCCTTCTGCACATTTGGCGAGGTTTGAAAATGCGGCTTTTGCAGGATCACATGACCTACTTGTATAATTATGTGTGTTCACTAAATGACCGTACCTTTGAAAGTGGGGTTTTTTGGAAAGTAACCCAAAAAATGGGAACTAAAAACTTGGTGAAATTTCTGTTCAATATTGCAGTGTAGTACACAAGGTTTATATAGAACGAGAACTTTTTGAAGAGCGGTCTTTCACTAGCTTCACTATGCAAGCAAAGTGCTTATATAGATATAAATCACAAAGAGAGAAAGAACCAAAGGAAGGAACATAGGAATATAGTTGGAAAAATACAAAAAAATGTAGAGAATGTGGGGAAAGAAGAATGTGAAACATTAACACCAAGGTTCAGTGATGAGAGGGTCATGTTAACACCAAGGTTCAGTAATGAGAGGGTCACTTTTGGCAGTATCTTCTAAGTTGGAGAAGTGACTAACTTCATCAGTCTCAGTCCAGAAGAGGATGATCCAGGAAGACCAAAAATACTGCGTCATTCCCCCAGATTCTTTGGCCTGTGGTAAAAGGATGGTAAAAGTATGTGGGAAAATATAACCACAACCTTACACTGTCATGTTACAGTGCAGTAGATAATTCCTATGCAGTTATGGTTGGACCCCAGAACTCTGAGTGATAGAGATAGCTGGTTCCTCGTCTGACTATGTGTCAGAAGCCACCTCCCTGAAGTTCCTCTGGAGCCACCAGGCTGCCCATCGGTTTTGCTACATTTCTCTAAACACATACACTATGGCCATCTGTAAAACGGCAGTGTTGCTCAAGAGGCTGCAATGAATACCTGTGCATCACCGTATATGAGATATCATAAATCAAGTGATATTTACAGAAAAGCACATGTCTTCATGTTCTGTTACAGGAATGCATGAAGTTTGGTTCTTGGAACATCTCTTTGTATAGCCTTAATACTGAGAGATACTTGAAGCTCAATATAATTTTACTCAGTATTGTGCGAGTCTGAAACTCTTTCCTTTGGTTATCGCTAGACGATGTTCAGTATGGATGTCTGGCCTGTTGTCATAGAAACAGACAGAAAGTGTAGCATGAGTGAGTGTGCTAATGGCAAAGTGTGCAAAAGCGTGCAATGCCCCCTCAGCTAACAGCTCAGCATTTAACACGCTCACACTTCTTACCCCTGCCGGTAAGACTGGCAAACAGCATGTGGCAGCAGGGCTCGAGATGTTCAAGAACTGAGCTGTTTCTGTATCTATTTAAAAGATCTTTTTAAAGATAGTCTATTTTTAAGAGATACAGTCAATTCTGCAGCTGGTATGTGGAGGACTGTGAGGACACCCTGCATTTACTGAAGCATACTTCATGACTGATTTGCAGTGCATACCTGCCCCAACAGTGATTTAGCCTCTCAACAATGGACATAATGAACCTCTGTGCACATATGTTGAAGAGGAAAGCATCAAATGTCTGTGGTGCTCTGCACTCTATCTGTTCCACTGCCGACTCCCCCGCCCGTCAGTTACTCTTCTGCCTCTTCTCCTCCCTCCTCAGTCTATCTGTTGCTTGGCCTGATCGCCATGCTGGTGGTGCTGGAGACCTTCTGCGAACTGCAGCAGCTGAAGCAACTGCGCAAGATGTTCTACCTACAGAAGGAGAAGCCCCTGGACCGTCTGGCCATCATGGAGCACGACCAGCTGGCCTTCTCCGCCGTAGACCGTAACGCATCGCCCCAAGAGGAAAAGACGGAGCCCTTCGTCGACGTTCCCGTCCTAACCTCTCCGGGCGGTGACGACCCCATGATTAGATAAGCGGTTAAACCCCTTGTTGACCACAGCCAGCTTCTAGGGTTGCTTTCGGGCTGGCGCATGCCGGTTGGTAGCTTGTCGCGAAAATGGTACTTTTCACATTCCGCAATGTTCTTGTCCGTAAAACCTGCACTTCGAGCCAACAAACAATGAAAACAAAACAAACTAAAAATGAACAAAGAAACAAACAGCAACATCAACCCAGCACAATTAACCCTGGACAGACGTCAGCTAGGTTTTTGGCCAGCAAGGGTTACATACCCAGACCTCAGAGCCTTGCTAAACATGACTTTAGAGCACTACCTTTACACTTAAAACTCAGAGCAGTCGCAATTTCTGCCGTAAAAACTACAAATCAGACCAGACCACAGTGAATGAAGCCAGTATTACGAGTAATTCAGGCAAGGCTTCTTTTCATAAGAAAATAAAGATACCTGCCATTGCATATTTATGTAGATATACAAAAAGATACCAGAAAAGAATGAATTTGAATATTAGGGTAACCACTGATATCCCCAAACGGCTTAGACCTTATACCTACAATAAAACAATACAGCTGTAGAATAGGTAAGAACATTGTGAGAGCTTGAGGATACTTGTGATCATTGTTTACTGTTCAATCTTTGTCTATTTCCTGCTGAACATGGAACCACTAAGATTTAGGAAGTCATTGTGTATTTACGTGAATGGTTAAGTTCAGCTTCACTATATTTTAGCTCACTGTATTTAGATCACTGGTCAATGTACAGTTTTGTTTCTTGTTTTCAAAAGCACCTTAGTAGACTAGTAATGTAGACTTCCACAGGCAAAACCTGAAAGTTGAATGAAGTTGACCAAAACATTGGATTTTTGAACAGAGAGAATAAATGGCATTATGCCATTATCACTCTGTTATCAGTCACATCTCTGGGTGACCTAACTGTTGGCTTATAAGCTATGAGTCTATGGTGTTGAGATACAATTGATCATTTCAGTGCAATTAATTTTTTCTTTATCTTTTTTTCTAAAGGTCTGAGGTGAAGTTTCAGGATAAAATGGACATTACTGCTATACTGAAATATAATTTCTAAAATGCATGAACTCAGACCTTGGCTATTATGGCGTAAAGAAATGAAAACAATGGAACTTGCTTGTACCATTGTTTACAATTGTATATTTGTACCATTGTTTACAAATGTATATTTGTAAGGTCATATAACGTTGGAAAAAAAGTGGGGTTAAAGGGAGGTTGTGTTTTGGAACATCATTGTTAATCTTCAAAGAATGCTATTGCATTAAGCTTGCAATGGGAAGAATAATCCAAAGCTGTGACGTATTGTGAAGACGTCTTATCTGCTTTTATTACCTGAGTTATCTAGTTTCTTGTGTATTTTATGTTGAGGTTCAGCTGGAACCTCAAACTAAGAGAATAACTTGTAATGTGACATTTATTGTAAGAATGATTTCCAATGTTATCGGTAACTAAGTTCTTAGTCCAGGCTCAAATTCTAACAGCTTGTAGTGATGAACTGTTTCCAAGAAATTTGTAGTTCAATAGTAGTTACTTTTTTCACTCTTGCACAGTAGCTTACTTCATGCTAATTGCTGCATATGGTTTGGCTTTAGACAAGGTTACAGTTTTATCAGAGGTTTTATGACGGGTGTCTCTGTTTTACATGGATCAGTATTGGCTATGTTAGACCCATTTAACATCTAACAGTTTGTGTACACGGGTTTACCTCACTGAACTTGTAGAACTGCTGCAATATAGGTGATGTAACCGAGCACAGATTAGGGCAATGAAGCACATTTTGAAAGCGAGGCATGGACACGCCCACACCGCAGTGCACGTTCGCCGTTCATTAAGGGCTCTTCACTTATCTAGCGCAGGTGTTCACTTATTCCAGCTGATTTGCTAGTTGGCTGGTGATCGTGGGCGTGACAAAAAAGCGTGTGCAAGTCAGTTGAGTGACTTAAGATTTGAATTATATTACAAAAGTCGTGAATGTACGTGTAAAGTGGGCCCATAAGGAAATTTGGTGGGAATCAACTTGGGAAATGCTATGTTTAGCACTTTATGTTGCTAAATGTGATTTTTCAAACACGATTGATTAGAACAGAAACAAAATATGAAATATTGTTGTTGAATATCAGGTTACATACAGCCGAGCATGTTGGGTGCTGGTTTTCGTCCTCGATGTTCAAGGAGCTGTTCTCAGCAGGGATATACAGTGTTTGTTAAACATATTTGGACTTTCTAGACCCACTAAGAGGCCTACATGTCTGTTTTGGGAAACTGTCATACTAGCTTTAATACACTTATCTATGTTTATATGTTATATGTTCAAATAAAATTTGATCTAACTCAGATCAGGATCAAGGGTAAAAAAAAAAACAGGTTTCCCAATCCTGACCGTTCAATTCTGCTTGAACACTGTCCTCACAGCGTCCGTATGTTTCTGGGTCCTATTTGCTAGACATCTTGACAACAGAAAACGATTTCTGAAAAATTACGATGCTTGATGTTATTCAATAATTAACTAGAAAGTTCCTCCATAAACATGTTAGTTGTAACATAGTTACCTGCTAGTCTGGAAATATCAGGTTTGCGCTTACCCACCGCAAAGCGTTACAGCGCTATTGGAATACGTTTAATGGCTTTCCCAAGACTGATGACTGTATAAACTTATCGGAGAACGAAGCTTTATATACAAGCCAGTGCCCTTCATTATCATATTGGATGCAGTAACTACAGAATGTGTCTGAACTTTGTATCAATCAAACATTTGTTTTGGTGTACAGTTCATTAAGTAAAATGGGCCATAAAGTAACGTTTTTATTTAATTGAATAGTGTGTTTATCTGTGTGCGTAGTGAACAAATAAATTATAATAGAAATACCGAAAGTGTTCTCACTTTAGTTGCCCACTGTCTTTGTGTGTTGATTGGATGGTTCACATAAGGTATAAGTTTAAGGTTGGTGTTTAATTATTACTACGTGTACACTACGTATGGCCGTGTTCTGACAAGGTGTAAAAACAAACCTGTGTGTGTGTGTGTGTGTGTGTGTGTGTGTGTGTGTGTGTGTGTGTGTGTGTGTTTGTTTTAGTTCTGCTAATGCCACCTTTATGGAGAAATGATTCTTCTGAAAAATTCCCTGACTAAACTGGACTTTGCCACAGCCATACAAAAGCAATTGTCCATATCACTGCCTATATACGTCACTTCCACAAAGTGCAATAGAACTGTGCCATCGTGCCATAACGGAACGTGCCAGCAAGCTCGTGCACCATTTGATTTCTGTGCTGCTCGCTTTCTCCCTTGTTGAAAACACAAATCATTAAAGGGAAACTGGCGCCACAAACCATTGCACGTTGAGGACGGATAGTTTCGTGAGCGAAATAACACGAGTGTGAGGGAAGTGTGATGCCAGATGCAAAAGAAAAAAAACCCCGTCTATTTTCAGATTTTTCAATTTCAGAGCACGTGCTATTTTATAGGACGAGTGTTTCTAATGATACAAGATCAAGATATAGGCGCCGTTTGTGCAGTTTAGGACTTAATAAGTGTAACACCTAGAGCAACTAATGCTGTCACGTACGTTATTAGGTGCCTTGAAAAAGTCTCTGTAAACAAGTGACTAATTTGTTGGCATCTCAGAAGTCTGCAGTGCGTAAGATTTGAACCGTTTTCTTTGAACGGTAGGGAGGGAGAGAGCGGTGCCCTGCTATATCTGATTATCATACCGCCGTGAAGCACAAGCCCACATACACGGAAATACAAGAGCGTGTATTTCACGTGTCGTTACGTTCTCTTTGAAAAACTTCTAAACCGCAGATACTTCTGCTCCCCATCATTAAATGAAATGGTTTCAAAACGAAGAGATGGGTTGTTTTTACGGCGTCATGGGAAACGTGGAGAGGTGTGTAAAAAACAAGGATTCAGGGAATTTCAACATTAAAAATGTGATTTAATACTCGTGTTACACCTCTTTGAGGTCTTTCAGTAAAACACGTCTTTCAAAAATGTCAATCTATTGACAATAAGCGTTCAGTTAGTATTTAAATTCAATACTGTGTATTTGGCAATGCTGTTTCCCTCCCATATCCTCTAAAGGAAAAGGCACCCATAGAAAATCCGTTCAGAATGCATAGTAATGGTCTGAGTGCGTGCGTGCGTGCGTGCGTGCGTGAGAGAGTGTGTATGCGCCCTAACATTTTAAAGGTCATAGCACATCTTCATCTTCATCAATACAGCTAATTATTTCGTCCACCTTTTGTACATTCGGTAAACCACAGTGTAACTGTTTACTGTATTTTTTATGTTTATCATAAATTCATTGTTATTGCAGTTCACCCAATTATTAAAAAGCGCTAAAATCAAATGAGAACACGTTTAAAAAGATAGTAAAATGTGTTTAAAATATACGTGTTTAAAAATTGGTTAAAAATTTGAACTTGCGGTGATGGTATTTTACTGCGTGTGGCGCGTAATGGGTCATGTGACACTGGAATTATGGGTCAGAACCAACTTGGTAGGAGAGAAGATACAAGCACCCCAATACAAACATAGTTTACACATGTTTTTCACGATGTCTGGAGAGAGAGAGAGCGTGTGTGTGTGTGTGTGAGAGAGAGAGAGAGAGAGAGAGAGAGAATAAAACCTCCGAAGACATAATGAGCCGTAGTCATTATTCCGTTGGACCAATGTCCCCAAGAATCACAGAACACGATGAAACCAGAACACGATGCTATTTATAGCGCAGAGTACACGATTGTCAGTGTATCAGTTGAACTATACTATATATATTATTCTCTGGATTTTAAGGGCAACATTATTATAGACAGACAGTTTGTTATGAAACTATACTAAAGTTTCAGTTATTCTTAGGTCCTGTATATGACAATTGCGTACCAAAGGGAGAATAAGTAGTCAATATTTCATTTGTAAGAGTAGAGTGTGACTCACATCTTCCCAGATTCAGTCGATGAAGATGGGGAGAAAAATACAGACTTAGAATCACTAGGAATTACTGATTCCACCAAGACTCAGTGGAATTCAGATTTTATTCTCAGTTAGTCTCCACTGATGTAAGTGTGTGTGTGTGTGTCAGTCTGTCTGTGTGTTTAAACTGGTTCACCAGACTGTCAGCCTCAGATCCCTGCTCCTGGTCAAACTTGTCCAAATATCTGAGCAGAACAAATGTGAAGAGTGAAACAACTCTAACATCACACCCAGTACAATAAGAGCACAAATGGCACTATGACTGCTTCAGAGCTTAAAACCAATGGAAGCTGGCTGAAGAAATGAAAGCTACTACAGCCCAGAGGGTCAGCTCTCCTTCCCTCCCTCCCTCCCTCTTCCCTCGCTCTCTCTCTCTCTCTCTCTCTCTCTGTTAAGATAAATATAACCTTGTCTTCCAAACAGTGGAAGAAGAGAAGAGACACTTGAGAAGAAGTGGGGCGCCTGAAGCAGAAACCACATCCACGTTTAATTCGATTCTTTTGGTCCATTATCCACAAGCTGAAACCAGCATAACTACTAACCTCCTGGTACAGGCGTAAAATGTACATCTGTAGCCTAGACATGTATGAATGCAACGCCGTGGTTACGTCGTTACCGTGGCGAGAAAGGGGAGGTTCGGGGAACGGCCTCGGATCGGGAAGGCAACCACGCGGTGCTGCGAGAGAAACTCAAGGCGGTCAAACAGAAACAAACGTTAACGGTTCAATATCACTGGCTGCTACTGCTCCTGGTACCATGGCAACAACTGCAAATGACTCCACAGCTCACAGACCGGATCCAAACCTTTTAGCTCCATTTAGCCTGAACTGTGTCACACAGGCGAATACATTATCATGATTTGGTTTGTAAAAGTAAAGTGAATAATGTTCAGTTTAGAGACAGCGAACGTTAGCCTTTTAGGTGGTGCAGAGGGATGGAGTTGGAGAATAAGCTTAGCTGCAGTTTAGTTTCTGGCTACACACACACACACACACACACACACACACACACACACACAAATTCAAAGCCCTGAAAAGTCACTGATATACCTCCTACCCACAGTAATCCATGCAAGGTAATTTGCTTCTTTTAAAATAATCTCATATTTTATCCTACAACATTTTTTCTCTCTCTCTCTCTCTCACACACACACACACACACACACACAAACACTTTAATATTCAGAATAACCAGTGACATTCACCGTCTGTTCGCAAACAGCTGGAGCTCGAAGCCCAGTTCCCAGAATTCATTGTGCCTTTGAGCTGAAGCACTGTTCAAAGTTTAAACTGAGAACTTGAGCACAAACAGCATTAACGTTTATTATCTTTATGTGGCCATATCTGATTGGTTAATGTTTATGCTCCGCCTATAACGATTCCTATATCGATGATATCATCCTAAATAACGTAACAACACAGAATATTCTAATAAAGGTAAGAGATGTAAAGTTATCTTAAAGAAATGACTAAATGACAAAGAAAGTATTTTGGCAATAGTGATACTGCCATTACAAATTATATGTTTGTTCCTCCCTTGTCACTGACACACAGTCCACAGTATCTCCCAGGCAACCAGTCAGGGCAAGACTGAATCTATATTTCAGTGCAATAAGATGCAGATATCGATTGAGATGAGGTGCAGATATTGATTAGGTATTGATTTGTACACAATAGAAGTTACATGATATTTTGAAACTATGAGATATGAAACCCTGTCTCAAAAATTGCCAGAGTTCCTGACAAATTTCTGTTATATTTTTCATTGATGTCCATTTACAATGTTTGTATGTTCCAAACAATTGTAATTCATTTTTACATAACCATTTTTCAGCCTTTATATATACCTTAGAATGAAAAAGGTTTCTGTCGCTGCACCTCTAAGATGGATAAAAGACAAATGATGGTGGTTTAAGGTGGTTTATCAAGTATGGACACGGCTGGCCTTATTCAATGCTCTCACTACAAATCCACTGCTGAAAATTGACTGGAAAGTTAATCAATGCACTACATACTCTACACACTGTTCATACTCTACACACTGTTCATACTCTACACACTGTTCATACTCTATACATTGTTCCCTGCACATTTCAGTAGTAAAAGTCTTGCCTTGCTGATATTCTAATGCTTCTATTTCCAAGTTATGCAAATCCATGAATGTTATTTATCTTGTTTATAACTTACTAGTTCAAATAAAAACAATATGTGCTATCTTGAAATAACATGAAGTTAAAAAAAAAAACGTGAGTTTGCAAGACATTTGTGCATGACCTTGATCGGATTTACAGCACGTTTGCGCATAGGTGCGGTCTCGAAGCCGGACACTGATGCAGGTTTAAAAAAATCGAGAGATCAGGGTAGAGGCGAGTGCGTCTGCTCGACGTCAAAAAGCTTCTGGCAAACGGCACCGACCAAAGACGTTAAGCAATGTAGGTCAGCAGCACGAGCACATTCATCAGAATATATGGGTCTCTATATGTGCAGCTACAAGGTATTCACAAGGGCGATTTGTGAGATTGTTCTTCAACAGCGTGATAAGAAAACCAGAAACGCTTCTGTAGATTTACAATTTAGTAATCTGTATTAACTGAAAGACATTTTTTTCCTTTCTCACTGGACAAATCTTCCTTTTCTGGATGCGTTTATGTCAAAACACCGTTGCACTGGTGACTAACTCGCATAGCAGTGACCTATTTGAAACCTGTATAATACTCCAGTGTAAAGCCAACCAGCAAAAAAACTTTACAATATCTGAAAAGCAGCTTTCGATTCAATCGGCCGTGTGAAATGTCTGCTGGGACCTTGGCCTTCTCCAGTCACGACGTCTTCACACATTCACAAATGTTTTTCGTATAAGCTATGTGTCCCTGGACGCAGACGGTGTCTGTGCAAGTCCGCTTGCTTCGTAAACAAACTGAAAATACCACGTTCATTAAATCCAATAAATATCAGCCGTTCACTTTTCATGGCTGCAAAATGCGAGACGGCCAGGGAAGTTTACTGTAGAATACGGCGTATAGCTGAAATAATTAGAGCACTTTGGATGTATCCTATTTTCGGGCCGCAGTCACCGTTAGTCTCAGAGGGACGACACGATTGTGTGTAAAATGTTCTCTCATAGGAAGCGCAGCCCACATAAAATCAGAAGTGAACAAATATGTCACGAACACACTAGAAGTGACGAAATAATGACTGACACGGTTTACTATGTTATGCTACTACACCCATATCCCCCAGCCACACATTCACACACACACACACACACACACACACACACACACACACAGAGAGAGAGAGAAAGAGAGAGAAGAGAATGTCCAAACTTTCCGGAACAAGCATTAACTGACAAAATGAAGCAGTTTGTAACTCCAACAGAGCAGTTTAACCAGAGCCAAACACGCTCCTCTCCTATCCAGTTTTGAAGACTCGCTGTAAGATCTTCTGCGTTAAATCATCACTAATTGCCCTCACGCATACGTAACAGACAAACTACGACGCTTTCCTACATGCATGGCATCATGTCGTCCATTAGATGGCGCTGTTGCATTTCTAGAAACTGCTGGAGATGCTGGATAGGCTACGAACATCATGCGGGGGAATATGTAAATGCCACGACTTGTGTGTGGGTTCGAGGCAGTGTTACTATGTTACTTTGCGTCCCAGGCCAGTGCGATAGCTGTGTGGGCAGCATAGCTGGCTAACTCTCTGCACCGATGTACGGCGATGGAAAGGGAACCGTGTGGGACCGTGTCGGACGCCCCCGACGGGACTGTATGTGTTACCTGGGGCCACCTACCACTCTGATGCCAATGTAAGTATTTAACAACTACTACATCGTCACTATAGGCAAAGAGGTTAACTTAGAACTTTAGACCTTAACAAAGCAGTAAAGATGTCTGTAATTATCCAGTTATAGCTTAAACAACGAATATTTAGCGTCGGCTGCCTGGTCGTAAAAAATATTAGCGTCTTCCAACTATGTAATCCAGCATGTCTGAATGTCAGGACTATGTCAGTATTCATCATAGATGGTGGTTAATGTGCTGTTAGGCGAAACAGAAATATGTTGATACTTAAGTTAAAAAGAAAATAGTCCTGTTTGTTTTCGGAGATATGTTTCGACTAAATCTGGAATAGACTAGCCTATTGTTAAATCTCAAAAAATGGTGCGCGTAGGGAATTATGCGACCAAGGTACTCTGGAGCCTAACTGGCGAGTAACGACAGTGCACACGGTGATCTCCGTGTGGTGTTAATACACCATGTAGTAAGGATGCGGCTGTAGTGCGCAAATCTTTGTGAACATCTCTCTGGCTCTGAGCATTAAAAGAGTAAACTGTCTAAACTACTATTATTCCAATAGTCTCCCGGGAAAAGGGACATACTACAAAAGTCCTTACAGCTCTGCCGTTTTAACAAAGACAAAGATAATTGGCGCGCATGGTAAGGGGCAACGGGAAATGAAGGCTACGCTCTGGTTTAATCTTTTTGATAACTAACAAAATAATTATTTTCAGCTTTTCTTAAGGGAGACTTTGCCTGTTGTGTCAGTAAGGTTTACTCCATTCTAGTAAGCGGCAGTCACTTTCGTTTAATGTCTCACACCCTCCCGGTTCCCGCCGAAGGGTGAAGATTCCTCCCTGTGCTGCTAGCCGTGCGCGCGTGGGCACCTTTTGCACCCGGCAATTCACGCTCCATTATCCCAGGGTCAGTTATATAAAAAAGCCTTTGGGGGCGAGGTAGGTGTTCTGGTCAGAAAAAAAACAATTGTCTATTCAAAAGCGGAGTCAGACTACTCTTTGTTATGCGTGTTGGCACCGGTTTGTCACGGTGCGCTCGGCTGGTCAGGTCCTAAACTCAGGTCCATTATGTTTTTCCTCCAGCGGTATGCGGAAATCGCCCGACGTTAGTCCGAGGCGACTGTCCGACATCAGCCCCCAACTCCGACAGCTGAAGTACTTGGTGGTGGACGAATCTATCAAAGAGGACTTGAAATCGTCCCGGTCGGTGGAGGACATCAACAGCGCATCCATCGAGGAGAGGATCTTAAGAATAACCGGCTATTACGGTTACCAACCATGGAATTCAGTTTATAATAGTAAGCAGCTTGTCTTAATCACACTTCCACATGTCTGGCCTTAGCGTTATAACACCTGTTATAGCAGTGTGCTTGTGATGTCACCACTACAGTGACCCAGTCTTTTCATTCATTCATTCATTCATTTATTCATTCATTCATTCATTCTTTCTCTTCCGTTAGTTAATGAGCTCGCTGGCAATATAAAGCCTTTCTCTAATCACCCTCGATAACTGAGTTTGATGATAGGCTACATCACTTAAACTGACCAGCCGAAGAAAGACCTCCATCCATATTTCCCATAAAAGTAGGACATTTGTGCTTTTAATAGAAACTCCCGTTTAACCCTGTGTGAAAATTCCATTTCGTTTGTGGTGACATAAAAGAGTGTGTCGTGACCCTCTCTAAATGTATTGCGCAGACCTTGTCCGCCCACTGCTCTGTTTTGGCTTTAGGAGTCGTGCCTCGTTGGCGCGCTCGTCCGCGTAAACAAAAGGAATGCAGCCGCGCGACACATCTGTCGTGGTTTCACAGAGTAAAGGCCGCTGGCTTTGCAACTGGGACCAGTTCGGAGCCGCTAAAGAACAGTTCGAGGGGCAATGTGTACACTTGAACTTATCCATCTGAACACTTACAATATCAACTCACAATTTGGCTTCTCTAAAGTAGTGTGTGGCGGGGTGTATCTGTGGAAATCTTCCAGGGAGACATAGCAAGACACTCATAATGAAGCATCCTCAAGTGTTACAGTTCTCCTACAGCAAATGGCCAGATATTGGACAAAAGCTTGTCCTGCGTCGGAAGTTCGTGATAAAGATCAGACCTTTTCCCGATACATAATAACTCATAATTTTTACACCGTTCCAGAGAGGTGGAAACGCGTCTGGTCCCCGTCACCACGGCGCATACCGACTTTACGCTGTTGCTCCCACATTCCCCAGGTCTCTCGTGTAAACACACCAGGCCTTTTAAGAGTACTATTTATGCCTCAGGGATTTAGGGTTTCGTTTAAACAGAGCCTTCGGGGAGTGCGAATGCGAACGCGCTGCTTTCACCACAGTGGCCGTTTGGTTTCGAGGACTTCAGGTCTAATATTGTTGTGAACTGTTGCACATGGTTGTAGGGCAGCACGTGAGTGGAAGCCGCAATGTTTCGTGCTCCTCTCAAGGTATCAAACGAATCTGGAAGCACAGATTTTATATATGTATATATGCTGTGGGTGATTAGTGGAAGGGAACAAATAGTTCAGCGTACATGGTAACGATGGCACCAATCAGAAACGAGGACCTCTGGTGGCCAGAGTGGAGAACTACAAAGGGCATATGATACCTTTTGGGGATTAAATACATTTCAGCGTAATTAATCGTAATACTTTTTGTTTGCTCGTAGCTGGCTTGCTGTTCGCTTGATTTATGTTTGTTTGTTTGATTGAGCTCTGTCAAGAGTATCTCTTTGTCTAATGTATGCTGTCATTCACATCATCCTCTATCACATAACTAATATCGACACACTTGCAGTTTTGTCACTAAACATTTTTTCCCCAGCCAGTTAAAAGATGCACATTGTCGCCTTCAAATAATATTTTATAAAAGAAATATAATAACAAAGGAATAAGCATTGGAGTAGGTATTACTGATAGTAAAGGCAGTTCATATATGCTGCTTTTCCCCTTGAACATCAGCATTTGCTGCTGAGTCTGCCGGAGCAGACTGTACCCTGGTACAGTCGTACCCTGGTTACTTCGCTACAGTCGTAGTGGACTTTCTTGAGGGCAAACAAATAATGGCACATCTGTCAAATTCACCAAACTAGTGCCACCTTACCTGTACATATAAATCTTAGCCCACAGCAATTATGCAAAAGAGATCATTCCACATGGATCATGGGAAGGTACTGGCACAAAAATCAGTAGAATGTCTCAGTCAAGAGATTTAGATAATGAAACCCTGACGTTTTCGGATCTTGAAACGTGAGGTGTGGATCATCTGGAAACCCTACAGCCCTCCCTTGTAACATGCGGCAGGTCACAGAAAACTGCAGAAACGATTCGGGTGTCGAGGGGTTCTGTTACTGCACTGCTGTGGAAAACGTTGCCATGTCATGTAAAGAATCCTCCCTCATGCTTGACGTAGAGACCCGAGCGCAAATGAGAGTCTGCTTCACTCATGCATATTTAAGACCCCCTAAGCTGCTGGGGAGGAGCAGCTTAGCATCCGCACACACAAAAAGGCTCTCAAACCCCCACAGCATCTGCGTTTCAGACAAATGTGGTTACAGTTTGATTCCTGTAGTCCATGCGTGGCCACAGACAGACACAGTAAACCGGTTCTTCTCGGGTTCCTGTGCTGGCGTCGTTGTGCAATGAAGGCGATCACTTCACTCTCGAAACAGAGAAGAATTTCCTGCTCAGCAAATAGATGGACAGAGAGAGAGAGAGAGAGAGAGAGAGGAAGAGAGAGGATTACTCTAACAACAACCTCTTATTAGAGAAAAATAAACAAAGCTACATAAATAAATGAAAACCAAGCTCACATGCAGACTAGACCATATGAAGGCTGGTGAACATCTCGGTTGTGGAACCATCTGACAGTGTTGCATCATCAATGCATATGATGCTAAGAGCACAGCTCAGTTATGTAGACATGCCATATTTCACGAGAAACAAAAGCAAACCAATTTAAAGATGTCACAGAGGTCGTTTCCTTTAAACTTGACCTCATCGTCAGGCAGTTATACTCCAAGATCATGTCCCACAGACCGAAAAATGATAAGTGATCACGCGAAAAGTTCAATTTTGCTCTCGACAACAGCTTCGCCGACGAACTCCAAATGGATTTGTCAAACCCAAAGTCTGATGCATTAACGAACCAAGAGAAAGCAGATTCATTAATCATGCGGGAGACTAAAACTCGGTCACGCAGTGAAGCTGAAACCATTCGCAAGGCATCAAAGAGAGGTCACGCTACACAGAACGTGCTGCGTAATTTATTCAAGGGAACTGAAAATGCCAAACCGAAGCCAGAGCTCTGCACGTGCCTTTGACAGACGGCAATTTCGTCTTTGTAAATGTGTTCCAATCTGCCGGCAGAGCAGGACCTACCCATTTGTCCTTTTTCCCTGAATGTGGCGTAAAATTGTGCTATTTGTGTGAGGTAGGCTCCTGATGTGTAATTCAGCAGTGTTTTAGATAGAAGTCCTCACTCACTCTCTCTTGCTCACTCTCACTTTTACTCTCTCTCACTCTCTCTCTCTCTCTCTCGCTCACTCACTCTCTCTTCTAGTATCCAGTAAATGCATAAAGAATGTTCTGCATGAATATGCAGAACAGACACATAAGCTATATACATTAGCCTAATGGTGCTTGTAGAAAAAAAAAGATTTAATGAATGAATCACATGCACGTATGCACTCTCACTCTCTCTCTCATACACACACACACACACACCATAAAACCACAGCTGCTTGTCAACCTGCTCATTCTACCTCACAACAGGAAATGTGGCGAATTTGGGCCAAGCGACCGACCTCCCTCTCTCTCTCTCTCTCTCTCTCTCTCTCTCTCTCTCTCTCTCTTTTCACAGCGGAGCAAATTCTGCAGTCACCCAGTTTAAGTGCAGTAGCCAAACTGGATAATACGCATATTTTACCCCACCGGATGCTCGATTTGGATTTCTGATAATGGTGTTATCCTATAAACAACATTTAAACATGGGCGTGAAGTGAAATGTCAAATGGACAACAAATGTACAAACAAACAAACAAACAAACAAACAAACAAACAAACAAACCTAGCACATCATTACAAAATGCATGGGAGCTTTTAAAAAAAAATCTTCTACACCTTTTTTCAACCAGGGTTTGAAAACACGGAGTGGCTCATTTGTAATTGTCATACTCTTGGACTGCCGACTGAATTAGTTAGGCAGTAAATGTGGAATTAGTGTGTACACAACTACACACTACACATGAGTGTTTGTCATGTATAAGAGGAGTTTGATGGCAGGAATGGTGCATATGGAAAGAATCCCTACCATTCAGGAGTAACGTTTTTAATAATGTTTTTAATAATACTGTTTTTAATAATGAGTAATGTCTGTCTGAATAGCACACATGCACACACACACACACACACACACACACACACACACACACACTACTGTCAGGCATGATAACGACGTTTTTTTTGCCACAATCCATATCCATTTTCCGTCTCCTCTGTGAACAAAAATGACTGACAGGAAAAACTTATATTTTATAAGAAAAACTTATAAATTTGATGTCCTCCAAGAAACAATTTGTGATTTCTTTGACATCACCAATGAAGCGCTGAAGACAAAAAAGAAAGAAACAAATACTACGGGAAGCCATCTGACCCAAAAAACCCACCCTGCATGTAATATGTAATATCCCAGCACAAATTAGCCTTCTTCCCCTATCTGAACTCTAGACAACACTGATTAAAGTGGTACAGCCGATATCTCCAATCGCTCGCAGAAGATCATCTGGAACCAGTAAAGCTTTGCATGGTGTGTTCTGTTAGGATTAAGACTCTTTTCAGGATAAGGTGTTTGCAGGAGTGGGATTAGAGATAAAAACAACTCACCAGATTAACAGTCTAATCCACAGCCGTTATGTGAACTAGTCTAATCTAAAATATAATTACACGATCGCTTTCTATCATTTTAATCCAGAATTCACTTAAAAGTATGGCTAGACCTTTGCTTCGGACTGTATTTCATAGCGGTTGGTTGAAAACCTGCACAGAAGGTTTCAGATACAAGCAGTGGAATAGGGAGGTAGAACAGAATGTTAAAATGAAATAGGGCCCACTGTTGCCTGAAAACAGTCTCATTCCACATAAAACATCCCTCAGTGAAATCATTCTCCACTTGTCCACTTGGTTTCTCGTTGTATCTCACCATGAGCTGAAAGAACACGGCGTTATTCATATTCTCTTTTTGCCGTCCCTGAAGTAGGTGATTTTTTGCTGTGGCACACGTTCTGTCATGCTGACGGGAACGAGCCGACCGACGCCGGCCAATCACGGCGAGGTTTGTGGGCCTGTGCGTCAGAAACGGGTGGACAGCGCCAGCCTCCGAGTGCACTGCCCCGCCCCCCGCCCCGTCATGTGAGCCGCACCTCAAAACGATGCGGTTGATTGGCTGCTTGTGCCTCAGAGGAAGCATCTGACAGCTCTCGAGGGAGAGACTTACCTGATGGGTAAAGACACAGACCTGTAAGATAAAGAAAATACCAAATCCAGAAAAAAGGACTTTTACCTGGAGGAACCACATTAGTGAGGAAACCTGTTTTGACCATCGGGTCGTTGGGTCCAAGCTAACACAAGTGGGCTGAGAGAGATGAAGTGGAGCTAGACAAGATGAACCTGCTAGGTCCTGTTTGCCTTTCTGTGAAACTCTTCTAGTCCTAAAATGCCAAAAGCATAATCAACATATGCTACGGTACAAAACTACTTCCTATCAGAATCATTTACAACTATTTTGATTTGCATAGTTTATCCTGATTGGATAAAATCTTGTGTACCCCCCGTTAGTTAATGATTATTCATATTGGCAATTAAAATGTGATCTAAATCATGAATTATTCAGTGCAAGCTGGTTTATGCACTGATAAAATCAAGATATGGTGTGCATCTAGTAAACTGAGCTTCTGCTGAGTCAAAATCGATACTTTAATGAAGTTTGCACATTCTTTGGAATAGTATCATGTGCTTCAGACATTATCTTGGTTGTGGTCATATCGACTTGGATTTCACACTGACGGCCAAGCTGTCATAGCATGGTGTTTTACTTCTGCCTACGTGGTTTTGACTACAGCACTGCTCAAATGATATGGTAACGTGGTGATCTGAGAAGAAAAACAACACACCAATCTCCAAAGGAATAATAGTGTTCTTTCAATTGTAAGAGAAAAGCACAAATGACAAGTTGGAGTCATAAATTACTGTTGGAGTTGATCTTGAGCTTCTAGTGCACTTCTTGGTGAGCTGAGGTTCATGCCTTACATATTGATTACATCGTGGAAGCGGTTAAACTTGGCAACCCCTGGATGGTTCATTGTTTGACAACCTCCCCAATACGGGGTTTAGACATTTCTGTTTGTTTGCGTCTGGCTGTCTGGGTTTGTGGTGGCAGGGTTTCAGGCTATTGATTTTTTCAGCCTCCAGAATTCACTCCTGTTTCACCTTAAAGGAGGTCAGTCATCCTCCCAGTGGAGATGCCCATGAACACATTCTCCCTCTCTCTCTCTCTCTCTCTCTCTCTCTCTCTCTCTCTCTCTCCACATCTCTATTCCTTGCCATCCCTCACATTTATTAGCAGACCCAGCAGGATGCACACGTTCTCCTAGGCGACACTTGCTCTCTCTTGCCTCCGCTGCCGTGACAAAAACCCAAGCAGACTCAGTAGACTAATTTGGAGCTGATACCTGTGTCCGCGCGAAGGAAAAAGCAAGAATGACCGGAGAAATAACTTTCTTTCTTTTAGTTGCACGATTTGAAGTGATTTGAGACTTGTGACACTCGTTTGGACAGATACAGAACTGGGAAGTTATAGACCTGTGAATATACAGACCTGTGATGACATAAAACTATTAGGATACAGACCTCACAGCTGCGAAGATATAGACATGTATGGATGTAGAACTGTGAGGATATAGACCTGTGATGATGATGAACTGTGAGGATACATAGACTTGTGAGGATGTAGAACTAAGGATATAGACCTATGAGGATATAGACCTGTGCAGAGGTAGAACTGTGAGGATATAGACCTGTGCAGAGGTAGAACTGTGAGGATATAGACCTGTGCAGAGGTAGACCTGTGAG
>JAOXYF010000006.1:14652826-14663310 GCA_028565775.1 Sternarchorhynchus goeldii
TGAACCCTATGGATTAGGAATGGGATGTCACTTAAGGTCATATGTGAGTCAAGGAAGGTGAGCGAATACTTTTGGCAGTATAGTGTATATAAAAAATATTATGGTTCACAATTTGATATGATTTCATATTGAAATATATACCAGACTATATAAAATGTTGCTAATTTAAAAGAAAAAAAAAAAAGTCTTCCCAGGTAAGTCATGGTTTCCAGTCGTGTCCAGTCGTGGTTTCTGTGAGGGGAAACAGAATCTGTGATAATAGGCACTACGTGCTATCGCAGCAGGTGTAGACAGATGGAGCGCTCCACCTGGGACCGGCTGTCTAATCAGTCTAGTAGTTTATTCTGTGCGAGAACGCAGTGATAAAGAGGGACTCGTTCATGAGCCCTCCTGACTGGGGAGAGCAGAAGGTTCCCAGAAGGTCTCATCGAAGCTGCTAAGCTCTTCTTGTTAAATGATCGATGGTAGAAAGACAGGTAACTTGTGAAGTAAAATTTAATTTTTCATTTCGTACGAGTCTGTGTCCCAATTCGCCACCAATTTAACCATCCTGATAAGCTGAGGTAAAAGGATTATCCTACCTTAAATTACTTGTAGTAGTTAATTAACAGTGAAGTAACATTGGGCAAAGAGGTACCACAGGTCTTTATTAACTGCACAAAGACTTTGATCTTTATGGAGAAAGAGGCCCTTGGAACGGATTTACCTTCCAATGAATGGCGGTAGTGTTACAAACTGCTGAAAAGGCTCATTCATTTATGTAAAATAATACATGTAATGTATTTACGATTCACGTGGCGGGTTTTTAAAATGATTCCTTAGTGGTCTCTCAGGTTTAGCGGTAAAAGCCTTGGCAGCACCGCTGTGGGTACCTCTGGCCATCAGCGTTTTCTGTCTCTGCAGCGTGAATGAAGGTGAACAGGCGATTGTGAGGTAAGCTCAGGTTCCTCGTCAGATCCTGCCCTTGGTCCTCTTCAGAGCTACAGACTTTCATACTTGATTACCAGATATTTTACTCAAAGGCCCAATTGATTTATTGACGCAGGTAAGCTGCAACAAGAATTATTTTTAACTTCTCAAAAGGACGTACAAAAGAGGAATAATTTTACATAAATGGCAAAGACACACGAATGACTCAGTAGAAAGAAACAACGTTGTGTTCAAGCACATTCAGTACGAATGCTCAGGAATTATTCACTGAAGTGCTTGTACAGTATTTACGTAGGTCTACATTTTTCAGACTTCCTGATGTTGTTTTACTACCACATGCTGACCAAGGAACATTTTTATGCCACCTGTTAGTACAGAACAAGGACACAGTGTTGTTGATGCAAAGCACAAAGTGCTAAAAGTGCCCTCTTGTGATGAATTATTCTAAACGTGAGTGAGTGAGTTCCAAGTCAGGTCCATGAGGTTCTTCGCCCCTAAAAAAAATGGTTCAGGTCGGGTGCTTACACGTTTCCATGGTGCATTGTCTTTTTTTGCATGTGCAGGAGAGGACAGGCCGCGGGAGAATGTGGCAGGCGCAGCCGACAGACAGCCGACGGGAGGCGCACCTGGGGCGGAGTCAGGGGCTGGGAGGCGGAGACTGCGCTGCTGCGTGAGAGTGACCGCAGGGCAGGTGCGCAAGGTGTTGTGGGGCGTGGCCATGGTGACGTGCGTGTGCTCGTCCTGGGCTGGCTCCACCCAGTTAGCCAAGCTGACGTTCAAGAAGTTCAACGCCCCCTTCACCCTCACATGGTTCGCCACCACGTGGAACTGCCTTTTCTTTCCTCTCTACTACATTGGCCACTTGTGTAAGAGTTCAGAGAGGCAGACGCCCAAGCAAAGGTTCAGGTATGTTGATGAAGAAAGAGCAAGTAAAACAGGAAACGTGCTGCTATGCTTTGAGCAACTTTCACACATTCCTACCCAAATGCCAATAATGAAGATCTATAAACATCTAACATCTAGCTTGTGCTAAAGATTTTATATTTATATTTTTAGATTTTATATTGATAGCATTTACATCCTAATTGTTTGCTGTTCTACCTCACACACATGCTCCTGTTCTACCTCACACACACACTGAACACAACCTCCTTCTCTGCTTTTATACCTTACGTTCATGTTCCTTGAATACTGAACACAGCCCCCCTCTTCGATTCTTTACCCTATACCCATGTGCCCTGAATACTGAACAGCTGGTTTTGTCCTTGTTCAAACTACAGACTCCTTAAGGGCAACAGGTTTGTGGGCTTTTTGTGGACTTTTAAAGATTGTGCCAGGAACATCTTGATCAAAGTCACGCAATTTTTTTGGACAGAGAAGACATTATAGTTAGTGGTTCATCCTGTATGTTCATGGTCAGAATTACGCAGGGCACTGTTATGCGTTTGCCAATGTGTTTCAAATATGTTGCAAGTTATATTACAGTATTAAAATATATATTTCTACCCTTCAAAGTTCCCCTAGCCCATAAACTGCTGGACATTTGTGACTCTCCAGAGTGCTTCACCATCTGGATGAACTGTACTTTGCACATGTAAATCCACAGATGCATAAAAACGGATGTTAAGCCTCTTTAACTCAGAAATGAGAGCATCAGCTCTTCCTATCCCCATGTTCCGATTAGCAAAGCCTAGAGCCTCTTCCACAAATTTCTTGAGCAACATCGTTGAGCGACATCAGATAAATGGATCAGGATTGGCTTCACCCCACCCCCTTCATGAGATCCGACAACAAATTCCCATCTGCTGCCCATCAGCCACCTGCCAGCTCAGGGTCTGATGCGGGAGGGTGTGGCCACGTTTGGTAATGAACTGAACATCCCTGAAAGTCCTTGACCTCACATTCACTTGAGTGGTTGATAGCTGTGTAATGCTGTATTCCCTGTCCATTTATAGTACTTGATTTGGAACGGAGCCAAACCTGTGTCACTGCTAGGAAGAATGACTGGCCACTCTTGGCTTCTAGGCAGTGTAGCGCCTGGTGCTTTACAAGAGCACAGCAGTAGTTTGTAGGTTTATGACAGAGTAAGTGCTGTCTTAACTGTAGGGGACTGGTTTAGCCAGAAAACTGGTTTAATCAAGATATGCTCACCAAGACACTGTTTAGGCACCAGCACTACTACCAGACTCCAGCATTGGTGGAAGACCAGGGAGCCTGGCTGAGCCACACAGACCCAACCACCTCCAATCATTAAGGTTCACCCATCACCCTAAAGTCCACAACAAGCCTAATTGCTGTGGTGTAGCCCGCAAAAACTGAGACGACCCACCCCTCGGGGGAAGTATCCGGATGCTGGTCACATCTGTGGCTGTGGAGGGGAAGCAGCTGCAGACGGATGAGCTTTTGCCCCGTCTGCTCCACTGCCAGCCTGCTCTCACGTACTTCTCTTTACCTTTGGAGACCTACTGCTGACATCTCCATTACCACACTCTTACTGAAGAACTTCATCTCCGGACCAAGGAGGTTTGCCAGTCGTCATGCTCCACTAGGATCTCAAGCCAGGTGCAGACCTATCCTGTAGGTGAACTGGCACTTTCCCCTGGTGTATACTCACTTCGATGGAGCACTGCCTGAACCAAAGATAACATCCAAAATCAACTTTGCTTAACACTAGTACAAAGATGGGGATTTCCCTCTGTGCTCTATGGTTGGGGTCTGGTAACACCCTCGCTCAGGTGATGGAGACACGAGGGCTACATGACAAGCCCAGGCGGTGAAGACAGGTTCTCTGCAGTTGGGTGCTTTGGGTCCTTTCCTGCCCACTGCATGACACCACTGTGTGTGGTGGGGCGCTTACCATGCTGCCTGTCTCAATGTCTCCATGTCGGGCTCAAGGTGACACGGACCACAACACTTGTTCGTTTTCACTGTAAAATGGGGTGAAGCTGTTGCTGCTTCTCTCTAGGACCAAGTCCATCTTGCTGGTCAACTTCTTGCTGATCAACACCACCTACTTCTTCTCTGAGTCACTGCAGAAGCTTTCCTATACTAGTATAGGACCTGCCAAGAAAAAAGGTGTTGCTGTGTCATCAAATGTCACCAAAATCCAACTACATGTCATTCTTGGACAGCAGTGTGCGACAAGTTTGGCCATGTTAGTGGTGTGAACGTCAATCCCTAGAAGGGAAGGGAGACCTGTCCAAAGAATGTCATCAACACTGTTGGTAACATCATTGACTGTAGTCCCAGAGGGCACCGCTTGCTTCCGTTTGCCTGATGTCCCAGAGAGCGACATCCCACCAGTGAGCGTGGGGTGTCAAGGACGTTACACATCCGGTGCTTGTGCCACCTGGAGTCCTCAAGAATGGTCTTTGCTTAGACCTTATGAACTGCTCTCTGGCAACAGCTGTCAGGGTGGATCAGTCCATTTACTGCCTCAGAGGGGTGTGATATTTTGTCTTCACTTGGGTGGGTTAGTAGAAGTGTTAGAAGGGGAGGGGGGTTCCCGAGAGGACCCTATATTCCTTGTTGGTCTCTTCCTGCTCCAGCTCTGACCTGACTCGTCCTCCATCATCACTGCTTTCAATTGTAGATGCGATCGAATGGTTCACTCGTTCACTAGAGCCTATGTAGAAAATCTATCCTGTTTTTATACCCAGGGAATTACAGGCCAGTGAAACAACAGTGCAGCTTTGGGCGCTAATTTCCAAGATGAATTACGTCAGATTCATGGATGTGCAAAGCAAGAAATATTCCGTGTGACCCTCCTGTTTGCCCGTGTTTGTGCTTATCTCAGTCTGATTTACAATTATGAAGTTAAACCTGTTGACTTGAAACATACTTAGAATAGAAGCCAAAGCAGAGTTACTGAATTCTCACGATAAAGATTTTAAACTGCATAACTAAATAATGCAAAAACTACAGCGGTTGCTCTCGAACAGCGAAACGTCCTAGGATAAGACGCGCCGTGGAGAAGTATATCAAAGCTGTTTCTGTGTCAGGTTTTCAACATTCATACACGGGACATTAAAGTAAAAAGCAATTCAGATGACTTAACCTTTCAGTTTTGTGGTAGAAATTGACAGTAGGCTTGCACTAGTGCATGATTACAGAACCCAATCTCCTCGATGGTTGTACTCACATGTCAAGCTATTACTCACTGTGAAATGATTATTCTGTTCTGTTGTAACTGTGTATAGGTAGAACTACGTAAAGGTTCTCTCAGAAATTGAGTAACATTGTGTCTAGAAAGCCGTTTTAAGAAAGCAACCTCCAAGATTTATTAAGAACGTTAAAATTATAAGAGGCATATAAATTTCTAGTCATTTCTGTTCAAAAATTCAACTGTTCAAAAAATAGTACATTTAAATACTATGAATAACTATCATCAATAATGAACATATTAAAACTGTAAGCAGGTGGTTTTCTTGTACTAAGTGGGCCAAGCCGGCCCGTTTTCTGATTCGTGTGCCACGTGTTTACAGGGAATGTTGCCGATTCTTCGGTGAGGACGGGCTGACGACGAAGGTGTTCTTCACTAAAGTGGCTCCGTTTGGGCTACTGTGGACTGTGACTAACTACCTGTACCTGCAGGCGCTGTGCAGGATCAACACCACAGACGCGTCTGCTCTGTTCTGCTGCAACAAAGCCTTCGTCTTCCTGCTCTCGTGGATCGTGCTACGCGACCGTTTCATGGGCGTCAGGGTGAGGAACCTCCACAACATTCTGCTCTGGCTGGATGAGACCGTCTAGCCTGGCACACAACTAACCGGCTGACCCAGTACCTCCAGTAGAATTCTGATACAATAATATAACCTGTGGGGAAACCTGCCCCTGCTGTCATTAATTTGATGCCAACATACCGCTGAAAATATCCGACATGCACTTACAGAAAAATTGCATTTTTGTAGGAGTAATGACACGAACAACGGATATTTATCATGTTAATTACAAGATTTCAGATTTAAGCATTATGACATCACAACTTTTTGATTAGGACATAATTGCAGAGATAGCTTTGAGGTCGTAGAGATGGATTCAGTGTCTGAGAGAAGTGTATACCCAATAGTGCTGAAAGGACATTTGCTATACACACTAGGCAGCAGCCTATACAACCACCTCTAAAAGACAATGTTGTGAGATTCATCTAGAGATTTTATGAATCAGTGGTGGCTTCAGGCAAATAAAATCGAAAAATCAATATTTATATCCAGTCCTAACGTTTTCCTTAACCACCGGCTGCTAACAGCACCCAGAGAGATAAAATGCTATCTTTCATGCCACAGTATATCTGCAGCAGTTTCTAATTTGGCAAAATTAGAATAGGATAGACCACTGGAGTATTATCTACCACCTGAGAGAAATACTGGAAGATCATCAAAGAGGATTAGTTCATTTCACCACTGAAGATTTAAGATGTACACACATTTAGCTGTGAATTTAAACAAGACACTGATCGTAAAAAGTAGAGGGGAAGATATTTTATTTTTTTTCTTAACAGCAGAAAGTGACATCACTGCTGAAACAGCTGAGCACTGCCTGGTGGAGGTTTTTTTTTTTGGGAAGCCTACAGGCTTTGTTCGGCTTGGCATGTTGCCGTGGCTGCAGCTCACGCCACCTTCCCCTCATCTAACATAATTCAGCCTTTTACTTCTCGCTCCACCCTGATTAAAGTGTACAACCCCCCCCACACACAGACTCTCTCCCGCTCTCTCTCTCTCCCTCCCTCTCTCCTTCTCTCTCTGTAGAGGTACTGTGGTGAACCAGGCTGTTTTGTTGTCTGCAGCACTGTAGGGGAACTTGGAATCATTTCCATCATGTTGGAAAGAAAGAAAGAGAGGAGAGGAGGCAGAGTTTTTTTAGCCCCGTGTCTTGCTCTTCAGATAGATGATGCCGTTCAAAATGCTTTCGATTCAAACCGTCCACGTTTCAGCCGTTTATTAAATTTTTTTTTTCCACGTAAACCCTGACGGCGACAAACAAAAAGCATGAAATATATATTACAACGTCCCCCTGTAGTGCGACGGTAACCATTGGCGCCCCCTTTCTGACACACCGATGTCACGCTGATGACACGTGTGATGCAGCTGCAGCAAAAGCTTAAAGCATACGCTCTATGACTCATGGAATCAGAAAAACGAGCAAAGCAGACCAGGCTGAGCGAATCAAGACAAAGACAGAGGCAAACGACTGTGCCCAGGGGTGGGGGTAGGGGTGGGGGTGGGGGTGGAGTCCCAGAAGATGCTGAGAGGGAGCAGGAATAAGACCTGGGATGGGGACGCTGTAAACGCTGAGGCCTTTGTGGGCTTTGGCCGTTACTCTTCCTGACACCTTTCTAATGCTGCACTAATCCACTTAACTGATCTGAGCTTCTGAACTATTTATCACATGTACAAAAACACTCCAGGCATATAACAGGGCACACAGATATATTACAGACCGTGGCCTGGTTGAGAAAAGTATTGTGCCAATTACCCTGTGGGGTTTTTTTTGGGATGGTGTGTACAATTGAGAGTTATCTTTGCCAGTCGATACACCGGTCGCTTATGGACATCATAAACTTCACACTGGATCTGGCTCATAACGGAAGGGGCACATGCTCGTACATTCAAAGTTTCTATTACTTCTCAAGATCAGTGCAATTTAGTCAAACAAACGACCACAGCAGCCACTCATCCCAGTTTTTCTCTCAGATCTATTCGATTTATTTGACCGAGCTGTTTTGCGACGTAGAAATTCTTTTGCTCTGGCACAGTACCTCACGATTCATTTTCAAAATGCTCCATGTCAGACCGTAACGACGACGACGATGATGATGATGATGATGACGTGAAGTCGTTACCTACCTGGCAGTCCTCACTGCTTTCTTAAATAAGGCTCGTTACTGCCGTGTCAGAAGTGACCGTGCGGTTTTACCTCCTACAGATCGTCGCTGCTATCCTGGCCATCGCAGGCATCGTGATGATGACGTACGCCGACGGGTTCCACAGCCATTCCGTTATTGGCATCACCCTGGTCGTGGCCTCCGCTTCCGCCTCTGCGCTCTACAAGGTAAAAATGGCGATTTGAGCGCCGTCACAGCTATAGTCTTCATCCATCGGTGTTCATCTATTGTAGATACCCAATAGTTTAGTTCTGGTTTCACGTAGACGAATTATCAGTTAGCACTTGGTGTTTGAGACGAAACCGATTTCATTAATGCTCCTTATGCTGATGTTGCGTCCAAAGGCAGTGAGGAACTCGAGTTAGTGATGTAGCAGGTGATTTTTAAGGGTGATGCACTACAAACACTCTGGCCAGACTATGTGTGTGTTTTCACGGCTGAGATTTTGTTTCTCCTAGACACTTCCTTTTCACAGTAATAGCGCATCCAGAAAAATAGAAAGAAAAATAAAATTCAACACCACATTATTGCCTAGTCCAGTTTAGATCCAGTTTGGCTAACACAGTAGCCACAAAATACATGTTATTCTTGTTACTGGTTTTTGCACTGGTTTTTTGGTTGACCTGATATATATGAACAGAATAAACCTCGTTATTTTCACTAATGAACTCACTGGTCAGCTATATTTCATAGTAGGTCTGATAGTGGCCTCCTACATATTTATACAGTGCCAGTTTGTATTTTATAAATCTTGTCAATGAACTTTAGCCAAATTTTCCATCTGTCAAGTAGGTCCTTGTTTTTCATAAACCTAAGCTTTACTCTCTCAGAAAGGTGATGTCCCCATCACGCGCTGTGGGTTCCAGCTTCTCACCGTCTCCAACAACATAGATAAACATAGATAAACATAGTAACATAGTAAAAATAAAATTACAACCCAAACGTCCTTAACCAAAACGTCCTGAATTGTTTGCGCCTATGGGATGATTCTTCTAAGGGACATGTTATCGAACCGAAACAGTCGACCACGTGTATAATATGTCCACGTGTCTTGGAGTTTGATTTTTCAATCAATGAATTCCAGTGAGAAATCTTGACTACACTAGAAAGCGTAATTTGCAGTAAAATCTATGCAAATGTACATCGTCCAGAGTTAACATAGCTAGTTAGTCGAGTATATGGTTTTGTGTTTATCTAGATATAAAACAAAAACATACAGTTCGGTCAGTGTTTCTGGTTCAGAATTATTTGCATCGGTTATTTCGACTTAATTCGCAAGTTTGTGGCGGTTGTCAAAAAAACCGAATTAAGTTCTCAGAACTTATGAGCAAGTTTGGCTTTTTTAAGAGTTTTAACATATTTTTGTTTATAACAACACTTTTAGTTTAGTATCTGACAAACGTTTTAACATTATAATATGTTCAGTGGTTTTTGAACGGTTTACCTCCAGCAGATCGTGGCTGCTGTCTTGGTCGTTGCAGGCATTGTGATGATGAACTAAAGCAAAACAATGTCGACCAGCTCGTCGATCCAGCATGAATCAGCACACTCATTTCAGAGCGCGTTCATCCATGTGCAAATTAAACAAATTATTGTCCTGCACTGCATTTTGTGGGCGTTTCATTTTCCATTATTATTCACATATCGCGTTCTGATCTTGGGAGGACTGCTCCCTCAGAGGCACCGCAAATCTAGCCATTTTGAGATTCATTAAAAAAAAAAATATGACAAAACGCAAAATACCATAGTGCCGTTTGTCTGATGATTTGATTGTGATAAGATCTATTCCATATTGATATCCCATATATGCCGTCACGTGTGTGTAAAAAATTGGCGTGCCATGTTTCTCACAGTTAAGAACCAGCCACAGCAAAAGTCTAGAGGACTTTTTTGTGAACCATTCTCCCTCTGCCTCAAGGACATTTAAAGGACAAGCAGATGCACTGACGGAGGGGGGGGGGGGGGGGGTAAGCAGGCTGATGCTCTGCGTTGTTTCTCGTAGGTGCTCTTCAAGCTCGTGCTCGGCAGCGCCAAGTTTGGAGAAGCGGCGCTGTTCCTCACCATTGTGGGCGGAGCCAACTTCATTTTCATTAGTTTCGTGCCAGTCATTCTGTACTTCACCCACATCGAGAACTTCGGATCTCCTGACGACATCCCTTGGGTCTACCTCTGCGGAGTAGCAGCTCTTCTGTTGGGTACGATTTATGATTATATCAGAATCGTATATTCACAATACACCTAGTTACTGTTAAACTCATATGTTTTGTTTTTTTTCCCACAGCATTCAACATACTGGTCAACTTTGGAATTGCCGTGACTTATCCAACCCTCATTTCATTTGGAATTGTGCTAAGCGTTCCTGTTAATGCAAGTAAGTGACACCTGGAGTGAGCTCTCTGGTGTTTACCTTAGGTTCACGTTCATGGGCCTAAAGATTTCAAACGAGAACAGACAAGAATTACTACTTCATATTCAGCTTTGATGAGTATTATGTACCAACAGGTAGATTTACATATTTGTACATGCATACATTTGTACATATCAGAACACGCCACTCCCAAACATAGCATTTTTCTTCTTTTGAGTAAAAACTTCATTGTTCTGATACATTTTTAACATATATTGTATATGTAAGATTTTTAATGAAATGTTTTTCATGTGAATTAACTCT
>JAOXYF010000006.1:14663410-14686393 GCA_028565775.1 Sternarchorhynchus goeldii
CCCCCCGACATGTGCTGCAGTGGTGGACCTGTACACCTGCGAGATCCACTTCAACACGGTGCGGCTCATCGCCGTGTTCATCATTTGCCTGGGCTTCCTCATGCTGCTGCTGCCAGAGGACTGGGACCAGTGCCTGATCCAGCTGGGCGCCCGGCTCCGCAAGCGCGAGTCGCCCGGGGAGACGGCCGACGCGGCCGGTGGCCTCGGCTGGGGACGGAGGGCGGGGACTTCCGTGTCCGCGTTCGCGCACTGATGCCGGACAGGCGCTATAAGGGTCTGCCCCCGAAATGGCGAGCAGTTAGCCATGCTAGTGTCTGCAGGTGTGCTTTTGTAAGGAGCGGCATGATAAGCATGTTTCCTTGATCCACCCGCTCCTGCCCTGTTCGACAACACTCCGTAGGCATGGCTAGATGATTCCCAACCAGACCAAAGTAGCAGAACATCGTCGGTTACTCTTTGTCACATGTTTCGAGGATCAGGTTATAAATTCTTTTCTTCACCTGTAAACCACATGCCCATCCTCTTGTTTTGTTAGATCTTTTATTTCAATTTCAGGTTCTCAACGTAATTTACTTGTGCACCAGAACTTCTGCACGTAGGTGAATAAATGCAAAAGAATATTCCCTAATAATTAGGATTAGATAAGGTACTTTATTTCTACCCACAATGCTCTCTCTCAACCTGCTTACGCTCACATGCTGTCGCCCACACAGTGTGTTCCATCTCTTAGGACCAGCAGGCCTGATGCAGCTGTCAATGCCTCCAGCGTTTAGCCTGACTGATATGTGATGGTCACAGACCAGGACTCTTGTTTCCCCAAGATCATTGTAGCGTTAAGATCACCTTCATTCTGAGAGAGTTCAGCAATAAGAGTCTTAAGATCTCCGTTTTAACGACGCTTTTGGGAAACCCAGCAAAGAACATCCACGTGAGGAGAGCGGTGTTTGGTGCTGAAGGTCCTACCTGGCGTACATGGAGGGGAGATGAGAAACGTTTCATCATTCCTGCCTCCGCCAACAGAACGTCTCTGGACTTCTGACTGTTGCCTTAACAAACTCCTTTCCGTTCCCCTAGTAACACAGAGCCTCGGGGGCCGGCCCGTCTCCCGACTCCCACCGCCGTAACAGGACCGCGCCGCCAACGCCGGAACCTCCGTTTCACGTCGCGACGTCCGTCGCACAAACCATTCCATGGCACAGATGGATCTCGCTTGCGCGTTTCCCGCCTGGGCTGATCTGCGATCGGCTCCAGCGTCCAGGGTGTCTAGATCACGGCCACACGTTCACGCGCTTTTAGGTTCGTTTTGATTTTCTCGTCCTTCCCTACATTAGCGAACAAACACTTCCCATCCTCAACTTGAGTTCATCTTGAGCTACTGAACTTGAAGTGCGTGTGCGTTAAATGTGGTAACACTACACGTATTCAGGCGGCTCTGCCACAAGGAAAACACATGGCCGGAGTTGTGTAGATAGATAGATAGATAGATAAATAAATATGGGGGGCAAGACAGCCTTCTGAATGTATGATCTTTGAAGACACCTACATAAATGTGTTTTCAGGAGCAGGCGATGAGAATTAGTGTCAACTCCTGTTCAAAATGCTTTTTTGCACTCATAACTCTCAATGCTCTCCATATGTGACTTTTCAGTGCATAATAACAGAACTGTGATGTACGTTTTCGGGTTTTTTTCGCTGCTGAAAAGGATGATATTTTGACACTTAAAAACGCATGCAGAATTTTCCGGAGAAGGCTAGCGGTCGGCTTCATTGCCTCTTTAGTTTGCAGTAGTAATCATCCAGCACTGTCTCTCATTGTCATTGTTCCAATGGCAATAAATATTCAATTGTATTCCTCTGGAATTATTGCTAGAATTTATTGTAAACCTTTGTAAGGAATGACGATTTTTACACTGAAAATGCAACACGATTATCACATTCGAATAAATGAATAATGAATAAATGACAATTTCAGTTATCAGATCTTCTGTATCTTTTGTGACAAATGTAAGCACATGGCTATACGTTCTTATTAATTTTGAATTCTGTCATTTGCTTATTTAAATAAATTGACACTGTATAATAAGACAATCACCCATGGTAATTTATGTACAGTAAGCGATCGGTACAATACATTTATGTACAGTAAACAGCAATTCCTGTTACTGCAGAAACCAAGATACAAATAAAATAGTCTGTATAAGCAATGAAGTTATGGAGAACTCACTTTTGGTAGCTAATGGGCAATAGTGAATGTGAATTATAAATATGAAAGTATTTGAATATAAAGCTTTCAATGTAGGAACCATTACCAATTTTATATATTTTTAATTGCATGTGAAGTAAATAATAATTAAACTACTGTATTGCCTTTTGGCCATCATATTGATTGAACAAACAACGTACGAAGCAAACTAGCATATTCTCCATGAACATTAACGAATAATAATAACGAGTGGTTTTCATGTTGGTGGTGCTGGAGAAATGGGCTTAAAAATCTCCATTTTCCATCGTCACTTGATTTAATGAAAAAGCGCCTGTCGAAAATGATTTTTCTTGAGGTGGTAGGGTCGATGCGATGTATACTGCTCAGTTAAACTCACCAAAATGGTGCGAGTCAAAGAACGTCCTGGCTGAAAATACACAGATTGAAAGTGAGCACATGGATGGTTTTCTGTACATGCTAGAAATAAAAAAAAAGTTAGTCTTGAGGGGGAGAAATGAGAAATCAGTTAAAATAGGTAGTTTGTACACTGGCACAAACCATGTAAACCACAAACAAACACTTCTAGTCTGCATCATTTATTTACATTCTCTCACCGTCCCTCAAAAACACTAATTTCACCATCAGTTCAGCATTAAAACTAGCAATAAAAAAACTAAACGTAGTTCAAGGCTGGGCTTGAAATGAATCCATTTCAAGGCCCATCACTCGTTTCTTCCAGCCCTAAATCCTCCCACAGTGCCCAGAGAACTTCAATCTCAGTCAAATAAACCTGATCGTCATCTTTGGATTTTATTACCCACAGGTTTCTGCTATCAAAGCCACATTTGCTTTTCATGGAATGAAAAATATGAATTATTATTATTATTATTTCAAAAAGTATATGACCTGTATAATTAAGGTCATGAATAACTAAAGCTGGTGCAAATTTTGAAAGGAGAAGGAAAAAATAACCAAACTGTGGTCACGTCAGGTTTTCCATAATAAAAAATATCATTTAAGTAAAGCTATTTTTAACAGTAACGTATAGTTTCTTTGTAGAGGATACAAACGTAATTTCATCCCATAACTCTAAACGTAGCACATCTGAAGAAGCATTGTGATATCACTTCCTGCATGCCAGTGGGCACACCCAGCAATACAGGCTCAGCAGATTTCATGCTCCACTCGCACCGTAATCTGTCCATAGAAGAAAGTTGCTTGCGTCTCTTCGGCCGCGCCGGGAAGTCTGTCTCGCTCCTGCGGCTTGACGGGAACCCGCAGGCAGCCGGAGCTGTCTGGGGAGTTTTCGCCGCAACCATGCCAAAGGGAGCAGGTGGAGGACGAGGTGGAGAGAGACGACAACGATGACGGAGATGGACCACGGCCCGGCCGGGATCTGCGCTCTCTTCCCTTGCGGATCGGAGGGAACGGCGCGCTCACGGCGAAGACAGAGGAGTAGGACGACCTCTCGGCTCCGGCATCCCGCCGCGGCCCGTCGTCGGGCACCGCGATCGAGGGAGTAATGCAACGCCCGCCGTCTAGCCTGGCCTGCCCTCCCCTGCCGACCACGCCCCCCAGCCACGCCTGGACCTTCTGCCGGAGGCTCTGCAGCGCCCCCTGGAAGCGCTTGCTGAGCAGTGCGTACAGCAGCGGGTTGATGTCTGAGTTGAACAGAACGAGCCAATAGGAGAAGGTGACGGCGGCGGGCGGGACCTGGCTGTCCGAACGCGATAGGGCCGTCTCGGTGGCCTGCACTAGGGCCACGCCCACGTAAGGCGTCCAGCACAGGAAGAAAGCAGCGATGACCATGAAGAGGCGGACCACGCCGTGATGCTGGGCGGGGCTGGCCTGGTGGGCAGGACTGGTCTGTTGGGCATGGCCGCCACTCTGGAGGCGGGCCAGGAAGGTGTGCAGACGCCGGCCGGAAGGCCTGGAACCTCCTTCATGCAAGGATCCCACCAGGCCGGCGTTGGGACAAGAGGCACCGAAGTGGTCTTCCGACACCAAGCGTCCACTCACGTAGTACACAAGCCTGGATGGGTCGTGCGTTTCCGAGCCGGGGGCGGAACCCTGGTTGGCTGACCCCAGATCAGAGGGCGTGGGACGTTCCCTGCTCCGCTGGAAGTGCTCCTCGAGGCTGTGGATCCTCCGGGCGTGGTGGCGCGCCACCCGCACGATCTTCACGTAGCAGAAGAGGATGACCGCGGCGGGAACGAGGAAGGACAGCACCGCCATGAAGACCGTGTAGCTGGGACTGCTGGCCCAGTTCACGGCGCAGCTGTACATGGGGCTCACGAAGCTGATGTTGCTCCAGCCCAGGAGCGGCGGGCAGCTGGTCAGCATGGCTTGAAGCCAGATCCACAACACGGCCGCGCCGGTCCGCCACGCGGTGCAGCGCGCGTTGTAGCGCAAGCAGTCCACTATGGAGAAGTAACGATCCAGAGCGATGGCGGCTAGCGTTAGCACGGAAGCAGTGCAGTAGACCGAGGAGGTGTAACCAACGTAAAGACACAAATCCTGCAGTAGAAACACATGCCTCAATCAATAAATCTAGTGACGGCTTCAGCTTACATTTATAGGAATACTCTGATCAAAAACGAATGTGGATAACAAGTCGAAAGTAAACATGACCTTACATTTTTTACATATCAGCACTGTTAGCAATGAGCAGAACCTTTTGTATTAGCTAAGTGTGGGCATGAAGAATTCTGATTATATAAAACATCTGTGTAACAGAGACGAGAAGCTGGCCATACTAACTGTGCAGTTGACCCATCCGTTATTCATGACAGAAACAGCAACGAACGGCATGACGCCAATGCCGACCAGGAAGTCGCTAACGGCGAGATTAATAATGAGCACTGACGTCACGCAGTGGAACGTCTTTGTCGCCACCACAATCACGATGACCAGGATGTTTCCTGCCGTTTGTGACAGTCAACACACAAACAAAAGATTCAATGAATTTTACAGCCGTTACTGTAGAGATGGCAAAGTGCACCCAGAACCTGACCCGCATTACAGGTGGAAAACAAACTAAGGGAAACATGAAATATTGCAAAGGACACGGGTCTGGCAGTCTGTCGTATGTCTTTTAATTAGTGTCTGCACAGACCTGTAGGTCTACATGCATCAAAATATTACTTAAGATAAAAAAAACTCGGTCATTAGACTCCCAGCATATCCACACTGTAGTGCTGTTCCGACTCGCAAATCGCCTCATTTACGTTAGCATTTTACAGCCCTTGATGATCTATTTAAAAGTGAAAAAAAAATAAGGACTGTCTAAAATCCCCCGTGAACCTTTTTATAAAGAGATTGTATAGTTGCTGACAGTTGGAACAAAATGGCAATTATATAAATATTTAGCCATTTCTTTTCAAAAACAGTATTTTAGTATATTTTTAATGGGGTACAAATCGTGAAACACCTTTCTAGGATTTCTAAATATTTGGACGGTTGGTTGAATAGTGGTGTTCCGCTAGAAATGGATCTGTGACGGTCTGTATTTACTCTGATGTTTAGGTGAAAACCCCATTTAAGAAACTAATCGAAATGTGGATTAAAGCAGCCCGACAAGAAACGACTATAAACGCGGCACAAGACATGCAGTACTCCTTAAGTTTTTTTCTTCTCCCAAAAGTGTTTATTACACATTAGTTCGCGTGTTTACATTGTAACACTAAATTAACGCTTAATTAATGAACGCACCTGTTACTGCCCCAACACACATCAAAACCATGAGAACCTCAAGAAACAGTTTCCCCCGAGGAGACAAGGACAAGCGGGAGGACGTCGAGTTTCTCCATATTCGCATTTCACCAAGAAAAGGGTCTGAATCAAACCATTTGCTGCCTGGTAGGTCCATTTGAAATAGCAACGTATTCACGTCCGATTTCCAAAGTTGGTGAAAATAAATTGTTTCCAAATTGCGTGTGTTAACGGCAGAGGCAAAGGGGCCATTTATGTATTGCCAAGTTATATGGTATACTTAAGAAAAAGAGAGATTCGGTTAGCAAAAAATGATCGTTTTAAAAAGCAGAAAACGGTATCTCGGGAGAAACCTTTCCCTTCGTTCTGTTCCCGCCTTGCCAAATACACACAACTGTGCGTAAAGCGGGGCGTGGTGCGCACAGCGATTGTGTCTGCGAGCTGAATCAAATAGCTGACACATCGGAAAACCAAACAATAACGGATTCAAATTATAAATAGTTAAAATTACACAAGAAGACAAGTAATTACAGAAGCCTTGCTGTTAATTCCACCTGTTTCCTTTCCCAGTTGGCGCACAACTCTTTCGACTTTTCGCACCACTCGTCAACAGAACTACCTAGATTTACAACTCCCCATCAACAGAATATCGTTCTGTAAAAGTTTATTTGGCACATATAAAATCAACAATTTGTTAAAATACAGTTCACTTCAGTCTTGGCCGCCAACACTGTCATTCCGTATGATATTGTTTAGAACACAAAATTTATATCTTTTATCCCATGGCGACTTACGAATTTACATACGAAATTGTAGGTAGAATGGCTTATAACCGTCTATGACCAAAGGCGTTTCGGAGTAACAGTTAGCTGTTAAGACAAAATGTGTCCAGTCTCACACCGGGGCGAGTCGGTCAGTTGCAACCTCAGCTCCACATCTGGCGCTAACACAGAGGTCGTGAGTTCATCGGATTCGCATACGAAACCCGGACGAGGTCAAGTGGCTCGGCCGGAACCCGGGTGCTGCTTGGTGTACTCCCACACCAGCAGGGCGGCGCTCACGTGCACGTTGAGCGAGCGCGTGACTCCCTGCTGCGGTATCTCCACGCACACGTCCAGCAGCTGCAGCAGGTTGGCGGGGATCCCCTCCCGCTCGTTCCTGGCCGAACGAGAGAGCACGAGAATGGGGGGGGGGGGGGGGGGGATTAATGGTCTCACCGACCTCAATTAAGTCAATTAATTTTAATTAATTGAAAAGTCAATGTAATCAAAAGGGAAACCAACTGGATGTGGTACAAAAAAAAAAGGCAGGGTGAACACTAATTAAAGGTTTACGACAACTGCAGATGCCTCTGGAAGGCCAAGTCAATCTTGGGGTAACAATGAACAGTACGGCTGTTAAACCAAGAAGATAACGAGCTGTAATAGTACATTGATTAGGACTCCTGCTGAGCTAAAACCAGCAGGTGCCTTGTTCTCACAACAGCAAATGATGCCTTGAAACCAATCACAATATGCAAATAAACACAAATGCACTCACGCACGCACTCACCCACATGCGCGAACACACTCGTTCTTCTGTTAAGTGTTTTGTAAACCATGCAGTTTTTTCCCCAATAGAAGGTCTGTAGCTTCACCATTTTATGCCAAATGTGGTTTCGTTCATGGGATCACCAGAAAACAAGAGAGATGTTCCAGAAAAGCTGTACAGGAAAGATCAAAAAGTCTAGTGGTGGTGTGTGTGCATGCGTGTGCACGTGTGTGTGTGTGTGTGTGTGTGTGTGTGTGTGTCACAGTCCTGCTGATGAGGACTTTGGCGTGCTGGGACAGGCCTGCTTGGTCTCCGGGAGCATGCAGAGGTGAAGACATTACCCAGGGAGAGCAATGTCAATTAACCTGAAAACATTCACCAGCCTTGTCAGCTCCCACAGAGACACACACAAGCCTACAACAAAGCCCCAAGGTGTGTGTGTGTGTGTGTGTATGTCTGTCTACCTTCATGCCCTTGCTCTCTACACAGTTATTACACGGACTTGAAAACAAGGACATAAAACTTGTAGCCAGCACTGAAATTTAGTTCGTCTCCAGCTTACTGGAGAGAAGGTCAGTGGCCTTACCCCAACAACAGGAGGGTCTTCTCTGGGAACCTGTAGTCTTGGAGGCTCTGGCTGTTGGCCGTCTGCTCCACTCCAACTATACAGTACCCAACTTTCTTCTTCAACTGCAGGAAATCTGCCAGTTCTAGGGGCTTCACCTGAACACAGAGACGCACAGAGACCCGCGTCCACTAACCAAGACTCCACAAACACGGAGACGTCACCTTTGATATGTAAATGCATTTATTCGAGTGTTTTTTGTACACTAAGCTTCAACAGCGTTTGTCTGTGGGCTGCTAGTCTCACCTTCTGCAAACTAGTTTTACTCAAAGCTGAAGCTGGGAAACGTCTGCAGATGCAGTAGGTGTGCGTTGAGCCAATCAAAATGATCCATTAAGAAATACATACTATATAGTATTCAGCATTCAGTAGTAGTATTCAGACAAACTAAGAGAAATGGTAGATTGTAGTTCAGGACAGAGTTCCAGGACGATAGATTAAGAGCATAAAGCTGTCAAAAACATTTACACACTCTCTTTCACACACACACACACACACACACACACACCTCCAACAGAGGCAGCCACAGCTCAGAGGACACACTCAGGGCTTGGAACTGTTTGTCGCTGATGTGACGTAGGCTATCCAGTACCAAAGCACTGGCTCCGAAGATCTCGCACGTCCTACACAGACCTTTCACACACACACACACACACACACACACACACACGAATTAGGTTCACAAAATAAAGAACCAAAACCAGTGTGCTTCATGCAAATATGCTTCGCTTGTTTAGGGATGGGATGCTAGATGGATGCTTCTTGATCCCAGGTGAAATTGCAGAATTTTGGTCACTGGGACGAACTTCTGGAGATTTGCTGGGAGGTAAATAAATAAATAAATAATTTTAAAAAAAATAAGCTCTTATAGTGAGCAAGGACAATACGCTCCCCACAATCTCTCTTATCATTGAGAGTCAATATTTAAAAACAGAATGGTTTTCCGTTAGATAAAGACACGAAAATGAATACTATGCACCAATCCAAGGAAGGAAAATTCTGAGAAAAAAATCGGGAGGGGGGATACAGCAAATATAAATGAAATGAAGGCCTTTTATAATGGTCTTCGGTGTCTCCATATTGACTGAAGCAGACGGTTTAGATAAGGTATTGTGTCTCTGCATTTGCCTTTTGTCACATCTGGGAGAGCATTCTGACCGAGCCCTGGCAACAAAACCATCCTGACACATTTTCATAATCGTTAGAGAGAAAGCAACACTGGACCCGCACGGGTTAAACCAGCGACGTTGAGCACCCAACGTCAAGAACTTGCTCTCGTGCTGAAGCATCTCGACAGGAACAGGGGTTTTGAGGAGGACGGCTAATACCTCCCAGGTTCGTGGGCTTGTCGATGAGCGAGGCCACCACCAGGAGGGCGCCGGTGAGCTTGCCCAGCCGCGCCGCTCTCTGCTGGGCCATGAGCTCCGGCTCCTGTTCCTGCACGCTCAGCCTCCAGGGGGCGATCTTCTTCTGCACGTCGGCCCAGCGCGTCTCCTGTTCCAGTTCGCCTACAACACACAACACAAGTACATAGGACCTACATGAAACTCATAAAAGTCAGAACCACCACACCTGTTTGAATAATAAAAAGATCCTAAAATGTCAGTTGCATCCGCAGGCATTTAAATTCAAAATTTCCAGGTTACCTGGAAGTGGTGTCAGTAACCAAGCATAGCCTTATATAATCTGACAGGTATTCTATGCCCTAGCAGTTTGGAGTATTCTTTAGGAGTGCTCACTGCTGCCCCCTAGTGGTGCTACCTTGGTCCTGCTGGACCCAGTCTCCGGGCTGCAGTTGGCTCAGTGCCCTGCCCGGGTTGCGGAGAGGCAGGGAGGAGTCGCAGCGGAAGTCCACCAGCTTCTCGAACTTCCACACGGGAACCCACTCATCATCAGCCAGCCCTGACAGACTGGGGAATGTGTGGAATATCGTCTGGGGCAGAAGGAGGGGTTTTATCGCGAGGCACTGGGTTGGTTGAAAAAAGTCTGCTTGGAGCTGTGTGTGTGTGTGTGTATGTATGTGTGTGTAAGTTAGGGCCTCACCTCTACACTGTAATCATTAAGCGGATGAAAGACACTGAAGAAAAAGTGCTCTTGAATTTTGGACCAGTTCTTCAACGCGTTACTGTGGAGTTGAAGGTGAACACACACCCAAACCCCGTCACTCACCCACGCATCCACTTCACTTGTTTAAAAAGACCACGATCTACGCCTGTTGAGATCGCCGGATATCACGAGACGCCACTCACCCCGTGCCCTGCGTAATCTCCGCCTGCTGCAAACAGGCTCTCACCGCCGAGGACAGGCCGTCCGGCTGGGCCCCCGGGGCGGCCCCGTCGCGGGCCTGCAGGGCCCAGAGACGCTTGAGGGCCAGGAGGGCGTACAGACGTACGGTGAAGATGTGGCTGAAACACTGCAGGAGGGCCAACTCCACCGCCTTCTGCCACTGTTCGGCCTGTGGGCGGGGAAGGGGGAGGGGTTTCAGAGGAAGAGAGGGAGGCAGTGTAAGTACTGGGTAAGCAGACAGTAACCTGTGGGTGAAGTTTTCCTTTAGGGAATCACATCACTAATTTCTTCAGTTGGTCTAACAGTCGTTCTTATACACTGTAAGAGAACGGAGTGACTGTTACGCACAGAAACGTTACGCAGTTACGCACAGAAACGTTCAGACCACTGGAACTCTTGATGTGGACCACAAGTTCCATTTTCCATGAGGAGCAAATGTGCACTAGAGTAATCTTATCCAGAGCAACTTACATATTTATGCCTGGGAATCGAACTCATGATCTTGGTGTTACCAGCACCATGTGCTACCTGCTCTACCAGAGGGACCTACAAGACGGATTGTACCTCGTTCTCCAGCTGGGGGAGGACCACGCCCAGGTGCACCAGCACGGACAGGAGAGTGCAGATGCTCGTCTTGGTCTTCTCGTGGTCCTGCCAAACCACCGACAAGAGATGTTTAGTCTCGTCTCACCTCGTCCCCTTCAGGGTTACAGCTTTGAGGGGACTGTAAGGTGAGGGGCCCCACTCACCGCGCTGAAGCTGTCCCACAGGTGGGGGATAAGATTAGGCCAGAGGTGGAGGATGAGGATGATGGCCCACTCGACGAGGTACTTAACGGAGGCCTGGTTGCTGCAGGAGGCCGCATGGAGGGCAGCGGGAAGCACGCAGTCCGCCACGAAACCCTGTGAGATGGGCACATGGCGCCCCCATGTGGAGGGTGTGGAGGGACAACTCAGGAGGGAATTGCAATAACAACATCTGCAGGCTCTTTTATTAAGGATGGCGTGTGTGTGTGTGTGTGTGTGTGTGTGTGTGCGCTCACCGGCCTCAGTTTGGGCAGCAGTACCAGGACTATTTGCCACACACGGTTCTTTACTCGGTGCTGCATGGAGTTGCTATAGTAACGCACTTTTGACTTTGAAATCTTCTCATCCTGGCCAAGCAGGATTAAAAAAGTACAGAGAGAACAAGAGTGAGAGAGAGAGAGAGAGAGAGAGAGAGAGAGAGAGAGAGAGAGAGAGAATACATATGAGTATCTAAATTAAACATGCCCTGTTGGCACGTGCATGCACTCCCACGTGCACACACTCTCACGTGCACGTGACTCCTAACCTTTCCTAGCAGCCGCTCCACCAGTTGCTCCATCAGGCTGTTCTGCAGCTCTTCGCCTGCGTCCAGTCTGTTCAGCAGTGCCAGGGCACACACGCGCGGGTACTGGTCGTCCCGGGGCGCACTGTGGGCGAGAGGCGCGTGCGCACGTCAACATCTGCAGGACCCCTGCAGGACATCCGCAGGACACCCACCCACCCATCCCACAACTTACTCCCACGTTTCGACCCCTGACCTGCCGATCAGCGTATTGGCCGCGCACTCCTCTCCGAGCTGCTCCACGTATGTCTGAACCTCCTGGATGATCCTACGAGAAGATCCTGACAGTTAACTGAGAATCATGGCATCTACAACCTCCAGAGGCTTTAGATGGAGGAGGAGCCCAGATCTAAAGGGTGTTACCGCTGATCTCTCCGGAAGACCGGTCCGTACATACAGGCCTCGCTCAGCACGTCCAAGTGGTTGAGAGCGCCTCGGAGCGCCTCGGAGTCTGTGCTGGGGTCCGTTTCTGAGGGCAACCAGATGCGACTGCAGTGCTGGATCAGCTCGTTCAGCACCCCCGACTTCACTTGGGCTAGTTCCATCATCTCGCCCGTGACCTGCGGGACGAGAGACTTCCGGCTCAGGATGCGCCCGTTAAAGCGCGGGCGTTCGCCAGGCGCTGCCTGGTGGAGGCCCCTTCCCTGCTCACCTGACGTAGGCGGGGTACCAGCTCGGGGCTCTGGGCCTCTGTCAGCTCAAGGGTGGAGCGCTGGAAGGCCAGGCGAACGAAGGCCTGAAGCGTCGGCCAGAAGTCGTGCGAGTTGGTGCTCGACGCCTGCACTAGACACCAGGACGCGGCCACCGCCTCCGCGCACAGGGAATCCTCGTGTGGCGCCACCTGGTGGACGAGACACAAACGGACAACCGGGTTTACATGCACCGAAAGGCCCGTCAGGAGCAGTTTGCTGGTTTAGCAGTACTCCCTGGGAACCGAAACCATGACACACGCCACCTTAACTCGTCGGGGAGCCACAAAAACACAAATTATAATGGTCTTCGGTGAACAGAGTCAGCTTTCTAAAAAGAATTAAATAATTCCGAAAACCCTGCACTGACCTGTGGCAAAACCATCCGTATGAAGTCCAGCGCGGGCAGAGCCAGACGGCCGGGCAACAGGACCAGAGCCTCGGTGGCCGCGGCGATGGAGGCGGAGCTCCACTGGGCCCCGCCCATCTCGGCGGGAACCGAGCCGCGCCTGTGGAGGAAACTGAGGCACGTCCACTGGTCCCGGACGTAGCGGGCAGCTAACCGGCCCCAGTCTCTCAGCGGTAGGCTGTTGTTGTCTGGACCGCTGTCAAGGCAACAGCAAAGAATGTCAGAGGAGCCGCTCACTGACACGGCGACTGGACGTGGGAGACTTCATTTAGGCCCGTAGTAGTTTTAATTCTAGGACTTTTAGCATTATTAGCCTTGCTGTACTCAGCCCAGAAATGATACCCATAAATAACAAGCCAGTTTATAATAACATCTCCAGTTTAAGGTGGAAATACAACCACGTACAACAAAACAAGTCGTTTTAAAATGACGATTAGTCTAGCAACGACTTAGCTGAACGAACCTGAGCTCTGAGATCTCTGTAGTGGACAAAGGTTTCTGCAAGGTCTGTGTAAAGCACGTGGTGGAGGATGGGGAGGAGGGAGACGGGCCGAAGAAGGTCCAGAGCGAACGGAGGGCGCTGGTGGAGTCGCACTGCAGGTCGAACAGCCGCTGATCGGCCAGTTCGCAAAGCAGAGCGAGAGTAGCCATGCTAACGGCTTTCTGCACCTGCCCTGCGAAGGATGGAGTCTGGAAAATGACATGCAAAAAAAACAAAAACAAACAAACAAACAAAAAACACTAGAACCAGGAAGTTTGTGCCATCGGTTTGTTCCATCCCACAAAGCTTGGAGCAAGACTCAAACTATCTACGTCGCCCGCTGTAGAAGAAGCCCGCTGCGGGAATCCTGGTACCTGTTCAGCAGAAGCGTTCAGAATCCTCAGGCAGTTTTCAGTGAGTTTGGGCACGTAGTCCTTCTGTAGGTTCGATAGGTAACCTGGAACACTGCAGTAGGTCTTCACCAACTCCCCCAGCAGAGAATGGTACAGGGCGGCCCTGTCGAAATCCCGCAGCTAAACAGCAGAAAACGAGCACAGTTCACACACACGGACAAACACCTACTCGTGTGGCTGCGGGCATGTATGTGCGGGCGCGTGTGTTTGTGTGTGTGTGTTTAACGTCCACCTCCTGAAGCTCCCCATTCAGCCTCCTCAGTATGAACTCTTGAACTGGTTCGACCACGCTCAAAAGCTGTCGTCTCAGTGCAACAGCCACTTTGTCTTTTAGAAGAAGATGAAAAAGAACATCAAATCAAATCAGAATACAACACTGTCCAAAAACCCACCCACTGTTTGACACGTTCATCCGGAGACCCACCCCCCCACTCCTCAGGGCCCCGCCCTGTTCATCTGGAGCCCCACCCCACCCTCCAGGGGCCCCGCCCCACACACCTCTCTCCGCCTGCTTCTCGGAGCTCGTTCCCACCAGCTGCAGCAGCCGCAGCGCCACCTGCAGGCTCCTGTCAGACTTCTGCGGTGGCAGGTAGGCGCTGGTGGCGAGCCGACGCAGGACGTCCAGCAGGGGGCGGAGCAGTCGCTCCAGGCTGCCGCCCTCCGCGTCGGCTGAGAGGAGGATGGCGCGGGCTGCCACCTCGGCCTCACCCGTTGCCGCGGGGATGCCCTCCGCCTGGTCTGCTGGAAGCAACGCAAGGTGTGAGGTCGTTGCTAGTGGTTACAAGGTATTAGAGGCTATTCTTTACAGGAAAATATCTATATATAAAACCACACAGTCTAACAGTGCGTTACATTAACATTATGTAATGTATACTAATCTAAACAAGACCTAATTATGTACACACAAAACACCAGTGAGACGCCAGTCTGTATCTGGATCTCACCTGAGCTTGCGGAAACTGTGAGGAAGGCCTGCAGGAACTCAGAAGTGTACGCGGAGAGCCCTGGGGGAGGTGCACCCACCTCGACCGGCTGAAACTTGGCCTCGTTAGCAACCAACCAATCATGGAGCTGGAAAAAGCACACTTGTTTGAGTCGCACCAGACCGGCTAGCCGACGCCGCCGCTCGCTCGTAGTTAGCTACGTTAGCATTCTAGCGCAAGTTATCGGGTTCGGTCACCTTGGTCCAAAGGGTCGTGCCTCGATGCAGGGACTCGTCGGTTCGGAAGTGCACCAGAAAAGCGAAGACCTCCTCCAGAGAAACCGCAGCCTGCCAGCAATAAAACGCGCAGGTACATTCAGACACCAGTAACACCCAAAAACGTCTTCAAAAATGTACAGGGTTACAATGTAATACAAGCAACTGAACTGCAACTGCACAATTAAACTGCTTTTGTTTCAGCACAAAGTTCATTGACAACAATAAATCAAAAAAACTTATTTTCTATGCAATTTATATTTTGGGAAGTCAAAAGAAGTAGCTTTAACACCTAAACTGTTTTTGGATTTGTCAGCTGACCTCATGAAGAGTGGGTTTTGAAAAAAATGTCATACCACATCTGTCAAGCAGATGGCAGTGTGGAGCAGTAAGCACTGGGTGGCTCCTCTCAGCAGCACCTGGTGAGTGATCATCGTGCAGCGCAGCACTTCTCTGAAGTCAAAGAAACACGGGAGGCACGTTCGTTACATCGCCCAGACGCCTCACGAAGCCAGTCACCTCCTTATGGAGTCATACGTTCGTTCCACTGGAAACCCTAGCCAATACCTCAGCACGCACAGGCCCTCCCCTCTGAGGAGCGGACACGGGGACAAGCCGGACAGGGCCTGGGACAGGAAGAACAGGGGGACGGCGCACCAGTGCGGAGACGCCAGCCGTTTCAGGACCTGCAGCAGGACGGACCCTGAGGAGAGACCGCCGGACGCCCACAGGCACCTCCATCAGTCCACTGGAGAACCCCAGCAGTTATAATATAAAACACCAATATAATATATGTTTAAGGGGACTAGACTTCATGGGCAGTTGAGGTCTATGGGTGGGTGTACGTTTGGGTCATTGTGGATGTAGGATGTAGCGAGGTCTGGCTGTACCTCGGTTCTCCTCAGGCAAGCTGCTAAAGATCTTGACCATGAAGTTCTGCAGCTTCAGGCCCAGCTCAGGACACTCTCCGACGGCTTGCCCGGGTGACCTGTGCGAGCACCAAAGATCATTCTAGAACGAACTGAGACGATTTACAACCACTGACTCTATGGGCAATCAAAAGTCAGGAAGTTTTGTCATCACGACCAGAAGCCCCACCTGTGGTAGAGCGACGTCTCCGTCAGGACATCCATGAACGGACCTGCAACAAACTGACAGCCGAAGCGCATGAACACGCTGGCCAACACAGGACTGCAAACCACATTATACCTGTTGCAGTATATCATCTGCTATTCTGTCAAGGCACTGTCTACAAGAACCAGGTTAATATAATGAAAATGCCATAATTTACAGCCAATTCTGTGAATTTATAGCATCTGCAAATATCAAGTACTTGCAAACCCCTTTTGTTGCTGTAGTCATGCGATATTTTTTAAAAAGCCCTTGATGGGAATATATTACTATTTTAATCAGCTTCGTTTAAAACAGCTCCGCTCAAACTAGGCACTATTAACCTACTTAAGCATCAAACACATTTTAAGCTTCACTACATGAAATTAATATAATAGGTGAATCCGTATTACCAATAAATACTGCAGACATTAATCGAAGGTCATGAATTTCATACTAACTAAATGTATAGTTCAGGTGTTCCACGGGAATGTCATGAACTGTGCAGGACAGTCACCTTGGAGACAGACAAGGCAAAGGCGGGGCACTGAAGAAGGTGTAGCCCCAGCAGGTGATTCACCCCATCCTTCATCACTGCTTTATTCTCACTGTGGAACATGCGCTCATAAACGCACAGCAGCCAGGACGGATGGACCAGTGCGCCATCTGCTGGAGAGCGAAAGAGGCACAGGGGTTAGTAAAGCAAAAAAGGGTAGGGGCCAGCAAGTTCGTTTTAAGGTGATTGAGGGAAACGGCACGCACCCGCAGCATCGGGTGCAGTCGCCTTGGCAAGAGCGTCTATCCGGTGGAGCACGGGCCGAACCACGTGGATCTAAACACGGGATGAGAAATTATTTGACGTAAACGACGACACTGCATTATTCTACAACCAGTGCAGTTACTGCCATGTATAAAGAGGCAAGAAGTTCAAAACGTAATATGCTCTACTTTATACCTGGTTTTCTTCAAGAGTCTCCAATACCAGGGCATAATCCTCCCAAAACTCTCGGTAAACTAGTCTTTGGTCTGGCGTCCATCTGAACAAAACGTCATCTGCAGAGAATGGATGTTTACCTACAGTTCATCTAGAATTAAAAAAGCTTTTAAAACAGATCACTCGATTGAAGGAATTAATTGCAACTTTACCTGGCTCACATACACAAACATTCACATTGACCTCCTCTGACAGCGAGACGCATTTCTTCAGAAGGTAGAGAGCGCGTTTGCGTGACACGCCGTCTCGGTGCGTCAATCCGGTCTGGACGACTCTGAAGAACTGCTGAGACGTTCGTGGGTCGGGCCGCAGATGATGCTGTTGAGCTTTTAAAAGTTGTCGGTCCAGAGGGAAGAGGTAGTCGGAGAACGCAGTCAGGCACAACAACACGCGAGCCGTTACGACTTCTGTGTTCTCGCGATCATGCCAACTCAGTAAGTCTTCCCACACGCGATGGAGAATTTCTTCTCGTCTCTCCAAGGTGGATGATTTGAGGGATGTAAGCCAGATACGGACAATGATTTTTGACACCCGTGCGTCAGAGAGCTCCTTAATACTAGTAAGGGTGCAGGATAGTGACTCCATGGTCAGGGCAGCGTTTTGTGAAATCCCCGACAGCAGTACAGCCATGACTTCAATGGCAATGTCAATATCTAGCTGGTCCGAGTCGGCACTTCGCTCGTCGCTCTCTGAGCTGGTTAAGACAGGTAAAACTATACTAGACATTTTCTCGAGGGAGTCCGCTTGGCTCTGTCGTACACACAAGCCAAGAAGTCCGCACACAGCGTTGAGCATCTCCTTATTCTTAGCGTTTTGTGCATCACCTCCCTCTCGAGAGGACAGGTTAGCATTGGAAATCATTTTTAAAAGAGGCACACATTGATCCCATATAATCGACTGCACTTTGCAAACGAAGCGTTCCTTTGTCTTAAAGTCTTTAAAAACTAAGCTGGAGTTGGATTCTTTAATAAGCTCCACTATCAGTGTAGACAGGGATTCAACCTTTTCTATCTCGGGCCATGAACAACTAGGCCAACATAATGTATCTAAAACGTTTTCGATGTCAGAGCACTGCGACAGCAAAGCGCTTAATAAACAAGAAGACATGGTCGAATCGTTGTTATACTTTCGCAAGACTTCGTTAGCTAGCTAGCTTAGCATAGTTAGACATGCACTCTCCACTTTCGCTTACCGGTAGTTGCTGTCCCCATACGTCACGTGGTTACATCACGCACGCGTGTTGGAGGCGGTGACGTTGGAAGGGCGGTACTAATAAATTGCGACATTGTTGTAATAATTAGTTAAATACCGTATTATAAAAAATTAAATCACAACGTGCGTTAAATTGATAACTTTTATTCATACTATTTGTAACGCGCGCTTGTATTTCACTGGCTGAGAATTGCAACCTCCCAGTGGGTTCGTGGCCGGGCCTTTGTGGAGAAGAGTATATATATGTATGCGATATATATATAAAATCAGCCTAATTTAACATGGTTAAATCATACATTCACAGTGTTTAACACACCACAGTTATGTGGGTGTTTGTTATTGCTTAATCATCATGAGAGTGTACATCTGCATAATTACACAACTGTCATAAAACTTAATTTGGTGGTTTGGTTTCATCACATTAAACAAAGTTAATGATAAAAATAATTCTGAACACTGTTTATGGTGAAACTACCAGCCTGCTGTATCAGTATTCACGCTTCATTCCACTCAATTTATACAGATTCAGTGATTAAGATAAAAAAAAAACCATGAAGTGTATCTTTAGCTTGCCATATAAAAAATACCAACGACACAAACATAAAAACATCTATAGCCTGTATTCTTGAAAATGTGACCTACATTTACATATGGGGTAAAACAGAGATGCATTAGTTTACAGAATCTTCAAAAAGTTCCTGTATATGTGTGATCTAAGGTCAAATCAGACAATCAACAAGGTTCCTGTATAAAACATTCCCATCCTCAGTCATGCTTTGTTTCCATGGTAATATCACAAACAGGCTGGAGACACACAACTCAGCTGGACTCCATGGTGTGCTTTTGCAGCTCCCTCCACTATAAATGCAATATGAACTGCAGGGGAACTTGGCTGGTCCTCACAGGAGGAGCTCCAGAAGCTGCTCGTCTCCTAGCAGGTCCAGGGCCAGGCAGTTCATGGAGCGGCGCCCGTTGAAGGAGGGCTTAACCGGGCAAGGGCCCGTCTTGGAGGGGCCTGGGGCATCCAGGAGCCCAGGCTCACTCAGCAGGAGGGTCGGCGCCGCGTAGAGTCGGGGCGGGTGCGGGTATCGGTAGGTGGGGTCCATGCCCAAGCTGTGCCTCTCTGTCATGGTACAGGACCTCCACTTCAGAACCTACAGAGGGGAGACAGGTGAGGGAAGTGCTGGAGATGCATGCATATATTATATATATGTGTGTATATATAATACTGTATATATATAGTCCTGTATATATATACACATATACACACACATATATACACACACACACACTTGCTGATATACATTTCTCCATTGCTTATGCGTTTTGGGGGTCTGGTTATAAGCATATAAATGACATTTGACAACAACATAAGAATAGATTGGAGGGAAAAAAACGAGAAGAGTCATGGAAGAAAGGTCCAGACACGGAGGAGATGATTTGAGTCTTACCTGCTCCTCTGGGTCCCAGTCGCTGGGTTTGGCTGGGCCGTAAGTCCCCTGAGCCAGGTTGGAATGTATAGCTGCAAGGCAATACAGCATATGCCTGTACATGTAGCAGTACTGGAGGATTCTTATATTCTCGATTCAGGTCAAGAAGAATGGAGCGTTTCTTTGCTACGAAGTCTTCTGTAATAGCATGGCCTGTCCACAAGGTGGTGCAGTGCACCTTACTCATATGTATACTCCACATAATCCGCAGTTATTACTACTGTTTACAAAGCATTTAACTAAGAAGACCGTTAGCTGAAAATCACCCAGATCATCTAACCTGTTGCGCTGATATCTGAGCTGAGGGAGGGGCTGTCCACAGACACACCCTCCAATAGCTCAGCCAATCGTAGCATTTCCTCAGGATCATCCACAGAAACTCCATGTTCATCCATGTCCTCCTGCAATTCTAGAACATTCAAGCAAAGCCATAAATAAGACACCCCACCATTCTTAATTAACTATTTGTGGTAGCACTAACTGAATGGGAACTCTTCAGGATTAGTTTAGAATTATGTGCTAAAGTGCTAACATTAGCACTTAGCATGCTAAGTTGTTAATGATTAGCCACACTGATATCACCCATCTGTTAACAGAAGACTCCTCGCTCAAGAAACATACCATAGGTGTGACAAAAGACCAAAAAGGACAACTGCTGCTATGGCATGAGTGATATTAAGACTTTTAAGTTATAATAAATTAATTTGAAACAATTGGCATGACTTATCTACCAATGAGAAAGGCTTAATTAAATAGCACTATACACAAAAGCAACATTGATCTCGTCAACAGAAGTATGTAAGTCAAACTCCTGATAACACTGTAGTATGTGTAGTGTATGTACAAGAATGTTTACTGCCATCAGCGACCATTCATGCTATTATACTGCAAAATAGTTTTGCAGTGTACCAGTATGATCAACCGACAAATAAAGAGAGAAAATGGTTCAAATGGCTCAAACTGGTGACTGTGTGAGGATAAATACCTACTCAGGAATCCATCCATCTATTTATCCAGCGACAATTACAGTGAAATCCGTACGTCTTCATTTTTTGCCCTTAATTTTTGCCCATGTCTGAAGTGACTGAAGTGATCAAGCAGCTATATCTGAAAGTTTATGTCCTACCGAATGGTTGTATCTAACCAAAAAAAAAACAAAAACATACTGGGAAACGGAACCTCCTTCTTCCCACTCACCTTCCTCCTCCCACTCCTCATCTTCTTCGTTGCGAGCCTTGCTGCCCGTGTCGACGCCGGACGTGTGCGAGGAGCCGCGGCTGTCGGACGAGCCGAAAGACTTCTCGGCCTGGCACAGGGCCAAGTCGTCGGCCCCGGAGCCCGTCTCCGCGGAGACGGCGACTCGCTGGGCGTCGGCCTCGATCCCGGAGCTGCAGTTGGAGAGGCGGGAGAGGGGCGGGCTGCTGTCGGCGCACGCCGCCTCCGGCTCCGCGTCGTCGCTGATGTACGACTCTCGGTACCTCTTCTTCTCTGGAAAGGGCCAAGGAAGACACCTCGTCATTCAGACTCAAGCCATTCTAAATATGACACTTTGTACGGAAAGCATGGAAGGACACAAAAGGCATCGTGGGAAGAAGTTTAGGGTCATTTATTTTGCAACTTTAACAAGCATTTGGCAAAACCGCTAACGCTAACGGTCATAAGGCGTTACAGTTAGCAACAGTTAGCACTGCAAATAAAGCAACTTTATCCATACTGGTGGTAATAACCTTTAACTTTTTATTAGCCATACTGGTGTTTCATTGGTCAAACCGGCCCACCATCATTTTTGCACTCGGCGGCGGTCTAATGAATTAAATGAATAAATCCGTTGTAACTCCGCCTGTCTGTCTGTAACTCCGCTGCCGAAACCAGAGCAGCCCTGAAGGTGTGGGGGCGGGGAAGGGGGCGGGGTCTGGCGTACCTTCGGCCTCCTCGAGCTGGCGCAGGTGTCTGAGGGCAGGCTGCAGGCTGAGGTGGAGACGGTGGTTGCCGCTCAGGTGGAGGAGGAGGTGGCGAGAGCGGAAGGCGGAGCCTGTGTAGAACACCAGCTTCCTGGCAGAGGGCAGGCCGTCCGGCTGGATCTCGAACCTCTTTCCCTGGAACCAAGCAAGGCAAACGCGTAGCTGCAATTAAAGATTGTTTGGTTTTTTTAAGATCTGCTAGAGAGTGGAAGAGAACCGAACCCCTATACTTTATTTACTCTCTAAACTTAGCTACCTTTCTCCGTGACTATAAGTCTGAGTGACATGACAAAGCACGCTAGAATGACAAGTGACAGCCGCAACAGCCTGACTGACACATGGAATGATCAAAACGTTACGCCGGTCTTTGTGAAGGCAGAGTAAAAAGAACAGCCTGTTGAGCATAGCATGAGACAACAAAGGTAAAAGTACCAGAAAGGTGAGTCGCCCGACGTTGGACCAGGGGAAGTCGTAAAGAAGCTCACGCACGTTGTTCATCTCCTGTGTTATAAAATACACCGGGGACATAGTCAGGTTACAGCAGTCCCTATGCTGAGAGAAAAAAGAAAAACTTGAGAAATTGCAGCAGACTGTGTCAGTGTTTTGCCTCTATCCCTAAACTCTGTCAGACCGGCCAAACCAAAAGTAAAGAAGATGGTAAGTGCTTTCTGGTTTGGTTTTGGCGAGCGTATCCCACAGTGCACTGGGCTACTGATGCAGTTACACACAGGGTGCTTGGTGTAATCCAGATCCAGGCTCTTTTGTCAGAGTTCAGAGGGATCAGAGGAAAGGAATGCATCTAGAATCCTGTTCTAAGCCTGCTCAACTTTTGCATTCCAGTATAGGGGAATGCTGGAAATGCATTAGCCTAGTGGGCTCTAAAACACAGGGAAATGGATTAGCCAAGTGGGTTCTAACACACAGGGAAATGTATTGGCCCAGTGGGCTCTGACACAAAGGGAAATCTATTAGCCTGGTGGGCTTTGACACCCAGGGAAATCTATTAACCTGGTGGGCTCTGACACAAAGGGAAATCTATTAGCCCGGTAAGCTCTGACACACTGGAAGAAAAAGAAATAGAGACCTGCTCTGACTCATGGGATGACACACATACACACACACACACACACACACACACATTTTACTCTATCATACACACTCTACTTCTCTTCGTACAAGCACATAACATCTGCATCCCTGTGCTCTGTACAAGCAGCAGCAACTACTCCTGTCACACACACACACACACACACACACACACACACACACACACACACACACACACACACACACACACACACAC
>JAOXYF010000006.1:14696270-14707169 GCA_028565775.1 Sternarchorhynchus goeldii
CCCCCCCCCCCCCCCCCCCCCCCCCCCCCCCCCCCCCCCCCCCCCCCCCCCCCCCCCTGTTCTTGAACGAAACGCATTCTTTCAGGTTCTCTTGTCACCATGGTGACACTGCATTCCAAAAGTCAGCTGGTTTGGGGTAGACTATCAGTAGAGTGTTATCAACAAGTTTATTGTTTTTTTTAAATAGCTCGACTCAAATATTAAGCTGAGATAAACATACATTGTTAGAGTGAGATTGTTAACATGATTTTTTTTTTTTGTATAACCCAGATTGTATTAAAGATGGAAAACATGAGACATGAGTCAAACGAGCGGAATGTTACCTTTCAAATGCACAAATGAACCACGGCAGCGTAAAAGCTGGTGACTGGTCGCAAATACCTCGCATACAGCAAAGCAGCTGAACCTGTGAACTACTGACATTATCTTTGTCACCGAACTTCACGATGTTTCCAGTTCATTTGTGGTGTTCTTGTTTCTAACTCAAGCTGGTAGTGAACGGATAGTGTATTTTAGACGGACAGACTGGCTTTAAAAAGATTATTCCTTTTTCCCTTATTTCTTGGTACAGCTGGTTTTCAAAGCATTACCCCATTACATCTAAATCTAGATGGAAATGTAATTATTTGGCAAAAGTGAACAACTCGGCTTGAAGTAAAAATAAATTTCCTTTATCTTTAGGTGGGCGTAAACAATATCCTTTGTAATCGTGTAATGTTGCTGTTTGCCTGTAACACAGCAGTGTTGTTACACAATACTCTCTCCCTGTTAGCGTCGTTTTTTGAGGTTCCTGTCACGGGACGTCGTTTAGCCAAAAAAATCCAAGCAACAGTACTGTACAATTACACTAAAGCTTAACTACTTTTATTAAAAGTAGCTGTTACTTTTTTGTATACCAACATTATAAGAGTACCGCCACAGTGTGAGGGATTTGTTTAAGGATCCAGACTGAATTATTTGCCTTTTTTCCTGTCCAATCAAAGACTGATCCTTATGCTTCTGAAGGGGCAGACAACTGTAATCAAAAATCAATAAAAAATTATGAAAGGGGGGGGGGGGAAGGAACATTACATAACAGGCCAAAAACATACTGAATACCTTTAAAAAAAAAAAAGTAACATCTTTTCAAACAAGTGTCAAGAGGCAAAGTTTGATTTGAGTATATTTAATGAATTGTGAAGTCAATGATAGAAAACCATTTCAACAAATAATAAAATTGATGTTTTATTTAATTCCAATTTTTTTGCTTACAAGCATAAATTAACTCCCCACAAGAAACCAAACTTAAATACTTTTAACGTTTAATCACTAAATACTGTACTAACATCACTATGTCATACTCAACCCAACCAAATTTTGATTACTTTTAAAATGTGGAAAACCCCTGTAGTAAAATGCTAACATGCTGAGCTGGGTTCTCTTACCCAACGCCAGGTTGGGAGAACGCTGTGCACCACGCTGCATTGGCTGAACAAAACAGCGTTAAAAAATCCAAGCTGAAGTCCAAGGCTGTTTTGTCTCGGCTACAATCGTATCGCATCTGGAGTTTATTATCTGGAAGTCTTTGTCCCCTATACAAAACAGAATCTTCAGCTGTCAGACAAAACGTATGTGCTCAAACGGCAACGGATCTGCTAGAACACAAAAGACCGAAATGTAGGTGTGATGCCAGTGAACAGTGAAGTTCTGGTGAACAGGTGGAAGTGTCCGCCATGTTGAAAATGAGAGGACCCCTGGACTTCGCCCAGCTACCCCAAATAAATAGTTTTTAAAATTTTTTTTTAATTTCTTTAGCAGCTACATTTCCAGTTCGGCGTTAACAAACTAGATGAATTGTATTGTGGAAGGAAACTGGTAAAATATAACTTTATAGATAAATAACACTGAAAATATACCACAAAGGAGACTTAATTTCATTACCAACAAATAAAACATTAAAATCAACGTTGTTCTTTTAGAAAAATGGCAATACAAAAATAAAAATGATAAAATTCCACATTCACAACAGACTAGATAAAACCGAAATACATAAAAACAGGAAATAACAAACAAACAAACAACCACAGACAGTTGTTTACTCCAGACCTAAAGGCAAAGGCATATTTATAAACATAGTGGATAAAAAAATAGTGATACACTGTCGAGAATGTCCGTTCGGCTGTTGTGAGGTATTCGCGCTTTATCTTCTGTACTCTTGCGGGCTACTGAAAGAACTTGAGTCCTGCCACCAGGAAGAACTTCTCCAGGAAAATCTCGGAGTCCAGAACCGCGATGTGGGCCGCCCGACCGATCAAGGAGTTGGCGGTGTTGGGCAGGGCGTGGATGACATCGTAGCGCACCAGGCTGCAGTCTTTGTTCTGGAGGACAGGCACCAGCAGGTTCTCGATCATCTCCGCGTATACAGGGCCTACGAGACACGCAGGGGTGCAGGACACGGGAGACATCGAGAGACCAACACGGAGGGCAGGAGAGATATAAAAGAATATTAAAAATGTAATTAGATATATGAAGTAAAAAGAAATATAAATGATATCCCCCCCCCGCAGGCCCACGTGAGCCTTACCCGTCTGCTTGTCTTTTAAGGCCGTCTTGCACATCTCGATGCGGGCCGAGTGGTAGGGAACGTAGCGGTCCTGCAGGGAGCCCACCAGCACCACGTTCCTGAAGAACTGAAGACCTGCAGTGGAGAGCGCAGTGAGTGCCTGGGAAACACCAAACCCCTCCCCCCACCCAACACAAACACAAACACACACACACCTGCTTTCTTGCTCAGCTTGTAGAGGAAGGTCTGGCGGGGGTCAGAGTGGTCACGGCAGGTCAGCTGGAGCAGTGAGCCCGACTTCTTCCACTTCTGCATGAACCACAGTCCTGCAGCAGAGGAAGGCGGAGGTGCTCAGCCCGGCCAAGACAGACAGACAAACAAAACAAAGCTAGCAGCTTCCTTCCTCTCCGCCGCCTGTATCAGCTGAGTTCCTTGTCTGAATCTCAGGTCATTTGACCCGGTACCCAACAAACTAATTCCTACTAATGCCTACTAAAGACACACACACACACACAAACACAGTTCTGACTAGAAATCCGTGATGACGCCCGACTGATCTGATGACCGGTTCTCTCCCCCCGCCCCCCCGGTGTACCGGTGTTGACGAGGGCGGAGCTGTTGTAGAGCGTGCCCAGGTGGGGTCCGGACAGCGACAGGAATGTGTGCAGCCGCCTGAGGTAGGACTTGAACCTGGGCCTCGTCAGCACGGAGCGCACGATCAGGTTCCCCAGGGAGTGGCCCACGAAACTGGGGGCAGAGGAGAGGCGGTGAGCGGGTGTTGATCTCCGTACATTGAAAGTGCTGTACATTAAGCCGGTCTAAAACGGAATTCAAGTTCTAGATCAACCTCCTGTACTCCTCTGAAAAAAAAAATATCTAGGGCAAGAAGCTTTTAAAAATCCTTAAAAGTCTGGATGTTCTTTACAAAGAAGGGACCCAACACCACATATTTAAGTGTAAAGCATCACTCTCAGAAAACACTTGCTTGCCAAGAATATACAAGCCGAGATCCACTCGAGTGTAGGCTACGGTTGTCCACTAGCACCACCTGCAGGGCAAATCCAGCGCTGCGGTTGCAACTGCGGTAGTGGGGGAGCACAACTCTTGCACATAAACTGACACTGTTAACCAATGAGTCTGGTTTCCTTTCTTTTTTAGAGTGTGAGTGTGTGTGTGTGTGTGTGTGTGTGTGTGTATAAAAATCGCATTACCTTATCTTTGAAACCGTGAGACTGTAGATTTGTATGTACTGCACAATCTCATCCAAAAGTCGGTCAGTCATGGACTCGAAGTCGGCGAAGGTGTCGTTCTAAGAAAGTGAACGTAAACCAAGGCAAACAAATGTAAGTGTTTTACACAGTGCGCACAAACCCCGCCCCCCTACATTCCATTCTGCAAGAACAGTCAGGCCAGGGCAACGGCCTTGGTTACCTGGTTGCGTTCGGACATTAAGAACTCTATTCTGGACCCAGGCAGGCCGAGTTCTAGGTAGGTCTTCACCAGCCTTAAATCCGCACTGTTACCTGTTGGTGGATGGAGAAGTGGAGGGAACACGCGTGAGTTTTATAATGCCTCGAGAGGAAACGTTAATGGTAAAACTCTACCAAAGCCTGTAAAAATCAATTCATGGTGTCTATTTCACTTTCACATTTGGGACTGGAACGGCGGGGAAAGGCTTTGATTTGGGTGCATTTACGGCTGTGCCGGTCGAATTATACGAGAGCGACTCCTCGAACGCCCCGCGCGATTGGCCCGAACAGGCTGGAAAGAACCGTAAAAGGTCGTCTTAACGGCATCCCAGCGAGCGTGTCGGAATCGATCGAGCACACGCACGCACACACACACACACACACACACACACACACACACACACACACCTCGGGATGAGCCAGCTGGCCCCACCGGGCGTCTCGGTTCACCTTCGGAGCTTTGGTTAGCTCTCCTGGGAATGAAATAATGAGGTCAGACCAAGAACCTCGCAGATTTAAACAGCCTCGAGCGGAAGCCGGAGGTTTGCGTTTCGAAAGTCACAACTTCGCGGGTGTAGTTTTGACTGCGGCTGTCCAATTACCTATGCCCTCCTGTTATTTTTAAACGTAACGTGACCCTGAAACGTGACCCTGCCAAGTGCGGGAACAGCGGGTTTTGGCAGATGCAGTCCGCCGTCTGAGCTCACGTGTTCCCAGCGCACATCACGCTGAACCGCGCAGAGGAAAAGCCAAAACGACCGGCAAACAAACCTGGCTAGCGGCTAACAGTTTTGCCGGCATATTAGCAACACCTACTCCATTTGTGGTTCTTTATGACTGTAGTCAGTCTGCAGGCACAGACTCCCTTCGCTCCTTTTTCGTTGGTTGGTCTACAGACGTCGGGTGTTGCGTTTCGGGGTGGAGTCGCTCTCCGCTAAACACCCAGGCGGCAGGAGGGTCCTGAAGGCAGGACATCGAGCCAAGCACCCGCCACGTGGGTCTCGTGATGCTGTTCTCACCGTCCAGGCCGTGCACGCACACGATGAGGTGGACGCCCTCATCTCCGCTCTCCTCCTCGTCCATGCTGAAGTAGGGCGATGTGGAAGCCAGCTGCGTCACGTCGCTGTAGAGGAACCCCGGCAACCGGAGCTGCTTCAGCTCCTCCCGGGCCTGGACAAACCTGCCATGGGAAAGGTGGTGGTGGAGGTGAAATTGTACACATCAACATCAGCATGTTGCAACAAAGAAACAACCCAAAACAAAAGCAAGCGACCCATACAGCGCTGAAAAAAAAAAACTCACGCTTTCATCTGGGCTGGAGGGGCGCACTCGTACCAGCGCAGGCAGCTTCTGGTTAGCACCGGGTGGTGCGGGCGGCTCCGGGGGGAGTACGTCTCTCGGAGCTGCTCCATACCCAGGCACTCGTAGAGGAGACTCCTGGCCTCCTCCGCGTGTCCTCCGTGCGCCTCCGCACCCTGCGCTTCCTCCTCCGGCAGGCCGTTGACGTAGACCGGCCCGTCCGTCTCCTCGTAGTAGCCGTTCTCGATCATCTCGTGCTCTTCCTCCTCTTCTTCCTCCTCCTCCTCGGCGGCGGTTGAGGAAGAAGGGTTGGCCTGGATGCCCAGCGTCACGGCGGCCGTCTCCACGGGGCTTATCTCCGAGACGTCGGTGCTGGAGCGCGAGCCGAAGTAGTTCTCCACCAGACCTTTCTTTACCAGGTCCGTGCTGCTGGTGGTGGAGCCGCTGGACTGGGCGGCGGTCTGGGCGTCGTTGGGAACCTCCGGCCCCGGACCCCCTCCGGCCGGGCGAGGGGCCTCGGAGGGCTGGGTCAACTTTCCGGGGGTCAGGGCTTCGCAGAGGGACAGGAGGACGGACAGGTCGTCGTCGTGGAACACCGGCTCGTCTCCGGGGCCCCCGGACGCCACCCGCTGGGCGGACGGCCGGGCCGGAATGGGGGCGGAGAGCGGGAGGCGGATGTCGGCTCCTCCCGAGAAGACCAGGGTCTGCTCCTGCACCACCACGCTGGATTTCCTGCCCCCCGCCTCGCCCTCAGGCTCGTCGTCAGAGGGCAGGGAGTTTATGGAGGTGAGGGACGACTGCACCCCGCTCACGCCGCTTGTGCTCTCGGCGTTGGCCGCCTCCGGCCCCGCCCGCCCTTTTGAGGCGGGACTGAGCTGAGGAGGCTTGGGGGCGGAGCTCGGAGGCTGCAGCGCGCCCAAGCTTGGCTCCGCCCCTGTGAGGGTGGAGGAAGTCGGAGGCCCTGGTGCCAGCTGCGTGGCGGAACTGGGCTCGCTCTCGATGCCCGAGTCCGACAGGCGTGAGGAGGCACTCGGCACGCAGTCTTTCCTGGGTGCCGCGGCGATAGTAGGGCCCGCCCCTGTGGCCCCTCCCCCACCCTGGCCCTCCTTGCTTTGAGGGTTGGGCTCGCAACAGCCCGTCTGCGTGATCTCGGCCGCGTCCCTCTTGGGGGTCGCCTCGCTGGGGCACGGAAAGAGAACGGTGACCTTATCGCCCTGGTAGGGGTCCTTGTCGCTAGGTTTGACCTCAATATGTCGCAGTCCAGCAGACGCGACCCCAGACTCAACTCCGTGTGCCGCTTTGATGTCCACGGGTCCTGCTCCAGTACCTGCCTGGGGCCTGGCCTGTGCTTGCAAAAGATTTGTGAAATTGTCCCTTTGGATACTGGTGTTAGCCTGTCTGTCATTCATAAGACTGTAGTCTACAGTGAGAGAGGTTGTAGCGTCATTCTGATGAGTGTTTTTAAACGTTGAGCATAACCTATTGCTGGGTTCGCCGGAAAGATCTTCGAGCTCATTTTTCCGATCGCATTGAGGGTTGCCCTCTTTGGACTTGCTGGCTGGCTCTCCATGAGGAACCTTCAGGTTCTTGTAGCCTGTGAGGACCACAGAGTCCTTGGAGCTTTGTCTGATCAGCTTCTTAGAGTTCTCAGTCTTGGCGTTCTTCTTCAGTTTGATGGACTTGGCTTTGGATTTTATAGGAGCGTCGTTCTGTTCGGGCCATGTAGTGTCCAGAGAGGCATGTCGCACTTCTGGGTAAGGGCTGAGGGCACCTACTCCACCAATGCCCGACTCCTTTGAATGGGGTTTATCGGCTTTACTGGACACGATGCCACCCCTGTGGACCCCGAGCCATGGACCATCTCGATCTTTGAGAAAGAGAGAGAGGGAGAGAGAGAGAGAGAGAGAGAGAGAGAGCGAGAGAGAGAGAAAACAAAACAAATCGGACGCAACAAATGCTAAAAAGATGGATCATAAATAATAAAAAAAACAAACAAAATTTCACACCATTTCAGCAGAAGCTAAATTTAATGCCGTTTACTCATCCTCATTTCTACACCACCCAAGCCTGGAGAAGTACCATGCATTCCAAAGCCCTTTTAACACGTCTAAGAATATACAGACCCTCTGTAATGGACTCCAGGTATCGATCCTCGAAGATGATTGGCAGAGAGTTGACGTCTCCGTCTAGGTCAGCGCATTCCACAGGAAGGGGTGGCAGGGACAGGAAGTACGAGGAGTTCTTAATGGCGGTAGTCATCTGCTGGTGGCTGTGTGCACTGTTTGGGTATAAAAGCGGTCTGAGCGATTGTCGTGACGTTTCGAGGCGGGGGGGGGTGTTTCGACAGGCATGCGGTCTGGGGCGCAGGTACTCACTGCATCTCCTGGAAGGCCAGTGCAGTTTGTCTTGGGTGCTCGAGGCAAAAGAAAGCTTCTGCGAATCTCCGTACCTACACCAAACACACATCCATGTAGAGGAGTCTTGGAACACAAGTGATCTATTTGAAGCAACACGTGGAGGTGAGGGTGGTAATGCAAGTGCTTGGTCTGAGGAGCTCACCCTCAGGGTGTGGTGCTCCTGAGCCAGCAGTACTGACACACTCTCGTGCAGGGACACGGCCTCCAGGAACTGCCCCCACAGAGCCATGAGCAGGGAGCACAGCTGGGCCAGGTTCATGTTCACCAGCTCAGCCAGCTCATCCGGGCTCTCTGCCCTCTGCTGCAAGACGACACACACACACACACACACACACACACACACACACACACACACGTAAACACACCCTGATTCCAAACAACAACTGAACGCCCAGCGTTTGTATTCTAATACAAATAAATTTTTTCCTCAAAGGCCGTCATAACCCGTCAGTTATATTTACTTGGTAAAAATTGTCTGCTAAAATTCAACAGAGGGTATGCACTGATGTCACTTTCCAGACAAAACACGCCCCCTCAGTCAGGCTGAGTGGCAAAACATTCTGAATAAAACGGGAGATTATCTGCTTAACTTAAAGGCAGCTGAACTGAACAGTAATCCTTCCTAGTGAGCACAGAACCACTGGTCCATGGACATCGACGTGGCTAAGAATTGGGTTCACGTGTAGTCTACTTGATCTCCACCCGACCTGGCCGTTAAATCTTGCTTAGAAATTCTTATGGTCATTGTGATATTTAGGTAAGCTCCAAATCTGGAGCCCTGGCACCTTCTCTGACTCTTGGGAAATGTTTTTAACATGTACGTCACGTTACCTTCCACTAAGGAACATAAACGGGAACAGCAACCGTTTGCTACGGACTTGCATCTTCAAAAACAACAACAACAACAACAACAAAGAACTTCAAACATCATGATCCAAGCACTAACCACCACACAGGATTTAACATGCCAGCTCCAACTGCAATGTCTAGGTGCAGAAATACTCCAGACTGGGATTGTAAATTTGCACTATGCCTTGGGTGAGAATCACTTTACACTCACTGCCATGTAAAGAAGAAAATCCACAGATTTATTTAGGATATACAAATAAATAAATAAATAAAAAAATGGACAAAAACTTTCAAATCTGTACTTTTTTTCTGGCAAGTACGAGCAAGTTATCGTTCACACTACATGAATTTCACGGCCTACTCGGTTTTATTATATACACACACACACACACACACACACACACACGACTCCAAGGCCTTCAGGACATACCTTGACTTGTTCACAAAGCTCGTGAAGACGGGCTTCCACATCCAGTTTTTCTGTAGTGAAGAAAAGAAACCGAGAATAGAGGGTTGTCAAGATCAGAACAGCGTCCGTGACGTGTAAAAGGGTTTGTTAGAAGAGCCTGTGAGTGCGCACAGGAGTGAAGGCTGCGAGAGAGACGGAGAGAAGAAGAGAGAGAGAGAGAGAGACAGTGCAGCATCGTTAGAGAGGGGTGAGAGGTCTGTAACGGGCCCCCTGGTTCTCACTGCTTACATGAGAACAAAAAATAAATTTAAAAAAAAAATCACCAGTGGGTCAGTGGGTGGGACCTCCTACCAGAACATCAGTCCAGTTAGCAGGAAGATCAGAAGAGATGGAAAGGAGGTGGCGGTGGATAGAAGGAGAACGAGTAAATTAAAAGGTGAGGATTGGCTTTGGAGGGACATACCTATGTAGACGTGCCTTTGGCCTCGGGAGAATGGTCTTCTGAGAACTCGCTCATAAAGGACTTGCAAGCTGGGCTTGGCTAGTGGTGGGGATTGCACATATAGGCATGTTTAAAAATGGTCCTTTGGCGGGCAGAGTTTCAGCCCTCTACATTCACATATAAAAGGCCTTTGTGCGAGGCTTAAGGCCAGCAGTAATAGGGCACTGGCTGTTTAGTGTGGTTTAGTACGGGGGAGGTGGCCCAGGCTGAAGGCCACACTGGTGAGGAGTTTAGAAGCAAAAACAAATAGGAAAACCAAACCTAAACGAAGACCGAGGGCTGCGTTTCCTGATGCAGAGTTCAAAGGTTTAAAGGAGCAATAAGTCATTTTTCCAAAGATGATGATTCTTCTTCATGTTGGGTGACAGCCAGAACACTGACATCTAGTGGTCTGGAGGTTTCAGAGACTCTGTACCAAATCCATTTTAAGCACGGCTGCCTCCACTTGAGAAACTGCTCTATAGTGCATAACTGGCGTTTTAAGACTACAAATCAATTTGATTCTTGTTCTTTTGCACTTTATGGAAATAAATGATCCATGTAAAAATAATACTTTCAGGAATATCGTTTTCTTTTAGGCAGTAAAATTGACTTCTTGCTCTTTTAAAGCTTCAAAATGGTTTAATCTGTTAGTGTATTTATTAAGAATGTTTCAATAATTACCATAACGATACCCGTCATTCAAATGGTTTCATCGAGGGGGAAAAGCCATTTTTCTGTTTGTACTGGGCACCGACTTTTCACCATGGTCACGATATTATTTAAGCAATCAGGAAACTTCTCTGAAAGTAAGTGCACTCCTTCAGTAGCCAAGTTTGGCTTAGTATGGTTCAATCAACTATAAACAGCTTTTGGATCTGGGCAAAAAATAATAAATGAATTCAATGTCATGCAGGTCAGAGATGAGAAGGTATGAGGGGAGTGTTGGAATCATATTGCAGATCTTTCTAGAAACTGCTTTGTGTTGCTTGTTTTTCAGGTTGGCACTGGTTTCTGGGATGTACTTCACCAATAGCGGTGTGCACATGTACATTAATCGTTGTCATGGAAGCACCTGTACATTAATCGTCGTCATGGAAGCATGTCTAATGGACGGAGGGAATGCGCAGAAGATATGCATGATGTGAACGAATGAAACCTGAGCCATAAGACCTGCAAAGAGAGACTTCCAGACCACGAAGCTACAGAGCTTTAAAAAGAGGATCTTGTTGAACAGTGGGGGTGGGGCATCATGAACAAAGAAATAAATGTAGGACTTTTGAGGTGTGAATGTATTATTGCTATAGGATTCACTCTCACCTGTATGCTACCTTTGTGACGCCCACAAAAGCCTAAAACGGACGTTGACGGTAAGCTAGAACTTCAGGAACTGCTAGATGATGCTCGGACACCCAACCCCAATTGGTTGGACC
>JAOXYF010000006.1:14710955-14744882 GCA_028565775.1 Sternarchorhynchus goeldii
GGGGAGTGGCTTACGTAATAATCAGCGCCAGACTGCACAGGCCTGCGCGTCTTGCGGCAAGCAGGACGCCGGCGGGTGCGGGACACCGGTGGCTGCAGGATCCTGTCAGAACTCGTCATGCTTTGGGAATAGGAAACCGAGATGCTGCAGTTCGCCCACGGGTTTTAGTGCCGCTCGTAAAACGTGTATGGATACAACAGATGGAATTCAGGGGTGCGCGACCAGCACTGAGAGATTTACTCTCCTGGGCGTTTGTGAAGGCTTGTTTTAAGGCCGTTTTGAGGATCCGTCTCGTATAAGGATTCGCATAAAAGGGACAGGAGCTTTTTGATTCATCCGTGGCTGGAACGAGGCAATAAATAAACGAAACAAACAGAAGTGTGTGTGTGTGTGGATGAACGGAGTGTTAAATAATCTGGATAAACGTGACAATGCGAACAGAACCGGAGGATGTCCTTTAAAATCAGGACTAGGAAACATGATCTTCGTCTTGACATAGAAGATACGTGGCACTTAACAAAACTCTTAATATTTTACTGTCTCTTGGTTTTATCATCAAGACACATCACCACTTATAGCTGAGCTAATGTTCTGGTCTTGGTGTGTGTGTCGCAAGTCCTTTTGTCTTGATGCCAAGAATGAATTAACCTGATGTTCACATGAAATGTCTGAGTCACTTCAGCTTCCACAGACTGAGGCGGTGACTTCATTGTAAGAGGAAGACGCATTAAGACTCAAACGTAGATGAACACGATGTCAAAAATAAATTAAATAAATTAAAATGCTGTATACAAGCCTCTTCGAAGCTGCCTTCATGTTTCAAGATCCTTTCAAGTTTGTTTTTTTTGTTTGTTTTTTTTTTTTTTTTAAAGAATGGTTTTAGTCTTCTCTAGGTCACGTTTGGAGAGAGGGTATTATCTGGCATCTAGTCAGATATGAAGAATGGTAGATTTACATGGGCGAGCGTAGGAGTGAGAGAGAGAGAGGTCAGAGGAAGTGATCTTACCGGAGGGATGGAGGAGACTGGCCTCTACTCTGTGAGGAACCCGAGACGGCACCTTCATACTGCCACGCACCTGATAAAACCTGTCGGGACAAAAACACCAGCTTCACCGAAACTCTCTGAGAAAGAAACACTGGAGCAGCCATTAAAACTGTAGACACTGGGGAAGAAAAAACATCAAATTTACATTTTCACACTTCACAAGATACAAATATAAATGTTAACAACATATATTAATATTTCTGATAAGGATTAGGCCTACAGCTTATTCTGTGATAAAATCCTTCATTAGAGTTGATTTTATTCAGTATAGCTTTAATAATCATTTTCGTATGTTTTAGGAGTCATTTTTGCATAACACAGACCTGTCCACCATTTACTGAATTACGCATTTAAATACAAATCACACAGTATAGACACAATTGGCTGGAATGCCTGACTTGGTGATGTGGGAGGGACAAAGCACAACACAGCCTGGCTAGAGATGAGCTCACTGCCCCATCACCAGATGTTTAAAGCACTTCGGCTTAACTGCTCATGAATCAGTAACTCTGACTCTCACATAGTTAACTTCCTCCATCTGTCAGCTCCGGGTACCATAAGCCGGATGGATCCGGAATCGAGGCTGACCGGGTGGCCCGGCCCCGCCCTCTTTCGCGCTCCGCCCACTGGTAGGCGAGGGTCCAGGATGGAAACGTCTGGACGCCTGGTTGCGGAGAGAGGGGGCGTGGCCGAGCTGGGGGGGGGGGGAGTGGTGTCGGGGTGTCAGGAGGACAATGCTTGGGCAGGAAGGTGGGCTGGGGAGCAGGAAAGGGGAGGGTGCACCGCTCGCGTCCTGTCCAACAGCTGAGCAAACGCCGGTACCGTGGCGACAGCCCGGACTGCCGGGAACATCATGAAAGGGGGTGGGGGAGGTTGGATGCTATCAGAGCTGCAAGCCACAAGCATGCTTAGCTGGGCACAGATCAGAGGTGCCTGAGGAAGGGCTCTAGGCTGTGGTATGTTCTTATTTTCCCCTTTTCTGAGCAAATGACAAAATGGCAGCATTTTAATGCTTTCAAGATCCAACTTAATATTATGATACGATTTTATGTGCTCCAAATGCAAACGGCTGTAAGTGTAACAGTCCAATTTAAACTAATATTTACAGACCTGGAACTCTCTTAACAATCGTTTACTTTAGAGGGGCCAGAAGAAGATTTGGACACGTTGGCGATTTTGAATGGGGGGGGACGTAACACAGCGAAAATATCCATTACCTAACGGAAAAATCTAGCTCTGGTAATCTCTTTGGGAAATCTGACTTCTAATACCCATAACATTTCATGAAACCAGATCATAGGCATAAACACCCTTGCACTGTGAGCACTGTAAACAACGTGAGTGGGTTTTTTTTCGCTGAATAGCGAGCTCTAAAAATAACCGTCATAACTAACCACATTATGAGGTATTATGTGGTCCAGCATGCTTTTTGGGTGTGTTTAAACTGGAGTTTTAAAAGTATGAAAAAATATTGTGGTGTGGAATGGCACCACGCAGATACGCATCTAGGAACCCCATCCATAACGACAGTTCCTAGGTCGGTTATTTTAATCGGTCGTCAAAACGGAAGCCTAATCCCAGATCGGCACCACTGCCTTGGGTTCTTTAGGCAATACATACCAGAGCCAATGAAATTCATCTGTGCTGGACAGAGCTTAGCCTGACGCAGTATAGCGTCAGTAATAAAAGCATGTTCGATGCTGACTGTTCTCAAAAATGTCCTGTACAAGTTCCTTGCATCATCTCGTCACAGCTTTTAGAAATACGGTCCACGTGATATCAAGACAAATTACAGAATGACCAAACGGACAGTGCGGGACTCCTCCGCGGGACTCCTCCGCACCACGCACCTCTTATTTCGTTAGCGTTTCTTTATTAGAAACAGCTAAAAAGGGGCAGTCGGAGACCAAAGCTCATCTGGAGCCATGCAGAAACATTTCTGGGTGGCGGACAACGATGGCCCCTGCAGACCCTGCGCCCGAAAGGCTCGTGTCGGCCGTGCGCCCGCCGCCGTGCCCCTACAACCGCCGACGTGATGTTAAGAAAAGTCCACCGTCCAAACCGCCTTTGGTCCGTCTACGCTAAGCACATTTACGAATAAATCGCACAATGACACTCGGTCGTCCGATAGGTCTCTCTAAATGAGTCGTGGATACATAACGGGGCTGCTTTGGCCAAAACCTTGTAGGTTCTGTCGCTTCCGTTTCCGAGCTTTTGGTGCAAATCGAGATTCTTTAATTAAAAGAAGAAGGAAAATGGTGCAGATTTCTTCTTAAAGACCTACAATTAATTCAGGGCAGGTTCTTCAGAGGTGACTTGAATGCTGTTTGGGTTCTCTGAAGAGCAAAGTGGAGGAGACTCCACAACTTTGCTACTAACGGAGGAGGAACCACTGATATCCGTCGTTTCATATTCGGATGTACAAAACTGTACTGTGTTAAGAAGAAGAAGAAGAAGAAATAAAATGCTTGTGCAACAGGAACAGATATAAACCACAAGTTCATGTTGAGTAATCCATGCATGCAATATCCCTCTGAGAAGGACACTCCAGCTTTTGATGTTCGGAACAGCTTCTCAGGAAACGGTTCGAGTAGGCAAAAACAAAGGACTGCTCCATCCAGAGCGTCCTAGCAAAAAGATAACCTAGCCGTTCACAGGACAGAAAAACTGCATCGAGTTTCTGAGCGTAGGAATCGGTACAAACAGTTGGCGTAACCGTTCAACGTTACATCCTTCGGTTACTGTGCGAATTATAAATCCTTCTTACAACGTGTTTACCTCAAATCCCTTGGCAACAGGACTCAGATTTACCTGCTGACGTGTCCACTAACGTTTTGGCTCACGTACCCCATGCTCCTACATTTGCTTGCAGCTTTGCACACCGCAGGTCACGTGAGCAGCTGGTAGCACCGCAGGTCACGTGAGCAGTTATGCTGGCAGCACACGTCAAACAGAACAGGCAGAGAACCTGCAAACTGCTGTTCCTTACATTTTACCATAAGAAGGTGAAAAGAAGAAAAAAAACGGCGTAACTGAGAACACCTTCATGGGCTTGGCAGCGTATCAGATTATCAGATTTTCTAAAAACACATTTCACTGTCTGATTCTGTGCTGCATGGAAGGTGGTGGCTTGTGATCTTCTTGCTATGTCTTTTTAAAATAAAGAACGACAACAACAAAAATAAATCCCTTCAATCATAATAAAAAAAACCCCCAACAACAGTTTCATAACGTTTTGAAGGAAAAAGGGAAAAAAAAGTGTATGTGTGAGTGAGACAGACATAGAAAAGAGAGAAAGAAAGAAAGAGAGAGAAATATTCAATATAATTGTTTCTATAATAGATACAAACAGGGAGATTCACTACCTGCTGGAATTCTGCCAAAAGTCCACCCACACAACATGAAGACAGAGAAGGGCCCTAAAACCAGCCTACATCTACTAACGCCAGTTAAAGGGGAGGTGTTTACAATCACACCGAGACCCAAAAAACTTTTTATTTTCTCTCTACAAAGTCAGCACAGATGTAGACCAACTAGACTCGGTCGCCCCTTCCTCCTCCCCACACAATGGAAGGCGTCTGGGATCAACATTTCTTGCTGCCAATAATATACCAGCAGATGCCATCCACTGCCATCCTCCACAAAGTCTTTTTTGACTTGCTTGGGTTTCTGTAAACCACAATAAAACAACACTGATTACAGCAACTGCTGTAGCCCATAAGAGCTTGGTCCCTTAAGAGAAAGCCATCAGTGATAATTTAGATCTTAATTTCTAAGATAAGAACGTTTTTCCACAGAGAGTGAGCATGTCGGAGCTCCTGAGGCTGAAGGCACAGGTATGTCTCACGGATCAGAGATTGATTCTGGGTTAGGCCATCTGCTGTCCACCCCCCACCGCTCCCCTTCATAAATATCATCGCACTTTCCAAATTATGCATGCCATGATCCATTACGGAGTCATTATTTTAACAAAGGTGTTACCATTAGCTCTACAGACACAAAGCTGAATACATTTTAACAGCTAAAAGCCTTAGCTAACAGCAAAGTGAAGGAATCTGGATGAAGAGATGCACTTACCCTCGCTGGAAAAGGTCCACGTTGTAGAACTTGAGAAGCTCCACAGAGAACTCCACCGTGGCCTGGACCTCACTCATACTGGGCTTCAGAAGGCCAGCTTCAAATCATTGCCAGCACAACTGCAGAGGAACACGCAAACGACATAGCCTGGGGAGATCTTCAGGAGCATTGGCCTCAACATAAAATGTCCGTTACTATTTTGAAATTTGATCAGTCGCCCGATTTTTCAGTAACGTGCAAATAAGAACACAGTAAATCCTCCAGCTGGCCGAAAAAGACAGAAAATACGGTCTGCATGCCATCACTGAAGATATACAGCATAACCATTAAGTATGTATGATATTTAGGGCTAGGGTTGTTTTTTCTGGCTATACGGATTCCCCTCCCACCAAAACTACAATTATTCAATTTCAGAAATTTAAATGTCCTTAGCAGCTTGAACACGGACAAAAACGGCTGAAATAGCAACTCCCCTGCCAAAAAGGGGAAAAAAAAATTAAAGTTTTCAAAAGATTTCAAAATGATTCACAGAAGGCAATGAAGCAGACAATTACACAATGTGGTAATGAATTGCATCAGTTCTTTCAGATGTCCAACTGAAACTGTAGCAGCAGCACAGAACGGACAGCAATTGCTTCCTGGTCATCAGATACACATATAATCAACATAAACGTGGGTTCAGCTGCTCCCTCACCTGTAACATGGCCAAAAAAAATCCCACTGGGTTCTGAAACACCATTACTTCTGTGTTACGAATGTAACAATGGTGGTTGTCGGTAACAATAGGTTACATGAAACTGCAGGGACAATGGGTCTTCTAGAATTGTTTGTGAAGGGTACAATTCAAAGCCCACCTGTTACAAAGACAAGATCTGCTTCACCAATGTAGCAGGTCAGTTACACACAAAAAAAAATGGTGGTGGTAGCGGGTTGGGTTGGTGGGTGGGATGGTAAAGCAAATGCTAGCAGACTCTAAAATATTCCAAATCTTTGGGGCAAATCAAAGGACGGCGGCAACTCGATTCCAGCTAGGTCGTTTGCGATCTTAGCTATGCTGTAAATATCGCTCCTTTCCTAAGTGGGCTGACCGGTCGGCCAAACATAGAGGGGAATGCGTGGTAAGAAAGGAAAGGCGATGATTCACAACTCCAAAATAGTACTGAAACAATATCTGCAACCGACACTAAAGTGCTGCTTTAATGTGAAGTCTACGCATTGCATTTTTTATTATTGGTTTTCATTCCTCATCAGCAGTATAGGGAAGGGAACTACAGTGCTGAGTGTGTCTGGTAATTAAGAGAGTTATTGGAAGCACATTTCAGTGCCTTAAGTAAATATTCAGGTAGAAAATGCTTGTGAAGAAATTCAGTTTAGCAATATATATATATATCAATATATATCATTGATTTAATATATATATTATATATAGATGCAGTCAATTGACCCAATTCTATGACATGTAACCCTATAAAGGACAGACTGGTGTGTGTAACCATTATATTAGAACATAGAAACCTACCCACATTAAAACGTCAACTACAGAGCAAGATGTATTTAAAAACCAGTTCATATCTCTACCTATGATACCAGTTCATATCTCTACCTATGATACCAGTTCATATCTCTACCTATGATACCAGTTCATATCTCTACGTATGATAGGTGACAAAGTCTCAATTACCTCGCACGCCTTTATCGTGCCGAATTCTTGACCTTGAGCACCACAGTTCCATATTTAAACCTCACAAACACAGAAACAATGACTGGCTCTGATTACAAACCAAAGCGTGTTATTTGCCAACATGCAATGGAGCAAAGACGCATTCTCCTTCTTATGTTCTGCAAACTAATACCTTGGGAAGGCCTTCATGCAACCCACAAGCTCTGGGAGAATGTGTGATTTAAGCTTATTTGCATGAGCAAACAGTGGAGAGCTTTACCAAACAGCCATGTGAACTTAGCACACTTGATATAAATGCAAATGAGAACCTACATACCTGGGTTTAAATGACCATCAACAAAAACAGAACGCAGTCAAAAACGAAAAGCCGTTCTTTGCTCCAGAACGACAGAAAGGATTAGTAAAACAGAAAGGAATCTATCGGATTTAACAAAGTGGACCCGAAATCACTGACGGGACCAAGATTAATACTTTTCACTTGGCAAGTCTCAACAACGATGCAATAAACAGGCCTGTATATATTGCATATATATTGCAGTGGGTCCAGAGGCACAAAGCTTAGATGCTTGCAAGGGAAGTAACCCTACTACAGATTTCAGTTAGCTGTCTCACATTCTTTTTTTGTTAGCCCATTAACAGCACAGACAATGGACTTTCTCAGCCTTGATATACACTCATAACCATTTCCCCCTTCCCCCCACCAAACCTATTTACACTCCTGTTTTTCCAGGAATTACCCTGGAGCATCTGCTGAAACTACTATCAACTATACTGTTACTACAACTATACTGTTACTACAACTATACTGTTACTACAACTATAACTGTGACTGCTGCTACTACTAATAGTATTAGTAATAGTATTAGTAATAACAAAAACACTAATAATTCTGTTCAGTATTTTTTTTGTCTATATAATGTTAATAGTTGTCCTTGTAAAATATGTACAATAATGTTAATATGCCTTCTTCTAACTGGTACAAATTTTGTGGTGATGACTGCTCATTGACACCTTTACCAGAAATATCACACTTACCCATCTTTGCTCTCTCTGTTATTGTGTGCGTTTCGTTGTATTCAAATAAACCCATTATCAGCTGTTGAGATCATAGCTATGCATTCATCCCTATAAGGGCGTACAAAGAGAAAAACCAGAGTAACCTCAAAGTGTTAACATCTTAACAAATTTACTCTAAAATACCACACACAAACACACACTGCTTCCACATATTAAGCGTCCGGCTAGGCTACATAGTTTGGTGTTGGCCTCATCAATTTCTTTTCGCAGTTCAAGGTTAAAGCCCACTAACGTTACAGTATTTCGAAATAACTTCAAGTAAAATTTGTCGTCTACTTTCAAACAGTAGCAAGATCAGACAACTGGGATAAGTTGCAAAGCTCGGACGACGTACAACAGCTGGCTTTTTTTTTTTTAGCTAGCTAGCTAAATTACCTCTCTAAACACTTCCAACCTAGCAAATGTATCTTAGGTGATCCAGAAAGATGTGAGGTTAGTTGAGATAACTGATCAACCCACGATCCCCAACCAACTATTTAGATAACTAACCACAAATTGCAATCGGAGCCATCAACTCTTGCTAAAACAAGCAACCGATCGGCAACATTTTAACAGACTTGAGCAGCAGCTATGTTTATTTGGTTATACGTGTTACATTATTTAGCCAGCTAGCTACCAGTACCTAACTGGCTAACGTAGTACCTGCACAAAAAACCCAAATCTGGCTTTGATTGACTAGACATAGTCAGGGTATCTTGCTAGCTACATTAGCTACCTAGATTGTCAGGGCAAAAACAGGCAAAACCACTACTGAACATTTTGGTTACGCTAACGAGGTAGCCAACGGGTTACCTAGCTAGCTAACCTCAGAAGTTGTCTGGTCAACCTAATTAACTAACGTAACACCGAATTATTTTCCTGGTAACCTATACGTTACGTAGAAACATATTAAGCAGAAACAAAAGTCCTCAATAGCAAGTCTACTTAGCAGCTGGTTTGCTTTTTTTGTATGCAATAGCTAGGCTAGTTAGCTTGCTAATTGAGCGGTTTACCAGACAGCTACCTGGCTAGCTAGCGATTTTAGCTAACCTATCTATCTATCTTAACGTTTAACAGCCCGCAGACCCTGTTTTCCCACTAGATAACATTGTTTCTCGGTTAATAAAAACAACACAAGTAAACACAATAAATACTGATAAAGTCTCCAGCGTCTTGAACACATACCTTGAACTGATGTAGTTCGGCGCATGAATATTCTGATTTTGGGCCAGGGTACCAGGCTTGGTTAATGGTAACGACTTGCTCCCTTTCACGGATATTATTTTCACTACATACCGCTAGCTGGCTAAATCCTGGAACTCCTTTTTTTGCCTCGTCAACACAAATTAGAAAACGATCTTGCGAGGATCCACTTTAAGAAATGTATTTAAAGCATTCCTGTATCCAGCATTAACAAGACTAATTCCGGTCTTCAAGTTATAACCACAACGAAACACAGTAGCTGTTGAACTTCTCCTTAAAGGTGGACGGCACTATAGTCCAATAGTGGCAGAAACTGAATGACAGGGGGCGGAGTCCATCCCTTTCACAAATTATTTCTGATTCAGATAAATAATAACAGAGAGAATTTATTCCAAAGCACTTTTAAAGTATCCAGTCCCATGGATTTTTAATTTGGTACAAAACATCTTGAATGTTCGATTTAAAACATTTTTGCACCCATGGTTGTTTATATTGTTTTTTGTGGTCTGTGGTGATTCACCATTATAAAGGCACTGTTTACTGAAGGCATGTAAAAGATACCATATATTTGAACACATCTTGGTCAGGCTATATAGGTTCACTCTAGTTAATGCGCTGGGTACGCCATTTCAAGGAAACCGTTAAGGAATATTGAGTTGAATGTAAATTATTTATCCATTGCACATGGAAGCACTTGTATGTATACGTGTGCATGTGTGAGTGTGCGAGTATATGTCTTTGTTGTCATGGTGCTATATTCAAGTAAATTGGATTTAAAATAGTGTTAGGACATAGATAAGTGCATTGTATAAGGATATAATATGGGAATTGGGGCCACTATTTAAGTCATTTACTGCGAATTAAGTGGCAAAAGCTTGTTAAATGGTTAAACTGTTCTAATAGATCACTTCCTGAAGCCTGTGGCCCAGATGTCATCAGACTGTGGGATTTTCAGTTCTTGCTTTTTTCAGGTACTTTGTGAGAGACTCAGTTGAGTTCACATCAAGTGAATGTCTCGGACACTCAAGAGCATTTGTTCCTGAAAAACTCCATTAATGCCTTAATGGCACTCTGGAGTTGCTGTTCTTCTGCAGTTCTCTCAAGCTTTGAGGCTTTTGATTGGCTCCAAGTGTTTCAACGCCACTTCATAATTCAAGACCGTTTGGCCAATCCATGCCACAGCTGGCATCCTGCGTTACCATGACTCCCAGAGGTTGTGTGCTTTGGAACCACCTTGCCACTGTTTTCCCAGCAACACTTTCCTCTTTCCATCGCTCTGATGCATCTTTATTCTTCATCACATTTATCCACAAGGCTCTTCTCGAAAGCTATAATCTTTTATTTATGTTTTTTTTAAGATGCTGTAACTATTATTTAGGCTTCCTGTCTTTAGGGTAAGTTGCAACCGATGGTAGCTCCTCTTGGGTAATGTTGTTTTTTTTATGCTTCTTTGACACGTCTGTGCCTACACCCAAGAGAAGGATGATGATCTATACAAAAGATTAGTCTTAATGATTCAATTACATTCGGTCCCACCCTTTTGGGAGCGGTATAAAAAGCACTGAATTTCCAGTCTTGCTATGCAAATTAAGCTAGTTTAATTATCAATAACAATAATTATTATTATAAATATTATGATCAACAATACTTTATAAATAAATAAATAAGTCACTGTTTAATTTTTTTTTTTAAATCGTGTGCCATGGCATGGAGCCAAAAACATCAAACTTGGTGATTTTACTTTATGGACTGCAGTGCACTTTAATCTTATGGCTCTAAATGACTTTAATGTCCAGTGCTTAAAGATAATTATACCTCACTTGACCAGGTAGAAACCTGTTCTCAACAGCCACACTGCCTTAAACACGCAGGCGTGTAGAATACAGCCAGTGCTCCATTTAATGAATCTGTGCCAGCCGGTCCAGTGAACTCAGGTCTACCTTATCCTCCGAGGGCTGGTGTGGATGCAGGTTTTCATTCCAACAAAGCAGGACATAGTTCCACTTGTTTAATCAGTTCATCGTCAGTCTTCAGACGATCGAAGGGTCGAGTCTGGATCGTCCAGAGTATCTGTTGACTTCATAATGCACCCCCGAGGTTTGCCTGCGCCTGTAAACCGGCTCGTGAGAGCAGGCGGTCGACCTTAGGCCTGACAGCAACGACTCCGCTCCAACTCAGCACCAGCCCAGATGGTAGACATTCCCATCTGTATACTTCCGATTAATCTGCTTGCTCTTGGTCCTGTTCCGGCTTTTAACCTTGCCTCCACTCACACTGTCAGCCAAAACAATCTAGCACACAAACACACACACACACACACACACACACACACACAATACACAGCAGAGACTGAACCACTTAACGAGACACGAGACTTGAAAGAGATTCGATGAAAACCTGTTTGGGTCTGTTTTATTTACTCATTTTGTAAAAGTGTGAGTTGTTTGCAGTTGATCATTTAGTCTTCATTCATAACCCCCCCCCACCACAGTTCTTACAAGGATATCTTGCAACCAGCAGTGATACGAACAGAAATGGTTCTTTTTCACTCTCATAACCTAACACACATTGTCCCAAACCACAAGATAGATTAGATTAGATTAGATTAGATTAGATTAAATTAGATAGAACTTTATTGATCACTTTGGGAGGGTTCCCTCAGGGAAATTAAGATTCCAACAGCAGCAATATTACTGTATAAATAGAGAATAGAGGAGCGAGAAAGGAAACAATAATATAAAAATAGAAATATATATATATATATAATATAAAAAATATATGGAAAAATCTGACATATTATTAATATGTTATTGCACATAGTCCATTTTGTGTTGTGGTAGTCATATTACTGCCCTCTCCCGTCCTGTGTCCACCTGTTACCCCACCCAGCCCCCCCCCCCCCCCCCAGAGAGGAGTTGTACAAACTCATGGTGTGAGGGAGAAAGGAGTTTTTAAGTCTGCTGGTCCTGTACTTGGGAAGGAGCAGTCTGTTACTGACCAGACTCCTGTGGTTACTGATGACAGTGTGCACAGGGTGACTGGCGTCGATTATGCGTAAATGACCTTTTTTGTGTGTTTACGCAGGGCGCTGTTTGCATCTCCTGAAATGTGTTAGCAGACACAGTCGTTTGCTAACCCCTCTCCTGTTTCTCGTGACGCTTAAACACACAGTGCATTCACTCTAAACTATGTATATACAAGTCATGCATGAAAGGTTGCCTAGCAACGCCGTTATTAATTTTACTTATACTTTCACCGCGTGAGGTTTGAAAGTCTTGTTGGAGTACTGCATGCAGTTGTGGATCAGTCTTACATGAGATTAAATGAGGTCTAAATAATCATTAAGGGTTACTTGGTCACATTATCTGACTTGTATTTCTGATTGGCCGTGGCGATAGGTTTTATATGGGAGATTTTCTCAACAAAGCCAGGAAACCTTTTTATGAGATGAGTTTCCACCAGCTGAAAGAACACATTTCTGTATCTTATGCTGTATCAAACCGAATCATTTGTCGTTTTCAGTAGCATGCACAACGCAATCTCAACCTACAACGCCGAATTTGAATGCCTTTTAATACTTCGGCTGGACAGTTAATTCAAATTCGTGATTTTGCTGTACGCTTTCTAATTTACAAGCGAAGACGATTCCTGTGTATTTAGTTATTCACGAGCCCACCTTGCAGATGCTCCCTCCTTGAATTTCCTTGGCCACCGCCGTTCCGTCCATCAGACTAGCGTTTAAGTCGTAAACCGCAGCCTATAGTAAAGGCCTAACCCTCAAAGATTTGCATACGTCTAGTTAACTGGGGGTACGGTGGGACATCATCAGTTCGTCAGGCATCAGTAACAGTAAGGATCCGACGTAATATAACCCGGAGACGGTATGCTCGTAAGGTAATTTCCTAATATACAGTGTTTGCAGATGTGTGTATTTTGGAGGATCACACGATCCGTGCATTAACAAATTCTTCGCTGATAAAACTGTAATACATAAAAACTATAATTTACTTTACAGGCGTGAAAAGTAATAGATACATGTCATTTCTGGTTTATAATTGTTTAATTTCAATGTGTATTTTTCATTTCAAATATTATTTTCTTTTCAGAGAAGCTCTGTTTTACCTTTTGTGCAATGTTATCTCACGATGTTTCTGCACTGGTCTCCATGCACAAAGTAAGTGTTTTATTTATGTTAAAAAAACGTATTTTATTTAAGCGAAAAATATATTTTCTACGTTCGTTTTTTATGTTAAGTATTTAGCTGAACATTTAGAGGTGGATTCTTAGCTGCGGTGGTCTGAGAGTGAACCGTGTTACTGTAAAAACGGGGAACATATTTTCAAACACAGGCTGACCACACTGTTAATACAGCTTTCTCTCCACTTCCCGGGACACTGAGGGTTAAGTTTACCAAAAACATGTGTGCTTGGTACACACGCGCGCGCTCGCCCGCGAGCCTGCACGCAAGGGTGCTAAAAGATGAGAGAAAGGTAGGAGAAAGAAAAAAAGAAAGAGCAGAATTAAAGAAAGAAAAAGAAAGACAGAACACCAAACAATGTTTTAATTCCCATCCTTAAGAATTCTAATCTAATTCAGTAAAATCTGAACTTCCCAGGTGTGCCTTTTACCAACAGCCTGCAAACAGGCCAAACAGCGTGTCCACAAGCGAAGGTCGAGGATAACTATTTTCCAGGTCAGTACTGGAATGCAATAGCTTCTTAACCTTGGATGGAAAGTGATAGTTCAAAACTTTACATTATGTTCTCTAATGTGTCATAGGATTTTATATAATGTCTCAGTTCCAAATCGCCGAGCTCGCCAGAAGGGGAACTGTTAAGACAGTACCTGGAACGACCTCTCAACATACAGCCTATAAAATCGGACCACAATTCAACTTTAGGATAAACACAAGGTAACTCAAAGAAATAGGAAAGCTCAGACCGTAAATACATCGGTGTGTGGCGCCATCTACCGGCCAATCCTAGTATTTTCTCTGTCCATGGTGCTGAAAAAGCGCGTTTGATCGACAGTGGTAGTGGTTCAGCTGTGTACAACATTTTATGGTAATTTAATGAATTAAAGGTGATGTCATTGTACTGCACTTTAACGTATCTATCACGTTCACTTTCGCCTTTTTTAGACTTAATTGTCCACATATGAGAATCGTATGCAAATATTTCTACAGCAGGGAATCGTATTTCACACTTCCCTTAGCAGGTGTTGTTTGTGTTTTATGTTTCAGATCTGCATACGCCATGGGACTGCCTCAAGAATTCACATTCTTGGTTATTTTCCGGATGGATGCGACTGCTCTGACTAAAAACTGGAATATTTGGCAAATGCAAGACCTAAATGGCAACGAGCAGCTTTCAGTCAGCCTCAACGGGAAGGCCTTCTCCATGGAATTTTCATACATTACCGCTGAGAACAGAGTTATGACAGCTCTTTTCCCTTACCTCACGTTTCTCTTTAATTCCCAGTGGCACAAACTCGTATTGGTTGTGAAAAAAGGCACCGTCTCTCTCATAGTCGACTGCATCTTAGTAGATTCCCAACAACTACCAGCTAGGGGAATGGTGAATCTGGATGGCTTCACACATATTGGGAAATTAAAGAATAACCCCGCTATATCCGTGCCGGTGAGTAATCATCTAAAGGTTAAAACAAAGAAACAAAAAGCGGACTCTCAATTTCACACAGGTTTTGTGTAAATTTTGTGTAAAAGTTTAGAGACGAACAGCGGGAGTAGGCGGTACGTCTTTAAGGAGAGTTTGTGCTCTGTCCCACGGATTTCTACAGATACGTGAGAATGTAACACAGGGGCTCTAGTCCAATAGCAGACGGGCATGCAGGGACGCAGGCATGTCTCTTACTGCTAGAGCTTTACGTCTCTGGACTTTGATTAAAAAACGTGGACTATATTTTTGTGCTCACTGTAGATAGTTGGGGGTGCTTTTTTACCTGTCTCCTATTACCTGTAGAGTGACACACTAAAGGGATAAAATAACATTCACAAAGATTGAATCAAACCTAATGTTTGTGCTTTTTAACTTTCTTTGTTTAAAACTACATTTATAAAGACTAATTACAAGTGTGCAGTGGAGTACTTACAACTGGCCGATAGGGGGGAGTGGGGTGGGGGAAGTAGGGTGGGGGATTGGCTCGAGCTGAAAGGGAGGGGGGCGTTCCGAAGGGGATAAGGAACTATAACTTATTAATATAACAAATGAAAAACAATGAATTAATTATATAATAAATTAAGTAATGCTAATATAAGGGCCTCCATACTGCCTCTGGCAATGAGGCCCTAGAATCACACACACACACACGCACACATTTGTTCATTGATCTACAGAGACCAGAATATTTCAACTGAGAAGTTTATGAATTTGAATATTTGAACAATTTTGCTAATGAGTGTTTGTTATTCTCATTTCAGTTTGAACTACAGTCGATGCTGATATATTGCGATATAAATATTCTGCAAAGAGACACATGTGTCGATTTACCGGCCACCCGATCGGTGAGACTTTTGTCGATTATGTTGGAATGAGGAATGAGGAAAAACATTGGAAAAACAAACTCACTAACAGATGACACCTAAAGCATTCTTTTTAGACATTTTGTCCCAACATTTAAGTGATGTATTATTTATCGGTGTGTTGTATCACTGAAAGATCAAGTGTCACGTCCTTGTAAGATTTCCCGTTAAACATTTGAACGTGCTCTGTCAAAATTCTTGAACCCCTCCTCGTGCTCTCACTCACATCCTCCCATTCTCCTCCAATCACTTCCCACAAAACAATGTCATGAATATACATGAGGGCTCCACGGTTATGGTATCCTTTGACGTTCATATAGTTGAAACGGATTTAGTTGGGTGGCTTGGTCGGGGGTCCGTCTACCCAACTGATTCCAGAAATCGGAATTATTTGTGCACGTGTGGCTGGTGAGAGTATGGCTCGCGCTATAGGTTTGCGCGGGCCACTTTTGGCGCTTTTGTTGGGGATAGTGCTCACCGGTTCAGCTCAGGTAAACTTCTATATGTGTTTCTCTGTATTTTGCAGATATCGGAAGCTGAGTTTGAGGTGAGCATGCATCTTTAGCAGTCGTTATGAGAGCTGAATGAATAGAACTTTGGAAATGTTTTTCAGGAAAGACGTCACCTTGCCGTCATAAACACACGATGTTATTGAGTTCAATTGTTGTGTTATTGTTATTGAGAAAACAGAACGCAGTCCATATTTCATAGAAAACCCCGCGTGTTCTTCATCTCCTCTTTCGGTTGTTGCTAATTTGGATATGGACAGTCAGTTTGTATAGGACCTTATCTTAAACTTTAGTTTTTTTGCTTTTGGAGTAACTTCTGGATATTGTATATTAAACTGTAAACAGTTTAAAGTATGTTACATCAGTTAAGGTGATTTGCGGACTTTGAGGTAAGTCCCATAATTAGTGTTAATTATGTTAACCTTTTTGTTTATGAACAGAGGAATGTTCCGGCTGGCCCGCCCGGTCCTGCCGGTGTCCCAGGAATCGACGGAATTGCCGTGAGTCGAAATTCCAGTCTATACTTCATCCATAAAATGGCGTTTTAATCACCTGTCAATAGAACGTCCTAAACATAAATCACTGGTCTGAAGGACACGCCCCTCTCTGTAATCGCCACTAGGCTTGATGACGAGATGAGATTTTTTTTTTTAGGGGGAAAGAGGTGACGATGGCGAAGATGGTTCAGCTGTAAGTATAAATTTAATTCATAAATCCCCATTAAACCCCTCTTCTCCCCAGTAGCTGAATTACAATGAATCACGTTGTTTTATGTTTTCAAAATGAAGGGACCTGATGGTGAGCCTGGGAAACCTGGTTCTGCAGGACTTCCTGGACTGCCTGGAGCTGACGTGAGTAGATCGCTGCTGGATTCCACACAGGGCTAATCCAATCTGAGATTACCCAGTCTGAGATTTATTACTGCTGTAGTATTGTTTGTAGGCAGATATTCAAGTAGGTAGAGGGGGCTCTAAGGGTTCTGTGTGTGTGTATGTGTGTTGATGGGCCAAAAATGCAGAGAATTTCTCATGTAGGACTGAGGTAATGAACCCAAGAAGAAGCTCTTCCTTCTTTATGCAACAGCCTTTTTGTCCAGACGTGGAGTAATAAACCGAGCCCTGGACTTAATTAACGTCTTTTCCCTGTGAAAATGACAGCATGGGTTAAGAAAATAGTTTCCTCTGCACTTATCCCACATAGACACTGAATATTATAAATAGCTATATGCTGATGTTGGTGCTCACTGAAATTGTATCGGTATAATTTTAGCATTTCTAGAACGTTTGAGGCAACTGTTTTTCTCTTACCAAGTCTTGGTTACTCTGAGCTTCAAAGAGAGTAAACAGGCTGTTTTTAACTTGAATACACTTGATGTTATGGTTTCATAAGCATAATTGACATTTTTTTAATTACGCCCTACATATATTTGAATTAATGACTTTCCGCATAGATTTGAATATGTCTCCCTGCGGTTTCTGAGCTGATGTTAGGAGTGTCAGTGGTGTCTCTCTCATCTTGTAGCTTCAGCAAATCAGCTTTAGGTAGGGACAGCGTGTGCATGAGTGTGTGTGTGTGTGTGTGTGTGAGTGAGCAAGAGAGAGCGAGAGAGAGAGAAAGAAAGCTCTGCACATCTCTTCGGAAATCCTCAGGATGGTGAGAAGTGATAACTGTGAAGGGGGGGTTTGTTTGAGAAGGTCAGACAGCGTGCACCTAAAACTTCTTGAGATGTTCAAACGTTTGGAACACAAGGCTAGGGCGTACGTCTATGGGTGAGCCCAAGGCATCGAGTATGTGCTTATGGACCTAATGAATATGTGAATATGTGTCTAGAGGTTTTATTTCCATCCTTATCATTCTGATCCATCCAGTCATCACTACATCTGATCCCTCAAGGTACATGACCAAATTACCATTTTCTGCTCTTACTCTACTATAATAAATGCACAATTAAGTGCATACATTCACAAAGTCAATTGACCTGCAGTTTAAACAGCTGCAGAAGGTGTTTTTTTGTACAACGGTCCAACATATTGCCTATGTATTTGCTGACGATCTCTCTCGAACCTTGTGTGGGCTTTTCCTTCTTATGTAGAGACGTGAGAGCAGAACTCAAGACTGGTTTCCATTTTTTTTGTGTTTGTGTTTTTTGCATTTGTGTTTTTGTATTTTCGTGTTAGCCACTCCCCTTCTTGTTGTCTGTTTTACCTATTTATTTTGCTTGGCCACAGCCAAATGGGTAAAATGTATGGATATTAACATCTCATTGAGTGGCTCTCTGATGTATTGTGTGTGGATGTCAGTGATTTTGTTGCGTCTAATTACACATTCTTGTCTTGTCCCCAGAACATAACAATAACAGTAATAAATTGTATCGGGGTGCATCAGTTTGGAAAGTGTGTAAATTTGTGATATAAACACGTCAGTCGTATTTTTTTTCACAAGAGTTATCGGCACAACTTGACAAAAACTGTTTTAAAAAGCTCAGTGACATTCCGTATAGTGGCATCGTTACAGGCTTAGAAAGTCAGAAAGCTCAGAAATAATAGCCATGAATCTTGGATGAACCCTCTTGCTTGCACAATGAGTTTTCGAACATGGGCTGAAGATAAATACCTCTTCCTTGTAAGAATCTTGTTATTACCTATTATTTGAAACGTCCATTTTTGATTTCTCTGTTTATCCTCAGGGACTGACCGGCCCAGTAGGAGATGCAGGCCCGGATGGCCCCCCTGGGCAGAAGGTGACTGAATAATGAACCTCTCCGCTTTGGAGACGAGCCAAAACCTTGTTCCTTTGTCCAGCTGAGAGAATTAGCATGTACAACAATTCCTCGTGATAAAGCCTTAAATCTTAATCCTATCTATATTTCCTTTAATCTCAGTGGGCAAACAGAAGCGCTGTCTTCAGTGCAGCAAAGTTAAATGCTTCTTTGCACTCTGTACACTGAATTAAATATTTCCAGCCGGAAGTTAAAAAAATGTTATATTCAAAGGATCATGGCTGATACAACTCATCAGGTGATTGTTATTGTCTAAAGCTGTGACAGTTATGTTTGAAATGAACCAATCAAATGAGTTGTGTTGTGATTCAGGGAGAACCAGGGAAACCAGGACCTCGCGGTGTCACTGTAAGTGGGAATTTCTCTCCTTTGGAAGTGGCTCCTACCACTTCTCATTATCTGTGAGGTACACAGATTATATTCTGATAGCGTATGCAGCTGATCTTTTAAAAGTAACACAGCTTTTTCTTTTACAGGGCACGGGGCCTGACGGACCCCGGGTAAGTTCTTCTCGCTTGCCATGTGAACTCTTTTCAAACGAAAGGTGCTGGGACCAAACGGAGATGGTTGTAGGGCTGTTTGGCCGAAGTAAATGTTGTGTCTGTGTGAACAGGGGCCACCGGGGCCTGGAGGACTTCCGGGATTTCTGGGAAAAGTCGGTCCCCCTGTGAGTAGCTCTTTCATTTCGGGGCCGTGTGTTTGTATATCGTGTTTGTATCCATTTGAAGCTGCATTCGATGCTTCAGCATGTCGAAACCGTAGAGCTACAACGCTGACTTAGACTTTTTCAGTCCGATAGCGAGGCTTCTGGCAAGACTGACAACCCATAAAAACTGTTTCTGCCCTGTTTGATGTTTTAAATAAGTGAACTGTTTATTTATCTGACCCTGACAGATCTGTTCATGATTTGTGCACTATTTCAGTTAGTTTTGGTTTATATGGCAGGCACATTGATCGTGTGTCAAAGTTTCAAAGATGCTTTGAGCTTGTGGAGGAGTTTTCAGCTCCTCATACAGGAAATACCCAAAAGATAACAATGCAAAATATGCATCGTGTATAGAGATGGCAAGGATTAGCAAAGTAGGAAAAAAACACCTGGAAGGTGCATGTAGTTATAATTCTGATTGACAGTGAAAATAGCAGACTGCATTATTCATGTGTTATAGGGGGCCATGGGCGTCAGAGGGCCACAAGGGCCCCGTGGAGTTCAAGGACCTCGCGTATGTACTTCCTTTCCGTAAAAACCCTGCCAGTGACTTTGAACTGGGTATAAAAACAGTACATCCAGGATCTCCCCACTCCTGTAATCACAGCATCACACCTCCATCCGAACCATTACTGAAGGTGTCGTCGGTGCTGCAAAGATGTGTTAGCGTAATGAGCTATATGTGTTAGCGTAATGAGCTATATGTGTTAGCGTAATGAGCTATATGTGTTAGCATAATGAGCTATATGTGTTAGCGTAATGAGCTATATGTGTTAGCGTAATGAGCTATATGTGTTAGCGTAATGAGCTATATGTGTTGGCATAATGAGCTATATGTGTTAGCGTAATGAGCTATATGTGTTAGCATAATGAGCTATATGTGTTAGCATAATCTGTCATTACAAGACATCACGCATGTTTCATTGGTAACACCAGCGTAGCCTTTAGAGCGAGCAGGTTACTGCACTGACAAAACAAAGAAACCTAAAAGAGAACCTCTCCGTGTTTCAAGGGAGCCGCGGGCATACTCGGTGGGACAATGGAGCTGGTAAGAGCATTTCCTAAACCTGCAGTGTTTCTCGAGTGTCGTCTGATGTTTGTCTCACCGGCTGTGTTTCCCCCCCCCGATTTTTAGTGCCCCAATGCATGCTCACCCGGTGCACCTGGACACCCTGGACTTCCTGGCATGAAGGTGAATCGCACAAAGGGTTTTTGGGGGATAAAAAGAAAGAAAGAAAGAAAGAGAAACGGGCAACACTGCCATAAAGAACAGAATACAGAGCGTACAGTTTATTAGGCTGTGGTAGAACCTGCAGACTGCTGGTTTTTTTTGTTTTGGTTAAACTAATGTGCTCTGAAGGGACTGATGGTGATTTGTGATGTTTACACTCGCTGCAGCACGCTTTTAAGTGGCTGCCTGGACGTTTCGTTTTGCTCTTCCTAGGATCGTGCTCTTCTGGACTGAGATCGATGCTGTCATTCTCGGGATCCGTTGGATCCGCTCGTTGAGCCGTCACCCCCCGTCGTCACCGGGACGACCTTGGCGTCAACCTTCCGCATCCTCTCCGTTTCCTCTTCGGCTTCTCCTTCCTTCCTTTTGATGGTTCCGACACTTGGCGCTGCCACATCTATTAGCGTTGCTGTTTTCTGCATCTTAGCTACTATCACCATGTCTGGTTGGTTTGCCATTACTTACTTGTCTGTCTGGATCTGGAGGTCCCACGTGGTCTTCTCCAACACTCTCTGTGGTCCTTCTCATCTGACCCCTGGAATGTTCAGCTCATATATCTGTCATATGTTCTCTTGGTCTTTCAGCAAATGCTGTTCCTGTCAGAATCATGCATCCTGATGCTAGATGCTGGATTGTCCCTGGGTTTGGATCTTCTCTGATGCGATACACCCCTTGCTTTGATTGATCTAGTGGTTATTGTTTTGGTTTTTTTTTGTGCAGGCTTGAAGCGTGCATCTTTGCTGCACTTCAGTGATATCTTTTAGAGGGTTGTCTCACTTTAGCCACCTCTGCTATCTGTCAGAGGTACAAGGAGGGGCTTTTATCTTTCCATGGCATCTTCTCTGTTTTCATAGTATCTAACTGTTTGATGTATTCTCTCTCAAGCTCATCTTTTGGAGAAGAGAGAAGGAGAAAGGACTGATCCATACTCTCTAGAACCATAGAACTTTATGATTTAAACTTGAAACTTTAAATGTATTATTTAAATCTTCAGAGTTCCTGCCTCGTGCATGGGCAGGGGAGACAGAATAACACTTGGAACTATTTACACAAGAATGATTAACAAGTTCATGTACAATGTACACAAAGACAGTGGTCACACATGAAAGTGACCAGTGAAGGTTGGGAATTTGTACACAGTACTGGGACAAAATGGACCGTACAATGAATGGTAGTCTATTAAGCCTGTTACAGTATTGACTGTACCTGTTAAGTCTCTTAGTCTATTGATTGTAAAAGGTAGCATATTAGGCAGCGCTATATGCTATATATATATAGATATATAGATTTACCTAATAAATTCAGTTTATATTAGAATTGGCCATATATTAAATTACATATATTGATGAATCTTATGCATTTTAGCTAATACATTACCAATTACATAGCAAATGTTTTCTATAGCAAATTCTACCCTGAAAAAGTATTCTTTGGATGTACTGTGTGACTCACTGGCTATAACAGTATCGTACGTGTGTTTAGGTTCAACAAATCAAGTTCAGAAGAGGCAGCTAGGCAGTTTATTTAATTTAATTGTTTATTTAATTAATTATCCAATTTAGTATATTGAACAGAGCTTCAGCCAGTCTCTGATTGTGTTCGTTTATTGGTCACCGACTGCTGTCACGTTCAGATCTGATTACATAGTAATAAATAACTGGGGGGCGTGGCCAGAAATTCTTTTTTTTCTTTTTTTCTTTCATCTGTCAGGGTCACAAAGGCGTGAAGGGCGAGGCCGGAGAACCTGGTAAACAGGGACACAAGGTAAGGACTGACCAGAAACATGCTGATCAAAATTAAAACGTGAAGAGAATAGCTTCAGCCTTTGGTGCTGGTAACCAAAGGTCAGATGTAATACTCTGTCGTGCGTAAAAAGCCTTTTCTGTGACTGTGATCTTTCGGAAATGATTACAATACAAATTTTGTTATGCACGCATTTCTTTCTACCAAGGGGGAAAAAAAAACCCCAAAACAGCTGTCACCTGCGAGCACAAAGGATTCTAATTGAAGCTCCTTGAGCATTTTGAAGTCTTGCTGTGGATGAAATTAAAGTGCCCTTTTACAAGAGTGTTCTCATTAGTGTAACAGGGAGGAAACCGTACATCATCCTTACCTGTGAGCTCACTTTGCCTGCCGCATAACTCAGTATATCTGCGATTTTCTGCTTGCAAAGTAAAGTCCTATTATATATGCGTAGTACCATACATGGTGTCAAAAAGTGAAGGCTTCTTTTCACCATGCCTCAGTGCAGAAAAAAAACCAGTCTGGTTTATAGCAACTGAACACAAAGCACAGCACCAAAAAAAATTACATTCTGAATGTTTTCCACTGCATTGACTCCATAGTGGGTGGTAAGATGCATTCAGTCCCTATTGATCCTTTAAAAAAAAAAAATGTTCTTTGAGACTTCCAGCCATGGACGACACATGGCACAACTGGGTCCAAATTGGAGTCGGATCTAAGGGTGCTTTTGTCATCTGCACTTTCTCAACCCCTCAGGGATTTGGAGAGCTTCGAATATGGCTGTCTGTGACAGGCAATTGAAATTATTATGAGAAATCCAGAAGAAATAAAGTAACCCTTACACAATATTATTATTCTACCTCCTTCAGTGCGTTTAAAGCATTGGGTTATCTGATGGCTAGCTGAGTTAGTTTTAGTCCCCAGATCTTGACAAACAAAATGCTCTCTTTAGGTAATACACCACAAAAAGACAGTTCTGGTCTCAATTCAAGCATTATTTTGGTACTTACACTTAAGAACTGTGGGAAACGAATGAATGTGTGAACTGAAAAACACAGTTTCTTAGATATCCAGCTGTTTTGCAGCCAATGTTGTCATTTGTGGATTGGTGGCTATTTTGAACGCAAAATTTCCCACTCATTTGTCAGGGAGAGGAAGGAGACCAGGGGGTCCCAGGAGAGGTTGGATCACAGGGCCCGATCGTGAGTACTCACTACAGCTTCCAGCAGCCTTTACAGAAATGGCTTTTTCTCGAAGGCAGAAGCTGAGAGTTCTGTTTTTCTCTTTGCAGGGTCCCCAAGGAACTCGGGGGGCTACTGGAATGATGGGTCCCAAAGGAGAGATGGCAAGTCAGGGTTTCAGAAGATGTCTGACAGTCCCCTACTTAGCTTACCTGGTTGTCGGTTAAACTAAATCACAGACTCCCTCTGGTTTTCCTATAGGGGCCTCGTGGCAATGATGGGAACCCGGGTTCTCAGGGCGTCGCGGGAGCTTTTGTAAGTTCCACCGATGCCATCTCCTTTCCCTACATACGCAAAATCCAGCCGTCGTCCAGTCGACGGAGTGCATGTGCCGCGATTGCAAGCAATAACGTGCAGGCGATAACCTTTGCAGCCTGCAAGGGTTTCATTACGCGGCGTGAGATGATTCAGGCATGTTCCTTTCTGGCAGGGGGATCGTGGCCTCAGGGGCAGGATGGGAGAATCTGGCCCTAAAGGTGAACAAGTGCGTATTAAGAGCCCTGTCTGCTTCTGAATCCACACCGGTGCACCCAATATAAATCCATTACAGAGGAAATAGCTAGTGTTGTACAAGGTGGGGGGAGGTGCATACATAAAGCTGATGGACGAGTGATGTTAATCTCTATTTCTAGGGGCCCCAAGGATCCAGAGGCATCACTGGCCTTCCAGGCCCTAAAGGGGGCACTGTGAGTAAACACTTGCATTTGTCTTATTACCTGGATCTTATGCACTTGAGCATGGCTTCATATTTGTTGCGTTATCTGTTTCCCCGAGTATCCACTTCACGTTGCATATTTGTAGGGCTTGCCTGGGATAGATGGACGTGAGGGGATTCCTGGCATGCCTGGAGTTAAGGTACATGAGTAGGCAATAGCTCTGTTTAGAGGTATGATGAAACTTTAAAGTTCTGATGAAGTCGTTCCCTTATGACTGAGGAGGATACTTTTCCTACAGGGCAGTCCTGGGAAACCTGGTGCCCCTGGTGAGGTTGGACTACAAGGATTTCCTGTAAGTTTGATGCATCAAAACCCAAACAGATCCCATATCCTCACACTTGTGCCATTTATCTGTATTCTAGATTTACTTCTCACACTTGTTTGCCAATTAGAAATATTCAGTGATAAACAGTAAACACAAACTCCATAATATGTGCTTTTTGTGGGGTTTTTTTTTACTGTCAGACATTTGGAGGGAATTAAAATAGTTTATCGCTTAATATTTTATTATTCTGATATATTCATTCATGGTTATGACTTTGTGTCTCATTATAATGAGATACTAAGTCATAATTATGAGATCTTTTCTTGACTCAGTGACATTACTGGCAAGCGATAATGAGAGCCATTATCACTGCTTCGTAAAGGACGGAAACAGGCATTCATAAATATTTTTAGATAAAAAATAATGTCACTAAGATAAAAAGTGCTCAGGGACAAATCCTGTGTGGCATGCTTTGGGCTTTTACTGATGAACTTGTCTTTACTCTTTAGACTGAACTCGTCATCTGGAAAAAAAAAAAACACACTGGATAACAGCAGGGCCGATGATCTGAAACGTTCTTGACACTAAACTGTCTTGACTGGCCAAGTCAAGTCTAATTAGAGCATCTCAGGGCAATGCCTCCCACAGCAAATATTTTTTGGGGGAAATTCTGTGTTTTGTCACAATCTGTATGTATTGAATTCTCTATGTGCATCTGTGCAGTTTAGGAACTTTCTGGATTTCCCAGGTCCTGCTTTGGCTTTCATATATTTCTGACACAAAATTCAGGCTAAGGAGTGTTTAGATAATTATTTTTTCAATCTCTGATTATTTTGTAAGAGTCACATGTTCTTGGTTTTAGGCCCTCAGTCAGAAGCCTTGATGTTGTAAGTGTTGAGTGTAAGCCCAGCATCTTGAGAGATTAGGCCCAGGATGCTTATTCAACTCTAGAATAGTTGGTCTTCTACTAATTAGTGAAGTTTAAGGCTTAATGAGTCAGTCAGGATTTGAGGCTTTAAAAAAACATTCGGTGTTGCCAAGGGTTTCCCATCATTTGGTTTACAGCTATAGCTACCTGCTAATTAAAAGTAACTTAACGTCATTTAACATTTTTGACACTCAAACCTTGTTGTGCAGGAACAAACGTACTTAAACTGCAGTGGAAATTCAGTGACTACGTCAGTGAGAACCTGCATTTAGGTTATTAAGGAAAATGGGTTTTGAAGTGGAGCCTGAAACCAGTAAGAAAAACAAGAGGACGAGAAGGTGTTCTTTGAAGAAAGAAATTAGTTTTATGCTTAAGGAGCAAGTTGGAAACAACTTGGGATGGGATGACTTAGAAAAGAGACTGTGAAACAAGTGTGTTGAAGAGTGTCGAAGCTTACATTTGGAATAAACACACAGGCAATACTTATGTACCACAACAGCATATAGTACATTGCCAAGAGGAAGCACAGAGGGATATAAGACCTGTGGCCATCCTTAGGGCATCAGTTCCAGCTCAAACATCAGTTACCTTTCCCAACAGGCCTGTAGCTTTAACTGTTTTTTTTGGTTTTCAAACTGATTTTTGCCATCATAAGCTTCCGTGACCAGGAAGCAAACCCAAACCCCCGGAGAGAGCACCGAACGCTAGTCGCTAGACCACCAGAGACAGCAAGCAGACAAATAAGACAACGTTGTTCTCCAGAGTCCAATTTACTTCAAAGTAGGCCTTTATTATCATCCAAACTATATACAGCAATAAAACTCAGTGCTAAGACCCAGGATGACACAAATACAATTCAAGATGCAAGAGTGGATAAAGGCCCCCATAATAGAATATGCTACTTCCTATTAATGACACAAAACAAAGCTGATGTTTGCGAAATTCAGGATGCTTTCTGCTGTCAGAGGTCACTCATACCAACCGAGAATGATCGAGATGTAAAAGCATGGTGTTTCCACATGTTGTGGTGTCACTGCGTCCTCACACACAGCTTTGTAGTTTTTTGTGACTCATAAGTCAATTTTACTCATGAATCAGGTCTTTTATAGCTTTGCTCCACATCACCAGGGGGAGCTGTTATCACCAGTGCAGCCATAACAAAGACACCAAGACTCCAAGTGGTGCTGCCTCTCTGGATTGTTTGTGGAGCACCATCCCCCCAAACCACTTTGCGATATCAGCCAGTGGCAGAAGATGACTGAATGGCGGTCAGCACCGCTGGTGATCCAGAGGCCCACTCCTGGAAAGCTTGGCATAACAGTCCGAATCGGGTCTGGCAGAATGACGCCATTGGGACCATCAGCTGGCGCTCTAGATCCAGGCAATGGAACAAGTTTAGGGACTGAGCTAACAGCAAGGGTGTGGCATCAGTTCCTGAAAATGGGCACCTTGCCTTTCAACTAGGCTCCAGCATATAAAACCACAGGAGGCACCAAGGAGCTGGCTGGAACAGACCCTGGCTCTGGAGATACTAAAATAACAGTGCCAAAATACCAGTAGGGAGCTGAGGTCTGACTCCTCTGTGATAGGAGGGTGATAGGAAGCTTGGAGCTGGCCTTGGACGGCCTCTCAACAGAAGGCACCTTGGAAGTAGACGAAAGGAGAAATCACCTGGGTCTCAGCTTGGTTTCGCCCAGCAGTTGCCCCTTCATAAGCTCCTCCTACGGACTTCGATTACCTTACAGAATAGTTTAACCTTGTGTAGTGCATGGGATCCTTCTGGATAAGTAAAAAGAAGGTATTCTAAGGAAATGCCTGGGTTCAAAGGGATGGGTGAACAGGGCATGCCAGGTAATCTGGTTAAAGAAGAGAGGGGACGGGGTACTAGCAGTTCCTAGTGCATTGCTTCATGTTTGCTGTAGGGATTTAGAACTTTGTGATAAATCTCTTTCATATATTTAGATTCTACAGTGGTTATTACTTGCTAACTTTTTCCCATACGTTTTATGAAATGTTTCAGCCTTGAAGTGGGTATCTATGGGAAACAGTGCTTCTCTTTCTTTAACCTCGTGATTCTCAGCCTCAAAGCACTAATATAAGCAGCACTGCATTGTGTGTTGTTTCTGTTTCGAAAAACCAAATGTAGGTTGTGTATTAATGATCTTATTCGGTTAAACTCGCTGTGTGAGAGTAAGGCAAGATGGACTGAGAAAGAAGGACTGGGCAGGAATGTGGTGGGACCAGGATTAGAGAACATTGCTTGAATCCCTTGCTAATGATTTATCGGTAATTACAGGAATCCATTGTGTTACAGCAAGGAATTAACTGGGCTTGGCAGGGATTGGGCCTGGTATTGGTAGGGATTGGGCCTGGTATTGGTAGGGATTGGGCCTGGTATTGGCAGGGATTGGGCCTGGTATTGAATCGTACTTTCACTGCGCACCTCCTCACTGACCATGTTTTAGGTGCCACTGTCATACAGGTGCGATGGTTAGTCTCTGCTCATAAGGGACGATGTGAACATCATCTGGCTCTAATCCCGGATTACCGTTAGGCCAGCAATGACAGGATTATAATTACTGAGCCCTTCGGTCAGATGGTGAGCATTAATCAAGGCCCAGAGGATTAGCTAACACTACAGGGCAGGTTTAAGTTTTTTTCATTTTGACAGAATAAATAGGAATTTTCGTAAATTTTGTAATCTCTCCCATGCATGTTGTACATTGCTGATGTCCTGTATGTGTTTCTGTAGGGCTTACCAGGAGTTCCAGGACTGAAGGGAACCAGAGGTGAAAAGGTAGGTGATGTAGATCTTTCATTCATGACTCGATGGTGTGCTGCAATTCTCTCCAAGTAGGTGGCGCTGTAAGCCTGGGTGTCTGGAAGACGGAGCATTAAAGATGTCTCATTTAGATGTATGCAGCGTGAATGCAGGGTGAAAGCTGGTGAACTGGTTTCAGGAGCTGCGTTCTGATTACAGGGCAGTTCTGGGCAACCAGGCTTCATTGGGACTATGGGATCTGCAGGGAAACCTGTGAGTCGCTCAGAACCTTGTTAGCTCAGCCGTTACATGCAGTAGACAAGATCGTCTGGCTCACGTCTGTTATCTCCAACCAGGGCGAGCGTGGAGAACAGGGAGAGGTCGGACCAGGGGGGCCCATTGGCGCACCAGTGAGTGTTTACCTTGATTCTTACTAGGGATGGTATGCTGGCTGGTTTTAGGGATATATTGTGTCATAAAATCCCAAACAATAATATTATTTTGAGTTTTAGCAATTCCAACAGCAACCATTTCCATCACAGACACTGTAATCAATCTCTTGCTGCAGTTTTCCTACAGAACAAGTGCCAGAAACATAAAGTGTTTGTTCCTTGGCGAAAAGCATTGCGTTTCATCCTTATTGACTGATATCTATAGGTTATTTCAAACAGGAGATGAAAGGGTTTGTTTAGAAGTTTTTAAATCCAGTATTTCCACTTGTTTAGGGAGACAGAGGAGAGCAAGGGCCAGCCGGTCCTATGGGGAAGCCAGGAGCCAGAGTAAGTAGTGTATCTCTTCTGGTGTGTGTGTGTGTGTGTGTGTGTGTGTGTGTGTGTGTGTGTGTGTTATCTCTGCTTTATGTCTTAACTCTTTACTTCTTTAAGGATCTTTAGGTCACCTTACTGTGTGTTTCACTTGTTTCATTACCAGAAACCTGATTGTGGAGTTGAATGTATTCCCTAGTTGGCTGTGACTGTTTCCCAATGCAGAAATTCTCACCTAAGCTTTTCTCCCATATGTATAGTGCTTCCAGCAACCAGGTCTTATAGTGAAAAGTATTAGCTAGCTAGCTAAGAATTTAGCAAGTAAGGAGTGAGGTTTCAAAGGTTGTGAAGGGAATGCTGACACTGGCATCTCTGGAGGCCTCTGAATGGGATTCAGACACAGGCATTTTTTCACAGTAAAGAGAAAATGACTTTAGGCCCTGTCCTGTCAAAGAGGCTTCTGTTCCCTTGGTATTCTAAACACACACACACACACACACACACACATGCTTGCAAATGCTGAGTAAAGGCATAAAAGAATGGCAGTGTGTACACAGACACCCAGGCAAGGTACTGCATATGTTTGCCGGAATGTTCCCTCCTTCTAAGAACCTTACTTCTAAAATCGTGCCCTTGAGGTTCTTCTGATGTGGGTTCCGCTCATTGTTGGCACAGAATGTGTCATCCTCTCAGATAACTATTAATAATTTGTTAAATAATTAATCATTATGAATAAACCTGAATCTGATTTTGAAGAGTCACATGTGCTCGTTGGCTGTTCCGCACCATGACCTCTCCAATTAAATAACCTTGAAACCTCTGAGCTCACCCTGTAAAGCCGAACATCCTGTGGTGACAGGGAGCTGTCTTCTGTGGTCCTGCAGACATGGAAACTCTTGCTTGTCCGTCCCATGCAGTATTAATGCTGTTCGCAGGGTCCTAAAGGTGACCTCGGCCTTCCTGGACTTCCCGGATCCCCAGGCGTTCCTGGAGAAAAAGGATCCAGGGTGAGAACTCAACTTTCAAAGTACTCTGACTTCAGAAAGAAGTGCATTCTTTGATGTTTGCTTCAGCGATGGGAATTGCTGATATTACAGCCTCAGTCGCATAATTGGCACCCAAAACAATGGAACCTTTGATTCATCTATGGCGAACAGACCTGTGTGGTTGTTTATGCATGGGTTTCATAATTCTGCTCCCATGGTAACGCCCCCCCCACCCCCCCCGCCCTGCTGTGGTAATCCCTACAAGTTAATAGAAAAACCTTCGAGATATACTTGTAGACAAGTGTGATTGACCACATCAGTCCTTTTTATTCCTTTAAAACAAACAGGTAATAAAAACATCAAATTATAATCGTGTTTAATTGTTCCGAAAATTAGATTAAACAATTTAAATTAAACCCCATTATGGTTCATTAATCCATTTAAATACATTCGCGTCTTTGCTTTCACAGGGTGAGGCTGGTGAAGCAGGACCTAAAGGAGAACAGGTGAGAGTCGTTTCTTCACCTCACCTTACTTGTGCCGGTCCGCATCGACTCGTTCACAGCCGATGCGGATCAGAGCCGATTGTGGAAGTAAAATAGGTCAGAACCCACTTGCTAAGCTGCGGCGTGCATCTCACCGCATCACAGGCGCCGGGAAAGCTTGCATCATAACTTGAGTCGTCATAAGTTCTGCCTTATGATGCAAGACTATATAAAGATCCATAAAAGAAGCAGAAAATTCCTTCATGTTTTCCCATGTGGTTTCTACTGGTTAGGGAGCGCAAGGAGCAGAAGGAAACCCTGGAGACAAAGGAGACGTTGTGAGTAGGATCACTTCAGAAGAGGCTGCAGTCCTCAAAGTGCCGTGTGCTGTAACTGATCGTTCGTGAGCGCGTTCTCAGATCTGACAGTGCAAATAAACCTGAAACCGTGTTCTGATAGCGTGTGTTATTTGACTTCAGGGCGCTTCTGGAGACGCCGGACCGAAGGGAGAGGTGGGTTTCTGATGTGCAAGATGTTGCATCATGAAGATTATGTCCTTCTGAAGAGATATAAACCACATACAATTTATGTACAGGAGCAACTAAAGGTTGTTGGTTTTTTTAAGCTTTTTTTTATCTGGTAATTGCTTCGTCCTTGGCAGTAGCAAGGTTTCCCTGGTTCGTGGTCTGGGTCCTGAAAACAGTTTCCTGGGCTTTTGGGGATTCCAATCTACCGTATGTTAGATTTAGTTGTCGTCAGGTTGTCGTGGCGATTGCCGGAGTGACTTTCCAACGTTGTCCGTTCCAGGCAGGAGTTCCGGGAGAGCAAGGCCACAGAGGACCCGAGGGCTCGCGTGGGCAGCCCGGGATCGAGGGGCCCCCCGGCAGCCCGGGCCCCCGCGGCATGCAGGGGGACAGAGGGATGCCCGGTTCTCGTGGCTCCCAGGGGCCAGCGGTGAGTCTCGGCCCCCTGTAGAGACGGATGTTCCATTAACCACCAAACAGTTAGCTTACGTTAGCCTATGCTAATATGTTAGCCTATGCTAACATGTTAGCCTGTGCTAAACCACCGTAAGGTTGGGTTAGGGTCTTGGACTAAAAGACAGGGATACTGAATATGTGTGATGGGTGAAAATATACGGTAGATTTATACCACGTGGGGTTGTTGAAGTGACAATGGTTCCTTGGCTTCAGACTCAGAGCCTCATTAGTACCAAAAACTGAAATGTATCTTTTTAGTTTCATTCTTCATTCTCTTAAGCGCCCAATCCAGTGACTAGAAGCTTCTGAACTTTTTTAAAACAAACGGACGGCTCTTGATTTCAACTGCCACACAGCTGTTACTGCCCACAGTGATATCACGTGTTCAGAGCACCTTATCTGAAATGGTGCGCTTAAGATTTTTTCTTGTGAAACAAACTTTTTTGGTCAAAGGAATGTCATGGTGATTTAACGTGAGACAAACCTCTCCCATGTTTCCAGGGCAACGAACCAAACGATCAGCAGATCAAACAGGTCTGCATGCGGGTAATACAGGGTAAGTGAGGGAGCTTTGAAGATATCTGGACTAGATGCGCATATACATACGTACACACACACACACACACACACACACACACACACACACACACACACACAGAAACAGCTCAGATCTCTTTACCACCTCCTTAATTGGCTGCTGTTTGAAGTTTGGTGAGACCTCAGTGGAATACAGACACCCACTCTGTCAGAACTCAGACAAAGCAAGTGGGAGCAAAAGAAAACGTTGAGGGACATGAAAGAAATAGAACTTCTCTTTTGTTTGTGGACGAAACAACCTGCCCACCCCCCCCCCCCCCCCCGACTAAGCTTCAGTCATCAGCCCCAGCGGTCGCTCTCTGTCTTTGTCTTCCTGTTTTTCACGCCGCCCCCATTCGTCAATGCTTGGCTGAAAAAAATTCATTCCCATTAGCTGAGCAGCACTAACATGGCTGATCCCTCACCTCCCCCCAACATACGACCGCTCCACCCTTCGCCCCACCCTCCTCTCCGCTCGTACCTGTCCTCTCTTCGCTCCACGGTCCCCTCGTTCTTCCTCTCCCCGCGGTTCAGGCCGCCCCCCGCTCCACCGTTGAGACCTGCCGCATCTGCCACATCGTGAATAATCGCTCTTCATTCATCTCCGCCTCCTCCACCCGCAGGAGCACGACTGGCGCAGGAGCAGGCGCCGGGCCGCCCTCGCTCGGTTTGCCGCCGCGAATTGAAAAGGAAAGGGTGCGCGAGACGACGTCGAGAGCGTGGGGTCCGGGGGTGGGAGGGTGTCTGATAACAGAAATCTGGGAACTTAACGACAAAAGGCTTTGATTGAATATTCCAACCCAAGCACTGAACGCGCAGTGGTGCTTAGTGATGCAGGAGGTGTTTAGGAACCTGCAAATCTTCCCGCGGGGCTGGTGACTTCTGCGCGAGACCCTGCGAGACGCTCGCGTGTGCGGTGTGTGGCGGGGGGCCCGAACACGTAGTCCTTATGGAGAAGGCTGATGGAGAAGCTATTTTATTTTGTTCTCAATCACTGTCCTTACTGGATTTAAGCCCTTTCCACAAGGAGCAAACTGTAAAATAAAAGCTAGCAAATGTGTAAATGGGTGTTAAAGACACGTAGCTTGGTAGCTTATTAGCTACCTGTGGGTTAGGTGTTCTAATGTTCTCATATTAAACGTTAACGTAATAACGAAAGAAGATCGGGGCCCAGTAGCTGGCGGTGGGAGTGGCGCCGGTTTCCTAGGAAACGCGGCGGGTCGAGGCGGCGTTCACACTCACTCTGCTTTTCGTCTCGGTTCCTGCAGAGCAGCTGGCCCAGCTGGCTGCCAGCCTGAGGCGGCCAGAAACCGGCGCCGTTGGCCTGCCGGGCAAGCCGGGCCCCCCCGGCCCTCCAGGGCCCTCCGGGGACAGTGGCTTCCCCGGGCAAGCCGGATCAAGAGGACTCCCCGGTCTCAAAGGACCCCCAGGGCCGATGGGTGTTAAAGGGCCTAAAGGTATGTAACATCTTGGTGGTTGTTTTTTAGCTGATATGGGAGTTTTTACATTTTTTTTTTCCTACTTTGGCTAAAAGCTAGTTGTAAGTTTGAAAAAATATATCTGGTTTTAACTGTGTTGATGTCTGGTTCTAACTGTGTTGATGTCTGGTTCTAACTGTGTTGATGTCTGGTTTTAACTGTGTTGATGTCTGGTT
>JAOXYF010000006.1:14745003-14758877 GCA_028565775.1 Sternarchorhynchus goeldii
TGTGTTGATGTCTGGTTTTAACTGTGTTGATGTCTGGTTTTAACTGTGTTGATGTCTGGTTTTAACTGTGTTGATGTCTGGTTCTAACTGTGTTGATGTCTGGTTTTAACTGTGTTGATGTCTGGTTTTAACTGTGTTGATGTCTGGTTTTAACTGTGTTGATGTGCCGTGTATCTCTGTGTATGTTCCAGGTGAAATGGGAGACAGAGGAGCCCGAGGGCAGATGATGACAGGACGTAAAGGACTACAAGGCCCACCCGGCCTGCCAGGTTAGCGCCCCCTTCATCCGTAAACGGAAAGGAAGGAAGGAAAATGAGAAGTAAATCCTCCCTTTGTCGGGAACGATGTCCGTTTAGCGGATCGGGTGGTCGGGGGCCCGACGGTTGGTCTGACATCGAGGAATATTATCCAATCGAAACCTGTCAAGCACCGGTGATGCAGGGGCCCTCGTTGGAGCACGCGAAGCCTCGTACCTCGCTGGATGTTAGCCCGGCCGTCAGTCAGTCAGTCAGACTCCGCCCCCCTCCCCCGCTGCCAGGATCATAAAACACCAGATCAGAGCTCGGCTGTAACGGTTCAGCAGGTTACCTGGCAGCTGAGGTTTACTGCTTAACCTGGCTTGTCTGTAAAAGTGTGCTTATTTCGGTTGGAATTCTGTCTTTAGGGAGTGATTTCTCTTTAATGCTAAATGTTGTTTAGGTAGTAAACATTTATCTAGTCAAAGCACAATTCAAAAGATCAATTTTAGCTTCAGTTGAAGGAATTTTGAATCTTTTAAGTCGTTAGTGGAAAAGTAGATCTAATTAGTGCTTCAGTATTTGACTACCATAACGTTAACAGAAGCCTGACAGCTCGGAGCCGAGAGATGCTGGAAAACCCCTACGCAGTTTTTTTTAATACTGCCAGTGGTGGTTCTCGGCAAGTTAACACCAACAATTACTATTTCAAAGATCCAGTTTGATTCTGGTGCTTCTCGACATCTCCCGCAAGACTGCTTTTCAGACTTCCTTTATTCAAAGAGACAGCGACCTCCCAAATAAGCTGCTGAAAAAAGTCAGTCTCTCTCCCTACTCCGTCTCCTAACACTGTAGCAAGACCACACACACTCACTCTCTATCCGCAGGATCTCTTTGGACCAAGCATTTAAGTCATTCACACTACGTAGCCTAGCAACATATTTAAATATTACCTAAATGCAACCAGTGATACCAAATATTTTCCTTTACACTTATGGTTGTATTTAAGGGTCATTAACACTCACTTCACACACCACAGCAAACTAATCACCTGCACAGTTAAGAAGATATGATATGAGAAATATGATTGGCTGTGAAGAATCACCACACCCTCCTAATTAATCACCACACTAAAAAATCTAATTAAGTCATTAATGAACTAACCAGTAATTAGTGGGGTGATAGTCCCACACACAGTGCTGTTAATATTATACTCCATTGATCCAGCTTGTACGCAAGACAATTAATCACATGCAGCCCTATGAATGGAAACAGCTTAAGGAAAGTACTTGCTGTCTTTTCGGCAGCAACTGTGACAGTGGGAATAGTATTGGGCGGTTGCCATGACTGCCTGGAGCCGGGGCCTGTAGTACAGATGAACAGTTCAGAATAATGGCCCGTTCAACCTTGAGCTCTGTGGTCAGAGCGTTCGATGAGCGCATATGTATGTTGATGGTACTTCATGTGCAAGTCCGTCAGCTCCTGATCTGGGACCAGATGTATGTTTGGATTGTGTTTCCACATCCTGTGGTGTTCTGAGGTGCATCTCATTCTGGGGTGCATATATTTATGACCTGCAATCATTTACTTTTTACATAATGAAAGTTTACACTAGAACTGTTTGCTTGTTATATAATAATTCCTAATTATTAATTCCTAATTTTGCTTCCACTTTAAAGGTTTCTGTAGTCACTAAGTTATCAGTACTTCCTCTTGAAGCTGAGTTCAGTGCAGCGTCAGTCCAGTGTAATCCACAGATGTGTTTAGGTGAACGACCGGATTTGTCTCGGCTTCCGCAGGTGAGCCTGGCAAACCCGGTTATGGTCAGGACGGCCGCGACGGGGAGAGAGGGCCCCCCGGCTTCCCAGGACAGCCCGGGGTCCCGGGTCCGCCCGGAACCACCGGACCCCCTGGATACTGCGATCCGTCGGCATGCAACCTGAGCCCGGGAGCCGCCCAGCTGGGCCTGCAGGACAACGTTAAGGGGCCGGGCGGAAACTGAGCTCCCTGCGAGGACAGGAGGGGACGTGGACCGTGGTAGAAAGGCAGACGGACACCTGGCCCCTCCACACCGGGGCCCGTTAACATTCCTCATCCAAGCCCACGCCGCCTTCAGCCGCGGCGCAGTGAGACCGTGGCTAAGGACCCGTCTGTAATCAGAAATAAACCTTCACAAGCACCAATGCAGAGCGGAAAGTTTCGGGGGAATTTACTTTCTCGGATTTTTTCTTTTCAGTTGCCGGAAAACGATTTCTCTCGTCAGAAAATGCTTTGGTCATTGGTCCCTGTCTTTTAAAATATGCATTTTAGGATTATTCATTGGCTCCTACAAGTAATTTCCGTTACACCTTCTTCCAGGGAAGGTTGCAGTTTGATGCCCTTGGCGCTTAGCAACCCTTTTAGCTCGATGAATAAACTCCTAAAGCGAGGTGACACAAACATCAAGTGCTTCTTCGCTTTCTCATTTGTAAACCAGTGTACTCTACCCTGCGTTAAAGACAAACTCACTGAACATTCTGCTCTTTTTTTAGCGTGTACAGAGACTTTACAGGACCCGTTTTGTTCCGAACCAAAAAGGGGGTTAAACTTTAAACGAAGAAAACGGTGCTACAACTACAACATGCGTCGGGCATCGATGTAAATGTTTAGGATCATGGATTCCCTGTTATGAATTATGAAATTCCTGTTCGCAGCTACACGGAACAGATCAGGTTGTTTCTTTCTTCTTCGTTGCCTTGACGACAAAGAATGTCATGTCCAGTCTAGGAGATCAGAAGGGCAAGAGCATCCAGGTAAAGGTTTCCATGGGATTTGTATTTTACATTAGGTATTATATACAGGTAACACTGAAGGTTGTACAGATTCACAAGAAATACACTTTTGAATAAAAAATTTTCAATGATTTTGTATGGATTCTACTACAATACCAGGCCTCAGTCCGTTTTAAAATTTCATTTTAAGATGCAGATGACTTCCATTACCATCCCTATTCTCCATAATGCACAGCACAAAAGAGACTAATAGTGACAAATATTTGTATGCAAGTATGTTTCAAAGGAGCAGTCAAGGAAATCAGTTTAATGCAAATTTGACACGTCTGAGGCAATAATTTAAGCCAGCAAGCCAAACGACGCAATTCTTTTCTACAGCGGGCACACGTTAGTTTATTCTGTATATTTTTGACACAAAATTTTTGACACGGAAAAGATGTCAAAGAAAAACAACAAAACACAGTATCAGGCATTAAATAAAACATTAAATAAAAGTGTTGAACCATAACTGTAGGATAACAACGAAAGCAAAACAGTCATTTGGATGAGGACTTTGTTCAAACTGAAAGGAATACACAGCTTCAGTCAGTCATTTCATGTCAAAACTGAGAAAAGAAACAGGACAAAATCTTGAGTGACAAAAGAACCGATAATAAAACCCTGTGAATAAATGTAGAAAAACTGAATGTTTGAAAATATCTCATGACTGAGTATGTACAAGTATGTTACAGTCAAACACGCATTAGGATGATAAACCATTCCTGTTTTTACATTTTACTGAACATGCTAATTTAAAAGACGTTAAATCAAAAGCTGAAAGTTATATTTACATCAGTAATTAGTAAAAGCGCGAAAACAAAAAACGTCAATTTAAAAGACACGACAAATATTAACAGAACCTCTTGGAGGTTTTGATATGAAACGTCATTTTCTGAAATGATACGGACAGTATTTATTAATCTCATTAAATGGATTTTGCCTCCAGCGTGACCAAAGTCAGACTAATTAAGAAGCGATAATACATAAAAACACATGCCGTGGTTTTGTTTTTCTATATGCTTACAAAACGTTGTGATAAAAACAACCACCATGACAGACATTCATTCCCGCAAATAGCACCAAACATTAATAAACCCAACACCTACATGGATGGATGACTTTGTTGATATGAGGGTGGGAAAAAAACCCAACAACTAATCTTTCTTTAAACCAAACGAAAACCAGTTTGTTTTAGGAACACGCTTTTTGAGCTGTTGAATTTGCTGTAAAACACGCTCCCTTTCGCGTTTATTGCAGCGCATGAGATGCTGCTGTCGGTTTGTTTGGCACTAGTCGTTTCCCTTACATAAATCTAAAAGGTAGAAATGTATTTCAGATCTGCGTACGCTTGCTGGTACGCACTTTACTGTGACTCTCGTCTGTCTGACTGATGCCAACCGACGGCATACAAAATTGCTGTCCAGCTTGAGTCAGAGTCAGAGAGACAAAGTCAGAGAGAGTCAGAGCCTGTACAGAGAGAGTACAAGCCTGCTGAACCAATAACGCGGCTTCTTCTCTCAGTAACTGACAGAGTGATGAAATGTACGGCGGCAGAATACAGTCGGTTTCGTCACAAGTTTCTTATTAATGTTCGAAGAACCCAAAAATGAGCTTCTCTCTCAGAATAGACATGCCAGTTTCAAAAGGGAAAGAGATTAATGCAAGTGCAGCAGGGATTATCGATTTGTGCCTTTAGCAACGGAATTTGGCAAAATGAATAACAATGCAACTCTTTTACACGGGCCCAAAGATTGTATGTAAAATTAATTTGCACCTTTTTTTAACTGGATACGGTGATAGAGGAGGGGTCCCTGTAAGATTTCTTTAGGCAGTTTAGTGAATTCCCTGCTCAAAAACCCTTTGCTTCAACTAATCAGCCAGAACAGGAAAATGACCAAACTGTACTGGATCCTAACCCTCCACAACAAGCACCTCTGCAGTATACACTCACGGTTACAGTGTAAAATTTAATTCTTTATATTCATATCGCCTATTATACCAGCTAAGTGAGGGGTAAAATGCAGGTGAGGTTTTCATGATGAACGGAATTCAGATAAGTGGCTATCTTAGGTTGTCTTAAGTCCCAAATCAAGACCACTATTCGTAAACTGCCGAGCTGGAATGCCAATCAAAGACCAGGCTTGTGTTTGTCCGTACTGACCCATGTGGTTTAGCAACTGATCTAGAATCAGAATTTCTGTGGCCGCGGAACTCCGACACGCTGCAAGCGATTTCACACAAACAACCCATAGAGGTACATCTTTGACTTGGCCTGTAAATGGATGCTGAAGATCGAAAGGCGCAAGATCAACAGTCTTGGGGAAAGCACTGACAGACCCGACTGAAAATGACCTGTCCCTTACACTCTGAGCACCCGCACATTATGAAACGCTTCCTGTCTAACGCGTGGGCTTCTGTATACCGAGCTTGGTAGTTAGCTCAAAGGAATGAAGGACACGCTCGTGAACTTTCGGATCCTCACAATTGAACCACGTGATTCTGAACTGTGATGTAAACTTTAGAAAAAAAGAACACATAGATATGCAGTTATCTCTGACGACGTAGTGCATCTGACAAATGCCTGAGCCTGCTCCACTTCAGAGAAGTACCGCCCCAATACGGAGCCACACAATGCCAGCTAAATCATAACGAAACCCTACTTTCTTCTTCTTTAGTCTTTGGTGAGTAGATGAACAAGCATCAAGCGAGAATATGAAGGTGGACGTTTAAGAAGAAAGAAGGGGGCGGAGGAAACTGAAGAAAAGTCCTCACTGGAGATGGAACGCAGCACACGCCGAACGTCATGCACGTCACACGCGCCATATCCGTCACACGCGTCATGCACGTGACGCCCGTGTTTGGCGCCACGTTAAAAGGCTCAGGGTGGGCGAGACCGAAAAAGGACCTCAGGCCTCAGAAAATATCATCGGCAGGGATGCACACACCACGCAGCCTGGGCTCGGAGCTTCGGCTTTCTACCAGGCATTCGGCGGAGCTGCTGGAGCAAAACAAATAAATTAAAAAAAAACAAAAATGCAAAAGACCAGAAACATGAACATCTCTGAAGGGGCGTTTTGAAATGAAAACAACAAAGCAAAATGCTGCTTATCCCAAACTCTTCGCAAAATCAAAGCACGAATAAATAATTACTTTACATAGAAAGACATGCTTAAGACACATTTAGCGTGTATTTAGAAAAATATACAACAGTGTAAAGGAAATAAAACACGTTTGAATTGTGTAAAAAAACAAAACAAACCAAACCACAAACGAAACGAAAAGAATTCAAGTACTTCAAAACAGTACCCTCACCAGAGAAAGAAACTTCATAAATAATGTAAAATAACAATGAAGCAACATTAAAAACAATCCACAGTACCATAGTCCTTGCGTAGAGAAAACAGCCTCATTAAATCATACAGTGCATCCAGCGCCAAGCCCAACACTGAATGCTGTACTGATAAGGTGGGAAATCCATGTTCCAGTGTAAACAACAAACTCTCCACACAACTTTTCCATCAGGAAAACAGACCAGTACAGTCTAGTGTTAGGTATATTCATAATCTGTCGGGTTATTTACTCCCAAGCTGCAGGTACCACATACATCCATTATTGTTGTTATTTGCATTTCACACACAACATGCTTATGTTCCAGGGTCCCAGGAACATAAACCTGTTGCTTATGTGGTCCCAGAAAATAGTTATGAAAAGAGGGAGAGAAAAAAAGAAAATCACAAACCTGGACAGGCACCAGAGCTTAAGCAGCTCACAGTAATCACTTTGGCTGTAAATGAAAGATACACTTTAAGCACACTTTGAACTGCCAGGGCGGGAATTTAGTCATCACCCGTCCGCTTCCAACAAAAGCTGCTGCAGTCTTTATACAAACAAAAGCAAAAAGAAACATCTTATGTACATTTTGAACTAGATTCGCTACAATATTTTGCACAATGTTCATTGTTATAGACGTGCTCTTGGTAACATTGCATAGCTTCGTCGCAGTATAACTTAAACAAATAACTCTTCTTCTCAGCTGGCCAAAAAAAATTTTAATTATTTCAATCTGAGGTAAATTGGATTTGTCGTGTCACCTAGCTTATACGTTCTGCACTCCCGACAAAAATCAGAATGAGTAAATATGGAATGCATTTGTTTACTCACAGGGCAAAACAACGCAAATCTATAAGTAGTGTTATAACTGTGATGCTCCAAAGCCTACTGGATGGGACTAGAGTTTAGCTGAAGTTGGAGGAGGCCACAACTCTTCTTCCTCAGGGGCTCCCCCCCCTCCGATCTCGAGGCTGGAGGAGGAGGTTCTGGACTGCTGTGGGGGGCGTGGCCGCTGGAGCTGAAGGGGCGGGGGAGGGGGCGGGCTCTAGGCGTGGCGGCGGGCGCGGGGGAAGGCGTGAGGGAAGGGCTGCAGGCAGTCGGCTGGGTCACACCGCCCATGCGGTCCCTGGGGCCCCGGGGGGCCCGGTATTCCGGTTCCTAATGGACCTGTGAGAAAAAAAAACAAATGGAAAGAACATTGAAGTGAAATAAAGTAAGTATTACGATCTAATTTTACAACACACATCTGCTTAACATCAGAGAAACAATCCATCACAAATGACTTGTTCTTTGTAGTGCTCTGAAAGACACCTTGTAAGGTCTTGTGCTGGTTATATTCAAGAGCTGCCCAAACACTTGTATATAAAAAAAGAGACAGGCTTCTTTCTGAAGCCTGTTCATTTAAACAAGAAAGCTCATGAAGAGATGGTAGTCTCAGGTTTGCTTTAAACGTTTACCTAAGAGGACCAATCTCTTCACAAACATCTTTGTCTGAGGTGAAGGAAGTTTACGAGCATGCAGCTTCGGCCTGGTGAACAGGTACAGCTTACAGAGAGGAACCTGTACCTGGAGGACCTGGAGGTCCTGGTTCTCCTGGAACCCCCAAGCCTAGCTGGCCCCTCTCTCCTTTCTGCCCTCGATAACCTGCACACACACATCCCCAGTTACAAACAAAAAAATCCAGTTACTCTCATCAAATACAGCACATTACATTCTGAACAGCACAGCATACATTAGTCATACATCACAACAAATACGAGCAAACAAACAAACACATTACAAAGATCCATTACAAAACTCACCCTGTCAATACCCAGCTTTAGGAACAGTTCATTAGTATCTCTAAATTCGAATTCTGCCAACACTTAATGAAACTGATAAAAGGAGGAGTGCCAAAGTTGATTTTGGCGTGAACGTCTCTTGGATGGCATTCTTGAGAAAAAGACTTCGCAATATTGTGGAAACTGTTCATACATATTCGTGAACATTAATAAACCTTCTGGTCCCGTGAAAGGAGCGGTGACGGGCCTCAAGTCCTGAATCTGAGCCTTCTGATGAAGGCTTTCCACACATAACCACAACACTGTAGCAGATGCAGGACACGTAAATAAACAAACGGTACGGGCACATCGACATCGAGTGCAAACAACAACAAAAACAAACAAACAAACAAAACCAAGACAACAGAGCAAATGCAATCCACTACAGATTCACGCACTACCACGTTCTCTTTGGCAATGGCTGGAGCTGGAGGGACTCTTGGCATGCAGCCCACCACTCTACCCACAGCAGGTCTCGCAAAAGTCTACAAGCACGTTCCCCCACTGTCCAGTGTAGCATCTCCGCACGCACTAATGCATATGGCGCCCCTAGTGGCCTGGAGGATGAAAGCCTCTTACGAAACGTCACCTGAACCATTCACTTAAGCTACTCTAACATGTCTAACACACACGTGCACACGCTCTCACACACACACACACACACACATACACACACATACAGGCCCAAGTGCGGTACCTATGCTAGGAGCACACGGAGGCACATTCAAAGAGAGAGAGAGAGAGAGATGGCATTCTATGGGGAGATCAGCACTGTACCTTGTGCATTAAGGCTCCCTGCGGCTGTACAGACTGCTCAAGTCTCGGGGTGATGGGGGGAGGGGATTGCTCAACACAGTAGCTGCGAACTGTGGCCTTCTGTTCTCTATGGACACGGGACTTTTATTTTGAAAAATTCATTCGTGAAATATATGACCTACTGTGTGCTTTTCCGTGGATTACAAAAGGTTAATCTGTGGCTGCAGCTCCTCTGCTTTCATAGGAAGAAACATTTGCTGAATGTTACCATTAGTACATTAACACATAGCCTGAACACAGCAGCCCAATGTATTCACATAGGGCTGTTCTTAAGAGATGAATAAATAAAAAATGAAGCGTCAAATTAAAAGCCTGGTACATTACTACCCACCAAAACTCATTATTTGATATGCTACAAGTAACATTCCACTTGATTCCAGCAAATAAAATGAGATAAATCATGCAAAAGCTGCGGAATCAGTTTTGTAAAAGATGATGAATATGATGTATTTTAATAAAGTATTAAAACCAAGCTTGCCATTAGACAAAGTGATAAAAATAAATAAAATTATCCCAAATCCCAACACCATGGTTACACATACAAAAACGTGAAAAAAACGTACATAGCTATTAAAAAATACAATTATTGCATAAGTAGGTTTAATCTTGTTACATCAATGCAAATAAAACATGCTGGAAATATGTGCTTAAATCTATATATATATCTATCTATCTATATATATATATATATATATATAAACATACACACACACATATATATATATGTTGATTTGTTATTTCTAAAACAAATAATTAAAAGAGAAAGAAAATACACTGTGAAAAACAACAAAAATGTAAAGAAAATGATTTAAGTCAAATAATTTAAGGCAAATTAAGCAGAAAATGAGATAAGAAATCACTCAAAAACAATGTTAACATTTATGTTGTGCAGCATTTGAACATAAAACATTATTTACAGTTCCTTTTCATCACAGTGTTCTCACAGAACAACATCCTTTTAGACACTGAAGGGAACTGCTAATAAAAAAAAAACCCACAGGGAGATTGCAGACCGTTTTATCTACATGTTGGAGCTAGACTTGAAAGCTGATCCAAGGTCAGATCAGCACACTTCTGGTGCAGGAAAGACCGTAAATATCAGGGATATTTTTCTCCATAAACTATTCAAATTGGATATTCTGAAGGAGATCCAAACCCAGTGAAGGATGACGAGAAGTAATGAGGCCCTATTACACCCATCTCGAAGTAAGAAGTCAACAAACGTATTAAAGTCTTAAATTACTGATCTACCAAGAGACTAAACTCTCGCCGAACTATTCCTGTGTTTGTATTTTTCTGTTTATTCCACAATTAATAAAAACATAAACAAAAGAAAAACAAACAAACAAACAAACAAACAAACAAGAAATTCATGAAGTCACAGCCAAGCAGACAAGTACCGCCTCACTGTGGGCGTCAAATCTCAACCCGGTACGGTTTCCAGGGCAACGTCTATTTCTGCTACTACCTCCAGTACTACATACAAACGCTGTTGGCTTTCACCATGAGGTAAAAGAATTACACGCGCGAGACGAGAGCCAGGAGACTTTCCCGTCATCATTGCAGACTGATTCTACGCTGCTGACAGGACAGGTTTCACGAGCGAGTGTGAAAGGACGTGAGGGCCAGCGGCGCTTCAGCTCGCCAACACCGGTGTTGACGTTCGGCAACTCGGACGGAAGTTCCGAAAGTGGGACCGAGGACAGACAGAGGAGTTGAAAGGTTGCCGGTAGCGATTGACCCGGGTCTGGTCTTCACGCGTTCCCTTTAGACGCCCGGTGACACGCTCGGTTGTTTGGCCTGAGGTGCGTGACGATGACCGGGGGGAGGGGTGTTGTCGGGCAAACAGTAGCTTCGCTACGGCCCGTTTAAAGTCCACCGACAGAACTCTGCTCTCACCCCAGCCGTCGAGAAGGCACGGCATTCTGGGAAGTCCCTTCGCCGATTCCTCCGTCCTCGGCTCAGCCCGGTGGGAGAGCGAGAAAGCGGAGGCACCTGCCCTGCCTCGAGCAAAACGGCCTGAGAGAGCCTTGGAGAGGCGAGGTTTAGCAGAGGAGCTCAGAGCGAGGCAGCCAAAACAGACACACTCTCTCCTTCCCCTCTCTGACTCTCTATCTCTCTCTTCCTATCTCTCTCCCTTTCAGTCTTACTTTCTCACACACACACACACACACACACACACACACACACAGGCAGCAGATATGATCTCAGGTATTTGGAACTGTTCTAGACTGTTCTGAGAATACATGAAAGAGTTCTGGGTAAGGTTCTCGTGTTAGCTGGCAGGGAAGCAGACAGTGTCACGCATCTTCAGTCCGATAATCTTTGGCTCCTACCTCGAGGGCCTGGGGCACCTGGCTCTCCAGGGGGTCCCGGGGAGCCATCATTCCCAGGGGGCCCCGGGGGACCCTCTCGACCTTGTGCGGCCAATATGGCCGCTGGAGTCTTCTGCAGTATGGCGTAACCCGGCAACCTCTCTAAAATTTCACAGAATGTGCTGGAAGGTTAATAACAAGTAAAATGGTTTATTATATGAAGTGTTTGAAAAAATATTTTATAATTACAATAAATGTACACACCTTTCTCATATCATTAAAAGCCCTTTAGGGCCAGAGTTAAACTTCCTGCATCCTTCGTGCATTAATGGTGACAAACCTCTCAACTGAGTATGTAACACAAACTGAGAGAGTTCAAAACTAACTGGCCATCGGTAGAAATCTCTAGAATGACACTGTGGTCGAGGAACACCCACCTTCGAACACGCGCAACACTTCGTTCTGGATGAGTTTTTTAATTTCCTCGACGATGCCAACCTCGCTCTGCAGACAAAACCAAAACAAACGAGAGCCGGAGTGCCGGCATTAGTGCAGTGTGTGGCACAGATCAAGGCGAAGGTAAACAGGAAACGGCCCAGAGTTCATGTTTTGATTCACAGTGGGTACGGCAGTGGGGGGTTGGGGGGTCTTGTAAAGAAGTTTTAGGTGTCCGCTTAAATTGCCCGTGGCTGTGTGCGTGTTTTGTTTATTACTTCCAGACTAATCGCACATGACAGCATAGTCCTGCTTGAGTGAACGTTCTAGAAATGTCTCTGAGACTCCTGTTCTTGTGTTTTAAAACACAGTGTTCCATTTCTACAAGCATTACGCAACACTTTTCTCTGAACGTGAATATGGAGGGTGGTGCAAAGGGGGGGGTGTGTGTTCACACACACACACACACACACACACACACACACACACACACACAGCCTGCAACCAGCCCAACCACACATGCACCACCCACGGCCACAGAGCCCCCCCCCCACACCTGCTGCACGCCTGCTCGGTTGGAGGCGGGAGTTGGGGAGCTCGTTCTTTCAAAGCCACGGAGAGCGAGACGGCTGCCTCCAGTAATTACACCACCCCCCTCCCCGAGAGTGTGGCCACACCAACGACGTGCTCTACCGAGATACCAATTATTTCTTCCGGAAAGTTCACAGGCTCCGCCGCTGCGCGCGGGTCCACCGTTCGCGCCGGGGTCTCCCGCGCTCAGCTTCGGGACGGCGCGGTGCGAGCCGGGGAACGGCCGCTTTATTGCGTCCGAACTCGACCTGCCGTCCTCGTTCGCGGCGTTATTAGAATTATCTCGGCTCGAGCTTCTACCTCTCAGAGTTTTGCAGTCATCAATCTTGGCAAGAACCTTCTGACTATTACAACAAAGCTTCTGCTCCAGTAGTTTGCTCACTGTGTTTTCTCTTCATCCAACCGTCTAATTGGCCGCTTTAATTAACTCGGTTTCTCCCCTGCACTGATGCAGCCCAACCAAACCTTTATCTGCACTGTTACTCTGACTCTCTTTCCACTTTACTTCGACCATTATCTTCCCCGACGTACATTAACTTTTCTCTTCATTAAAAACGCAAGGCTACCAAAACCTCCACACAGCTTCAATATATCCAGCCGCGTACTGAGAGGTCTTGCTATATCTTCACGTTTTATTTGTTTTAATCAGGGAAATCTCATCCACTTGTAGTCAGATCTCATCCACTGCTAAGGCAGATTCTAACACCGGAGGGTGGTGTGTGTGTGTGTGTGTGTGTGTGTGTGTGTGTGTGTGTGTGTGTGTGTGGTGGTGGGGGGGGCACTGAATGTGACGCTATGGGTTATTCAAACGTGCTGCACTGAGGTTTCTTGTGTTTATCGCTCACTCCTGTCTGCCTCTGTGGTGGTGAGTCCACCCACGTACAGTTGGCTACTACACATTTCAAACACCCATTCCAAATTTACAGGGCCGCTAAAGTTTCAGGAACATTATGCTAACTTTTCATAATCATGCATAATTCTCACTTTTAGAGTCGTTTATTTTCAAATTCATCCTTTTAAGCATACACCTGGGAGGTTTTGAAATAAAGTGTATGCCCGGTTGCTCTGTTGAATAATCTCTCCTTTCTATTTACTCAATTTCATTATAATAAACAGTAAACACAAATATCTTCTTTCTCCACATCACTTATATTGATGTTATTTTCTCACACTGGTTATAGCAGGAGACACATACCAGCTGATTCAGCGTCCCCAGCACACCAGGAACGCCTGGTTCTCCTTTGCTTCCAGGTGGCCCCTGGGGTCCAGAAGGGCCCCCATCCCCTGGTCGTCCTCTTTCTCCCTGGACGCCTCGCTCGCCAGGAATTCCGGGATCACCCTGCGGACATCAGAGCCCCCTCGGTTGTCAATGCAATGAAGACGTGCCATGTGACCTTTTCTGGCTCTGATTGGGTATGAATTTCCCTTCTGCTTGGAACCTGCCAGTATAAAACTGCAATTTCCCCCTTTAATAAAGTAATTCTGATTCTGATTCTGAATGCTAACCAATGCTAATGTATA
>JAOXYF010000006.1:14758977-14773233 GCA_028565775.1 Sternarchorhynchus goeldii
AGAGAGAGAGAGAGAGAGAGAGAGAGAGAGAGAGAGAGAGAGAGAGAGAGAGAGAGAGAGAGAGAGAGAGAGAGCTGCCTGGAGGGAGAAAGGAAAAGTGAGGAAGGCCAAGATTTAGAGTGATAGAAAGATAAAGACACGCAGAGACCGAAGATGAAGAGAAAGAAACAACGTGTGAGAGGTAAGAAAAAAGATTTACAGGCAGGAAATAAGAGGCAGAGAAAAGCAGCCAAACCGAGAGAGATAGAAAGAAAAAACGAAGTCACAGAGAGAGAGAGATAGAGAGAGAGAAAGAGAGAGAGAGAGAGAGAGAAAACAACCACCATGGTGCTTGTGGAAAATGGGGCCATTAACTTTCTTTATACTTCGACCCGGGTTGCGGACATTTCAAGCCCTCCATCACCCCGCCGCCGGCCGACGTTCAATAAGGCTTAGAGCAAACATTTTTAATAGTGTTCCCCTGCTGGGCAGCTCAGGCGTGATTCAGCCAGGTTCGTGCAGCAGGAAACCCTAATTGTCAAAAAGAGTTACAGTAAACATCATTTAATGTGTCCTGCTGATGGGAAATTAATTTCTGCGATCAGCATGAAGCGAGGGGATGGAGGCTACCTTGGGGCCAGCGAATGGGGTGGGGGTGGTGGTGGTGGTGGAGGTGGGTAATTGCGCAGAGGAGCCGAACGCAGTGTGCCGTCTGCTTTCGGGCGCGACTACTTCCGTTGTCTGGATGTCTGTAGGGGAGTTTATGCTTCACCTTCACAGCCACCCAGGGACGTCCATAACGTCACGTCGCAAGAGGATTCGCTCTTAGCTGGTCCAATAATCTCTAATAAACATCTCAGTGAGGGTGGACGCTGAAGGGTTATTTGTTTAGAAGGTGGAGCGTTACCAGACGTGGTCTCAGGGCGGAGGAGATTACAGATCCACTTTTGGATTCTCTAAGGAGATCTTAGAGCTGAACTAAGAGGAACGTATAGACTTGTAGTCGTGTAAGAAGGTAAAGAACATATCAGTAGAAAAAGCTTATTCAAATCTCTTCACTTCTTTCAGTTATTCACTAATGAATAATAACTATGTGCTATTGTGTGTTAATATTGTTCCAATAGACCTCAAAGGTGTTACCAGGAACAATGAGTACATGCCATCCAGCTAGCTGTACGCTCTCTTGCTCGCTTACACACACACACACACACACACACACACACACACACACACACACACACACACACACAGCCTCGGTACCTCAGCTGATGCTGTTAGGAGGGAGTTCGTGCTTTATCTCTCCCTCATAGCGGTGTGGGCAGGAGAGCAATTAGCACACGGTGGCTCTGAGCCCGGCGAACATCACCAACACCCCACCGCCCCCCACCTCCTCCACCCCCACCGTCAGGCCTATCGGCTGAGCCAGATGTCTCCGGAGCCTCCCGCGAAGAAGGCCGATATAGTCGCCCCAGCGGGAGACCATCCATAATACTCAATCTGCGCTGATGGCTGCGGAGTGGAGAGGAAGTGGAGGGCTGTGGGGGTGGAGGAGGTGGAGGACGTGACAGAGCCGCTAGTAAGCTAATAGCGTTTTGTGTAGATAAGGGCAGCGTTACCTCTGGAGTGGGTGGAGGGGTGTCTAACAAGCGCTTTTGCTGTGTGTGTGTGTGTGTGTGTGTGTGTGTGTGTGTGTGTGTGGTGGTCCAGCCAAAAAGGTACCCTCACACTGGGTAATATCTGAGTTCATGTGAGCGTGTCATATGTGATGGTTGATATGGACTGAGGTTACAGTGAATGTGGTTCTTCTCCTGAATGAGGAACTGAGCCTTGCTTTGACTTACCATATAACCAAGAGCTCCTGCTCCTGGCTCTCCAGGCTCGCCCTTGGGACCTGGTAGCCCCTGTGGCCCTGGGGCTCCACCTGCATCTCCCTACACACACACACACACACACACACACACACACACACACACACACACTTAGACATGCCCAAGAAAGCATCGCACCCCCAAAACCTCTTCACACAACACCGTAGACGCTGGCTGGGGCCTGAATCTCCACCTGTCCGACTGGGCTTTACACCCAGTGCCTGGTGCTCCCGACCCCCACCAATGTCTAATGAGGTGCGAAGGTCCGGATGTAGCATGACCCCACCCGCCGCTAACGCAAGAGGCTGTTGACAGGTAAACAAAAAATGCGGATGGTGCAGAAAGATCCTTTCCATCCTGAAACGACGACTTTTCCCGCCTCTAACGTCAGCTGTCTTTGAGGGTCCTGAGAGTCCTTACATCAAAGGCTTTTAAAGCTCACCGTTGTGGTTTTAAAAACATGTTTGGATGACCATAACGAATACAATCTGAATACGCATCAGGACAACAATACTGTACACAAATCAATTAGAATGCAAAAAAAGGGGGACTGAATGTTAGTGAATGTTACCTCACGCGTCTTAGCCACAGAGACTCCCACATAATGCGCCTGAACCTAACTGAACCATTGAAACTACAGCCAGAACATGTTCTTGCAAAAGCCTCTTAAGAACTGAGTGGAGATTCTTGTGGGAATGGAGGTCATCTTGACCTTCGGTGCGATTCACGGAAACGGGTGGGGGTGTTGGGGCGAGGCGCGTGCGTCGGGGTGGAGTGTCGTGTGGCCCACTGTCCTGACGGACCGGGCTGTGTCCTGCGGTTGGAATCTACCTTCTCTCCTTTGGGCCCCGATGTCCCTGCCGTTCCGGGATCTCCCCCCGAGCCCTGTGAATTGGCACATGAGATCAGGACTTCAGTCAGGCTCCTCCTAGAGCGGCAGTCCCCGCCTTAAGTCGAAACTGTCCTGTGAAGAGCAAAACGAGTCTTCTCTCACCTTATCTCCAGGAAGTCCTCGCGGCCCGGCTGTCCCGTCTTTGCCCTGCGTGCAAGACGTTTTGAAAAAGCCATTAGCTGTACCGGAGTGCTTTTAGCGTCATACATCAGCAGATGATGGACCAATTCTATATTCCTTCTAATGACCTTCATTGGTGCTGTATGTACTGTGACCTTACATTCATTACAGAGTCAATCGTAATGGCCGTGTGCTGCTGATGGGCTGGGAAAATGTGACTCTCTGAGCCTGATAGTTCTGTTTGAGCTCCTTCTGAGGGGAAGGAGGCTTTTAGAAGAATTGCCATGGTTCTTGTGATTCCTTCCCAGCTGTGAAAATTGTGGCAATCTGACCACTGGTTGCCAGAGCTCAAAAGGGGATCAAAAAGTGAGCTTTTTGTGATGCTGGTTACAAGTCACGACTCTCTGAAATACCCAAGTAATGGTTTTAGTGAATGGTCTCCACTACGCCATAACACTTATCCTCAAACACAGAAAATATAGAACCTCGAAACCACTCTTCAGCCACGAATGTTCGAACATTTCTAGGCAGAACAAGGAACACTTTCTTTGTTCTTAAGTATTTTTTTGTTCTCAATTTTCAATTTTCGCAGATCCAGTGCAGATCCGGTGTTAATGAATGGCAAATCACTCCAGTGGTTCTGTCTATTCATTTCATTACAGTACTTAAACCTCAAGCAAATGAAATTAAATAATGACTGTGAGATAAAATGGAGATGACCAGGCTTCATTGGAGGGGCAAGCACACGACTTGCTTTCTTAATTCGTGTACGAGAACAGCAGACAACAGGTCTAGGAGTGATTCTATTCCTGGTTTTTACATTTCCTGGTTTTTACATTTGGAGCGTTTCTCAACGTAAGCAAACATCAAGGGTGGAAAAGACTACAAAACAAACCATACCGAGGTGAAAAATAATCATAATAACTCAGTAGAAACATTAGATGTCAACCGAACATCATACATGCAGAGAAAAACAAAAAAACAGGCCTTCAGAAATTACAATGTTCTTGACCAAGCTGATCACCTCAGTGTTTATGTTATTTATAATCCTGCAGACAGGTGTAAAAGTTTAAAGGTTCCCACATTAGAGAACATATCTGCGTTGTAGACCTCGAACTCTAACCATAGTGCAGTCTGGGAAGACATCCAGTGTCTAGAAATGACCTGATTAGTTGCAAAGGATTTACCTTCATGTGTTAAAACAATTTAAGGTTGTTTTTAATTTGAGCAGGTGTCAGGAAAACATGACGCGGGGCTCTGATTCCTATACTGTTCACTTACAAAAGTCATAAAGTAAATCATTTCAAATGAAAACCTCACATCCTGAACTTTTGACCCTGCAGCCTCTGTTCTGTTGGAGAGCAACGGACAACATGGACTTCGCCGTTGTGTACGGTTCCCGGACTGTGGCGCATGCAAACGACTGTGACGCTGAGAGCTTTGGACATTTGCCATTCCGCGAGGGAGCAGGAAATGAAAGCCGAAGAACAGGTGGGGGGTGGGGGGTAGGTGTACCTGCGGACCTGGATTCCCCGCTGGACCAGGCAACCCGGCACGTCCCTTTACGGCAGAGAGCAGGGGACGTTTCGTGGCGTGAGGATGAAAAAGGAGCACGAGTGGTGAAACATCACAGCAAACAGAGAGGACTGCTTATCTCTACAATGCAAACTGTCGATTACAGTTAGCCTTGGTGCAAGGCTAAGCTTTTGTTTACCTGGATGCCTGGAGGACCTTGAATCCCCTTTTCACCCTGGAAAGAAAATGAGTCGGGGAAAAAAAACGTAAAGAAACATCTGCAGCTTCAACACCACATGCAGTTTGGAAGCTGATAACCTAATGGGGAGGGGGTAACCCAGCGGTGGAACCTTCTGAATCCAGGCCTACACTCTCCGTTCTGGAGCATCTAGTCTCTGACTCCTCGCTTGGCTCTTAGTCAGCACCTTCTCCTCAGGCTTTTCACCAACATCAAGCAACTGGTTTTTACTCTTAAATAAAACACCTTGTAAACCACGTTGAAGGTGGATGGCTTTATAACGCCCATTTCCCCCAGTAGAGTCACTAAAAAGAATTACAGAGAACTTTTTTTTTTTTTAGCACAACTCACCTGGTCTCCCTTCTCTCCTTTACCACCCTTCTCTCCTGCTTCACCCTTATGTGGAAGAAAGGAGAGACAATAGTGATTATTCATAGTTCTGTGACTCACACGCACTGAATTTGAAGGGGTTTTTTTTTTTGGTTTTGTCATGGGTTGAGGTGATAAGTGAAGCACTTGTGAACCAAATGGTCAATTTATAAAAATAAACATCATTACGCAAATATTAAAATGAAGTGTTATTATTGTGTAAACAAGCAGGCAGAGCACTGACCTAGCCATTAGTAACATTCAGATTTCTATTGTATTATTTCTATTATAGAATTATGACAGATAATGGATTTATAGACTTCATTAGTGATTATTTTCTGCGCCAAGACCAAGCGATCGTTCAAGAAAGACAAACACCGCACTGTATAAATGCAATCATAGGACAGGATTAAGGAACTCAGTTAAGACAGTGATACACCACACACACACACAGGTACGTATCAGGGCAGATTTAAGAAGAACGCAACATTTTCAAATGGGGTAATCAATCATATTCTACACCAAAACCCCAACAGGACCCTGTGGCAAAGCTGTGTAAAGACCAAGCCACACAGTTCAAACATTGTGCGAAAAACTGATCAATAATCTCAACAAGTGCTTGGGCCCCGACAGAGTAACTTCTTGAGCATTTGTCAGTACGGGGTTTTGTATGACTGTCTTTACTGAAGTATCAAAAACGTGCATATTATGTGCTAACACAAATATCTAACGGGAGTAAATAACTTTTGCAGCGATATCAAGATTTTAAAAATTGCTGCGTTTTGTGGGAACATCTATTCTCTGAAATTATTCTCAGTGAGGAATGTTTTGTCATCAAATATGCATGAGTTTCACTTTTTCATTGTGTAAACATACATAAAATTGTCATTCTGCCCGTGTGTAATTAGGTTAGTGCAACTCCCCACTCCCAAAATAAAACATTCTAACAAACAGCCACCATTATTAAAAATTAAGGACAGGTTCACCAATTTTTCAAAATCTCCCCAATGGTAAATGCAATGGTGAAGGCTGGGGTTATTAATGCACTTAGCCTACAATGTTAAAAAAAAAAATCATTCTCAGATATTTGTTATTTGTTAACATAATACAAATGAAAAATAATGATTTCTGATTGGCTACAGGATGTGTTTTTTTTATACCTGCATGTAACACTGCCTTCCAATATGTCTATTGATAAAATCAAAGGGTTCTTTCTTTAATCACTGGTAAGTATTCGTTGTAAAGGCAAGGTTATGCTAACTTAAACACCTGATATTATACAACGCAACTTTAGCCGCGTGAGACGTTCGTGACCCAGTCTCAGAAGTCTCCGCCCCCCCCTGCCCATTTACCAGTTTATGGTCAAGAAGGAAAACTGGTGAACTGTTCCTTGCCAAAGAACTGGTGAACTGTTCCTTGCCAAAGAACTGGTGAACTGTTCCTTGCCAAAGAACTGGTGAACTGTTCCTTGCCAAAGAACTGGTGAACTGTTCCTTGCAAATACAGGACATCACAGACATTAAAGCTGTTCTGAAGGGCTTTTTTGTGCGCAGACTTAACGTCCTACTAAAAAAAAGCCACTAAGGAGCAAACCTACTGGTCCAGAGATGTGTCCGAGGCCCAGCGCTCCCACAGCCTGCAAGGCAGCACAGAAGAAACGACTCACACAGCGGCACACCAGGAAATGGAGATTTATAAAGCGGAGATTTAAAAGGCCAACGTTTTTTTTTCCTCACGCAGACCTTTGTCTTTTTTTTTTAGCCTTCAGCTATGCTAACGTACGCGCTTGTCCTGGGTGGGAACTGTGCAACACCCGTGCGAGGATAACGGTGCTTCCAAGGTTCTGCTACCAGCAGACGGTGGAGAACCTTCTCCTGCTGGATGTTCGGCTCTAGCTGAGCTCTCGGTTGTCATCACGAGATAAAACTTGTGTTAACGATTTTTGAACGACCCGTATTTCTGCTCGATCGGATTAACCAATTAAAAGACTGTGTTAGAGTTATTGTTCAGGCTGCCAAGGTCGCCGACGGAAAAACAAACGTGACCCTCTAGGGAAACGACCTCTTTAAAAGGGTAATTGGAGTCAGGAGTTCCAATTAAATCGCATGCGGAACTGACCCTTCGCGCCATTTATAAACCAGAACGCACAGTCTTGGTTACCTGCTCTTTACTGTGGAATGCTGATGTAATGTGTACAATATTGGAAAATATGGCCTGATTAGCAGGAATCAGAAGAGAACCTTAGAAAGTAAAAAAAAAAAAAACCCTAAATGCTGAGGTTGAAAAACTGGAATGGTTTTCTAAAACCCTCCTGTACATTCCTATCCATAACCCCTCAGGGATGCAGCTATAAGCATCTGCAGATATTTCGAAGCACTGGTATGTGTGTGTGTGTGTGTGTGTGCCCATCCAGTTTGCTAAATACCACCTAGATCCACATAACATGGAGGAATGCTGTGAACCGTTCACTGTAGGAGACCACATGAGACAAAAGCCGCCTACATGTACACAATATCATACTCGGTGACAGCTCATATGAAACACTGCATAGCGACAGCTATGAAAATCTCATCCCGACCGTGAAGCAGAATCGAGGTGGGGGGTGGGGGGGGATGGGCTGCTCTGCCTGGATGGCTCTCGCTCCCTGAGAAACCGATGAATTCCAAGCTGTATGAGGAAATTCTCTTGCAGAATGTCAGGGAGTCTGTCTGTCTGTCGACATGACAATAGTCCAAAACCCAGGAGGAAGTCAACAACCCGAGTGGCTCAAACTGAAGAATCCGCCACAAGGGGGAGCTGTTAGCAGTGAAATAGCTTTGGCCTTTTGGCTAGCAGCCCACCTCAATTCCACTTAAGTGATGTAACACAATCCGATAATAGCAGTTCCATGGGTTAAGCAGTATCCAAAAGTTACACCCCAACTGTTACAAGAAGGAATGCCAAAATGGCTCCTAACTTCCGTGCAGTACTGATTCGAAGAAAGTTATTGCCAGTAACTTCCAGCATCCCAAAATATAAAAAAATCATAGACTTTTTTCCATCAATGACTCGATAAAGAGACAGTGTTTAACTTATACTATAAATAATGGCCAGATAGCATTTTAGGGTTCATCACTTTTTCCTCAAAACTATAGGGGCACTCTGTTCCACTGGCTTCAAGTAGAAGTGTCCGGCACTGTCCAAAAAACCGAACCGCCGCGGAACGCTATGGTAACAGCCGCCGGTCCTCGTGCTCGCCGGCGACCGTCCGGGTGGAGAGATGAAATTCGTTGATCCGGACTCGCAGTCAAAGACCCGGATCCTGACCGCTCCGGCTGTAATCAATTACGGGCTCGCTAACATCGCCCGGCGCTCTCTGGGGCGTTAGTCTCACCGCTGGAACCGCGACAGATAAGGGAGTCTTCTTCCCCTGGCGGCTGCCTGACGCGAACAGCTTCGAGGTTCAGGAGATCAGCGTTAATCCAGGCCTTACTGCATTTAAAGGAACTACACCCATGAGGCAAAATGATGAGCGAGGAGGAGAGCCTCTTCGGGGGTGGAGGATCTCTCTCTCTCTCTCTCTCTCTCTCTGAAATCTCCTGTCATCCTCACTGCATTATTTGCCAAGGAAAAACCGAAAAAAAATTTTTTTAAAAAAAGGCTGAGTTTCGTGCCGGAAAAAGCTCACAGAGAGGCTGTGTCCGGAGAAACCGCAGCCTCAGGTCCACACCGGTGTCATCCCAGCAGAAAGACACCGCGCCGTGGCCGGTCAGAAATAAGAGGAGGGTTACGGAAGCTGAGAGTAATGATCCAAACACGGGCAACCCTGGGAGAACTGTACGCCTAATGTACTGTCAAAATCAAAAACCCTCTTTTCAGCCCATCGCATACTATACACGACACAGCGGTTCTTAAACATGAGCGAAACGCCAGGAACAGAACTTCGCTGCTCGCGCACTTTTCACATCCGTTGTAACGAGCGTCGTCGTTTGGAGAGCTCCGAACGGTGAAAAGCGCAGTAAACATGAAAGGAGCGCGCTACTGTAATTCAGACAAATGAGACGTCACGACGTCTGGACGCCTGCCTCAGCCGGATCGGAAGGTTACTCAGAATGGGGCCCCACACACAATAGCACATTGATTTGCTTTTAGTCGTCGCGTTTCCGGGGTTCTGTTCTGCTAAGGAAGGTATCTTGCTAACGGCAATTAACAGATTACAATTAAAATCCTGCAATGGGATTTAGGTTTGATTTCACCAGCATGTGACTGCATTAACAAAACCCTTCCCATAATTAAGTCACGCGGACGCAGATGCATTCAGAGTAAAAGCCACAATCAAATTATAAACTAATGAGAAAGAAACAGAGATTTAACAAAAGGCCCTTGAAATTCGGTTCAGACTTGAGTCGTGGGGCGTTTTCTATCAGCAATTAAAGTTTTTTTTTTCTTTTCTTTTCTCCAACAGGGAAAAGCGAGTGTTTGTGTGTGCATGACTACACGAGATGCTTCTGATATCTAGTTTCTTCCATGTTCCTAAACGCCACAGAGGGATCTGGGTCCTGTTACCACACTCAAAGATCATAAGCAACGAAGCGAACAACACCGAATCAGACCAAAATCAAGTAATTCAGACTCTATATGCTACATGAACCGGTCAACAGCCGAACGGTGTTCATATTAAGTGCAAAACCATACAAGTGATGGTAATAATGTTAGCCCCATTGTTAGAATGTTAGAAACCCGGAAGGAACACATATTCTATGGGGGGGGGGGGGGTTCCAGAATCGTCGTAGAAGCTCACGACATTCCGCAGCTGAACGTTTTCCGTATTTGTATGTATTCAACCCATCGAAGCATAGTTATTGAGAGCTGAGTCGAGCCAGAGTTGAATCGGAGTAACTAATTACACTGCAGAAGGGCTACCTACCTAGGGGTCAAAGGGCACAGGATTTCAAAGTTGGATTCAAAGATCAGAAAACAAATTCCAAGATCAATTCAAGCGAACGCTGAGGCTTACAACAACAAGGGTAGAACATAGAACCTTTTGGTTGGCCGGGACAACAGGCAGGTAAACACAACGAACACCGAAAGAAAGGAATTCCAACTACTGCCGTTCCAGGCGTGACCAGGGAGGGGAGCTGAAATGGAGCGCAAAGGTGAAAAAAAGTTTTAGAGGTAGAAACCAGCCCTTTGGGAGCACTTGAGGAAACAGCTGTTTGGATTGGTCAATGCAGGTCAGTCTCCCCCCCGAGTCGTTTATTGTGTGCGATGGGGTCAGACCGCGCCCCGGAGCTGGGGGTATTCGTCACGGATTTGGTGGCAACTTTTAAATCTAATCTTGCGCTTTTGCTGCAAGACTTTTCATGTGCTTAACTAAACCGTGTGCTCCACTGTGCGGCCGCATCTCTGACAACGGGATACTTACGGTGCCTGGGGGCCCTCTGGGGCCAACGTCACCCTAAAAACAAAAAAAAACCCCATCACATTAAAAGAAGGAGAGAGGGTTTTTCTTTAAACACATAACTGGCAACCACGATAACAGAGTAACAGAGCCGAAGCCGAGACCCGTTGTTTAAAATTAAGGGTTCGTTTAAATTCCGCTTCTTTTTAACCAATCTGTTTTGCTGCACTTAAACTAGATCATGCAAGAAAAGTGAAACTCATTTGCATTCATATGAATATGTTAATGTGCCTCAGTCTATTTATTTATTTGTTTTTACAGCTTTGAATTTTGAATTTAGTTTGGTCATCTAGATTATTTTGAGATTAAAGGTCTTTATGCAGTGAAATCAACTGAAATATCTTTCTAGCATTTGCTAGATACTGCTGTAAATAGACTAAACACACACACACACACACACACACACACACACACACACACACACACACACACACACACAGGTGTACCTTTTGTCCTTTCATTCCACTGGTGCCCTCTTGACCGGTTTGACCCTGTAAAGTTGGGGGGGGGTTAAGTAACAGCAGATTGACACTAAAGCAGCACCGGACTGTGTGTGTGTGTGTGTGTGTGTGTGTGTGTGTATATATACATACAGCTTCGCCTTTCTCTCCTTTTTGACCAGTCACCACCGGGTCTCCTTTTTCCCCCTGTAAAAGAAAACCACACACACACACACACACACACACACACCGTTTTCACACTCAGAGCAGTGCCTCACCTTTTACAGCAAAGAAAATTCTAGAATCAAAAGAGTATTCATGCAAACCAAAACCAGCTCCCCACTGAAGACACAGGCATCAACCCAGGGCCAATAGATGTCACTTTCTCACTGCCCACCAGCTCCTGTTTCAACTGCTCACCTCCTTCTCAGGACCCTTTTCCGGTCGAAGGCCCGTGTGACCGTAGCAACCGCGGCACCGCGCGGGCAGGAAATAGACCGCAATCTACTGCTAATGCGAGAGTGAGTCAGCGCTTGGAAAACAGCCGAGAGAGGTTCTTCGCCGTTTCAATCAGTGGAATTTAGCTTGTCGTGTTAGGATTCGGGAGAGAGCTGACCCACAGACATGTGTGACACATGTGAACATACAGTCCAATATCACCCCCCACCCACCTTTTTGATAAAAAAGGGAAAATAAACAAATTGTTTGAAAAGCCTGATGAATAAGCAAGAACCTGGGTATCTTCTCGCTTAGCCAGTCCGCCGGGTCTCACACGTGAAGCGTCATGTTCAGGTTTCTGAACTGTCCTCTTCTCTCCCTCAGCCTCGTTCCATCACAAGGAAAGTTCAGTCTTTGTTCCTGGTTGCTATGGGAGATCTTGCTTTTGGAACTGGGCTTGTGAGTTTTTGAAGCTTGTCAGTGGTAAATTCTCTGAGGCCAGCTCTTCCTAGAGTAGTTCCCCCCCCGTTTCAACAGCCAGTGACACGTTTACGTCTACAGTCTGGAAGGCGTTCAGGAGTTGTTCTTCAGGATTGGAAGTGTTGTTCAGTCATCCATTCCTGCGGTCTTACACAGGCCGTCAGGCTGATTGCTACCGATAAGCTCTTGCACGCTAACCACATATCAAACTTGATTTGAATGCTCCTAAGGAACAGCTGAGTCTCTGATTGGTTTAGTCTGATTTCTTTAGCCACGTTTATTCAAACGGATGTTTCTACGGTCCTCGGGCTGAGAAACTCCAGATGCAAATTGCACATCTAGAATCAGCTGGATAGCCTTTCTGCGTTAAATTGAGATGCAGCGATACACAGCTGGAGACGAACAACAACGGCGAAACCCAGAGATGAAAAATGTCCAATTAATTGCTGTACCCTGAAATATGAAATCGTGTATAAAAAGGGCTTTAAATCTTCATCCATGTGGCATAGATGTAAAGACCTTCGGACTTAACCTGCTGCACGTTACCCTTGCAGTCACGGTTTCATTGAAAATCTGCAGTGGAATTCATCCTGTTGGAGCACAACCAAAAGAACTAAACTTATAACGCGCTGTATTTAGACATAAGCAAAGCTTAACCTGAGCGTACGTGCAAGCCAACCTCATTACCGCTCTACGAAGTCCTTAAAAACGTCCTTGGCCATCTTAAAAAGGTGCTTGGCAGACCCGTTGTCCCAGCCTTTACCCAGAAGGCTTCTAGGTGCTTTGGGCCAAGTGATGGTTTGAAGAAAGCAGGTGCCTTTAATCACTGAATATGTCCTTAATTTTCTTTCTTTATTTCTTATTCTTGACCGTATTTTGCTCACTTACAATCGGCTTGTTTGTTTGTTTTTTTAAATTAAATATTATGAAGGCCTTTATTTTGAAAGGAGGTCTGGGAGGGTCATAATGAATGGATGAGTCGAGATCTGGCTTGTTTCCCCAACAAAGTTTACACTCCTTTTGGAACTTTGCTCTCTCTCTACTTTATTTTGACTGTGCTTTATTTGGTCTTGAACATTTGGGAAATCTCTTGTCCAAGGACCTTAAATATTACCCGTAACCTTAAACAGCGTCCCTTCTCTCCAGTGCCCCAAACGAAAAGATCACAGTGACCTTCTTTAATCTTGGCCTTCGTCTCCCTAACCGCTTCCCCAGACCTGACTGCAGAAACATTTACCCAGTTCCTCCAGGGGGGGGGCGTATCAAACCCCATTCGCTTAATAAGCCACGCCTCTACAGACCACGCCTCCGCAGGCCTCTGGGAGACATGGGGGGGGAGGGGGAGGGGTGGTCAGGGGACGTCTATTTGTGGACTGTAACTACACTCTTCTGCTGACAGCACTCTGCTGTTTCTGCAGTGTCATCCCACCAAGCCCTGCTTGCCCTGTCAGAGCGAGACGGCCTTTTCCAGACGCCACCCAAACTGTCCGTCTGTATCTTGCCCACTGCTTTCTCTCCTTTACGTATTGGTTGTTCACACTCCGCTGACTATGACACACACACACACACACACACACACTGAATTCAATGATGCACTGATGTAATAGGCTTCCCTCACGTCATCTAGGCAGGGGTTTGTTCAGTGATCCTAATGGAGACTGAATCCCTTCAGGAAACATTGTCAGGTGATACCAGTATTGATGCAGATAACTCACAATAATAACTACTACACACCAACCAGCAGAAATATTCAGCACTCATGTGAAAACTTAGCTGTGTTTAAAAGCTCTCAGAGAAAACCACAACATATTGCTTTTAATAAAACCTGCAACTGAAGCTTTAAATATATGCTTCAAAAAGGATGATTCACTGTTAAGGTTTCTTTTTTATTTGAATGGTTTTCAGTGACAGCTAACTGGACTCATGGAATACCTCATGAAAGATGTTTTGGTCGGCTCTGAGTGCCTGTTGAAGGCTGCGTGAATTCACCTTTATTTTTTCCAGGACAATGGAATCACTTCATTGAAGAAAAAAAAAAAAAAGAAGTGCTAATCGTGCTAATCTTGCTAATCGTGCTAATCTTGCTAATCTTGCTAACGGCGATTTGTAGTCAGCGGAGGTCAGTTAGCGCTGGCCGCTCACGTTAACCGCCAACCGCTTCCCTGTCTGTGGTTAACGGTCAGTCACGTTGGCGTTCATCAGAGGTGGCGTTCCTTTAATCGACTCCCTCGAGCCGAAGCACGGCAAGGAACTTCAACGCCGTGGTTTATCGCCGGCTTGCGGCGTTTTCCGAAAAAGCGCTCCGTCCGCTTCAACCGCTTCTCGCCTTGACAAAAGGAGGAGGGTCCGTCGTCCGTTAATGCCGTCATTATGCCATTAGTCTCCGCTGACGTTTGAGAGAGACAGAGGCAGTGATCTTCTGTCCTCCTGTCGCACTAAAACTCGGACGCTGACCCTGAAACATTCATCACTGCTGG
>JAOXYF010000006.1:14780657-14793157 GCA_028565775.1 Sternarchorhynchus goeldii
GGGGCTTTTCTGGAACACTGGTGCTTTGAAAAAAAACAAAACTTAAAGAAGTTGTTCCAGTTGTTAGCTGGAGTAGCTGGAGAGGTTATGGGTAGTGTGGTGCAGAGTAGCAGCTGGGGGGAGGAGAGAAGGAGTGTGTGTGTGTGTGTGTGTGTGTGTGTGAGAGAGAGAAAGAGAGAAAGAGATTGTGACAGACTGAGAGAGAGAAAGAGAGAGAGACAGAGAGAAAGCGAGAGATAGAGACTGTGACGAAGTAAGAGAGAGAAAGAGATAGTGAGAGCTCTATAGGCGACAGCTGCCTGACAGGCACTCGAGCTCATCTTAACGTTCCCTCACCAGCCTGCGAGGCACGGAGCACAACCCCCCCCCCACCCCACACCCCCTCGTTAGAGCGGCAGAATAACTGACGGGGTTGGAACGGGGTGGGTGGGGGTGGGGTGAGGCTGTGGTGGTGGGTGGATACAGGTTGACCCGGCGTAGGTGGCGGCTGGTGTTGTTCCCCCGCTTGGCTGACGCGACATCACCCAGTCGCCGTGACGATGCAACACGGCAGGTCCTAATAAAAAAAAAAAAAAAAAAAACGTGCTGCCTTTGGCCACTAGGGGGTGAACCGACCCCACGAATGAGAACGGTGGCGTCCTCGAGGAGTGTACACCAACACAGAGGAAGAGCAAATCTGGGCACATGACATGAAGCTGCATATCTGAAGATTGTCTGCAGAGTGAACACCCCCCCTCCCCCCAAAGACTGGGACTAAACCAACTGGATTGGCACTAAACCAACTACACTGGGACTAAACCAACTAGACTGGGTATAAAACAACTGGATTGGGACTAAACCAACTACGCAAAGATCTTATTCCCCAATTGGGTGGCTGGCGTGAGCACGTGTGCGTGCACGTGTGCAAAATGAACGCTGGGAAAACCACCGTTCACAATATCGGTGGGCAGTGAGCGTTTTTTTTTCCGGTGGGCCCTTTCTCCTTTGTTCACCGTCTCTTGCTTTTAAAACGTTACATAAGGCCTCAGAGAGGAAGAAGAAGACCTGCCCAGCCTGGCCTGACACTGAACGGACCCCTGATGGGCCCCTAAGAGTTTGCTGACAATTTGACAGCGTGCTAATGGCAACATGTAAAGCCAGTGTGGGAAGAGGAAGAGTCTTTCATTTAGTGCCAAAAGCCCTGTTTTCATTGCTAAACCCCCCCCCCCCCCCCGCTTGCAGTGCAAGCCCCTCCCCCAGCAGCGTAGACATCCTCCGTTGCGTGACCTGCCGGTATACTCCTCTTGTACTCTTGGGATTCTGTGCATGGTGGAGGAGGGGTGGGGTAGGATGGGGTTGGGTGGTGCCGTTACAGCCCGCTGGTTCTCAGTGACCCGCTGACCCCTGACCCTGGCGTCCTCAATGCCGGACGGACCCACAAGGCCACACGGAACACATCCCCGCCGGGGCGCCGCGATCCGTAACCAAGGACACTCGGTAAAACGTGAATTAAGGAACGAAGATAAGCATTAATTTGTATACGGGGGCGACACCCACACAGATCCCAAGAGATAAGACGTCCCATGTTGGTAATAAGCCGTCAGGCATAGCAGATTAAAGCGCATCGCCTGGCACCATCTGGGCAACATCCCGCTCCTGCCCCAGAGCTGCACTGTGGTATGCCAGTTAAAATGCATTTTCAGTGAATGGATGCTAGCTGGCGTCTGGCCAACAGACTGTGTGGGAACGCAAGGCTAAGAGTTCAGTGTTTCTCTCTCTCTCTCTCTTGCTCTTTCTCTCTCTGAGTGCCTGTGTGTGTGTGTGTGTGTGTGTGTGTGTGTGTGTGTGTGGAGGGGGACTTTCACTTTATCATGTGCAGATATGAAACCACTGGACATGCAACACACGTGGTAGTTCAGTTCAAGATATTACAGCCTATTATTCACGTGGCAGATATAAAAGTGACATACTGCTTAACGCGCAGTCAGACCATGCGCCCTGAAACCCGAGCGCCGTGCGTAAACCCCGACGCTCCAAAGACGCACCTCCGCGAAATCCGATAGCGGATAGTTTCGTTAGCGCTCGCGCTAACGCCCGCCTCGCGCCACTACCGACACCTGCCGTTAGCCGACACTGGATTCTGAAGCGCGACTTCGGAGGAGGTTCAAGGAAAAATGTCATCCGTTTCATTCTCCGGCAAAACGCCGCCCTCCCCCAGAACCGCCCGGGGTCACGCCTAGCAGGACGCCTCTCGCGCCTTGCGGGACCGTGGCCTCGGGTTCATAGGTCTTCTGACGCAGCCGCGAAGGCAATTCTGACCTCCGCCCTTAAGCACACGTTGAGTTTTACGGCATTCGGTGCCACATAAGCGTACATGTATAAAACTTCTTACTTTCGACACGTTAGCTTGCATTATGCATGCATTTTAAAACCCAGCTCCAAAAATAACATTTTAAGATGTTAACATGATAACACGGAGGTCGAAATTCATGAGCAATAATCCATTAAGCATAATCTACACTCCCTGCACATGCTGGAGAAATGTTGATCTTAATAAATTCAAAATTCTTAATATCTTTCCAAATAAATATTTTAAATAAATGCATCGCTTAACACCACATGAAAAGGCGCTCAGCAAAAAACGCAGATCAAACACAGCTTCTCATACAGGACTCGAGGTTCGGCCGAGAACATTCCCCACTGACCCTACAGGTCACCTGCTTGAACTATGACCTATGTTCACTAACAAACGCTGTATAACTGATCTCTATACACACACTGTACAGTTTGGTCCTCTCTCAGGCCAGTTAAATGAGTGTATGTATGTGTGTGTGTGTGTGTGTGTGTGTGTGTGTGAGAGAGAGGCCACGTCCCACTAGACTCTTCTCACTTGGCCCGAGGCGTGATGTACATGTAACTGGACTTCCAGCGATGCAGACCCAGTTCTGCTCACTCCGTCCGTGTTCTTTGCACGTGATCTCATCACACGTTCACGTGGGCATTCACCATGGAAACGGTTACCAGGAAATCCTCCTGCTTTCCTAAGGTTCTCCCCCTCGAGCACCTCCTGCTTTCCTAAGGTTCTCCCCCTCGAGCACCTCCTGCTTTCCTAAGGTTCTCCCCCTCGGGCACCTCCTGCTTTCCTAAGGTTCTCCCCCTCGGGCACCTCCTGTAATTAATTGGCCACTTAATGCATGTTTATACCGCGCGAGCGAGGCTTCTGCACTGGGAGCGAGCAGAGACAGACAGATAAATCATCACTCTGCACATCTGCCTCCCCTCACCCACCACCACCTCCACCCTTCTCCACCACCCCCACCACCGCACACTCTTCCATTCCCATGTGATCTCACTCTCTCTTTCCTTCCCTCCATCTCTCGTCCCCCTTCTGCCACCCGAGACTTTTTTTAAAAATTTTTTGTTGTTATTTTTTCCCCCGGATGTTTGTCTTTGTCTCGCGAACCCCTCCGGCTCCACCCCCTCCCCACCCCACCCGCCACAGGTTAATGTTACAGATTCACATCCATTGTTGGGGTAACGATTGTACAGGCCAAGGTCAGAATGTGAGCTTTACTCATGCACGGTCCTCGTAGGACTGCCCTGCTCTGGAACACCAGGCCGGGGGGCGTAAATCACGCCCAGCACGCCCATAAAACCCCACCCCACCCCACCCAGCCGCTACGTGTCATCAAACGACAACTCCAGGCCGCAACCTTTCCTCCCTGATCCAGGACCAGTCTCCCCTATCCAAACTTGAACCATAAGCCAAACTTGACCTCAGGCCGGAATAAAAGTGCGACTCTCCTTCGAACTACTTTACACGAACTTATAATGCAAATTTACCCTACATTAGACTCAGGTTAAAGGCCCTTAGCTGTGGACTTCTGAGGTACATCCCCCCCCCTCCCCCACATACGAGAGGCAAAAGATGGCGTCCGCAGAGAGAATACCAGCGACGCTCGTTTCAAGGAGACCCTGTCCCTTCCGTCACCGAAGGCATAAACAATAGACGGTCATCAACATCCTTCTTAGAAGCTGCTTTATAAATAGGGCCCAGGAATACAGAACATGTCTGCGCCATTCAGACACGGATGTAAACAGGCCCAGATCCAGAGCAGCAGCACTCAAACAAAAGCACATTCCGATCGTTACACCAATACCGCCGCGGAAGGAAGAAACGCTAAAAAACAAAACAAAGACAACAACAACAACAAACAACAACAACCGCACTAACCGTAAAACGCTTTATATCTTTTTAAATGTTCGGGTTTCACTGATGGGAGAAACCACCAAAAGCCAAGAAAGCCTCTAACTGCCATTTATTCTCTGGCTTCGCTCGCGCCGCATATTTCTCTGGCGGGAGGCCGTGACGGGTCCCATCTCGAAGAGATATGGCCGCTGTGCAAAATTAGCAGCGGTTAACTCGCATCCATTTGTCCGGGTGTTCTATCGCGGCGGTGGAGAGAGGTGGAATAGCAAACCCACACCCCACCCAACCAGTGACGGTGTAGCTGGTCACGGTGTACACACAGCAGTGATGGCAGGGCGTCTCCATTCTCTTAACGAGGCCGGATTACGGCCGTAGGGTTAGTAGGGTCGGCTCTCTCAGCGCCGACCTTCAGCCGCCTTGTCTGCTCCACAGAGAAGCAGAAGAAAATGGTGTGAGAATTCGTGTTAGTTTCCATTTCCCCGGTTGGAGGGTGGAGGGGTTGGGGGTGTGGGCGGAGGTCGAACATGAGTTCTACTCCCTGAGGAGTGGCACAGTGCACCGGCCTTTAAGTGGTCCTCAAGAACGGAATGGCAGAGGAGAGACAACATGAGGGGCAATGTTTAAGACACATGTCAGCGAAGAAACAGCAGGCGCACACACACACACACACACACACACACACACACACACACACACACACAAAAACACACACAGCTGCCAGGGAGAGGGTAGGTCACTCCACACAGCCAACAAGCTCTGCACTGTAAACACTGGTGTCAGAGCAGCCATATACAGTTACCGTTCTCCTCTCCGGCTGGGGCGACAACTCCACCTGCCTCCAACCAAATTGGTTGGGGAAATTGCGACTTCTTTGTTCTGCTCGTAAAACAAGTGTTGAACGCTTAGCTCACGCTGCCAGGATAAAAACGGCAAAAGTATGAAAATCGTTTCCCCAACAGTCGTGAAACTAACCCCCATCATTCATGCCCGGTGAAAGAGAATCTACCGCCTTTCACGCCAAAACTCCACTCAGATCTGACCGCCAGCTTTAGAACACAAGGGGCCGTAAACTGGAGAGATCCAGTGACGCGCTCAGAGCGAGGTTGCCATCTCGCTCCGTCCCGTTGCTAACCCACTGTAACGGAGTGGTTCCCGTCAGTTATTTAAAGGGCATAACGTGCTGTCCCAGCTGTCGAGGTTCCTTGTTATGGGGCCATATTGTCTCACGCACACCTCCCCCCCCACCTCCACCACCACCAACAGCTGGGGGAAGCTCTCCTCGCATGAGGAGGGAAGGCGGACCAGCGACCGGGGCTGCCGCCGCTCACAACTCGCTTCCGTCGCGCTTCCCTGCCAGGCGGGGTGTGACATCACCTCACCTCCAGCTGGTATCAGGCTCGAGGGATCGGCGTTGGGTATTACAATGGATGAATGTCTAGGGGCCTGAATCGCTCGAAGGATAGCCACGCTTGGTCACTTTTGGCAAGGTTCTCTACTCTTAAATAAAGTCCTCGGAGACAGCCGTACGAGTGTCTCAGAAGCGTTCTTTATTAGACATTTTCGGCTTGGCCGAAGGTATTAACCACGAAACATCAACCATTTAAGGAACTGGTGAATAAACTCGTTAGATCTTAATTCTACAATTTGGTTTAACGAGAACTTCTTTTGTTATTTTTATACCAACATAACATTCATTGCGAAAATCGGTTTCTTAAAGATATATGGAGATCTGTGCTTGAGCCTAAGAAAACCAAACTGCATCAGCTGTATCCTTCTGGTTTACACCAAATAACCTGAGTAGATCTACACTTTGATGGTTTAAATGTACCATTCAGTAAAATGTTCATGCCTCCGAACGAGTCAATTGTGGCACAACAAGCTCTGAATCTTGGATAAATTCTGAAATCCAACATGAACTCTTTGAAATGTGTCGTAAATAGTTGCTTGCCTGATATAGACATTATATCATGACATTATAAACCGGTTGTCCTAAAATGTTTTTTTTTTTTTTTTTTAAAAATCACTTACGATAACTTCACACCTCGCTTGAATTTACAAAAACAGCTAGCGAGAGGAACACAGCTTCATATATCAAACTGTCAGTGTTTTATGATGAGCTATTGCTTGAATTCTGCCGTTGTAAAACGGCAGATGTGGACTTGGGGTTATTTTAGGAACGAGGCATGAATAAGAGAACGTACCTGGCCGTTCACCGTAGACGTTACACTCGTGTTTAAGGAGATGAAACGTGTCGATTTCGACAAACTAAAAGCTAAAGCGCTTTTTTCACCGAATTTCCTCATTAAACAAATCTATTTTTATAAAAATGATTCACGATGCCCCCATAAAGGATTCTGCGCAAGACTTTGTTCAAAGGGAGCACGACTAATTTTGGTGCATCTTTCTTTACCACCCAAGCACGCGATGGACTGCCGTCACAGAGGGGCCGTCTCGAGGGTTACGGCCTGAATGCGGGGCCGTGACAGAGGGTCCCGTCTCCTTGGAAAAAGGCCATGGCTCTGTCAGACTCGCCGGCATCTCTCCGTCTCACCGGCGACACGTCTCTGTCGAGTAAAGCGACGGATCGTACATCACTCCGGCCGCCGTTCAATCATCGGCGCTTCGGGGGAAGGCCGAGACCTTGGCTCTCGCATTGTCACCTGGAATGGCATCTCCCGAACAGGAGAGAAAGGCCCAGAGGAAACCTAAGGACACAACCGAAGGACATCCCGTTCAACAGCTGACCGAAACGGGCCAATCCCGTGAGCTCCTATCGACAATCTACTAGACCCCCACTCCACTGACTCCACGTGAAGGCTTCTGCTCTCAGCCTGTAGCACTCAATCTTCATTACCACTACGACTCCACTATAATTAGCCCCCAGATCACTAATTACATGCGCAACTGCAATTAGCCATCCCATTAATTCCCTAATCCATTATGTAGCACGTTTTCTAATATTGGAACAATACAGTACCAAAGCATACGGAAAAAAAATGACAACATTGTTTCTGCCGTCAGGCGCTCTGAGCTGGTGCGGAATCCTGTTTAGTTTTACAGGAAAAATATAGCATATGGATTTCCCGTGCATAATTTATTGGCCTTATGTCCGTTTCCGGATGAGAGGAGTCGTACCGTGCGTTAACCGAGAACAGCGGGGATCTAAGACTCATTCGCGCATTTCACTACGCAACGGCGTCGATGGCGTCATCTGCCCTGTACGGCTTTCGCGGATGCACACACAGGCCACGCGTTACGCCGGTCTGCAAACAAGATAAAGGCAGGAGCTTTGAGACGGAGCTTTAAAAAGTGGTCGACATGCATTTGCCTGTACAGCTCCGATTCAGTTACGTCTGGTCAGCAGCGAGCGCCCCGCGGAGAGCAGCCCGCTACGTCAAACGTTTAAAGGACGGAGCGTTTGTGTAAAACCTGCCTCTGGAGCGAGCGTGACTTCTGGAGGTTTTGGACTTTTGTCGCTGCAGCCGGGGCCGACCCCTGTGAGCGGGGCCCCGGCCTCTGCCTTTTAATCTGCCGTGCTAATCCAGCAGCTAATCTCGAAAGCGTGCGGTGCAGGGTACATGTGAGGAGCAGGCGTGTACGAAACTTTTTTTTTTTTACTCCCACCTCCTAACAAGACGCCGCAGTTCTGGTGGGGCGACCTGTGACCTTTTCCACGCCCAGGCTGCGGGAGGAAACGCACACACACAAACACACACGTCTAACCCATAATGCTACGGCACTAGCTACCCAGGTGGACGGGTGCTAAAACCGACAGCTGGCAATTGGAGCAGAAAATTCTCCGCTGCTCTATACAGTCCTTCATTAGAGACCCTGCAGCCCAAAACCACCACAACAAAACAAAGCAAGAAAAGAACCACAGGAAGAAGCGAAGCAGTTAGCGATGCGCCATTAAAGACACTGATCAATTTCACCGCCAAAGGCAAGGACTGAAACCCCCCCCACAGTACCTTCGTCATCCATAATGATACCTCCCCTGGTCCAATTCTCTACCATCTGATTTAGACTCAAAGCCAGCCTCCCCTCCTCCATACACCCTGGAAGAGCATAATTAACATGGCTGCTCATGCGAAACGCAGGCCCTTTTTCCTTGATTCTCTCCGCGCTCTGATGCAACGGTAATGGGACTGGGTTATTATGCACTATAACTGACATGCAGATGTTATTAATTAAAAGTCATCTGCTGAAGGTCCACGGTGAGGTTGACCTCATTGGTCTCGCCACGATAAATCCCTGAGGAGAACTTCCGTCAAAGCTGCGTGCGAGAAACGGCCGTGGCGTCTCTATGCTCAGTTTGCCGTTTCAGTTGTCGGAGGGACAGTGGAAAGAAGCAAGAGGCCTTTTTCTGATTGGCTCTTAGCTTTTTATCCCGTCTGCTCAGCCGCCAACGAGAAGACAATGCTGCTCGCGATGACGGCAAGGGGAGGACCACGTGAAATAGCGCGACTGGCTAATTGGTGGGGGTTGGGGCGGTTAGTGTTGGGGCGTGAAGTCGGCTGGACCCTTGCTGGGGAGGCCCACGATAACGATACGTGTCGTCTTGTTCCTCAAATAGCACCCAAGACTGCAGCAAGACCCAGCTCTGGTCAACAACGCCCCCACCCCCACCTCCCCCTACACCCCTACCTACATGTGACTTGTCACAGGCCAAAAATAACCGAAACCGTAGCTTCTCCACTCACCACCAAGCAATGCAGCCTTGAAAAATATCACGTTAACAGAGCCAAATGCTGTATTCTGCAAAAAAACAACACACACCAATTTAAATTGCAGGTTGTACAGAAATTACTTTCCTTTTTCTTGGGTAGCTAAACCCCGATGGGTTCAGTAATCTGGGAGCCGCTACAAATGTTAGCATGTTGCCATGCAGTTGGATGGCACCAAGGGCTTTTAATGAACTCATGGTTCATTCCTGAAAACCATTACAAGAGAACTTTTGGGCTTGAAACAGCCTTCTACTCTAACTTTAGCTAATTAAGAAGGTTCATTTGGGTAAAGCTGACAATATCTTAAGATATCCTAGGAAAAGGTCCCAACGCAGCCAGCAGTGTTCGCTGCTCCCACAAGGTCAGAGCCCTGCAAGGCTTCCCTCGGATGAGAAGCGCTGAACTTCAACTCGCGCATGAAAACTCCCCCTCCGAAAGGCGTCCGTGCCCTCCGGCTGTCCGGTCAAGACGAAGTTCGGAGCGCGGCAAATGGAACGAGCTCCGCTCTCATTGGACGGAAGCGCTGAAGCGGGTGGCCGGAGACGACGCCCGGCTTGGTCCCAGATGTCCGGGGGGTTGTTGTGCGCCACTCCAGCCCTCGCAGAGACCAGTAAAAAAAAAAATATATATATATAAAATAAATAAATAATTAAAAAACCAGCCCTGGCCGTTTTGTGAGCCATTGACGACGGACGACCGTATTCACTCAGATCACCACTCTGCTCACCTGTCCAAAAATCGGGGTTTTTTTTTTTTTTGCATGTTCAAGTAGAAGTGAGAAGGGTGTGATCTTCTGGTGTTTGGGGTCCGAGAAGCAAACGGCCAGCTGGTTCTCCGATGTAGCGAAGGGGCCTACCGTTGCAAGCAATTACTCAGAATCGACTCCGACATAAACTGGCTGATATCCTTCAGGCCTGAATTATGCTCGTCTGTGAATAAGTGCTCGGCGATGTACTCCGACAGCCAATCAGAAACACTGAATCAAAATGCATACAAAACATGATAAAACATGTCAACTTGGTTTACTTCGAATTAACCAAGTTAGTTATTAAGTACTGAACTGGAATTTGCCCAAACAAGCTAACGTTCAATGCACCAGCAGTCTGAAGTCCTGAAATTCATGAGTTTACCCGCTGGGAGGTTCAATTAAGCCATTTGGCCCTCACAGCTGGTAACACTGATCACACTACTTTCGAAGCATAAAATCCATATTGAAATACTATCTGTTTTTCCAACACATTTACCCCCATTTGGTCACAGACATTAAATCACCTTTAGGACAACCCTCCTGCTGGGATTGGCCACGTGTTCTGTCAGTCACGCTCTTGAAGTCTGACCCAGGCCATTCAGGCAGGAGATTCATTGTCGAGCTGTAAGCATTTCCCACAGGGACCATGTGACCTGCCACAGTGTCCCTCTTCACCAGCTCTCTCTCTCTCAACACGCCAACAAAACACCAGCAGTATCTCTCTCATTCACTCCCGTCTCTCTCTCTCTTTCTCTTGCTCCATCAGCTGTTGCCAAGCTACCACTGGAGTCATACACGCTCCAGCCTCGGCCGGGGGGGGGGGGTCAGCATGATCCAAACACACACAACAACTTCTCGCCACTTCATCGACCTTCACAAACAGACAACGGCTTCTGCTCACTCACCCTTCGGCCATCTTTTCCTGGGGTTCCTGGCTGACCAGGTACTCCAGCGTCTCCCTGGGGAGGGAAAAAAAAACAAAAAACACTCAGAAAGAAAACACAGTTGCACTGCTGTCTCCACACCACAGTCGTCACCGTTATACATCTGATGATACATTTGATTATTCTGTTTCCAAACGTGTTGGCCAATCACCAAGCCCCTAGTTTAGATAGGAGTAATAACAAATTTAACCCTGCACTACAGTTAAAAAAAAAAAGACATATTGTATATATTTTATGTTGGTAAGCATGTATAGAAAACCATGTATAATGATGAGCAAATTTGAAAATCGCATCTACATCTCAGGTTCCTCAACACAGCCTCCAGCTGTCTTCACAAGCACATCAATCATGACACACTACATTAATAATCTTCAGTGTGAAATCACACAACATGTCTTCCTGGATTTTCAGCTAAAACATGCTTAACACTGAAATTCTTCTGCTTCAGTTAACCTTACAGAAGCTCCCTGTCCATTTTAATAATTTTTAAAACACCATCGTAGCACAACCAACCAATCAAAATAGAAAAGGTCCACAGAAACAAACATGGAAACACAAAGCTTTAACTTTGAGTGCGTTTTACAAAGTTTACATCTGACAAACATTATGTACTTCCTATCCATTCAGTAAGACACAGAATGCCGTAGTCATTAGAACAGTCTGTCCATTAATGTCAGATCTTCTAATTCCTCCAACAGCTGCAACTCGACCATCCTTCACTGATGTTTGGTAAAACGGACATGAAACGCGCCGAGCAAGATCTAATCGAAAAGGGGTTCGATCGGTTGCAGTTGGAAGATGAGGGCTGGTGGCAGTGATGGAAGGCCAGGTTCTCTCCACCTCCACGCCCCAAGTCCCAGCACTGGATCAAACAACGCTTCACCTCGTCCAGGGGCAGCATCCGAACAGAAGGCACGATCTTTAAATTGCTCGACTGTAGCCAGGCCACTTTACAGTGCCTTGCTTGTTAACTGGTAGGTGACAGATGTTCATGCCACATGGTACGGGGCGGGGGGTGGGGGTAGGCAAATGAAAAAAAAACAAAAAAACAACAGACAAGACAGCCAGAAGGTTCATCTTCCTGTGTGTAGTATCTAAAACACTTACCTTCTCTCCTGAGGGCCCCTGTGAAGAAAGAAAACTCACTTTTAATTCTCAGGAGACCCGGGACAATATGTGCGACATGCAAATTTTTAAATATATGTATATTATACTTTGGCATATAAGGAACTATGGAATACAAACTCCAGGTGTCTGTAGGAGTGTTTATGATTTATGCTGCCAGCGTAGGCATTTCACTTGGCAAATGTTACCCGTCCGCAGGGAAATCCAACACGCACTTACCCGATCTCCCTTTTGACCTTCGCTTATAGTCTGGAATGAGGACGAGATCAGACATGTAAGGTCAAACAGAAATATGAAAGTTGTTGACAAATCAACAGAGAAACACTACATAGGCTGGAGAAAGGTCATAAGCTGGTGTTTCATGCTCAACAAGTACTTTCATGCAGGGAGAGAGAATAACAGAAAGGGAGAGAGAGAGAGAGAGAGAGAGAGAGAGAGAGAGAGAGAGAGAGAGAGAGAATCCATAAATGTATGGCACCAAACCCATGCTTATCACATAGCCACAAGGACACATCATCTTTTAATTTCTTCAGTTATTTACTCTACAGATGATCATGTTCCTCAGGAACTCATAAACTTTGCCATGTACCCGAACCCCTATCCTGATTTTCTGCTGTCCTGCACAGTCAATACTCTACCAGGACCAGTAACATGAGGAGTGTTTATAAAACCGCTTATGTCAGGTTCACCCACGTCTGTTTAGCCCAGAACGTCACCACCTGGCATGGGCCAGAGGAGGACGATCTCCCCCTTGTTCGGTTTCCTCTCAG
>JAOXYF010000006.1:14798157-14805886 GCA_028565775.1 Sternarchorhynchus goeldii
ATCCGAGAGGGAATGTGGGCCTCATCCCGAAGCTACTTCCATGTTGATGCAACGCAATACAACAAAACGTCAGTGTTCTTCAGCCGTAAGTAGTGTTAACAAAGTACTGTAAACACTTGCATTAATGGTCTTCAGTCCTGTCGGTGGGGAATGTGCCCATGACGAGCTCTTGGGGATAGTAGAGAGGAACATGGTAGGTAAAGTTATCAAAATAGTGAATGTTACATTAGGACAAGAAGGGAAAACAATGACCATGGAAAATACGTTAAATGCTAAGAACGCTATTCGTTAATGAACGAGCAAAACCTGCTAATTATGACTGGTGTGAGACGTTTGGTACTCATTTTCCAGTGAAGTTGTTGCAACTTCTGCAAATACTGCACCCACAGAAATTATTTTCACTTCCTGAGTAGTGTCTGGTGGTTTGAATTACTTGGGCATTCCTGGATCAATAAAAAACATAACGGTCAAATTTGCTTGCGGTTGACTGGTTACTTCGTTCGCACTCTTAACGTACGACGTTGCTTTCCAGGCAATCGATATTTACGAGACACTTCATAAACAGCAGGAGACTAGCTTGACTTACGGTTATGTTCCAGAACTCTCCGAGATATTTCATTATGCTTTCTGTCCAAAAAGATTGCTGCCTTGTTCTCCTGACTTGTTTCACACACTCCCTCATGTATGTATAGACCCTGCTGGCCCCGCCTCAGTGCCTTCTGTGATAAGTTCATTTATCAGAGGGAGGAAATGGCTCCCTGAGGGACTTCGGTTTCCCCACAATGCTCAGTTTCACCCCGCCAGAGGAACGGCGTTACGGAATGACGTTACGGAATGACATTGCGGGGAAAGACGCCGGCTTCCAGCTTTCCGTGTCAGTCGCGAAAACAAAGAGGGAAGGAGGAGGCTGGAAATACGGGGCTGACTGCAAAACGAAGCTCAGAAAGACCCAGAAGCTCCAAAAACCATCGAATGAGTCATCAATTCTCTGAACAATCAAGCCGGCGGTAGACAGAACGAACAAGCAAAGCACGGAATAATGATCTACCGCTACATCTTAATTAGGATGCCTGCACTGGGAAAACACAGAGCAGGGAAAGTGCCTCTGGTTGAGGTTGGGATGAAGGCAGCTTCTAAGTGATGCGTGCTGCGGATCGTCTGAGACATCCCCTGCTCGGTGGTGTCTAATGGCCCCCTTTAGGGAGCGCGTGGCTGGCCGTTTTGTCAGGCCACCTCCCCGGGAGCGGTCTGGTTAAGTCACCCTGTCTCGGCTGCATGCTAGGGAGCTGAAGTGAAATCCCTCGCCCACAGGCCAGCCTGACCTCACCAAGACCCAGAGGGGAAAGAGTAGATAGGCTGCTGGCGATATCGTTAGCCAACCCCCACCCCCACCCACCTGCTCCATACTCCAGGCTTTGTGGCTGGAGGGGAGAGCTGAAGAGGAGGGTTCAACGGGAGGGCTTTCTGTCTCTCTCTCTCTCTCTCTCTCTCTCTCTCCATGAAGGAGAGTGTCTCTTTCTCTCCCTCTCTCCCTTGCACTACAGAGGCAGAAGGGTCACAGAGCTGTGGGGATCCAGGCCCAGTCACGTGTTAATTATTCACTGGAGAATGCAGACCTGGTGCTTACAGAGTCACAACAGTTTCACATCTCACTGAAGAGGTGAGAGGCCACACACACACACACACACACACACACACACACACACCTCACTGAAGAGCTGGGTGGCCACACTCATCTACACACAAGCACACCCCCCCCTACACACACACACACACACACACACACACACACACCTGCCCTCACACTGCCACACACAGTCATCTTCCCTTGTTCGCTGCCTGCTTCAAACCAGCACAAAATATAAATGGGCAATTTTAAAATTAAAAACACGTCACCCTGTTCCTCGTGCTTTGGGCATCAATGAAGAACAGAAGGAAAAAGAGTGAATGCAGGGCATTAAAACAGATAGCCGTTTTCCGTGCCCACCTGACCTGTTGATAGGTTGAACAGCAGATCTTCAAAGCTCCATGGAAGAAGATCCGTCTGAGTAACGGAGATGTCTCGGGTGCTGCCCCAGAGATGCCAATGAGGTTACACCAGGAAATGCTTTTTGCTACTTTCCACTTGCTCAGCCTTTTGTGCAGATGCTTGTGGCATGGCTCGAGAAAATTCCTACCATGACGAACTCGGCCGGCCGAGAGCGGGACGCGGCACAAAACCACACGTTCGAACGCGAGACAAAAAAGATGTTCTTCCCTAACTTGAGCTCAAGTGAACAACGGATATAAACATCTCAAGGACTGATACTGTACCAGATGATTCCTTTAAGGAAGTCTGAGCCAGGGAAAAAAAAAAAAAACCTTTCCTTTGTAACTGAATATAGTGGTATGTGCCTGGGTGTGAGGGCTCCCATTGCTGGGCTGTGGACTGAAGGTCCCATGTAACTTTTACGACTACCCAGAAATCCTCTCTCTCAAGGCCTTGTAACATGGAGGTATTCGCTTGCCAAAAATGGAGCTACCAGTTAGCTACCAGTCAAGGTCATGACCAGCACAACGGTGAATATTAAAGTGCGATTCTGAGCAGGCCCCGTTGTTTTTTTTTTAAATTCAACTTATCTTTTGTGAGAAGTTTGACTGAGGCGTCCAAGGCAACCTGTGCTCGGCGGTTACGGGAGCCGTTCGGACCGCATGCGGAACCACGTTTAAACGGTTGAAATGGCTCATCCCACCGTGGTTATAGAGGAGACACTGGGAGGGCTGGAGTTTGAGGTAAGGAACGACTTCACACTTCCTTTGACGTCTTGTTTGGGGTTTTTTTTGTTTTTTGTTTTTTTTTACGGCTTTTCATAGCTCAGGACATGTACACTGAATCAACACAGCCTTTAGCTGAAGGTAATTCACATTAGGGTCCCCCCCCCCCCTCCTGTAAGACAGTTCAAGAATCAGGTAGAAATAAAGATTGGCAATTTGAGGCCCAAAGACAGTTTCCTATCTCTATTCCAAATGACAGCATGCTGTTGAAAACAAGAAAAACGAGCCCAACAAGGACACACAAACGGAGAAGCTTGATAAACCCTGAATTCGAATGATGTCCCTCCTGAACCTGATTCTGAATACCCATATTTGTGAGAAATCAAAAGTAAGATATCTTACATCCAATCCAGGTGTTCCCTTCAGACCGGAGTCTCCCGAATCTCCCTTCTCACCCTGGAAAAAAAAACATGGAATGAAAGTACATTAGAAGATTAAGTTCCGAGTTACGTGTTCCGTAATTCAATTCAATCAGACCTTGATTTTTGCAGCACAAGAGTGATTTTAAAGGTTAATGAGAAGTTCTTCCCTCACAGAAATATCATGTACAAATTATTCCTTGATTTCTAGCAAACAGCCCACTGATGAGCACAGTTTCTCTTCATCCTGTACTTAAAACAGTGGGTAAAATCATATCAAACTAGCTTATATTTTGCATGCCATCATGACAGCATCAATTGTAGCTGAATATTTGAGGAACTGTATTATATAAATCCCTCATTAAGCCACTTGAGTGCTGTGGACACGCAAAACCAAGACACCAAAACACGTGGTTCATGAACAAAAACGCCCCCCAAAAATCAAGAGAGACACGTTACATTGAAATCTACCCGGGATGATTTTATACAAGACGTTCGCATTTCAGCTTCTTCAGACAGAAAAAAAAAAAAGAGCATCAAATCACTGCCGGCTAACTGCTAACTTCATTTAGTTTGCCATCAGTCATGTACGTGCAGGTGAATTTCGCGAACAATGACTCGGCGCTCCTTCTGTGTCAGTGGTTTTTAACAGCCACATCGATGATGACATTTCCATCAACTCACAGCAACACAACTCATGTGCTCTTTACTCCCAGACAACGGCGATGTTCCATTCAGACTGGCTGCCGTGAACCGAGTGCCATTACATCTTATGAAAGCAACCATTCAAGGGGAGTGTAATATTCCTAAAATCTGTAAGTATAGGACTATTTCAGCCTAAAACAAGGGAGTCTCGGCAGGAAGGCAATATCGACAAAGACGGCGGCATTAAAGGGTTGCAAGAGTACTCCTGTGGTTTGCTACGTTACCCCAGGAAGTACTTTTTAGTACAAAGTCACATTGTTGATGTTCTTTGGATGCCTACAGGAATTAAGTTTATAATGCGTCTCTGCGTGTTCACCTCAAGACTATCGTTTCCTTTCATCTCAAAACGATTCAACTTGATTGTAAATAAATAAATAAAATAAATCAAAGGTGGGCCTAGGGAGATTCATTCAGCGCAGTCCGTTCAATTCATCTTTACGAAAAATGATCCGATTCCAAACAAGCTCCTTCGAGTATTCCCATGTTTAACAAAGAGGGACCCGGCAGAAGGGTCTTGCCTTGTTCGTTATCTACAGAGGCTCTGCCAATCATCCGTGTGAAACAGCCATTCATTAGTAGAGGAGAACCTTCTTTCCCACTGGCAACGTCAAAGTGTTCATTGTGCGTTTCATCTGATATTACGCACCCACACTGTGAAGCTGCTACGGTGATGTCATGCAACACACCAACAACTTTCCCATCGCCACGGTTTCGCCCATCGTATCCCATCAAACCCCGTAAGGTCAATGGGCGCAGAAGTGATTCCATGAAGCCAACGTGTTGTGCTTCATCTTAAGAGCTGCCATTCAAACGAGAAGAAAAAAAAAAGAGCTACTTTCCGTTGCACAATATACGTTACAGATGCGAACAACGTGCGGGGGAAGCTAAAGCTAAACGTCTCGGCGATCGCTCAAAGCCCCTGGTCCAAAGGCTCCGTGACCTTAGGCTGGGTTCGGACCCAGCCGAAGTCCTGAGGGCGTTCAGCTCCGTTATGAAGGCGTCCGTTAAAAGCCTCTGTGCTCATTTAGCGCGAGGAGCGATATAAATTAACTGCGGCCTATTTTGTGAATTGCTTGAGCGCGCCAGTCTGATTATAGCCAAAGTAATATTTGTCACCCAGCAGAATAAATTAAATTATACAGGGAAGTGGTAAAAGGGAGAATCGCCAATAATGCAAGACTGCAGGTGACAACTATGTAATCTCACATAAAAAGCAATGCACAATTCAGAATTCTAAACACTAACACCCCTCTGTGAGTTACAGGCTTGTAAAATCGGAATACCCCAGCCATTCACTTCTGTACAGGAGTAGACTGAATCTACAAGAACTTTGAAAGACTTCATTTTGAGACTGGCCCAAGACCCCCCAAGCATGGCTTTTTATTTTACTTTGCCTGGACCTCAGATAGCTGGACCCCGTCACTGTACTCCTGAAAGCTTGGCTTGGCCCAGAGAGTCATAAAACGGCCTGTCACCACGGCAGCGAAATTAGGGTTGGGAACCCCTTCCTCTCGCCAAGGTTACTGTGAGAAGGCAGAGCTTTAAAAACATCTCAACCTTCTAATTTGATCGATCCTAAAATGATGCCTTGTGGCACTCCAGAAATCAGGTGACATGTTTTTTTTTAAACATAGATCTTGGCCTAAATGCTTCTTACATCCTTAAAAGTGACTTGATGATGAACTGCACAGCTAACAAGGTGATGGCATCAGGCACAGAGCCCACAAGTTAAATACCAAATTATATTTAGTAAATTATTAAAAGAAAATATTGTATGCCACACACGAGTCATTTCTATGAAAGGCCCAAAATGCCTTTGCTCCCAAAGGGTGGTTAGCACCGAAAAGACTCACACTACAATATACAGTCTGCCTGGCCTCAGGATTTTGAAATAAAAAAAATTTAAAAAACCAAAAAAACTTTCAAACAAGGGAAAGGGAAAAAAATAAATTTTTCATCTGCCTTCATTAAATGTATCCTCCGGAGAAGGCCCAAACATCCTGTAATGCTAAAACAAATATCAGCGTGTTACAGTTAATTTGGCATTAATTATGAAATTTAGCATAGCCAGCGGTTACAACGTGATTATGGTTGTTTTTGTTTGTTTGGGTTTTTTTTAACTGCCTAAAAACCCAGGAGTGCTTCTAAATAAATCCTGGTCCTTGGGGGCAATGTACTTTTTCACATGTTTTCCCTGCTCTAAGCATTTAAACCTCATGGTAATTAGATGAAGAGTTGAACCAGGTGCATCGTGGGTAGGGAAAACACACGAGCTGTGCAGATCAGGCTTGGGGAACGCAGCACTAAAACATCTCACCTGCTGAAAGAGAGACAGCAAAAGAGAAGCTGTAAACCTCGCTAATGGTACATGGCAAGTTACAAACAGCTCGTCTTCCAGTGGAATCCTTCGCCGGAATGTCGCTTCGCACGAATCTGAACGTTTATCATAAAAAAGCTTTTTTTTTTTTTTTGAAGAATTGGTGGTTGTCGAAAAAAAAAAAATTCAGGAAAGCGTGAGATTTGGAAGCTCGTGTATTCGGCTCGCTCGTTCGCCAGACGGAGGAGCCGGACGTTTAAAACCCGAAGACACGGAAACGCCGCGGACGTCGTGTGAAGAGGATCGGCCCACGGCCTGATACCTGTGAACGGAGCGATTCCTGATATGTCGGTTTAGCGGGTTATTCTCTCTTCGGTTCAAGCCAGTTTCAAATCCCACGACATCTGGTCCTCTCGCGCATGATGGCTGGAACTTGCGAGGCGCGAGTGTTTGCTCGATGCATGTAATTCACCGTGATTATCAGTAACAACACAGAGCTCGCATTGTTTTGCAAGCTGCTGTAATTGTCTCCCTGCTGCCTTGTTACAAAGTACCCCCACCTCCTTCCACCAACCCCCCCCCCCTCCTCCACCGCGAACACCTTGTTCTTTCTTTATCCATTGCACGATCCTCGGTGGAAGACGATCATGAGCAGGGCGTTCTTAATTAAGGCACTCTAAACCACCCATCTGCTTCAGGATTTGCAGACAGAGAAATAAATATGCATGTGTGTCATTTGCATATTGCTAAAGGAGCACAGGAAAGCTGGTGGTGGTGCTCCTGGCCTGGGTGGAGTCAAGAAAGCGACGTCACCGCTGCGAAATCACACATTTCTCGCGTTCTGTTCGTCTCCACAACGAGGTCTATACATCCAGGAAAGGCCTGGTGGGCGTAGTCGCCTCGCCTTGCCCCGACTTGCTTGTGAGGCAGCAAGGGAGTGGTTGAATCGTACTGGGCGGGGCCAGATCTGAATGCCCACGCCCCCAACAACCACCCGCCCCCATTACATACCTTTGGACCTTCGGGGCCGCGGTCTCCGGACACCCCAGCCTCACCCTGCAATGATAAACAGATGAGCCATCAGAGGTACTGACCTGAGGTACTGAGGAAGGAAAGTCAAGGACTGGGTTATTGGTGATACATACAATACACACTACACAGACAGGCACAGTGAGTACATTCACATCAGGCCAGGATGCCAACCCACAATGCCGTTTGTTTTTGAGTGGGGGGGGGGGGGGTTTAAACCGACCATGTGTTATTCCATTGCACCAAAACCACTGAGGTGTGACTCGCAATTTTTAAATTTGCCCCCTGATACCAGACATTACGGTTTATCGTCATACTGCCCCTTTGTGTGAAGAAATCACTTCAGGTTCATTCTGGAAGTGCATCGCTCCAAACGTCTCCTAGCAGCACTCTACACCTACCCGACACGCTAAAGCTGGGATTAACAACAGAGTTGCCCTCACAGCCCCGTTACTGGTTTTTACTGCTCCATACCTCCTTAGGCCACCTCAATAACCCCCCCCCC
>JAOXYF010000006.1:14817596-14834594 GCA_028565775.1 Sternarchorhynchus goeldii
ATCTCTTCCTGTGTTAGGTTGTTGGATAGCACACGGATGTAAGATGGTGGGCAATTGCCTCCCATACCTCAGCTGACAAGCTCCATCACCTGTCAAAGCTCCACCACGGCTGAGGGGAGGGAAGGGAGGAGAAGCCACCCTTTTGCCCACTGTGCTCCATGGCAGGACCGGAGTCACGGAGAAGTTTCTCCTCCTCCCATCCCTTCACTGTCTCTCTGGGAACCAACAGTATTTACAGTTGTGTAAAAAATAATAATAATTGAATATCTAAAAATACTACATCTTGCCTTGGGTGGAGGATAGGGTGTTCTTTCTCACTGGTGGTAGAATGGAACGCACAGTTATGATCCTATACTGTTAAGAAAGACCTAGAATAAGTCAGTAGGTCTTCTTGTAAACAAGGTAAAGGAAGGTGAATAGTTAAAGGTAAATAATACTTGTTCATCTCAGTTCATACAATTCATGGGAGCTGCAACTTGGGTTGGGGATCTCAGCATAGACACATTGGTTATATTTCACCCATAAGCTTTTCTGACACAAAAAAACCCCTAAAAAGTAAAAACATAAAATGCAATCCATATATACGTAACTGTACCATAAAAATAACAGCTGAAACCCAAAAGTAAACAACAACAACAACAAAGACCTCTGATACATCCACAAAAAGGTTTCATGTACATGCCTCGTAAAACTGTAGTGTAATATGGAACACCCCAGCATGATTTTCTGACAGAACCACACCGAACCTTCAACCACACTGAAAACAGCAGGCCAAACGACTGCGATTAAACGGTGGCTATGGAAACCGGCGAGTCGTTTTTGGGGGTTGGCGTCCCATCTGAAAATGAATAATGCCCAAAAGATCCAACACGTTTCATGGTTTACCTCACGGTTTACCCCATTAGCCGAGGAGAATGGAACTATCCCTGCACTGTCCCAGTGAGAGGGTGATAAGTGGGTCGTCCCACGTTTTTCATCCCAGCTAGCCGGGATCTCGATGCTAGTCTGGGAGACCTTGGGTTCTGGAGAAGGCTGGGCCCGAGGGCCTATCACGGGCTGTGATTGGATAATGCTGATTTTTGACTGGAAAATGTTTATTTTTGCATCCTTCCAAAAAAGGTGGCGCGAATTTATATTTCTAATTCATATTTCATCAACATAACTCTGAAGCTAACTAGTTCACTTGCATAGTAATACCCATGCTACAGCTAATTTGCTTCTTCTAGATAACATGTGGAAAATGATTGCCATTTTAAAAGACACCTAGTCAATCTAAAGTCAATCTAGTAAATCTTATCAGTTTTGAACTGAAGTACAACTTCACATCAGCATCTGCTTACAAATGAACTAATCTGCCACATTAACTCAACTATCTTTGAAAATTTAACTTTTCTGCTAAATGCTAGAATCATAAAGTCAACTGTTGGCTGAGGTGTAAAATAATTTGAATGCTCTGGTAGCAACGCCAAGGACAGAGTTAGGACTCTGCTGATGATTCGAGTGCGAGTATTACTAAGCACTTTTGTAAGTCGCTCTGGACAAGAGCGTCTGCTAAATGCCATAAATGTAAATGTATATTACAGTGTGGCAGATTGATCCTGGAAATACCAATGACAAAACATACTACACTGAACCATTCGTTTACAAACTCTAAGCAACTGGCAATTCCACCATATTTATATGGATGCCCATGTGTTCCACGGTTCCCGTCTCACAGCGGTAGCAATTTTACACGGCTGTAAACCAACCAGTCAGAGCAGAACTCAGTTGGAAAAAGAAGACCATGTTCCTAATGCTCTACAACATATATAACACTCAGACATATATAACACCAATAACCCTGACAACCAGTCCCGTGCAGCACCCACCCCACTTGCCTGCAATCACCAGGCGTCAAACAAAATCATTTCCCTCGCTGCACCACTGACCGCATGCGGCTGTTCGTCTCAGATTTAGAACCAGTTTTGCGGGACGTCCTGCTGTCCAGGGCCAGGACAAGGTTGCTGACCATTCAGACGTTCTTCACTTACTCTGTGGTTTTGATCAGTGGCTTGCTGCCCAGTCTGAAGAGAGGCCTGTCATCTGTAGCTACTCCTTTCCGGAGAAGAAACTTTTCTGCCATATCAAATCCTGAAGAGATGAAGGAGAAAAAAGGTACATGTTGTTGTCCCAGTGCCATGAGGGTATTTGTGGTTTTTATGGATACTAACCTTTTCCATTTGGAATTACATGCTTTTCTCAAGGGCAAAACGAGACTTTTAAGGTGCAGTGAAAGACATAAAGACTAGAAAAAGCTGTATCTGAGTAAACAGCATTGGTTAAGTACTGTAGCTTCATCACTGAGAATGTCAATTCACATCTGTGGTGTTTTATGGAAGAATGCAGAACTATCAAGAGTATTGAATATTTTTGACACACTGTTTGCAAACATCTCGTCCTCGGCTTCAAACCAGGAACATCAGAAGGCAGTAAAGAAACTCCAGCATGTCTGAACCATACCTGTAAACTCACGACGGTCACTCGTGTTGTTATACCATTTTTCCTCCAGTTTTAAAGGGGGACATGAATGATCTAAGAAAGGAATTTTATAAATTAAAGCGATGTACTATACAAACAATCTTCGCTAACATTTTTGACAAATCTGAAAGAAAATAAATGAATACAAAAGTGTACGACACCGAGCCTGTCCAACCCCAAAATCTAACACGTTCATTTCGCATAAATCTAGACAGAAACTGCATGAAAAGTAGACGATGTCAGTTCAAAGCTTCAGGGCCAGTTAGTTCTAAGGTCCAGCACGAGTCTAGTAAGAACTCAATTTCCTTCGTCATTGATTTAAATGATGGCTTTCTTGTACTTAGCTTTAGCAATGCCCTGAGATGCAGAGTGGCAAAATTGATACTGAATGGAGATTCTCCGCTTAAAAAAAAAACTTTTTTACAATGCAAATGAGCTTGCATCACAAAGCAAGACACGTAAAACGCAGGCCTTAGTAACAAAGGATGACCATCCACTTACTTCTAAATGAAGGATCACTATCTGACAGTTTGAACTGTGTGTCAGAACCACTGGAGCTACTGTGACAAAACCAGAGATCCGATGCTTTGGATGACCTCTAACTACCACAGTCACGGAATCCGTGTCATGAAGCCGGGGCCAAATTACTTGTTGGCACTTTACGGCAGAAGCTGCAGGTCTCTAGTCAGCAATGATTCATTTGCGCACCAGGATTCTGAACACAACTGCTAAACAAGTGTTATCAAAAGGACGGCGGTTACGCTGGGTAAGAGAAACCTCTACCACGGCGCAGAGGTCAACGCTGCCTTCTTCCGTGGCAACGGAAGCTAAACCCGACAACCCGAGCAGCGTTGTCACAACTGAAACAACACCACGTCCCACAGTTCTTGTGTTCATTCCTGCAAACAGCTGCAGAAGAACAGCATAGACCAATCGGCTACTCGCAACTGTGACGCATTCGATCTAGGAATTAAATAAAATTAGTCTGACGAATAAGCAGAGAGAGCGCTGTTTGAAAGGTGTCCGAGCAGACCAGGTAACATGACGTGATACATACCTATTCTCTCATTTACAGCCATGCCCATAGTAAAAGGAAGGGCATTTAATACCCAGAAGAAAACAGTCCATCTTAACCAGTGACTCATGTCTTCTTTTACACATGAGAAAGGGCTTCTTGAATGCCTAAAATGGAGTACAATGGCACTTTTCAGAGGCAACTAAGGTTAACCAAAGCACGTGCGACACATCAGGTAACATGACAATGCAAAAATGGTCAAACACAAAACAGAAACGTATATAGTGGGTAACCAACTTAATTCTATAAAAGGGGCATGTTCAACCTTAGAATATATAGGTGGGTTTATCATTTTTATAAAACAGAATTTGACATCCTCGAAAACGTATCAATTTCACATTGCTTTTAACAGTATACATTTGCATTACAAACAACAACAAAAAAAAAACATTTTATTGTGCGCTGCAAAAGCGTATCAATTTCACATTGCTTTTAACAGTATACATTTGCATTACAAACAACAACAACAACATTTTATTGTGCGCTGCAAAAACTTTACAGCAAATGTGACGTCTCACTTCTGGGAAATGAATTCTGAGACAGAACGAGCTCATGTCGCGAAGCAGCGTAATGCGTAATCATGGACGTCCAGACAAGTGCCAGATTCGTGTAAACATACAGCCTTCGCCGATTACCACACGTCAGATCAACGGCACCTTCCCGTCTTACATGAAACTAAAATATATGACCCAGCAAAGTTGGTATATCGTGCTCAGTACGTTTTGTGCACTGTTCAACACATTATAACACTTGCACCATATGCGTAAAATGTGCAGCTGACACTTATTTTGAACTTGAACCTGATATATAACTCTGGTGTCTTAAAATTCGTCTCTGATATGTTGTAACATATTCCGTTAATAAATGGCGATCAAGGATCACGTGGACCTCGACCCGGAGGGACAGCCAAGTATTCCTTAGTATGTCAATCGTCCACTTCTGCCAACTAAGGTGTAACATTAAATAACAAACAACGTTTTCGTAATTTCGTACCGTTTCGTAATTTCGGGAGAACTGCGCAAAGTCAGTTTAGTCTTGAACTGTATGCAAACACGCACGATCTTCTGTTGATTTATTTTGTTTCGTATGGTTTTTAAACCACTGAAACAGTTTGACACCACGCGTCCAGCACGCATGATCTACGCTACTTCACCATGGAAAGTCTCGCCTGCATTACACGCGGCTACCAGTCACATATTATAGTTAAGTAATCTCAAGTGTACAAAAAGCACGCAATCATTCAGAGTAATCCTTCGACCAATTCATTTTCATTCGTAATGAAATGATCACATTTTATATCGTGCGGGAATTAAATATTTTCCTTTTTCCCAAGTAGGGCGCAAGAAGACTTTATAAAACACGTTCAACTCAGCTGACATCACCGACCTCAAACGAGGCGTAAAAGCCTGAAGAATGACCATCCTTTATCAGTGACATGGGAGGTATGGCAGTTGGAATCAATAGTCTTTTGAAGCAACACTAATCAAGAAAAATCAATCAAACAAATCCTCATGCGAAAGAACATAGCCTACTTACATCTGCTGGGGGGGAAAAGTTTTCTTCAATGCACAAAGGGACAGTCCTTTACGCGCTATGAACACATGTTAAAGGCGACTTCGGTTGCAAAGCACACTTGCAAATAAAAAGTGAGAATGGAGGAACACAGTCCTTATTAGTCGTACCGAGTGACCCTCCCACTTACTCATTAGGCTACTGAAAGACATTAGATAGGACTACCACTGAGCCATCACTTGGAACCTCCTCGTGAAGACCGCACGAGACGAAAATCGCTTTTAGGCGTGATTTGTAGGCAACCTCGTAGAACTTGACACGCGTAATTATTTCGACACTATATAGCATGCGCGTGATGTTTACTTGTCTTTTTTTTTAATCAAATGAAGTGCAATGTTACTATTCTGCACTTAACTCGTTCTAAATTGGGTATTCAAACGTAATTCCACATGGACCTTATTATGCTGACAGAATGATGTTTATAAAGTCGATGCAGATTCGCAGCTACACCGACTGCCCTCTGCGCATACAGGAGTTCCAGCCTCATATTTTAGCCACTGTCCTTCCAAATTCCATTACAGACTGGTTCACCGTTTAATAGCAAGCGTTGGAACATGAGTAAACACTGCATTACACTGAGATTCAACTTGTAACTCAGTAATGTTTGGAATTCTTGCTACTGCCAGTTGAGTCTAAGACCACATTGGCAGCAGTACCTGCTGTGTCCGAACAGTGAAACTACATACATAACAAACACTCTCACAGTAGGATAGTTTATACAGGGGATTATTCATTTGAAAACACTCGTTAGGTGAACACATTTTCACAGGTATTCTTTACGCCAACAGTTTTTGGAGCAAGATTTAACGGACTACATCTACCTTATTATGTGGTTTGGTCGCTAACCCTCCACAAATAACTCGGTTACTCTTAACGTTTATTTGTACAGTTGTAACAGCACCATTAAGAATACTAGCATTAGTTTTTTTTTTTGCTGAACTTGTAATTAAATCCTGTTCCGTCAGTTCCATGTTTCTGGGGTTTTTTTTTTCATTCGTTCTATATGCAACGAGCAACCGTTTTTCTACCTTTCTCACTGTTCTGTGTGCTTGCATCCTGTGGTCAGCATCTCTGGATTATAACAGTTGTACAGCTATAAATAAAGCCACAGACGCTTTCATTAAGAAAGATTCCTAGTACAAATGTTACGGTTGTTGTTTTTTTTATTAATTAGTCAACATGGCTACTAGATACTAGATGATTTTAACCTTCAGATATAATTGGCACTGTTCACTATTCCTAACAGACGACAGTTCAGAGTCCACTATAAAATATAGTTGGACTCTCATAAATCTCACAGAACACAAATGTTAGTGAAACAGATATGGTGCAGTCTAGTTCAAACACTCCATGAGAAGTTTGTTTACTTTTACTTCTGCCTGAGACAGACATGAACTCAACATAAACTGAAATTGCTTTCATGTTCTCGTGGCTTCACTGAGCCAAAGAAACATGTTTACACCTTACAGATTACCCTGTTACGCCTTCGTCCGTACCCTCAAGGGAAATGTGGTCAAGTGAAAGTCATCCATTTATTTACTCACACGGTTCTTTAGAGAACAGGCGAAAATACCCACAAGCCCCCAGTCATGTATGATTGAACAATACTCTCCAGGCAGCCACATGAAACCTGAACACAGTTAGGTAAAGATTTGCCGATTACCGTTAGGCAGGACCAAGGCTGCTGGCAAAAGGCAGATTTTTACAACACACAGCGCCCTCTAAAACATCTGGTGGTCTGGCAGTACTAACCCAGCGGCCCCGGGGTCAACCTACAGCCCTGCGCCAGTTTCCTGAAAATTCCCAGTTAGTGCTCCATGTTTACTTTTCTCATACCCAAAGACTGCCACAAAAAGCTCATTACCAAAGCAAACAAATCTTCTGATGTATCCAGCATATCGGGTATGAGCACCTGCTCCTGTGCACCTGTCACTACACCAGAGATTATTTTACACTGTTTACATTATTTCTTCATTGTTATTGTCCCATTTGCTGAACACAACAGCTTATTTGAATAATCTGTACACCACATGGACTTTTGTTGTCCTGCTCCACCAATCAAATGGCACCACTTGCGAAAGGCCCGAGCCAAAAGCCCAACATGTCTTTCTAAAGTGCTTCCTAAACAATAGCTCCGCCTTCGCCTGCGGTGTTCCATTACGCGAGCGGAATTGGATACGGCGAACAGCTGGAGAGAGGAGGCGGAGCAAAGCCTGCCGCTGGTGGAGGGATCGGGCGGAGGTTCGTCGGAACGACGGAAAAGGTAAAGCCGGGGGGCCGGTGCTTTCGGCCGGGCCCGCAGTGATGAAGTCATGCTCTGCTCTCCGGCAGTGCAGTGTTGACCCATTACAAGGTGAAATCTGACACAGACGGGTGTATTAATAGGATTCTGCAGTACCACCGGCTGCACACGTGGCCTCAGTTTCGCTCTTAACGGAGCCTGTCTGAAACAATGGACATCATTAGTCTCTTTCTAGGGTATTGGATTTTCTGTTATTGACTTTTCAATTTTCTTAGGTTTCACACCTTGGATATTATGTGGGGAGGCAGTGTTTTTTTCAAATAACAATTTTAGAGATCAGTAATGAGTTCTTTAGCTTGGAGAGAACAGAGTGTAGTATCTATAATTGGGTGAAATATATTCCGTTCTTGTATGAAGAAATTTGTTTGAGGTGCAAGATAGAGGTTATTTAAAGTCATGATAATCAGACCAAGTGAAGAGCAGTGCAATGCATTCTGGGAAGTAACTGACATATGATTTATTTTATTTCATTGTATTCCAATTAATTAAACATTCAAATCCATATACACTAAAATAGAGAATGTGAAATGCATACAGCTATTCTTTTACAATAAAGCTCACATCTTTAGTGCTATAACCATAAAATATAAATCTAGAAATACACAAAGGGTGTAATATACCATAGTTACGCATAGTAGACTATAGCCAGATGTATTTATATGTCTAACAGTAAACATACATAGCACATTATTCTGGATGTGTATGTCAGGCATGATGTCATGATGAAACTCTTACACCACCTCAGAACATTTCCCTGTCAATCCTTTAGATTTAAGATTTAAGCAGTTTTTGCATTTCAGTTCAGCCTCCGTCTCCTCCCCACTCACAGAAGGCAACTTGAGAAAATGGAACGCAGTGAGGGGAGCTCACAAGTGAGGCATCTTTGGACAGATCTGACTGTGAACAAGTTCATCTCAACAGTGATGGTGAATAAGGCCGTGGAAACTTTGTGGGATAGACTGGAGACTGACTGTGTGTCTGTGAGTCAGACTGGAAGGACACTGTGGGCCTTCAGCCATATATTCAGTTGTACATGAACTCTGGTCAAGATAACACCGGTCAAGAATAAAGTTTGATTCTTGCAAAAACAATACCAGTTTTATTATGTATTTTGGCACACGGTATCCAAATGTGCTTTTAGAATTGTTCTGTCATGCAGTTTTGTTGTTCCAGTTATATATATGTTATTTATAGTATGGACAAGTGCTACCAAAGCAAAGTGGAGCCACTCTGTGTGGGCAGACAGTGTCTCCACTGGACACTGGACTGGACTGGACTGGACACTGAACAGAGATATTCTTTGAGGCCAAGTATACGCCAAAATTATTATACATTTTTGTACATATTTTAAGGATAATATATAATTAATACACAATCATTTAATTGTCGTGTTACTTAAAAACTGCATGTGATAGAAACAAATTCAAAAACAGTGAATTATGTTCTTGTCCAGTTCTCTCAGAAGCTCCCACAGTGCTTTCCTCCCCTAATAAGACATTCCAAGTGCATCCCTAAAGGACCTACAGGATCTTCTGAAGAAGAAGTAAAAGGGGTTTCCTTCAGGTCTGCAGATAAGGTAGAGATCAAGCGGGTAGAGGCAGATGATCATGATGAAGCAGCTTCAGGGAGGAAGCAGGGCCAGGATACAGGAAACAGTTTGTAGCAAAAGCTGCAACAGATCAATATGAAGCAGGTTGAGAAAAGAAGAATATCACTGGGTAAAAACAGGCTGGAAACCCAATGGTAGAAGAAAACGTATTCAGGGCTGATAAGCATAATCTTATTTCACTCCCAAACACCTGAGGGAGCTACAGGAGATCCTTTGTGCTGTCCATGAAGGAGTCGCTTTAATCATCGTTAAACCCCAACTTTCTTCATCGTCCTGCACCCCTTGGGACCACCTCAGCCCAGCATTCTCCATCCAGCTTGTTTCTATTGAACAGGTAACAAGAACAACTGGAAAATTCAGCACAGGCAAGGGCTTCGGAAGATGTCTTTTGCGCTCCTGGTGCAAACAACATGGCACCTCAGGACCCTAAAGAACGATAATAAGAAGAAAACTTTATGAAGACATTTGAGAAGCTGGACCTGGAACAACACCGTTCCATTGTTATAGACCATCTGGCTCTTGTTCAGTCGCCCTACCAGGCACGCATAGGTGTGGATGGTGCTTTTATCAGCATACCCCACAGAGCCTGCTCACACCTGGACAATAGGTATGGCACCCGGTGCCATAGTAAGGAGGATGTCCTTTGATTTCTCTGCCTGTCTGACCCAGATATTAGCTCAGAGTGATGACCCTTTGTCTCTTGGATAATGAGCTATATAACCAACAGGCTTCAGCCCGTGAGGTTTCAGGTCTGTGTGTCAGCGAGTAATTCTAGGGCACCCCAGGGAGCTATCTCATCTCCCCTCCCCCCCCACCCCCCACCTACCCACTATAGACCAGATTTCCAATACAACATGAGCATAACCCTCCATAATAAGTTCTTGTTTTGATGGCTCTGAATTCTGGAGGGCATGGACAATGGAAATGAGCCCGAATGCAAGGAGCTGGTGGAGGAATTTCATCTGTGGTGTATGTAAAATAACCCGTAGCTAAACATCAGCAGCAAAAAGCAACTGCTAATGGATTTCTGGTGCATTAGTGAGTATTTGTGACCACCCACCATCCAAGAGCAGGATGAGGAGATGCTACAGATGTAGATAGTTACAGGAGTTACAGAAATTAACCGTAGTTGAGCTTCAACTGGAACTGACTGACATCAGTGATGCATCAGTCCAGATCCTGCCAGTGCATTGGGTCGCTGGGGTAATTCTAATAAGTCTGTGGTGGTCAATGGTCTCTCCTATGTTATGGCCTGCTGGGAAAACAACTTGATTAGAGCGCCATCAACACAGGACTAATCCTGCACCCACTAGAGCCAGTGATAGATAGTTGGACAGTGGCAGAACTGGAGAACGACTCGAGCAGTTCTGTCCAATACTGACTGTGGTGTGATGTCCTAGAGTGTTTTCAGGAACCGGCTCATTTCACCATAGTTTCCCAGGAGTGTTACTGGGAATTGGTTTTGCCAGCTGCTGTTAGGTTCCACAATACCTCTTCCTGGCTTACCTTCTTGAGCCCAGCCTCTCAGAAGATTTAATTAGCCTGTGTATGGGTTCATAATGTTTACAAGGGCAGAAACAGTGGGTGGTCACATCAATATCAATTTTAATATCAATACCGAGATCAATATCATATTAATCACTTCAGTAACAAGCAGGACATTTTTTGCGTATTTGTGATTTACTCATATTACAGTCTGTCTATTACCTTTTCATCTCTGTTGTTTATGTGTACACTACCAGAGTCACACTGTGGTTTTGTTCGATGTTTTCCAATCTGATTGTCACAGTCTCTTTATGTAAATATGCCCTGCGAATGCTGAAATTAAATCTATAATCTTGACAGATTTCAGTCTGTTTGCTCTCAAATGTGATTATTTACCTTTAAATGGATGCTAGGATTTTGCACAAAACCATTGGTACATACTTTGGATCGTTAATAAAGTGGAAAACAAACTGATTTGCAAACTGTCATGATAGTGTACAACAGTTACTGTCTAGGTTTACTACAAATAATCAAATAAATTTGGTCATATTTTGTTCATCCCACTGTCTACAAATGTCAATTCCACTTTTTTTTCATGCTATCTTCTATGAATCCTCGACCTAGCCAGTTCTTCATAGAGTTTGCTTCATCAAATTAAGCCCAGATACATCCAGATGATTTCAGAGTTTATTACAGAAGGAGGCACATACATATTTTATAACTTTTTTGTATGTATCTATTGAATTAATACAGGGGATTTGTCTGATTGAACTAAATGGATGAGGTATAAGACAAAAAAATTGGTTATGGGTCTCAACCTCCAGAAGAACACAATCCTTTTTCATGAGTATTTTAAACTCTCTGGTGAGCTTTGCCATGCATACACATCTATATCTTTGGTTCTATCTTGAACGTTTTGAACATTTACAAAAATATTCGTTTTACTTTCCCCTCTACTTGGTTACATTTCCTGTTGTCTTTCTAGTTTCAGGATCTTTAGTAGGAAATTACTACAACTACACCACAGTAGTTACTACAATATACTACCCTTGTTTAGAGGCGGCAAAGTTTCTTAAATGTTAAGAAGTTTTTTAAACGTTTTTCAAACGTTCTGGTAAGACCTCATCTGTTCTTTTCCGAGGTCTGGTGACCCTTAGGAAGCCTTTTGCTCATTTAAGAAGAGCTTCCTTTCAGCTTGGAGGACCTGCCTATCACCCTTAAGTCGGCCCCTTCTTACACATTATGTTGTTGTGAACGTTATTAACTTGTGCCGTTAACACATTTAATGATTTTCATTAAATTTGACAGCGTTCCCTTGCCTAGAGTGAGACTCAGCTCATTTGGGTAAAAAAAAATTAATAAATAAAAAATAAATGAGGAGTGAAGATTTCGTGTATGACGGCCGCCAACGGCAGACCTCACCGAGCTCGTCACTTACTGAAAGTGACACCATAAAGAAAGCTCAGTTTACTGATTTATAATGAGATGGACAAAGAAGAAATGTGTGTGTGTGTGTGTGTGTGTGCGCACGTGCCTGCAAGCATGCGCATGTGCGTCTGCGTGGGAGTGTGTGCATGGACAAAGAGGTGTTTGTGCTTCATTCGGGAGCTCGCGGCTCGGTCCAGCGTGAATCAGAGAAACTGCGGGTCTGCAGGTGATGCATTCGTGACTCTGCACCCATGATTAAGGAGAATCTGGACGGGGGGGGGGGCTGGACTGCACATGGGACTCTGGGTGAGAACGTGGCGTTTATACCTCACTGTGAACACGATGCCAAGCTCGAAAGTTCCAATGGCGTCCTCGGAATTGTGCGTCACTTCCTGGTTTGTCACAATACAGACCGGTCACGTTTGTTACCCCTTTACAAGGACGTATATTCAGTATATTTGATGTCCTCCAAAGCTGACACCCTCGTGTATTAACCACTGTTAAGTCAGATTTCCTCTGAAGAGATGTCAGAGAGCACGGTTGGCACGAAACTGAGCATTAGACATCTATAAACATCAGCCTTTTTTTTAATATATATATATACACAAAAATAGCTCTCGTTAACTCTGACGTGTGACGTATGGGCAGGCAGTTTCATTTGCACTCAAATAGCTTGAATTAGGCACATTACAGGAAGCGGGAATGTTCATTAAAGGGGCGGCTTAAAGGAGGCTTATGTGTCGCTTCTGTGTCCTTTCCAGGTTAGTACACTTCTTGAGGGTCGATGTCCTTGTAGGATGCCATTCGAAACTGCACTTGTACATGTCGCTAAAGAACATTAATACTTTTCTTACCCTTTGCCTCCCCCCCCCCTCTTTGTTCCTTTATTTTAATTCTTCTCTCTGTATATTATTTATGATATATATGATATATAATATATTCATGCCTTACTTCAGTCGTGTTTAGAAAAAGCGGATTAGCAATAAAAGCCATATGAAGTAAATGGCTCATATTTCCTCACCAGAAAAACCCAAAAGACCTTGTAGGTTTTGTACTCAGACATGTTAGCCTACCTCGGACAACATTAGGTGGGAGTAACAAACTAATGAAATCTTTAGTGCAGACCTCACTCTCAAGCTCTGTGACACAACGTGCAAAGCAACGTGCAACGTGCAAAAAAAAAACACAAACCAAAAAACCCCCAACAACCTTCAAACCAAAATTTGATCATATTAACAGAAAAACTACATTTATATTTACATACCAGAGACTTTTATGCATTAATAATTCTACCGTTTAGAATTGAGCGCTGTGTAAAATCTGTATCTAATTCCTCTGTTATCCTATGTATTATTTCACATTTATTTGGTCTTCCATCTTTGGAAAGCTCAAAAAAGAAAATTAACAGCTAGTCTGTTTACAAAGCTAGCAGCTACTCTGTTTACAAAGCTAGCAGATGCTCTGCAGAGCAATCCTCAGCGGAGGTGCAGTCGTACTGAAGCTAATTCATGGAAAGCATTCATCACTGGACTGCAGCTTGCCTAATAACAATAGAAAGACATTTGGCCCGTGCTGCGAGTGAGAGCACTCACAGGGATCTGGACCACCCACTGAAGCACGAGAGAAACACATATGTTAACAGACACAAGAGAAAAGTTTCCACTGGACTGTATTTAAGCGAGGACTGTCATTTCATAACAACACGCGATGTTTCTGCTCGCGCCATTGGTCTGCTGCTATGTCTGACGGCTACTTTTCGACGGGCCTGTTACTGCTGCCAGAAAGCAGCCTGCGATGCTGCACATTTAACTCCTGTAGGTTATCTAAATAAATAGATTTAATGGGAAGACTGTTGTTGAGTGTAGAAAACAGAGCCTGTGACTAATCTTTTTTATTTTTTTTACAAACAGGATTCCATGTAAAAGATTCAGTTGATTATGTATTTTTTTATGTTGGTCTCATAATGTTAAATGTCGTATGGGAGGCTATGCTAATATATAGGCCATAAGGTCTTCTGTTCTCAAAGCATATTATCAATATTAATTAATATTATTACCAAAATATTATAATATAAATACCATGGGGTAACATGATTTATTTTAAATATGATGTTTAAATAATATGAATAAATAACATGCATAAACAAATATTATGAATAAAACATTTAAATATGTATTAAAATTGAAATAGTTTATAAAATAGTTCATTGGTTTTTTTTAAAAAACATTTACTGGATATGTCTCCTTATGTATTTGTGAAGCCTGTTACTTCTGGCCCTTTTTTTGTGCGAATATTTTCCCTTCAAGTTGCGAGGTGAAACACGTGATTTTGTTGCAGGAAGTGAAGTGAAGATGGCGGCCTCTACAGCGCTGCTAACCGAATCTGTGCTTGGCTGGTCAATTTTTACCGTTGTATTGCTGGTAAGTCAGGCGTCTTTGTGGATGAGACAGTATTTTGCGTGTGTTTAGGTTCTTCGTTGTCTGTGGATTTCCGAAACAAAACGCTGTCATGGATCCTTAAAGTTTTGATTAGCTCAACAAGCTAACATGCTAGAGTTTACATTAATAACAAATAGGCTTGTTCCTCCCACATTTAGCTACCTTGTTTATTTTTGGGTTGACAGTGCAACGAAAACGTGTGATATGTTTCCCTTGTGGCAAGCCAAGTGTAAACCTTAGTAAATCATAACTAACTTAGTTAGATTGGGTGGGTTTATATTAGTGTATAGACATTCGCAAGCCAGCTGTTTTATTAGCTAGCTAGCTTTACCTTCTAACTACCCAACAGTGCGATCAGAGACAAATGCAACATTTATCTATTTAGTTCTAGATAGTAAGAGCTATAGTTATAGGCTGTTATACTGAGCAGAACGGTGTGCTGTTTAATCAACGAAATTTCTGATGTACAGATCTTACTTAACATATATTTCTGGGTTTAAAATAGCTGGTTTCGCCCCAAAATGTCAGTACTTGTAATGCAATAATATACATGCCATGTTTTGCGATCAGTACTACTTGATTTCATGCTCCCATCTTGGTCGATCTGAAATCTAAATAGGAACTGAAGTACATTCTTAACTTTTCACAGCGCCTTAATCAGCGCAGGCAACGATCGCTGTTTAACCATGCAGTGTGCCTTTGTTCTTGGTTTATATGCACAGCGCCGGAGCTGAAGTATGTGGGTTTCTTGATTTATCCTGACCGAGAAACGATTTGATCGTAGTGGGTGTTTTTTTTTTTTAAAGTAGTGCCTCCGCATCGCACGGGCCGTGTGCCCTTGCACCTTCGTTCAGTGGTCACCGTTAAATGTCGTCTTTAATGAGATGGGCCTGTTTAGAAGCGCCTATCCCTGTGGAGTCGGCACAATTAACCCAAGTATTCGACTGTGTTCCTGGAAGGAGAGAGAATAACATTTTTAAACGGTATTTGTTGGGTTCGGTCCATGCCCAAAATGCACACGCAGAAAAATAGCTCATAAAGGACCTTTCGAGAGTGTACTTCATCCTCCAGCTATAATACCCTAGCAACACCTCTGAATGCGCTCGTATCCATGAAAGAAAAAAAAAAACACTGCCGTGATAGTGTGGTTGTTGTGTTGAAGATGGACATCCATACGCACACCTCTGGCCAGAAGTGGTTCAGTGGTCAGACATTGACTGGTGGTGAATGGTGTGAAAGATGGTTGATGCAGTGCGCAGTGAACTGTAGTCTTGAAATGTACACCTGTAAAATGAAATATCAAGCACAGCCAGAGCCTGGATGCCATTTAGCGTTTTAGAGGTGCGACAATGTTACAATTTACTGTAATCAGTCAGTAAATTTGTCAAATATTTAGCTTTGTGTTCATTATAAAATATATACTAAAAACAAGAAATGCACCCTGAAAAGTACTTCACCAAATGAAAAAGTTTAAACAATAATAATAAAAAATAGACTCTTGGGATTTTATTGGAAAAACAGCTCTGGAGGGGTGTAACCTGTCACTTTGGGACTTATTGTGATATAAAAATATAGCAGTTTTTATTATAATGTGAAGCTATATTATTATTGCTTCTGAGTTTTATACTGCAGTATTTCACTATAAAGGTGTTATTTCTAATGCCTTCATGAATAAGCCAACATTTCATGTTACCATTTAAAAATATTTGCATTTCAGAATCTTTTATTGCCTCATTTGCTTTCCTCACTAAATTTAAAGAACGTTCTCCTTGTACATGTAAATGTTTTAAGTCCTGTTTACTTGTCAACCTCCAGGTAATTCTGGCCTTCTGCTGGGTGTATATTCGGAAGTACCAGAGTCGTCAGGAGAGTGAAGTCATCTCCACCATTACGGCGATATGTGCTCTGGCCGTTGCCCTGATCACGTCTGCTCTCCTCCCGGTGGATATCTTTCTAGTGTCCTTCATGAAACACCCAAACGGCACGTACAAGGTATCGACATTTTTGCGAATAACTTCAACATCTCGAGCCTCGTTGAGCGCCGAGTGCCTGTTGACCTTTCTGCTCAAACTCACATTATGTGATGGCTTCCAGTACACTTTTGAAGTTCTGAGGTACAGGGCAGTGGAATGTAATGGTTTGAGTCTTTAACTGCTACCATAGAGACCGTTAGCTGTTGTTATGCGAGTCTTTCGGGTACTTGGGTCTTAAATAGCACATGCTATCAATGCACTTAATCTGCCGCTCATGTTCTACTGCATGGTGTTAAAAATTATATTCATGTGTGGCAAGTCTTTAAACAAACAAAGAAATCCAGAAAACTCTTGTTTTGTTTTGCCTTTATTTTAGTCAGTCGAAGTAGAGATATTGTTCACTTCTAGAAGTCCAGCTAAAATCTGTAAAATTCCTAAAAAGTCCTAGTCAACAAACAAGAAAAAAACAAACCAAAAAAACCCCACCTAACGGGTTTAACTTACAAGTAGAACTTTACTTGGACTCGGGTGTGTGTGTGTGTGTGTGTGTGTGTGTGTGTGTGTGTGTGTGTGTGTGTGTGTGTGTGTGTGTGTGTGTG
>JAOXYF010000006.1:14846616-14863644 GCA_028565775.1 Sternarchorhynchus goeldii
CCCCCGTGCTGCATACGCGCCACGTGTACCTACTCCACGAGCTCCTAATGTCTGTGTACTGTTGGAGAATGTTCACTTATAAGATAAGGCTCGATTTGCACTGAGGTGTCTCCTGAGAAAAGTGTGCAGATGGTGGTGGGGTGCAGAAGACGAGAGGGTGGAAGCATTCTTCATGTCACGGGCGAAGGTGTGGTCAGGCTTTGCCCAGGTGCCCGCCCACCCACTACCCAACTGCGAGGCTCCTGAAAGATTCACAAGCGGTGCATTGTACTCCCCCACCCCCCAATACTTTTATCACGGAGCAACTTGGAACCATAAACAAACAAACAGACAAACACAAAGTGCACAGGGGGAGCACGGCGGCCAGCTGGCATCGGGGAAATTGCAACGAGTGCGTCACGAACAAGAGTGGAATGGCTTCGTGAAAACACCTTTTGATCAAGTGAATCGCTGGATAAGAGGGTCACGTGATTAATCCTTTGCAGGAAAAAAAAAAAAAAAAGAATAAAAAATAATTAAAAAAAACAACAACATAAAAGAGATTCGACGAGCGTTTGAACAGCTGCTGAAGATCGCCTTTCTTCTGCCGTTTTGGCTTCGCAAAACAATAACGATAACGGTTTTCAGCGTATTTAGCCTTTGTTTGGATGCGTTTCCCCTTTCACTCTCCCCTCGCAGCCTTCGCCACTCCCTGCCAAATGCCCCAAAGGCGCTGGGCTAATACGTTAAAAGCCTCCCCGCTCAGGAAACAATGCGATTCATTTCATCTATCAGTGCTTCTCAAGTCAAATCAATTATCATACAAAAACATATGCCCGCATTTTGGTAGAGCGGTTTAAACGGTTTCCATGGTTGTAGAGAGGATTTTATTTATTTATTTATGGTTTCTAACCAACGCGCCATTATTGGGGAGTGAAAATGCATCGTGCCCTTCGGGGAATAACTTTATTTGCAGTATCAGTAGTTTAGTAGTGTACTACTTTTGGAGCAGTATTGAAATTTATTTTTTTTTTATGTCAAAGTAATAAACCTTAAGCACCTGCCAACACCAAATATGAATGCATGGAGTGGCCCATTTTAAAGAATGTTATGATTATATCAGTTAGCCCTGGATTGTAAATTTCAAGTAAAACAAGCCACAGTTAGATCGCAGTACTGCAGTAGGATATTTCACCGATACTCCATCCTTGCAAAAGGTGAAAGGGCATCTGTACATAGGGCACCTGCCGTTGTCAAGCACTGGTACTTGCTACTACCAGAGGGAAAATAAAGACTCAAGACGCTGTGACTCAAGAGTAATGTGTGAACATTTGGCAGTAAACATTTTACCGGTCTTTGCGTTAACCCAACCTCACTGTACCCAGATATTTCTAGGGTCCATCCGTCAGTAAAGACACGTGCAGTTTCAGACTATTGCAGGTTATCACTCTTAACCTCCATCCCTTGGTCTCGTGAATGGATGTGCCGTCTATTCCTGCGTTATCGGTCTGCCAGCGATTTTTTTTTTTTTAAATCTAATTTGTCTGCGTAAAATAGCCTGTAATCGGGTTTCAGAAGAACAAGCCCCTTAGTTACAATCCTTGACATTACTCGTACGGCGTCTCGGAGTTGTGAAGAATGGAGGTGATGCGGGCGTGCAATTTGCAAGGTCGCGCCGGGTGAGCCTCTCGAAAGCTGAGACGTGCCAGATGACTCTGCGCAGCAAAAAAAAATGGAATAATGGGAAGGGGGGGGGGGGGGTGAACTAATCATTTCGTGCCATCTCTCCCACTCTCCTTCATAATCAGCTGTTCTTACCAGATGAGAGCTGGGGGACCGTTTGCCTGGAGCACTTGAGAAAACGTAGGACTTTCAGAGAAGTCAATCTCGGGTCTTGGGCTCTGCCGCCTGCCGAAGCGACTACACACGAATACGACTGTACTTATACGCTGCCTAATCAGACGGCCATACTTCAAAGATATTTTAGGATGTTAAACCTGCAGCTCCCGTTTCCTTTTAACAATAAGAGATCAAAATAAAGAGATGATGGAGAGATGAGGTTTATCCTGAAACATTGCCGAGTGCTGCCAGGTGATCCTCGTCCCATTGCTGTTCTCTGGCTTTAACGGTACAGTATAAACAAATGCTGCCAAAGTGAAAGTCAAATGGGGTGAACTAAAAGTTGGTATAGCCAGATAGCATTAGCGTTATCTGCCTGCAGTATTTCAGGATATATTTATTCAGAATAGATTTTTAGCCCAGATCAGGCATGCTTTGTGTGACTGGCCTGAACTGGGGAATAAGTAAACATGGTATAACAAACACTGGAACCACAGTGTGTAATGACTGACGATTTATATTGTTATGTACATTTATTATTATTTTGTCAGACTGGCAACATCGAATCCCAGCATTACCATGGCAACGTTTGTTTAAATTGTTAAACTTGAGACAGAATTTGTCTTCAAGTAGATTTCCATTCCAAGAACAGAAACCCACAAACCTGTTAGCAAATTTCAGATGTGCATCGTTTTAAAATAATTGTTGATGTCTGAGTATTCTTTTAATAGTGCTTATCAGAAGATTATTGCAGTACAGTGTGTATATATAGCTGAATTTTCTTCAGTAGATTAGAAAAAAAAAAGTTTTTCTCTTTTAAGCGAGAACGAATCGGATGCAGTTTAAATAATTCCATAATTCAAATATGCTGACAGACACGGTTTGGCACACGTATTGTGCTGTATACAAGCGACTACATAACATCCAGTAAACACAGAAATCAATAGAGCGGAGCAGTCAGATTAACCGAAATGCCTTCATAGGCTTTAATCAATAGATGTTGAGTTTCATTGCAGCTGTTAGTTTTACGACTGTTGCGCTGTTGTGACTCGCTTCGAAAAAAAACATAAAAATACAGGCAGCAATTGAGTAATTATTTTCTCCCTTTTTTTTAAAAACAGCTCTATACTCCATCATCCTCTTCTGCGTCTTCTTCTGGATTCCATTTGTTTACTTTTACTACGAGGAGAAGGACGAGGACGTCAACAAGTGCTCGGTAAGTCTCCCCGGTCTCTTCTTTTCCCCCTCCCCCCGAGTGAACGTTTTCTTTTATTTCTGAGAGGACCTGCCACTGTTCAGTAAATACAGCACAGCACGAGGACCTGGAGGGACGTGTAAAACCGCCGTCCTGCCTTTCTCGCGCGTAAAACCGGAGCTCATAATCGAATGCTATGGGGAAAGTTAAGCTCGGTTTATTCTAGTTCAACCGAGGGGCCCTACAGATGTATTTAAATGAGTAAGAATCACCTGATTATAGATATGACAGGCTTCCTATATGAACTCCCTCGAGCTGAGACTAGCTCAGCAAAAAAAATTGGACCGTGGCAAAGCATATGGAAAAAGGCCTTTTCTTCTCTAGCAGCGGGCACTCGGGGAAATTTCTAATATTCGTCTCCGATGACAGTACAGTGATGCGCAGATTACATGCCTTCGTCTCTTCTGTAGTGTTGATTTTAGCACTGGGTTTCTTTCTCGCTCACACTCTCTCTCTCTCTCTCTCTCTCCCCCGACCGCTCTATCTCCTTCTCCCTCTCTATCATCAACATCTCAAGAGTCTGACTCGCGCAACCCGAGTCTCACTTGTAGACCCGATCACGAAGGGAGTCCCATTTCCCGAGCAGCTTTTGCTGCAAGCGGCACGAAAACAAACAAACAAACAAACAAAACACAACCCTCGTCTGTCCTACTTTAGCGTATGTTCAACAGGGCTCGCTCTGGCGATTAGCCTCGGAAAACAACCTTTTGGCGCGGAACTCACTGGCTGACCACCAGATAGAGCAGATGCTTTCTTCCGAACGCAACTTCAGTTTCCCCCAATCATCAAAGCAAATTTTGCGCGCGGCATATTGCTTCCTTACTCTATAATTAGCCGTTCGTTCTGATGCGAGAATCACCGCTCACACAGGGGCGTGGAACAAAATTTTCGTTCCCCGGGCACATTAGTGCACCACTCCCCCCTCCAAAGAAAATAAATGAAATATATTAACGGTTTACTGTCTTCAGTGAAACTGCACAGCAAAAAGTTACTCGGAAGTCGGGGCACCCATTAACTACCTACTACTGGCGGACTCGACCGTCTCGTGTCTTGAGCTGCATCAGAAAAGGAGGGTGCGCGCGCGTTTTCTCCTTCAGTGACTGTCGACGCTTCTGGAACTGGCGGTGTGCGTTTTGCATCCTACCTGCCAAGCTTAGACTAACTTTATTGGGTTGTGATAACCGAAACACCGTGCGCTACGTTAGCTGCGCCGAATAAAATCTTGTTTCTCTTCAATAACTTGTGATTGTTACAAGCGAATATAGCTAGATAGCTTAGCATACGACACTACAACTGGTTGGCACCTCAGGTCACACACTTTTTTCCCCGGACGCCCCCCCCCCTCCTTTCATTTCAGAAATTTAGATTTTTGGTTTTAAAGTTTACCAGGCAGACAGTCACTAACTGTTCTATTGCACAAAATCCTATGATAAATGTGAATGCCTTTAATGAATTAATTCGGTTTAATGGTTCTCCATTAAATGTACACCGATTCTCCTGCCTGACATTTTTGTAGATTTGTATACACTATATGTCTTGATTTGTATGTATTGATTCTGTTAATTCCCCCCCCCCACACAAAATGCCGAGTTCTTATTGCGAAGACCAAAAATATAGTCTGCTTTAACGTGAGATTAACAAATGATTTAGAACGCCACCAGTAATGAAATAACAGTAAAATAAAATTTAAAAAAGTTATTAAAAAAACCTATAAAATCTGCTTTTTAAAATGGGGTTTTAGAGTAGTAGGACATTTTTATGGCCTTTTTTATTGGGGTTATCGTTGCTTATTACATTTTAGTGATTTGGCATTTATTTTTTTTCCCCCTCCTTGTTCACTTAGATGCTAAATTTTGATGTTATTTCAAAAGGTATTGATGTGTGGCTAAACTGCATTTTCGTCCATGTGTTTTACTGTGCGAGTACTGGTAATAAACGTGTGACCGTTCGCTGTACCTGAGAATACTCTGGACAAGAAGAAAAAAAAACTAACCAAACCGTAAACAACCGCAGTGCCATTTTGTGAACAGGGCTGATAAATACGCCCCCCTTCGTTATCCCTCCTGTGCATCCGTAACGCGGAATCCCGTTGTCCGCACTGTGACCCTACGTCTCGGCTCAAGCAAATGTTGTTATTGCTTGACTGAATGCCAATTCATTTCCTTTTCTCATTACAGCAAGTGAAAAATGCCTCAAAGTACACGATCGGATTTGTCATCATCTGCGCTGCGCTGCTTTTAATTGGGTAAGTGCCGTGTTAACTGGTATGTCTCACTCCTATTTGGGAATTTCATTTTCAACATCCACCCCCCCCCCCCCACATACTGAATGTTTTTATTTTTTCTCAACAAGAATATTGTTCATTGAAATCCAATTTTACCTCATCGTTTAAACAAAAATCGCTGTACATAGCCAGAGCGCTAAAAGCCACTCCAAAAAGTTGCTGTATAACTGAAATGCGTGGGTGTTGGAGCTCATGAGGAAGTATGCACGACGATTCGCACCATCGCTGCTACACCTGACTTTTGCGGCTTCCAGATTTGGTTTTATCCACATTCTACATTTAAAATGGCCGGGTGTTACCCTTCACTTCCATACGTCTTGAGAAGGTCTTTAGAGTTGCACTGTACGTTCTTCTAAAAAGTTTTTTACAAAGTTTTTGTTCGTTTGTTTGGCCCTTGTATTTTGTGCTCTTTATTTTTTTAAGTTACCATGTTCCCTGTTCCAGTTGACCTCAAGTTGACATAACTGCTCTACACCTGTTGGACTTGGAGATGCGTAAGACTTCTAGAGGCTCACGCCCTGAGCTAACAGTCTTTCTCCTAGCTGGAGTCACGGCGGGTCGTCCCGTTCTTTGTTAAGGAAGCCGAACGCACGGCTCCATCTACAGATCTATTGTGACCGCGCTACGCCTGCATGTCCCCGTTTAACCCCAGGTTTCCTCGCGCATTCATTAAAAACATAATGGATTTCCCTTTCCCACACTTTGAGAGCGACATGCGTGCTCCTCAGGTCATGCAATTTAATGTTCTTTCAACCATTAAATGGTGCTCTCTTAGGATGAGATACCTTGATCAGAGGATTGGAAGGGGGGGGAGGGGTGTAAAGAGAGAAAGAGACATGTGACATGGTCTAATTTAAAAGTCAAGATGGCCGATGTGGATAGAAGCAATTTGGTCTCCATTTTTCCTTCTGAGGCAGCTTCCTTCACTGCCCCCCCCCATTTTTTTTGTGGGCGGGGACTGTAAGGACATAATGGCTTTTTTCCTCCATCGGCGCCAGCCGGAGACACCGACACCCTGCCTCCGGCTGTTGGACACCGGTCCGGTCGCTCTGGACTCTGGAGGTCCGTTCGGCGGGAAACGCTTCGCTCTTGCTGAGGGTTGCGGAGGGCTTTAGAGAGGTTCTGATGCCCGAGAGGAAATGTTCGGGGCAAATGGTTCACAAAACTGTGGCTGCAGTACTGTAGTATAATATTGTCCTGGAAGAGGCTGTCGATGCTGAGGAGTGCTGCGAATCTGCACTCAGTCCTGTGGAAATGTGTTTATCTTGTTATTAGTATTATTTAGAAGCATTACAAAGCCCTAGGTGACTGAATACCCACCCACCACCACCACCACCACCCTATTCTCTTATTTTTCTCCACATTTCCCTCTCACTAACCAGTTACTAATTTAGACGCAAGTGTCGTTTTGAGTGGCATTTTCGCTAATTAACCTGGTGTTGGTTCCTAACTGTTGTTAAGCTACGTAACAAATAAGCAGGAGCAGTCTGCAACAGTCAGGGTGGATGACATGCTGTTCCTGTTCCTGTCCTTTTAACAAGAGACGATCAGAGCAGAGAAGTAGTTTGTGCACCCTGAAGCCACTGAGAAGGCCTTCTGTCCAGGGGGCCGGTTCATCAAAACACGCCTCTGTTTCCCGGGAGGGCGGACGGGAGTTTTCTCCATCTTGCATGCTTTCGTTGTACCCGTTTTCTGACGCCGCAGATGTTGGTGCCACGCTGCCCGTGGACGTCTTTGAGCCCTGGACGCGCAAAGATGTCGTGTCCTGCACGGGCTTTTTGGGCGGTAGATCCGAAACGAACATAAACTGTACGATGTGCAGTTTTACTGAAGCTGGGCCACTTGAGCTGGCTGTATTCTGGTTTGAGTATCATATGTGGTCTGTGAAAAAGCTCAGAGATGGGATGTAAGTGTTTAAATAGTGTTCAGTGATCTTTATTGGTTCGGTAACAGTATTACAGTAGGGCTAATATGATGGGCTAGATTAGCTAGTGCTAAATATGTTTTCCTATTGGAAATGTCTTTATTAATAGCGTTAATAACATCTGCATTAATGTGTTGTGAAGAATGCTGCATTTAATTAATTGTCTCTGGGAAAGGCTGAACCCATTCTGAATGCGTTTGTTAGCACTTGTGGGTACGTTGTTGAGATGAGTACTTTTTACTTCCTGATATATATATCCCCCCTCCCCCTTCAAGTGTATTAGTCATCACTGTTCAGTCAGTCAGTAATGACGAATCACTAATAGCCTATTTCATCTCCATCACAGGGCGTTTGTTCCACTGCAGCCTCCACCCAGGCAGAACTCCACCCAGTGGGAGAAGGTGCAGTACCTGTTCGAGGAGCTGGGCAGCAGCGGTAAGCTCCACCCACCTCGTCACACGATCACACGAGCGTCGCCCCTCGTCAGCCAATCCTGCGCAACAACCCCCCCCCCTCCCCGCCTTCCCCTACATCTGACAGCTCCGCTCGCCGCTGCGTGAACCCGACCGAGAAAAGCCACTCGCTGATAACGGGGCGGGCGACGGAGGTGACGGGGCGACATTTAGCCTCGTCAGTGTCGGCGGCGCCTCGTTACGCCGCGACACGGTTGACGTTTCAGTCACGGCCCCCCTGTCCTCCCAGTGAAGGTTTCCACCCGCTATGTTTATCCACAAGTGAATGTTCCTGGGTTTTTTTTTCTTTCTCTTTATGCCGTTGGTCCTATTTTTGTGTTTGGTCTTGTTCCGATTTCCCTTTCGGAGGGAAGCTTTTTTATTGCGTTTCCGCGGGTACAAGGTCATTCTTGTCGCGCGTGACGGGACAGTAGATGTTGAGCGTGGGTGATCCCTCGGATCCCCTCGGGCGGCAGTTAACACCTGGAGATCTATGTCACCGTATCCGTCTGCATCGCTTGGCTCCGCCCCATTTTGACACTTCTCTTGCGTCTTCCTACCCGCCTCCAGTTTTAATTGTGGAAGAGAAGGAGCCGTCATTTTCCTTCCAGTTTTTTTTTTAAATTCTCTGATCCAGTTGGGAGGTTCGTTGAAGGGGGTTGCCTGGCCAACCGTCTCCTTGCCAACTCTTCATTTAGGCCGAGCTGCCTCAGTCCAGCTACTGCAGTCTCCAGCCCTCCAACCCCCCCAAACCTCTTTCAAGGAAACGTACGTCAACGGCCCGACTTGCAGGAGTCTGATTACCACCCTTGGGATCTTGGAGCTGAGCTGGTTGGGTTGGGGGGGGCCTGTGGGTGTAGCGCTTCGTTATCCGAGGTGCCTCCGTGGTCAGCTTGGCCGTGTTTGGTCGAATCTCCTGCCGACCTCGAGCAGACCGAGCTCGTCTACTTCGAGGGCTCAACTTCCATGTCCTTACCCCCAGCCCCCATGTCGATGAGGTGGTGGTGGTGGGGGTGGGGGGGTAGTTAGAAATATGAGTGACAGGTCTTGTGACGCGTCTTTGCCGCAGTTTGTGGCGGAAGCCGATTGGCCGAAGGCTGACCTTGGTCGCCTGCCGCTCCTTAGAGACCGGCCCGTAGTAACCGAACGTGCACCCCCAATACCCCCCCCCCCCCCTCCCCAAGTGATTCCCTGTTGCGGGGAAAGCCCAACCTACGATGTGAAGAGATTATGAAAATCCCCCCGTTGGTCCGGTTTGATGTCGCACTGCAGCTTCATTAGGGAACTCCGAGTCACCCAGGTTTGAGGCTGAGGGGCGAGGGCTGGAAGGATGGATAAGGAGAGTACCATGACAGAGAGAGAGATGGAGAGAGAGAGAGAGAGAGGGAGGTGGGCGCCCGGATACCATGATACATTGCTGGGAAGGAGCCGGGATCCTTTGCAATTCATTATTCTGCCAGAGCTGAGCTGCGGTTCCCCAGACAGACGGTTCCCGCGCCTGTCCGCCTCTGGCCTCCCGCAGAGTCCCGTCTACAACCTGGGTGAGAAAGAAGCAACCAGGAACAGCCTGATGTAAGCACCAGACAGCCTTGTAGGACTCCTGCGAACCCTGTGTACCCTCCCCGCTCCTTTCATACCCTCATTAACATTTCCATTCTTTGCGCTTTCCATTCTTCCGGGCCCTCGTTTGAAAGACCTCGCAGAGGTCTTCTTCTCGCAGAAGAAAGAAATAAATAACCGATCCACATGCAGACTGTAGCATCCACTTTTTCAGGGCTTACTAAACCCACTCTGCTACCATCAAACTCTCTATTGCTCTTCTGAGTCAGACACCCCCCCCCCCACCCACCCACCCACCCAAACCGAAATCTCCCAGATTGAGTTTAGTGGCCCAGGCACTTATCTGCACAGAGCTATCATCTCTCGCTCGGTGTGGTGGAGAGGTGCGGCTAAGAGCTGGCTTAATAAACATCTCCCAGTGCCAGTCAGCTCGGCAGCCCCCCGGGGGACTCCAGGCACAGCGAGATAAGGGCCACCCCACCCCCACAACGACATACGCCCGGGAAAACCTGCCGCCTCAAAATCCCCTTCTGATAAGGAAGCACAATGCACCTGCCCCCGTCTCACCCTCCACCCTCCACCCGCGAAATCTTCGGCCGGGGTGAAAACGGGTCGGCGGGCACCGTGGCAGCGAAGGCAGCCGCCCTGCTACGCTTGGCATCGCGAGCCGCGCCTCTCCACAAAAGCCCGGTGGAGAGGGGAAAAAAAAAAAGATCTCTCATATTCACATGCTAATGTTCAGACTGAAAAGACACCTTTTTCATAGACTTCCAGGCCGCCGCGGTGCGCCGTGGGTCCCGTTATTCATCCCGTTCCTTCCCCATCCCTCCCTTTGACTGCCTTTATGGCTTTCCGTTAAACCGGAATGACCACCGGGCCCTGTGTTTTCGTGCGGGGGAAAAAAAAAAACGAGAAACGAACGCTCGGTGAACGCTCCCGAGAAAACTCCGGAAGGTCCCGCGCTGTAAAAAAACAAAAAAAAAACCCCAAAACAAAACGCTGTAATGGTGTGGGTTTGCTGTATTGGTTGCCCAGCGGTTCGGGACGTTGCCGGGCGGAGGCGTGCGGCGGGTCGGTTGTAGCTCCTCTCTGTAGCTCCACCCGACAGGTGGGGTCGTCACGGGGGAGCTCGGTGACGGTCACCTCCAGTCAATATGCTTCACCTGGCCTCTGATCTGATGGTTGGCGCTATGCCCTCTGTCTGCAGCACAGTGGGGAGCCCGCGAGAAACACCCACTCATACACATCCTGTTCGTCTCTCTCTTCCTCTCTCTCTCTCTCTCTCTCTCTCTCCTTCAGCCTGTCTCTGCACACACACACACACACACTCTCACTCACTCACTATAGTATTGGCCCACAGACCTATGTTGTACTTTCACACAGACTAGTTGTTTGGGAACATTAACATTGTGTTCTGCCTGAAGAAGGAACTCGCTGATGATCTTTTTAGGGTGACCTCATGGTAGAAATAAGAAAATAACACCAAACCAAACAGAACCAGTCAAGAAGGGAAAGAAACGCAGAGTGGTACGGTTTCCGTAGGAGAGACAGCGCTCTGAAGAGCATGAGACCACGGTTCGGCTCCCACCTACTTATGTATGTATTTTCTCTCTCTCTCTCTCTCTCTCTCTCTCTCCCCCCCCGTCTCCAGATGGCCTGGCCGCACTCTCGTTCTCCATCAGCTCCCTGACCTTGATTGGCATGCTGGCAGTAATCACGTACACGGTGAGTACACGGAGCGGGTGGGGGTACGCGGGGGCGGGTGGGGGTACGCGGAGCGGGTGGGGGTGTTCGTCCTGGAGCCACTGCAGCCTCGGTCCGTGCGCTCATGCTATGGTCGTTGGAAAGAGACTTTTCCGTGTTGCTCGACGCGCACAAATAGGGAGGCGGGCAGGTGGAATTCCGGAAGGTTCTGCTCCAGCCTTTAAGCATGAGGGCTCTTGTCACAGCTCTTGAATCACTGGGGTGTCGGGTGGTGCAAAGCAGCCGGCGGTGAAGGTTTCCTTCCACACATTTTTCACTCTCAGTTCAAGCTGCCTTCTGTAAGAGAAATGTACCCCAAATTAGCTCTGACATTTCTTGGTGTAATCAAAGTTTCACCACTTCAGATTGTCTTTTTTTTTAAGCGGTCAGGTGTAAAGAGCTCTTGACCAGCCCTCTCTCTCCCTCTCTCTCTCTCTCTCTCTGGCCCCAGTGTTGTACAGTAGTGTCTCTGAGGTCCCGTCCCTAACAGTCCTGCCTAGAGTGTCCTGGGTAGCCCCTTTGTCTCTGTGATCCTCCTGATTACTGTTCTTGGATTTCGTCCCGCAATTAACACCTGGCCCCGCCCCCCTCCCCCCATCTGACGCCCCGTCTCTCGCCTCTTGCTCGCTTGCACTCGCGCGTCTCGCGCGGCACGTAGCTGCCGGAGAGGGGCGGAGACCTTTAGTAAAACATAAACTTCCTCTCATCTGTTATCTATTTATGTATCCGAGCCCAGACAGCCATTTACAAATGACCGTGTTCGGATCCTTTCAGCGTGCTGTGCTGTCATCCGCTGGCGGTTAAGAGCGGAGGACGCACACACACACACACACACATACACACACCCCAAAAACAACAACAACAAAAACCTCACCCGCTGCCGTAATGCACGCTAATGCTTTCCATTCGTCTTCAACGCCTTCGCGGCCAGCTGGGCTCCGAGTGTTGCCCGAACCGAAGCGGCCAGGCTGGGAGCTGCCTGCCAGGAAAAGACACGCAAGGCGTTTGAAAAATCTCCTTCCCCACACGGCTACCGAAGCTGCATGGAATCTTTAATCCACTCCTTAACCCCCCCCTCATCTCTCTCTCTCTCTCCGTCTGTCTTGGTTATTTGTTTTTAAAAACTATATCTACATGCGTACATCTCGCCTGTCTGACACGGTCAGCTCGCTCTCCCCGTGAGTGAGGAACGCGCTGTAAATAGATTATAATGTAAACACAGCTTCTCTCTGCTCTCTGTCTCAACACGGGCCATTCTGTTGACAGAACCGTCAGACTGGCCCCATTTGCCGGCGCTCATTCCACAAGTCCTGTCCCGCTCGCGTTGTTCTCGTGACAGGTGATTTAACGCACAGGCCTGTGTGTTATTATTACGCTTGATTAACTTAATGGAACGGAAGCGTTCGGGTGCTGGATAGTGCACAATTTATCACTTCTCTCTGTGCCGAAGTGGGGCGGCCACTCTTGATTCAAACAGCTGGCCGGGGTGTAAACTCCGCACAGAGACGCCATGATCCAACGCTTTAAAGTAAATTCAAGAGCAGGGACTCCTAACCCTTTCAGCTTGGACTGACCCCGCCCCTGTGAGGCACATTCGACAAGAGTGTCTGTCTAGGGGAGCCCTTATTTGACGGGCCTTCAAGGCGCCGTATGTCTGAGGCAGAGCGAGGACGGCCTACCGGTCGAAGATCAGCTCGGCTCCCTGAACCGAGACGCTCGTTCTCGCCGGACGTTTCTAGAGACGCGACTAATGCGTCAGTCTGAAGGACTCGACGTCGTAAAATTACACACGCGATTTACTCATCCCATCTTGCGAGTTAACAATGATGCAATTATTCAGAAATGTCACCGTCTAATTTATAAATAAAGAAACCGAAATCAATTACGTGTTCCTCGTTGGCATTTGTGTTCGTTCATTTGTCGGGCGCTTTCATCCGAAACGACTTACAACAGGGGCAGGGTACAACACGAGCGTACAGACGATGTGCTAGGAGACTCGCTACAACTGTCGTTTTCAGCAGGGAATCGGACACAAGTGCGTAAGCCCTGTGGACGAAGAGGTTTTGAACGGGGTGCGGAATATCCGAAAGTTATCAGGGAAATCATTTTTTCGAGCTCTTTCGTCACACACTGCTAACATACGTTAAAGTGCTATTGAGATATTAAGAGGACTGAGGAAATATATCAATAAAAGAAAGCTGTTTAGCTAAAAGATACACAATCGCATGGTGTGAGGACTGCATGATGATGAAACGTCTGGGTTGTGAACCGTTTGTCGAGAACTCTGACAAATCAAACGTCCTACTAGTGCTTGTGACTCATTCATCTCCCCATACGAATACGCTGCATATAAAAAGAAGACGAGCCTGAACGCTTGGATCGCTAAAACCAACGTGAAAGTTTGCTTCAACGCCCAGCGAAGAAAAAACGCCTGCAGAAATGCATTTTCGGCTTCACGGGCTTAAAAGGGTTAACCAAAGGTGGGCTGTAACATGCGCTTAATGTGAGAAGAACTAAACGGGAGGCCATTTTTTTTGTTTGTTTTAGGCAATATTTGAATGTAAGGTGCTGATGTAGAGATGGTAGATGATGGCTGAAAATATGTCCGAGCCTGATAATTCCATCTTTTGGATGTGCGCGAACTGTGTCCGTTCGACTCTGCTTCTCGTTCGCGCGTTAAATTCTGTGCATTTGCTGTCCTCAGCCTTGGCTTTTGTCGGGGGGGAAAGAGATTCAGCAGCTCAGTTCGTTAAATTGTAATCGCAGGCATGCGCTTCCTTTCAGAAGCATCTTTGTTTAATCTTATATGTTGGCCTAAATGTTCAGTGGCAGATCATACACGCTGCTTTTATCCAAAACGTTTTTTTTTTTCTTCCTGTTGTCGATCTCTAACCTCATCCCAAGATCAACGTCTCGTCACTTGCGGGTCAGTAATCTGTTCTCCTGGACCTCCACCTTGAACCCCACGTGCTTGGCTCTACCGACTCCTCCATCCTGAGGGGAAGGGCCTCTGTTGCGGCTTTGGCTACGTTTGCTCGGACGCCGGTTCGAGACGTTCCGACCCCCGAACCGAGGAGACCTCGTCGCCTGGGCAACATTAGGCTTAAACTTTCCATAAAACATACTGAGCTGCTCTGAGACCATAAGTGTGGAGTAGCGTGAACGGTAAAGTGCACTGAAGTTAAATAAACTCATTCTTATATAATTATTCGGGATGCAGTTAGCTTTGTGCTCATAACCATAACTTGTTAGCTACGTTAGCTTCCTAGCTTCAGGTGAAATAAGCAAGATTTGGACAACCAGCACCTTCTGACAGATTATCAAGTGCAAATTACATTATGAGAATGAGGGAGAATAAGAAAATAAAATAAAGAGTTCATTTTCAGTCGCACCCATTTCTAAGATGCACCAGGAATAATGAAGTGCCTTCCCATTGCTTTGTGGGTAATACTCGGATTCTGTATTTGAGCTTTCCCCTTGTCCTTTCTTCAGTTTGTCTCGCGTTCCTTTCCCGCCTCCGTTTCGGTGATATTCTCGGAGTCCCACCCCTGATTCGCCTTCCGTCACTCGACGGCCTTTTTGTCAGTTTTTTTTTTTCCCCGTAGTTTTTTTTTTTTTTTTTTGCGTTTGACATCCGTCGTCTCCGCCTTCGTTCTTTCAGAGCCGTGACATGTTAAGTGTCACGGCAACCCGCACACCTCCTTCGGATCTCCTCTCCGCCCGGCCGAGGCCCGGCCCGGGTACGAAGACGAGTGTCGGCCGGCTGCACGGAGTTGGCTCGAGGGCGTTTGCATATTTATTTGGGGGGGGGGGGGGACGACGTATAAAATTCGCCGTGCTTTATCCACACGGTCTCACCGTTTCAAAAGGCTGAATGTAAATGTACAACACACAGGAAAAAGTCAGATCGGCCCTCAAAAAAATAGGTGAGCCGGCTCTCCCCTGGCAGCTGGCACAGTTGCCCGTGGCATGATGTCACACAGACGAGGTCGTGTTCGTTGGAGAACGACCGGTTTGTTCTTCCATCCCTGTCCGTACTTTTTTCTTTCCCCGTTCTTTCACACTGAGAGAAAGAACCGCACCAGGCTCCCAATTTAAACTTAAATAATGATTCAGCTCTCCAACTTATGGCTCTCCCTCTGTCCTGTGCCCAAGCAGTGTACAGACAAGCTGGCGGTTGTCCGATTAATTATGCTCCTATTAAAAGGGAGGACTCTGCTTTAAAAAAAGAGAAGGGTTTAATGCACATACCCTTGAAGGTAATCGGAAAGTTTCCATTTGCACGTACGCACCACAAACCTCAGACTTTGTGTGTGTGTGTGTGTGTGTGTGTGTGTGTGTGTGTGCCTGTCTGTCTGGGTGGGTGTGTTTCAAATTATTCCTTCTCCTCTCCGCTTATATATTCTTATGTAAGTTTTATATTCTTATGTAAGTGATTCCACTTGTTGAGCAAATTGCTCTGCCGCGGTTGTTCTGCGTTTTCTCGACATTTTCCATCAGAGCATCACTTCTCAACTACTTGGGCAGCAGTCAACCAATCGTGTCCCAGCATGCTATTCATCTGGGCCCAGCTCGGTCTCGGATCGAGCCGGCCGTGACCGACCCAAGCGAAGCCGGCTTTAAGGCAGAAAGCTCTCCAGAACAAAGCTTCAGGGACCAGGAGTACGGCGAGGGCGCAGAGTGACGCTTGGGGGGGTGTTGTGTAATGGGCCCCCCGGGCGCCAAATAACGAAGCTCGTACTTGATTGGACGATGGGATCAGAGCGTGTTCTGGTGAACCAATTGTGGCAAAAGCAGATGCCCGCATGCAGCCAATGGCGTCTGTAACACTGTGCTATCCATCCATGCCCAAAGGATTGATGGGGATTCTAGGTGATGAGACACCTGGCCCTTAAACTATCAAACACAAGGTCGAACCTCAGAAATCACAGGATATAAATCACGATGTATGCAATCTGCTAAGAGTCATGGACGCCGAATGCTGCAGAAGCGATTTTGACACACCTGGAAACCTTCAGGTGGTCTTCTCTGATTTCACTGCTCAATCCTGCATCTGGAGATCTCCTGCCTTGTAGATTTTAGCTCCAGCCAATACAGGCTTAACCATGGCAGATCAGCAGGCTTTGTGGAAGCCTGAATCAAGGCAACTGACCAGCAGGAGCATTGCTACCCCTGTTTTATACATTTTCACTGTAAATATGGCTTTTTAAATTAATTAATTTATTTTAAAAAGGAGGGGGGCGGGGGTGGTAATTTTGTTCTTGCCCTTTTTGCTTCTGAGCCTGTAGGTGTTATTTGTTTTCATATTTTAACATATTTTATTTTAATATCCTGTGTTTATTATGCGCATATTTGCATAATTGCACTTAGTCCTTTATCATTCAAAAAAAACCACATTTGACTTGGATATTTACTTGATTATCTCAAATGCTTTAGAGGTAATGTTAAATATATTTGATTCTCAGCAAGGGGGTGGTGGGGTAGTGGGGTGGGGGTGGTGGGGGTTAAAGTTTTGCAAATGGAGCTAAAGAATATTAATGTAATTCATGGATGGGATGCTGAGTGAATAATAATTAAAACACGCAGTGTAAAATGACCTAATCGTACATGGCTATAAATAAATAAATAATTTAAAAGGACTATTTGTTAAGTACACACACAAACACACACACACACACACACACACACGCACACACACACACACACGCAGCCTGTGAAAACAAAGATCAGCTTTGTGTGGGGTGGTGTGTTTTCCCTTCCCAGCTAATCCCTTCCTCTCTGCTTATCTTTCTGCTGATGCCTCCAGTCTCTCTCCAGTCTCTCTCCAGTCTCTCTCCTCTGTTACTACATCTCTGCATTCAGCCCATTGTCTTTTATCCCAGACTTTCTACTCCACTCTTTAACTTTAACCCCTTTATTTTTTTAGCCCCCCCCATTTTTTCAGCCTTTTTTTTCTCTCCCCCCCCCCTCTCTCCCCCCCCCTCTCTCTCTC
>JAOXYF010000006.1:14872397-14892648 GCA_028565775.1 Sternarchorhynchus goeldii
ATCCTGTGTTAAGCCTTCCACAAGCCCGACCCCCCCCCCCCCCCAACATCTTACATAACCGTTCTCCGACAGTCCGGCAGCTGTCTGGCCTTCCTCGGAATTTGTCCGGATGATACGGTTTGTGCTTTATCTTGTTTCAGTCTGGACAAAGCCCTCCACTCAGCCGGGATCAGCACCGGCTTCATTATCTTCGGAACCAATCTGACCAACCCCCTCAACGAGCTGCTGCTGGCGCTGCAACCGGTGAGTGGGCCGGAGCTTCCCGGATCCGTGTTTTACGGAATGCCGGCTAATAGGAAAAACGCAAAGATCAACCGGAGTTTGTTGGTTTATTGTATTAGTAAATACCAACATGCTTCTCCTGGGATGTGATTTGGCTCAATCTTGCAAATGTTGTTTTATGGTTATCGCGAAACAGAACCGTAATCTACCACAAGATATATTACCACGAACATGTCAACCAGTTTTGAATAATTGGCTTTGGCGCGTAATGTGGAGATTAGTATGCAGCCTGGGCTTTCTCCCACGTGGGCCAGCCACCTCACGTGGAAGATTGTTCTCTCCTAAATCATGGAACGGGAGAACATGATGACTGCCGAATTAGATGCAATTACAGATCAGCAATAACTGAGGCATTCATCACGGGAGCCGTTCCTGAATCGGAGCGAAACGCCTCCATCTCGTCCGAGTGGTCAGCCGCCCCCGCACCGGAATAAAGCGCGAGGACCCGTCCGAGAGCACTTGATTAAACGGAATCGTTCGGAAGCTCCAACCATTGATCTCTGCAATTATCCTGGGCAGCGGAGGAGGGCGGGAGGATATGGGGCGGGGGGAGGTATTAAATGAAAAGCAGCGCGTCACAGTCCAGCGAGACCTCTGGCCGGGGAAACGGCGCGCGATTGGCCGACCCGGACGGCCGGAGCGCGTCCGCGGGAGGACGGGGGAATGGGGTCGAGGCGTCCCTCGGCTGGTCGGTCAGCGGCCCCAGAGTTATGGGCTTCGCGCTGCCAAAAAATCGGAGGAGATGTGCTTCCGATGCCACGGAGGAGCGACACCGAGCCAAAGGTGCTAATAAGGAGGTGCGGGGGAGAGGGTTCGTTTGCTGTGTGACTTTGTAAGAGTCCACCGGAACAACTTTCTCCTCTTTCTGTTGTACCACCGCACTTTAGAACTTTTTTCCCCCGACGTCGGATCCCAAAACGAGAACGAGAGAAATGGGGGCCGTTTTTTTTACTTATTTTTGTTGTTGTTTGTTTGTTTTTTCTTTCTTTCCCACGTTTTTGTTTTTCAGGTTTTTTGTAAGAACAAAAAGCAACTCCAACAAAAAAACCTGCCAACAATTAAAGCCTGCTATTATGCTAATGAATGGCCGAAGTAACATTTGCATCTTGGTTTTTTTTTTTACGCTCCAGCATTCCACCCACACCCTTGTAAAGGGCATTGCACTTTCACGAAACAAGGCCTCTCCCCAACTATGATAGACTACCTCTCAGTCGCTCGCACCAAACCCATTTCTGTATTTATAGTGGTGCGACGTGTTTGACCCACTTATATTTGCCGCTGGGTGTCGAAACTGATGGCACGAGTCCCTTTGGTGCATTACAACACGATTCCTTTATACGGGTTTTATTGGAGCTGCAAAAACCTTGTATGTGCATATTCTAGCTGGCGTCCCTTCCTGCCTCTAGCGTTTAGTAGTTTGCACAGCCCCAGCCAATTAAAATGCGCCATTAAGTTATACAGCGGAGGCCAGCAACTGCATGTCCTTTTGAATGTCATTTCGATCACACAAAGACCGTCGCTGTGCGTCCGAAAGTGATGTGAAGCTTGTAGGCTTGCGCGTGCACGTTCACGTGCGCGCTCGCGCCCTGACGAAATGTTAATAACGCGAGGATGCGAAAGACCGTTCAGCCAATCACCAACCGGCACGCAGCTCACTTCCCGTAGCCAGAGTATCGTCGGTGGGCTGAACGTGATACAATTTTTCTCTTAATACTTCTTCTAAATTCTAAATTCCACTAGAATTCAATTATTGAGTGAGTGTGTATTGGTACAGAAGAATTAATGTAGTACATTCCTGTGAATTTTATTTAAACTGCAAAAGCACCAGAAACTATCCACTTATCTAAACTATGATCGTTTTTTTTTTATATAATACCCACACCATATTTGAGTTTTAACATAGAAGTTCAACAATTAGCAATACCCCGTCTGTAATTTTACAATTCCTGTAGTGTTGCTGAGTAGCTAATCTTGTGTTTCTTACCATTTGTTTTTGAAACATGATTTCCCAACAAAACCAGCAGGGTTGGCTTCCTCTCCGATTAGGTCCAGCCTTTGACTGCTTTAAAGTCTTAAGATGAAAACGCGCTGCTAGAAAAAAGTCAGCTAAGTTGCCGTTTTCCTGGGCGCTTTCAGACGTGTCAGAAAACCGCGTACCGTTTTACAACCCGTTTGAGCTTTTTTTTTGTGCTTGGAAGAACACAAACTGAAACAGGTGTATTGATATGAACCATGCTGCTGTAATCCAGCTGCAACAGTGCCGAGAGCCTCAGGTAATACAGTGGCATGCATAATTTATGTGCACCTACTCGAGTACTGTACGCCGGGAATGAATGTCAACCAAATACCCCTTTAATGGAGATGACGGAGCAGTTTTCCTGTGACGCTTTGCAGGTGTTTCCTCTAGACTACGTGCTGATCACAGTCATCACCATGTACTTCGTCTTCACGTCCATGGCAGGCATCAGGAACATGGGCATCTGGTTCTTCTGGATGAGGGTGAAGGCCTTTCTCTTGTCCTTCCTGTTGTTCTTTTCGTGAATCATTTTGCACCTCCCTGGGCTGTTGGGGTTGGAGGGAGGTTCACTCCCACTTTAAATGAGTATAGTTTGTGCATCCTGTGTTTTCTCCTTCTACCGGTGCGCCGGACAGCTGTATAAGATCAGACCTGAGAGAACAAGACCACAGGCTCTGCTGTTCCTCTGCATGATCCTGCTCCTCATCGTCCTTCACACCAGCTACATGATCTACAGCCTGGCCCCGCAGTACGTCATGTACGGCAGCCAGAAGTACCCGCTGAAAGTAAGTGTGTGTGTGTGTGTGTGTGTATACGCACATGTACATACATGTGTGTGCGTGTCCCTTTGAGATTTGGGGGGTTGAGGTCGCTGGGATTCTCACTCTGTATAACATGTTCATTCAGGCGGAGCCGGTGTAACAGGGCAGGCACTATGACCATGATCTTCATGGGGTGGAACAGTAAATATGACTAACCCTGTTTGATTTCCTTCACCTACTCCCTCACACAGTCGTTAGTCCAGCTGGGCAGATGTTTGCGAGTTTTTTTTTGTTGCCCCGCCCCGCCCCGCCCCTTTAAGTTTCACTACACAGTCTTTGTTCTCAGACAAACTACGGCAGCCAGACCTGCTTAGCTGAGTTGAATGACAATTCGTTCCAAGACGGCCACTCTGTCTGTGATCTGGCCAGGAGACCCGTCGCCGGCGGAGACATAAAAGAAAGAACATGACTGGTCTGTGGCAGTAACGAGCCTCCCAGGGTGTCCAATAAACAGCCCAGCGTGGGCTTCGGGTCGACCAATTAACAGCGCCTTTCTAAAAAAGCCTCTTGAGGCATGTGCGCTCCGTTTTGTCCAGCGAGTTCAGATCACATCTGGTCTTGCAGGCAGCAGAAAGCTCTAGTTGAAAGGGATCTATGATAAATTATTTTAGAAGTCATGGCACATATGCTTTGAAAAGGAGACGTATAAATCAACAAGTCCTTTCCGAAATGTGTGTTTTTTAATAAAAGAACACATCCACAGCTGTTAGGTCATTCTGATCTGATTTAAAATGGGATTATTTCAGCACGGAGGATCTCTGTTGAGCCTAATTGTTTTCTTTGTACTGTCCTTGATATATTACATGCTGAGAAATTCGTCATTAAGGGTACCTAAAATATACTAAAACAGTTTCCTGGATAGTGACTTGAAATAAAATGGTTGGGAAAAGGACCAACAAAGTGAGATGGATGAACCACATCTGAATAAAACATCTGAAAATGAGCAAAACTGGTAGTTGCTGTTCAGACTGTGTGTTAGAATTCAGCCATCGTGTTTCCTGTGATCTGTTCATAGACTCAACTGACATCAGAACATCCACCGTGGGGGAATAACACCACAACGGTTATCACTAAAATATGTGATGCAGAAGCTCCTGAAGGTAGGACTCCATCCACACTCTCCAGCTGGACCTCTTGCATCTAGTTTTGAAAGTTGTAGGAGATCCGTGTGTCACTGTTGGGGCGTTTGTGGGCTCCTGTGCTAACGTGGATCGCCTTACTCAAGTGATCCTCTACAGTTCAGTGCTGCTTGTCCAATAGACGTCCTATTATTAATGAGGAGGGCGGGGCGTTTAGCAGTGGGCGGAGTTTCATGCTGTACATGTGGAGCACTAACTTGCAACATTATGGATTACTGAAAATGGTAACACCATCAAAAATTCAAAAACATGATTCTTGCTTTCACAGCAGGTAACTAACAAACAAACTGGTTAGAACAGTCGTAACACTGCGTATTACACGGCCGATTTGGAAAATGGAAACTAAATTTTTTAGTATTTTTGAAGTGTTAGTCTTCAGTGGTATATAATGAATTCTTTGTAACCTTGTCGTTTAAAGTTGGAGACATTGCTTGATGAGCTTTAGACAGCGCTGGACTACAGAAGCACTAAAGGAACTAAACGTTCACAGACCCCAGGAGTTGCTTCTTTGGATCGTAGTGTTTTTAGAGGCAGAGTACACAGAGTAAGGAAGATGCAGGCGTTTATCAGATCGGTTTGCATCGTTTCAAAATAGTTCCCCAAGCAAAAAAATGAAAGAGAAAAAAAAAAAAATCATAACTAGAAAACAGACCTTGAAAGTTGATGCATTGGGATTTGACTGATCGCTGTTTTTGGTGATGTTAGCAGAAATGAATTTCTGCTCAGTGCAGGGTTGGGTGTTGAAACGATCCTATTATGAGAAGTATTACTAGATGTAGATTTTACTGCCAGTTGGTAGGTAATTACATTTAAATTTGAGTCCCCTTTGAATATTTGATTATGTAAAGGTTAATCCAGATGATTGGTCAGTGGAGAGTCTTCTGGTCATCTTCGCAAGCATGAATTATAAAATAGACTGAAGAGCAAATAACACCATGGAGACCAGGAGAAAAACCCCTATATTAATTAAAATGGTAGTCACTGAGTATTGGTAACCAACGAAAACATAATTACTAATCCTAAGGTTAATTGTGACTCTACTTTTGCTGTTGATTGCAGATGTAGCCGCAGTTTCTGGCTTCGTTTGAAGCGGGCGCCGAGTCATGCGCCGTTTTTAATTAGCGGACGAGGAGGGGAGGCGCGAGCCTCGCTGCAACGTGACGGCCATGTTGCATAAACACCGCGCAGAAACCCAGAGCAAAGCAAAAAAAAAAACCAAAAACCACGGGCGGGGGGAAAGCCAGAGTCGCGGCGCCTGGCCCTCCTGTCAGACGACGTCCGATTGGACGGCAGTGGGACTCTTGTTGCTTTTGAAATCTCTCTCGAAGCGGGAACACGTTTTAAAAGAACCGTTTCGGCTGCAGCAAGCTTTTATTACGGTTATTATTTTTACAAGTTTTTTTTGCTGCTTCCTGCGGTAAGCTACATAAATGTGATTTTTAGTATCAGCATTATATTTGAACCTGTATCCCAGCAGTTATTTCCCCCCCCCTCCCCCTCCCCCGAGGTTGTTATTGTATAAGAGGTACTACCAGTAGCACACCGCATCTTCCATATAAACATTTTATGAGCAGATATGCGTTTTCATGTATTTAGTATATTTATTTCGAATGCTGGACCACTGCTGGATCATAATGCTGTCCTCTAGCCAGAGGAGGGCACTCTGATATAACAGTCCAATCTCACTGGAGGACATCACAATACTAGTTGGGTCATGGTTAATATGCATTTGGACGAGCGAAGCCAAGGAGACGCAGCCGGTCTTCTGTTCTCGTGTCTCACACCACAGCAAACAGCAAAGAAGCTTGTTGGTAGGTGGCCCAAAACCGACCAATCACACGCCACCACAGCCTTACAATTAGCATACACGCGCGCACACATACATACATGTGTGTGTACGTATGTATATAATATATAGTATGTATTTATATATAAAATATACATTTTTGAATTCACTCCTCCCTCTTTCAGAAGCACTTTGCTTGTACAGCTGATGAATATTTGAAACGTCCCGTTTCTTTGGAAACCTTGTGTACTTCATTTTTAAATATCTCTACTGTCCTGCTACGGGACAGTGCAGTCACTCATCTGGAACAGCGCAGGATTTGTGTGTACAAATAGACATTTTCGTTAGCGACAGGTGACCCAGTCCGTTGTCGAGTTCGTTTTGGAGGCTGTGGTCATGAGAACAAGGGAAAGAGAGCGATTTGCCCACGAATGCTAATGTTGCCGATAATGACCAGGGGGCGGTAGAGGCCAATTACCATTATGCAAATCTGAACATGCCCATTGCAGCCAGATTGCTTTAATTGGGCAATGGGCACCTTATCGTTTTGGGTTTAGGTCTTTGAGGAGATATGGACTCAATTTTATGTCTGCAGAGAGCAGAGGAGCAATACTTTTGGCTGTTATATAATGTTATTTAATTGTCATAATAATGGCCAAAATGTTTCACTTCTCCCTCTGTGTTGTGAGAATTCTAATGTGGGATCCATATCTTTGGACAGAGGGTACCGCAAGGATCCAACAAGTTACGTAAATTAGTGCAGGCTTGCAGTTGTTTGTTTATTTATTTATTTTGGTTTGTTTGTTTGTTTATTTTTTACTGTGGATCATCGATGCTAAACACGGGTTCTCTTGGCGGCCGAACTTGTAGCAAAGCTCTTTCCCGTCTGGGATCACACGTGAACGGCACGTTGTCGGTCACGGCGCAAAACGTGACGTTTGTGACCGCGGACGCCGTGCCACGTGGCCTCATCTGTGGAAGCGACAGACGGCTTCGCCATAAGCTGTGTGGGAATTGGCCTGTTACACAGTTTGTAACCTGTGTTTTTTTTTTCCAATTTTACTTGGAACATTTGTTTAGACTTTTGTTAGCAACCTTATATTCGACGTGCTTTACTGCACACACGTTCGGCATTGTAATCACTACTGTAAACGAACGGCGTTCTTTACTAAACTGCAGGGCTGATGAGTCATGTTTGTTTTAAAGGGGGGGGGATTCCAATTTAATCAATAATAAAGGGCTTTGCTTTAGTATATCGCACAGTTCAGACTGAGCTGAAAATGAACACATAAAGATTACTACACTTAAAGGATTAGTGTAACCAATAAAATCTCAGTTCCTTTCTCCACTGAGACATAAAGCATGTGGAGATGAACCAACATGGGTGCATATATATAAAAAAAAGGAGCACATTTCTCTTAATTAAATCATTAATCGATTTGAAGCTCTTCCCAGGCCTCTGTGGGACCTACACTCTTCCCATTAACTAACAACCACACATCTAATCAGCAAGACCACCAGGCACTCAAAGATACACTCAGACTGAATAACCTGCCACCGCCCTCCACTCCCCCCCCCCCCCACCAGCCTACCTTTCATTCGTCAGTCCTCGCTTTCCTTCAAGATAGCAGAAAGTCCATCTTCATGTCACAGTGACCATTTTTATTTACTCATCGATTCTGGAGATCATGGCCGCGTTCCCAGAACGGTTTACGGACAGCGTGGCATATCACGAAAGGAAAAAATATGCACTTGACCATTTGTGCTGCACGATGAACCAAGGGTAGTCTGAGAACGTCTCCTTTTTAAAAATAAAAAACAAAACAACAACGCTGTCAAAGAACTTCAACTAGAAGAGAGAAAATACTCAGGGATACAGAAGTCTTTTGGGATCTTCTCCCCCCCTGCTATTCTACCTCACTGGCCACTTCGGGGGGCATCAAATGGGGAGGACACACATGGAGAGCCATGATAAACACAATCTTAGATTTCTCTGAAACCTCACCCTGGGGGTTGAATGGGAGGGGGGGGGGTTATACAAGAATCAAGAATGTTTAACATGAGAAGCAGGGGTGTGAAAAATTCTTCTATCGAAGTACCCGCCATTTTGTATTTATATCACCATGCACCTAGTGGAATGAAGAACATCGTCACATTTTGAAGAATTAAGAGAATTTTCGGATTTTCTCTTCACATCTTCTCCTGCTCTCCCTGTGTTCCTCCTCCACTTTTACCGTGCCCACTTAATGATGTTATGTCTCTCTTCTTCCCGGACTTAGATAGATGCACTGTATCTGGAGGATCAAGTGCTGTTGCCATGGTGACGCCGCACCGAGTCACCAACCTCGATATTCCAATGTTCTCTGCAGCTGCAAATTAAAATGGAATTTGCAGTGCTCTCCAGTCCGTGACTTCAGACGTGTGCAAATGTTCTCATCCTGTCGGACTGATTTCCAGCTTTCTTCTAAAGGCTGAATATGTGGAAAGCTAGGACTTTAAGAAGCCTATTAAGAGTGAGATCTCTACTATATGGGAGGTTTCTATGCCAAATGCTAGTGATTGAATCAATTGAACTGTTTAGTTTCATTTTCCTAATACAGACCTTTGCCTGTGCAATAAAATGTCAGCTTTTCATGTTCAGTTGTAAGTTCTGTTCTCAAAGGAGCATCTCGTTCCACCCCACTGTTCTTCAGATGCCCTGAGCTGGCAAGCATAATTCATTCATTCAAGCGTAATTCATTCATTCAAGCATAATTCATTTGGCAACAAGTTGAGGCTAAAATGAAATATTTGTGGTCCAGGTCCCAGAGTGACCTTGCTCTCCTGCCGTCAGAGGTTCAGACATGGGGCATGTGCCAGCCTGAGAGAGGGAGAGGGTGTGAGAGAGAGAGGGGGAGGAGTTTAAGTAGCAGGATGTGTGTCTGTGTTTTGAGTACCATCCACATGAGCCAGAGGTCAGACCAATGGCTGGCTGGTGGAAAAAAAAAAAAAACACCAATGACCTCTCAGGGGGGTCCTCCGGCACAGGCGTATGCCCCGCCTCGCCTCCTCCCAGGTTACAACTCCATCAGCTCCTCGCACCATCCTCATTCAACCGAGCAGTCTCCCATATGCTTCACCTCTTCCTCTGCTCTGCTCCCTTTAGCTTGAAGCGGTAGCCCGCCTCTGAAACGCCAACACCACTAACCGTTTTTGAAGCCTAGCACGCGGCTAGTTAGCACGTGGCTAGTTAGCATGCGGCTGGTTAGCATGATGCTAACTCGCTTCTACCTGCTTTCGTTGTTCACTGCCCAGCATGAGCCGTTTTGGATGAAAAAACAAGTGAAAAAACAATACAACATTCAGCATTCTAGTCAGTTATTACCATCCAAAATTGCTGCCCGTTGTATCGATTCCTGATTGGGGGCTGTGCGAAACGCAGTTACTTTCCCACTTGGCCTTCCCTCTCATTCTCTCGTAATCCACAGCTATAATCTGATCAGGTCTAATGGGCAGTGCACACTATCTGGTTTAGTGGTGCACACTGGGGATTGAGGGCCCCAGGCAGGACTATATACGCTCACCACTGAGGGCAGGCCACTTAACCGACAAGAGGGTTATTATGGGATATCTTGGTTGTGCACAGAACAACAAAAAGGCACCGTCATTCCAGAGCACGGCATTAGTTTTCTCTTTCTTTCCGGCGTCAGTTAGCCTAACCGGCTAACTGTCCAAACGAGCAGTTAACTTGTTAGCTTTGTTAGCTTTCGCATGGTTACAAACTCAAGAAGCCTCTGTTAAGCACTTAGCATTTAGGTTATTAAATACATCGCTTCTCTGGACTAGTTAAACACCAATACAAAGAAATAACGATTGCTGTCCCTTATACCTTTGGGTAATGGAGTTACTGCTGCACATGTTAAGTGTTCAACCTGTCCTACCTGTTCCCTAGCAACACTCACAAAAGTCATATTCTGCAGAACAGTATCTGGAAAGCACAGCAGCACATCTTTTATCATCATCAGACTGGAGGCTTTGAAGACGACAGAGACTCGTGTGTGTGTTTTCCATGAGGTGTTTTCATTCTGACAGAAGTCCATTTCAATTGTGCCGCGGGCCGGCCACTTTGCTTTCAGTACTTTTTTCTTTTTGGTACATTCAGTACGGTCCCTTTCAGTACGTTTTCTTTTCAGTACGGTTCCTTTCAGTACGTTTTCTTTTTGGTACGTTCAGTACGGTTCCTTTCAGTAGGTTCAGTGCGGTTCCTTTCAGTACTTTTTCCTTTCAGTGCGGTTCCTTTCAGTATGTTTTCCTTTCAGTACGGTTCCTTTCAGTATGTTTTCCTCTCAGTACGTTATCATCAGGCAGGACATCCAAGTCTTCGTACTTAGAAGCCGTGTAGTCTCCTCCCTCCCCTCGTGTTGATGACCAGTTTCTATGGCCCTTCCTCTATGGTGAACTTCTCTGTCATTTTGAAGACTCCTCTTTTCTCAGTGGCACGGGGATGTATTTTGCTCTTTATACTTTATTATAGAAATTATTTTGTCTCTCACACACACACACACACACACACACACACACACACAAACATACTTTATATATAGTGTGTGTGTGTGTGAGAGACAGACAAAATAATATTTTATTTATATTTTTGAATATATATATAAGGAAAGACAGATGGACAGAGGTAGCTGATGATAGTGTAGGAAGGTGGTATACAGAAGATAATGACCTGCTGTACAAGCCCAAGAAAGGCCCCTCTTGGTGTATTGGCCTTTGTTTATCAAATAGCTCATGGATTTGACCTCATAACACCTTTCCGTGCTTGAAAGGAGAAGAAACCCATAGAGGGGCCGCCATCTGACCTTTATAACAAAACCCACGCAGCTCTATCTGAGGACATTCATTTGGATAAAAGTGCCTGGTGTCCCTCACCCCCCTCCTCTCTGTCAACTAGCTTCACAGAGTCTCACCTACCGAGCGTGAGAGTGCGAGCAATTTTCATGTGGGAAGCAGCTTTTGTGTGTGTGTCCGTGTGTGTTTTTAATGGGTTTATACAAAAGGAAAGAAATCATTTGAGCCCTGGAGTACTCAGAGTGGTTGTTTTTTTTGGTCATCCGTCATGTTACCCATTTGAAGACCATTCCAACGTACAGAGGCTTTTGTTCCAGCCTCTTTATCTCGACAGTGTTAGACACGCCAATGATATCAGGTGGCATTTAGATCCCATGGACGTAGCTAGAGGGAGGAGGGAGATGTCCACCAGTTGGCATCACTCCTCTAACAGCTGATGACCCCCTCCTACCCGACGATGGGTTATTGGCGAATGTAAAAAGGCTGTTCGATTTTGATCGTGCGCCCCAGCGCTTGGCACCGACCCCAGCCGCGGTCGCCAGAACACGATCGAGGAAGAGCTCTGGTTAGAGGGGAATATCTGTGGGATGAATATTCTCCTCAGATACTGACACAAGCAGTCGAAGGGGCATAGGTGGTGCACAGTGAGTTAAGGTGCTGTTTCTGCTGGAACCAGTTGGGTCGCGCTCCAATGGAGTTCCACAGAGAAACTAACACAGTCCAAGTGTGCCGAACTGAGAATAGACCTTCCTTACATTATTTAAAATAACCCCCCCCCCCCCCCCCCGAGCTGAAGAACACTGCTACATGGACCAAGTTGAAGTGCAGGAGACACATAAAAGCCCCCTCACTGAGGGGAGTAGAGCTTTTACCAAATGGGGAGAGAGAGAGAGAATGGTGTGGTGTGGGCGGGGGGGGGGGTAAAAAACACCACCAAACTAAATGGACACCCTGAAACGGAAAGAGCCTGTCTGCTCCTGAAGACGGACGTCAAGAGAGACGAGAGGACGCTCAGATCTTCTTTTTCTTGCTTTTAGTGTCCTTGGCACTGCACATCACGTGAACAGACGGGTTTGACACTAATGATGGATGCTCTAAAAATCCATCCTATCCCAGCAGGCCATTTCCACAGGCTTCTTTTCGGTCATGGTCAATAAACCAAAACGGGGATTTGAGTTCATAAGTGACATCAATAAGTTTTGGGCCATTCAAGTCAATTCGGCTGCATTCATATAGCACTGCTGGGGTGTTTGTTTGTTTGTTTGTTTGTTTTTTTAAAAGACGTCACGAAACGGCTTCAGAGAAGCCTGCATCCTCTAATGAGGAAGGTGAGAGCGACAGCGGCGAGGATCGACTGCCTGGGAAGTTCTGATGAAGAAAGAGAGGCACCAGACTCGCAGACACATCGTCCCCCGCGGCAACACCTGACAGTGGGGATTTTTATATGGAAATTGCAAAAGAACGATGAAATGGTTAATATTCCTAACAAGGAATGAGAGGATGGAGCTCCTAACTGATATAAGCTACATGCCGAAATCATTACTTCACTGCAGAACAACATCAAACACTCTGGGAAGCACTGTGGAAGTGAGCTGAAGAACTGGTCCTGGTTTATTAAGCGTCCTAGCAGTAAATGGAAAAAGATCTTGGGACGTTTATGATGTAGCTGTCCCTTTAAGACAAGTGCCGCAAATGACCAGGCTTGGGGACGGCGAGAGCCACAAAAGGTCCGATTGTCGTTTCCGTTTTTATCGTTCCGCAGTGTGACACGAACGTGTTTTTTTAAGCCGAGTTGGCAGAACTGGTTTGCGTCCCGTTTTTATGGCGTGACCCCCGGAAGCGGGCGGCGAGGTTTGGGCGAAGCCAGCTCGGGCTGACCCGGCCAACTCTCCGCCCGAGACGCTGAAGGTGAACGGGGTCAACGGTGTACGTGATAATTTGTTTAGGCAGGACCACTGTTGAGAGCCATCTGCGAGAGGCTTGGACAGACCCGTAATTCAGATGAACAACTGGAGAGCTACAGATGGCAGAGAAAGGGAGAGAGAGAGAGGGAGAGAGATGAAAGGAGTGAAGCGGAGGTTGGACGTTTGGGGCCGAAGGTCCGATGCCCACTCCGTGCTTCCGCCGAGGGCTGGTGGCCTAACAACTTCGTGTCCTTGCTTCCGAACATCCGCCTTCCTGCGTGGCCACGTTGCAGGGAGCCCCCTGCAACTTATTGTGATCCAAGGATCTTTGTCACCATTTGCTGACCTACAGAAACTTACAGAACCTGCAACCTACAGAACAGGTGGGATATTTCAAAGACCGTTTCCAACTCTTGAAGTGATGAAAATGCACTGGATGCAGGTTCTTGGTTCGCCGTTTGAGTTTTGTGTCATGCTGTGGTGAGACCGCAGGACCGCAAAGTCCTGTACACTTGACAGAAGTCAAAACCCGCTGTCGTATCAAACAGAGCGCTTGTCCGGTGTTTAAGCTGATCTTTCTGTGCTCGGTATGAACAAGTACGAAGATCTAGAACAGCAGTGCTGACTCTTCATCTGAAAGTAAGTTAAAGCAGTATCAGTCATAACACAGCAAATCCTAACTGCTTTGCGGTCTGGTGACACCAAATTCAGATTTCAACAGATCGAATGAATACAAGCCTGGTCTTCTCTTTGCCCAAGTATTCTGGTGAAGAACTAAGAAAAGAATTCAGTAACACTTAATCCAGAAATCAAACTATTACTGAAAGCAAGTAATTACCAGTTTGCATAAGATCATTTTCACCTTGTTAGTAAATCTTTCATGAGCTGGAACAGGGGAAAGCTTTTCTATAGCTTAATCTTTCTAGTACTTGAATAAACTTTTTTTTTTTTTTTAACCGAAAGATTTGCACATCTATTGGCAAGAACAGAAACAGCTGCAGGTTTGAAGTGTTTTACCAGAGCGGGACTGTATTTCACCTCAGTAAAGTCAAATGGTATTGTTGCGGGTGTCATTTATGCCAGACTTTTTCAAACCATCACAGGTGTTCCTTTGTGTCTTTGGATATATGATTCATCTTTTACACATCTTCTAAAGACACCTGAACTTTGCGAGGTCTCTGGAAATCCGTCGGAGCCAGCCTCTGCTTTTGTTCACGTGCCGCTCCAGAACGCCGTGACCCTTTTCAGAAATTCATGCATGCCTTTATCTCCTACCCTTGCATTGGGAAATCCTCCTGTCCGCTACTCGCTGTGAAGTCCGTCTCGTCACGCGAGCCTCCCTCGTCTCCTCGCTGATCTGCCTGTGTACGTTAAATTCGGTCTGACTGACCTCCGGAACCAAACTGAGGTTGAATCAGGAGATTCCCTGACGTTCCATGCACCCCCTGACCCCATCATAGTGACGGGTCCATGCCAGATGCTGAAATAGGACTGAAATTAGTAGCTGATCTGTTTCGCTTAAAATGTATTATGTTTACACTCACCCCTCAGCTATGCATGGATCATATTCGCCGTTTGATCATCATTATGATTTCAACAGATGCTCCGTTTTGAATATTAAAATCCAAGCCGTTTCCCCAGAGAGCCTGTTGTAGCATTTGCCATCCATGCGTTATTAAAGTTGTTTAGCACTCACAGTGCAGGTGTTGTGAACCCCATGATCAACACCATCCATTACAACGCAGGTGGTGTACTTTTGACCATACTGTTTGAAACCAGCTCGGCAGGAGGTTCAGCCAGGGCGCGCCTTTATTAACCTCCTGCCCAGGGCAGAAGGCCCAGTGCGTGCGCCTCCTCGGAGCAACTTTCGTCCCAGGAAGTTAGTCTGTGGAGCTTCCTGCAGCCTTCATTAAGAAGATTATTCATCCGCTTTCTGCTTTACTGCACAGAAGGGCCCATAATTGGTTTCGGCTAATTTATATAGACCTTGGTATTAAGACGTACTCCCAGAGTGGAGAAACTATCTAAACAATATTTACATCCGACCAGCTGTCAGTAAAATGTCACTGCCGCTCTACCGCATTCTGTAAAAAGAACCAAAACACATTTCACGCTGGTTCAGGTGTACAGACCAATCAGGATACTTCCTTACAGAGATGCCGTGTACCTTATTTGACACGTAGACATGGCACATAAGAGTAGGGCCAAGCACCCTTGTGTTTGGAACAGGACCTTGGGGGTAAGGTTTGTGTGGAGGGTATTATATCAGGGTGCATGAACTTTAAGGCATGGTTTCATGGTAACGGTGCATGTCCCTCTCCCTTTGTTTATTTTGATTGTTTTGTCTTACAGATCAGTGCACGATAACCAGGTCATACCTCTTCCTTCATAAATTTTGGTTCTTCAGCACCATCTACTACTTTGGCAACTGGGTTTTTCTGGCAGTAAGTACATTTACATTCTACCTTTATCCACGCCTACGAAGCGTCGAGCTTTTACGCTTCGCCACCGCACGAAACCTGGCGCGTCGTGGAGCGAATGAATGAAACCTCCTTTTGGTCGTAGGTTTTCTTCATCGGCCTGATGGTGTCGTGCTGCAAAGGGAAGAAGTCGGTGATCGAGGGCGAAGTGGAAGCCGACGACTCCGATTTTAGCGACGACGAGTACGTGCGCTGATTGGGGTGAGACGGGGAAGCTGGACCTCGTTTATTTACAGTGTCTTTTCTGTACACACTGCATCTTCTGAATCTATCATATCAATACAAAAACCGTTCCACAGAACATCTTCGTAACGTTAGCTTCATAACAGAACAGGTACACAAGGCGGTTCTTATTGTTTGGTTGGGGTTTTTTTTTGGGTTGTTTTTTTTGGGGAGGGGGGGCTGCGTATTGCCTACATGCATTAGGCCCAAGTCTTTGTTTTGCACCAGGTCCAGTAGAGGCTGCATGCTGAAAGCTCGGCGTAGTCCAGACACATGAACGGGAACCTGGCAGATGGCTTTGAACCTTTGTTTCTTAGAAATCTGTCAGCTTTGTCGGCATAAAAAAAAAATATCTTTGTCGGGATATGTCGACATAAAAAAAAAAAACAAACAAAAAAAAACACCTTACACACTGTGCCACCATAGGGGTTTCGTGGCAGTGTAAATTCTAATGATCGTTTTTGTCCAAGATTACAGTCCAGCGTTAAGTCACCCCCCCCCCCTTTTATTTCTTTCTTTTTTTTTGCCAGTGCACTTACTTCAGTATAGTTTGAACTAGATAATCCAAATATTTTGTAAGGCTGCGTGGTAACGTGAAGAAGCAGCGACACATCTCACATAAGATAGCTTTAGCTTTAGCCTTAGCCGACCCTGGAATGCAACCAGATGCAGTTCGAGTCCATGTAAATGTCAGCTTTCTTTTTTTATAAGGATTATGATGCTATGGGGGAGGGGTGGGACCCTCCTTAATCTGATCATGCGTTCTGGTAATGTATGCATTTTCTGTGACGTTCGAATGTGTTCCAGTATTCTTATGTAACAGGCAAACTAACTAATGCTTCTCTAAGTTACTGTAACCTTGAATCAGTGAAACCTGTAACGCAACTGTGGCACAACATGCTGAAGATCTTGTGAATTCCTGCTGATTTAATGCTTCGAGATTTCATTTGGATTCACAGCAGTTTTAATACAACTGGGTGCTTTCAGGTTGGTAAAGGCTATTGCCATGTAACGGTACACAAAGTAAGCAGCCATTTTGAACTTTTGAACTTTTCTGAATGTCTGTGTTAAATGGAAGCCTTTTGCAAGCATCATCAAATAAAGACAAAAAACAATATCTGTGTTTCTTTGAATTTTAGGACAATTTAGTTATTTAGAAATAACGGACCTCCAGATTCCTTGTTGTGTGTGTTGATATGTAGAATTATCTGATAAGCAATAACTGTAAAGGCACTTTGTCGTGATAAAAAAGGTTTACCAGGTATATACATAAATATATGAATCAGTTATTGCAAGGTACATTTAAAGTCAGTTTCTTGTCGGTTTAGTTTTATTTGAAGGTACTGGGATTTGATGTATTTATGTCCCACTGTTCTCATGAACAACGTCAGTGAACCTTCGCAATGCAGTAAATGGAGAAGAAAATCATGATCCTTCACCGTCCATTTATTTCCACACTTTTCAATTCAGTGTTTTGTTTTATCAAAAAACTTTTAAATGCTATAATTACAAAGAAATGAAATCCTATGATTCATGCATTTTTCTCTTCAGCTTTCTGAGAAGTTTTTTTTTGACAGTCATTTTTAAGCATAATTTGCATTTTTTTTAAATGTCTTTTGTAATATTAATGTCAGCGCTTCAAAATATGGTCAAAATGGAACAATATGTTACTGCAGTTATATAGTGATTGTGCATTTAAGAGATGCATCTCCAGAAGACCACCGTGGCAATCGCTTGATGGTTAAAAATTGGTCCGCATTCTTTTTAACCAAGATTCGTTTGTAGATCAACACCAGGCATAGTGCCAAATTTTAGAAAATAAAATAAAGCAAGAAGTGAAACTCCTCCACAAATGTTTCTTGGAAGTTACAGCACCTAGTTAACTGCTTTAGTGAGCTCACCTGGTCTTTGGTTGCATCAGAAAAGGGAAAAGACGTCTGCTTTCTCCCTCAGTGACTACGGGTGTTTCTATTAAATTTAATTGCCAGTCTGAGGCACAGCTTCGGTGTCAGTAGAAACTCTTTATCTTCGATATTCAAAATCTGCATGTTGGCTGCTAAGTGAATCTTACTTCACCAACTTGTGCTTATTTAAAATGACTGCAATGACTAGCTCATCGCTAGTCAGTCATCTAGCCTTGTTACTAAATCACGTTTAAGTTATTTAAGACTCGCCTTTTTTCCCCTGAAAGAAACAGGCCAGTTGCCTGACTTCATTTTGCTTTCTCTCTTTCTCTCTCGCTCCATCTCTCCTACCCCACCCTCCCTCCTCGCTAATTTTCTTTCTGATTTTGATTTCGTTTCATTCTTAACCATATGAGAATACAGCACAGCTTTTTTTGGGGGGTGGGAATAAAGTAAACAACAGACAAACAAGATCAAAGATGCAGTCTCAAATTGTTTATTTCTATAATAACAAACTATCAAAAGTAACGTTAATCAATTTTTTAAAAAAGTTTTCTGGGTTCCCCACCCAGGCAGGGCCCTCTTTGTTATTCAGGTCTATTATCAGTAATTGTTCGGTATAATCGGTGCACACAAGAAGAACTTGTGAGCTGTGATATGTTTTAACAAAAAAAAGACATGAACCCTTCTATCATAGCAATACTGCACAGGCCTATACTGAATTATCAATGTACATATTCAATCCTGACACTGTACTTTCATACATATTCAATCCTGACATAAGACGAGCATGATCTTGGAACAGTTTCTCAGTTTTGCAGGTAAGCACACACACACACACACACACACAAAATCATGCATCATGTTCATATAAATAGACTTGTGTGCTTTTCCTGTTCCCATCAAGACCAGCTGCCTGGGAAGAAAAACAACAAGTGTGTCTAACCTTTCCTATAACTGGCCACAAAGTTTAGGTGGGGATGGACCTTCTTCCACTACATGTTCCTTCATCACTTTACTTATTCAGATTTGCTCAGGCAGTGACTGTTTTTTGGTGATATAGCTGAACTTCTCCTGGCTCTTAAGTATTTTATCTCTTGGTCCTCTTTCTGCCTTCATGGTGTATTGGCCAGAGGGCAGGCATTTCACTTTAAAATGAAGGGTCCATTCCTGAAGTAGCCCAAACTACTAACTTTTTTTTTTGCCCCCCTGTTTTAACCCTCCTCCCTCCCAAGCACAACTTGGGGTTGAATAACTCGATACACAGTGCCGAACAGCTTTGTATGTTTATTTTCATCCTTTCCGTCTCCAGAAAGGGCCTCTTTGCTTTATGACTATGGGGGGTGTTGATGGGACCGTCTTAAACACCCCTAGCAGCTTACAGTGACCTCACAGTAAGGGAACGTGAACTCCGCGTCTGTCCTTGAAGGGAATGATTGATTCATTTTAGGTTTTTGCCTATTTGTACTTCTATTAACAATAACATTTAAAGTTGAACTCTGGTGTAAAGACATTTAAAATAAACAGATTTAAAATGACCGCTTAAGGGTGTAAAAACTAAACTTTGCGGTTGTTAGTACATTTGATTAGGAATGTCAGCATTTGACCGTTTCTGCTGAGGGCTATTTTCCTCTGCGATTACTTCATGCTGTAGTAAAAGTCGTTTTTGTTTCAACCAATCATAGTGGACTCTGCCCAAAATATTCCTCCAGCACCACCCTATTTGTCTGTCCATCAGATTGGTTGCCATGGAAATGCTATATATAGAATGCATCAGTTTGCAGTCTGCATATAGTGCACCATGCATAACATAAGGTAAGATCCGTCCTGCTGATCCAAAGCTGAGGAATGTGGTGCAGAAGAATCTCTTTTCCTGTTCACATTTTTTATATCATCTGCATATCATTTGCAGGATTCCGGCCACTTTATAAATATTAAAATCGCCGTCCATAGGCCACACCCACAAATCTGCTGAAAATTCAGATGGAGATGCATGTCACTACAGTATTTATTTTAGTACTTCATGTTTAAGATAATGTATCGGAGGGGAATGCTAACACAATGCTAATTGATCTCTGTCAGCATGCATAGTTATTTATGGCATAAATACACTTTCACATCGCATTTCAGCCCAAACCATGCCGTTTCCATGGCTACAACACCAAAGCTTTTATTGCTCGGCCGCTGGGCTTGCAGCAGTGAAGGGGAGAGGAGAGGAGGCCATTCCAGGCCGTGGCTGTTCCACACCATCAAAAGCGCTCGCCGTCAGTGTCATCTCCATCCATCGTGTCTCCAGCTCCGGGGTGACGGAGGTGAAAATGGGAAGGCGGTACTTGGACGATGCCTCCACCCACGGAGTGTCTGCCCCAAGCACTTCTGCTGGTGACGCACTACGTGAGAACATCCAGACAAGGGCCTTTTTTCTTTCTGGGGTTTTTTTTTTTTTGGTATGCTGGATTCTTGACGGCAGTTCCCTCGAACTCGTCTTTCATATAGTAGCTCCTTCAGTATCTTGGCTCACCCATCTCCCCCCGGTGCTGGTGTTCATCCGTTATCTACGCCAAGATGAAGACCTGGGAAGAGATTTCTTTGATTGTTTTTTTTTTTTTTTATCTGTTCTAACAATAACTGGACATAAATTTAATCAGTTTTGTCCTTATTTCACTGTGATTCGTCATTGTGGTTCATATTAATCTGTCTAACCCTACTTTGCTAAATGCCTTCCATTAGCAAGTCTCCTGTATAATTAGAAAATCCATAGAAAAGAGCCATTTCGAGATTGTAATAGCATCTTTGCACTAGGGACATTTCCTGACCCACCACCCACCTCCCCCCCCCGGTGCCTGCGACAGTAAATACACTC
>JAOXYF010000006.1:14892898-14907575 GCA_028565775.1 Sternarchorhynchus goeldii
CCATCAGTCTAAGAAGCTGTCAATATTCCCCCCCCAAACATAACATGACTACAAGGCATGAGATTAGCTGGAAAGTGACGTTAATTAGCACCTAATTAGTGCTACAGTCTTACCAAGCTGGTACAGATAGTAAAAAAAGCAAGCCTGTTGTACATTATTAATGGTGTTAGTTTAATAGTTAACGACTGCAAACATACTCCCTTAACGTCATCTCTATTTGTAAGAGAAGAGACCAGCTGTGGTCTGTAGTTCAACCTAGGAGTTAGCATCTACGAGTTAGCATTTTTCTCTCAGACCGTTTACGTTTACTGCTCATTGGAAGCATTTTAAATGTCCGTGTTTTCCCATGAAAATACTGTCTATGCCTAATAAGTAAAATTATCCGTAATGTTTTGTGTAAAGAGGGACACCAGAATTGATTTTTGTGTCAGAACAGGTAAATAGTGCCTGCAATATTAAAAGCAAAAATGGCCTTGCTTTCAAAACATGACCTTCTGGTTTTAATCACTCGGTTCATAACCAGAGTGCACACAATTGTGAAAAATTGCTGTGCAACATGGGGGTACAGAAGCGATAAATCAGATACACACCAACTCCTCTTTCTTTGTTTTTCCCCATCTGGGTTCTCCCTCGACAGCCCAGCCTGAATGCTAGTTAGGGAATCCAGAGCCAGAACAGCATGTCCTGACAGCTTCCGCCTTTACGCCATGTTTTCTTGTCTTTCCTAGTCCCAGAAGCACTTATGCTTCAAGTGTGTGTAGCGCCCCCTAGGTAGATTAACCTCCCTTCCTGCTATGCTCCTCAAGGAGATGCCAGATATGATCCCAGTGAGGAATGTTTGGCCCCGTGTCTAAAAGATCTGACAGCTTCTGCCCCTTGTCTGTTCGTCAAGCACACGTTTTGCTGTTTAACATTCTCTCCCATAATTCCCCCACAAACCATGTCCTGGGTGTGTCAGAGCAGACACTTACTGGCTCTCGTTTATCAAAGTTGCACAGAAATGAGTCAAAATGTGAACCCCAGGGAATTAACGAGCGAATATGAACAAGTGTAAGTCAGGCCTGAATCACGGGTTCCTGTCTTCCTTACCCAAAAACTGATGAAACATCTCCCGTTTGTTGGCCTGGAATCATTTATTTCCAGTGTTTCTGAACTTGCCATTCGTATTGATTGTGTAGCCGCCAGATTGGTTCCTGTTACACTGGGCCTTGAAGAGAAGAGAAAGACCTCAATCCAACTATTAAGCCTCAAGTAAAGACACTTACTAATATTGCCAACATTTTCAGGATGTTCGTCTCCTGAAAATCTGTGGTCATCCAGTTTCACCCCATCCACCTCGTCTCACAACCTGTTCCCACCCACCTCTTGCTTTTCTGTCTCACTCTCCTGTCTCACTCTCCTTTACCATCCACTTCACTTGCCTGTCTCACTCGCCCATTCACCTCTCACCCTCCTGTCTCCTTTCCCACCCACCTCTCACCCTCCTGTCTCCTTTCCCACCCACCTCTCACCCTCCTGTCTCACTCTCCGTTTCTTTATCCAACCTGAGAGGAAGGTGACAGACTGACCACCTCGATAGGTACATCTTAACTGTGGTGGTCCTAAAACTCTCAGACTCCTCTGTTTCTCTGCACACTGTTCCTTCTCCATTACATTCCATATTAACTCCATCACTTGCATTCATCTGGCATTAACTTTGTGAAGCAATATGAATTATTATTATTATTGTTGTTGTTGTGCAAGCTATTAACACATTTTCGAAAGTCAAATTGTTTTCTCTCATTTACAAACAACACTTATGTTGGCTGACAGTATAGTGAAACTTGTGCTTGTGCTTAGCTTATAGGCACGGGCAATCGTTTTAACTAAGACATTATGAGTTTCTGAAATTGAACCCTGTGAATACTATAATGTTATGATATTACTCATATGATTGCCATATATTTTCCTCAATCATTATACAAATAGGCAAAGCAATCTACAGTGCAGTGGTATTTTAGCTGATGTCTCGTGGAGTTTAAGGGCACTGTGTGTGTGTGTGTGTGTGTTTGTTTGTGTATGTGTGTATATACACACCGAATGGCCTGAAGGGCCTATATGTTCCCGCTCCAATCCCCTCGCTATATATTATTCATATCTAATATGGCAGAAAAGGCATGATTAAGGTCTGCTACGGGCATAAAGTAAACTGAATCTGAGAAAGATATAGAGAGAATGAGAATAAATGTAAATGGTTAGACGCAAATGACATTTAGCTTACTGGTGGCTATTAGCTTATTTTCGTTAGTCTCATTAGCATTTCCGCTTACCGTTGCAGGGCTGAGGAGGAACACTGATCCGATTTGTTTATGATTTGGCATAAACAAAAACACACGAAAAACAAGGAAAATGCCCTCGAGGACAGCGCTCAGGTAGTGGGCTAGCGCTGTCGCTAATCAAGGTACTGGCAGGCTGTGGACAACTAGTTAATATCATTTTGATCTCGTAACCATTACAGGCCAGTGTATAATGCATCATCTCGGACGTAGTCATTTGAGGAAAGGGTATTGTTTGACACGAACAGTAAAAAGAAAGAGAAGGAGAGGTAAAAGAAAACAGGGTCTTGTGGTATAATTGGATCCATGTCAGCCTCAGCCAGGTTCTATTTTCAATCTTGTTTCTATTCACTCTTTGACTTTACTGACTAGACGTTGAAAGCATGCTGCTTTCTGCTCGGGCCGGACAGACAAAACCTGTCCTCGTGGCGATAATAATTGCTTCGCCGGTAGTCACAGGAATAGAAATTGATACTGTGTGGCGTGTTACTCCATTCTTGAGCGCTGTTAAAATAGATGTGTGAGTGCATGTTATCGAGGGGAAATTCGTAACGGAGCCGTTTGAATCCTTGAGGAGTTTGTTTATCGAAAGTCCGCTAATTACGTGACGCCGTAAGATATTTTGGGGGTCACTTGTACCTTTTGTAAGGATACAGGTCAACGCGACACTTTGCATTACATTTCAAACAATGAACTGAACTGTAATCAAAAGGATGTTCATAAGAGCAGGTCATGTTTTCAGCTTCAGAGATACGGCATCGGTACTTCACCATGGTTTCTATGCAATAGTTTCTGCTTGCTTTGGTGACTTGAGGTGAGCTCAAATAGACCCAAAGAGACTTGACTACTTGCAGGATCATAAGCAGAACTGGTTTGGCCTGGTAAGTCTCACTTAAAATCAGATGTCTGGTGTCCAAATTTGGATTTGTTTTGTTTTGCACCGAGTCTATGAAAGAAAAGACAGACAATATACACCTACTGAAATCACCACACTTCAAAAGACATTGTTTGGCTACATATGGCAGGACAAGTTTATTTTTACAACATATTTCATGCACAAAGCAAATAACATTTCAGTGGAAAAGATCAATAAGAAGGTAAACAAAATAGGAAAATTAAAAGATGAAACAGAATCAAGAACTGGATTAAAATAATGAAACTTAAAGTGCAATAGCATTTGTGCCTTTGTATGTGGTTTCATATAGTAACAGAGTAAGCCAGATGAGCACCATCCACGTTATGCTTGATCGGGTGTGTGTGTATGTCTGTGTGTGTGCGCACTGCTGTATTCCAGAGGAAGTAGTATTAAGGTAAGAGCTAAATGTTTTCATCTAGTCCGATCTACAGCGGGGATGTAACACAGGGGAGGAAAGCAGTGTTCGGACACTCCGGAACGTAACCCCTGCAGGTAGCGGTGGGGAAGAGGAGCTGGGCTCCATGGTGACCGGTCACCAACGGTGATCCTCCCCTCCGACTGAAAGGTTTGCACCATGGCATCAAGCTCTCCCACGGTGCGGTTGAGTCAGATGGAACAGCTAATGAGGATATGAGTACAGACGCCGTGGTGACAGGCACCGCGCCAGGAGTGGGTTGAGTTGTCCGTCGTCTGGCGTTCTGCTCCTGCTCCACAGCCGAACTTCTCCTCGTTTCTCCGGGGCAGGAGTCCTGTGTGAATGAGGACTTTGAGGCAGAACAGGCCGGGATGAACCTGGCTGAGTGGAGAGCATGTGAATGTGTGGGGAAAGAGCCAGTGGTTTGAGCCAGTAAACGTCACACTGTGCAAGCAGAGCAAGGTTTACTTGCCAGGTTTTTTCACTCTTCACAGAACAGAATTCATAGTCTCAGAATACCACGACATGGAGTCTCTTTATACAGTATGTCAGCTGTCTGGCTAATAATAATGAACATATTGTTAGCTTCAGTCATATTTACTAATATTGCACATTTATTCATGCAAAAGGGGAAAGGATATTTATTTTTACACATAAGCAACACATTAAGTTTCAGATGTGTACATTTAATTATAGCATTACTGTTCTTGGGTAACCTTGGTAAATAATTGAACCCATCTTTTATACCATTTTATTTGTATGCTCATGTGTAATGTTTTTGTTTGTTTCATATATATACAAAGTGGACGTTTGTGCTTAAATGTAAATGTTTGGATATGTTTTGTGTCAGTCATGATTATTTTAAATAAAAAAAGAAGAGTCATGTCCTGAGTGCACCTGTGTAGAAGCGCCGTCTAAAGCTTTTGTTCTGACAGAAGAGAATGTGCTAATCTACCCTCCGTTGGAGGTAGTTAGCCAACTGCTGTGGTAGCCAGACTAACCCCGATGACCTCTGTGTGGTATGTGCACTGTGTCAGCCAGCTAAGCTCTACTGTTAGTCTTGTCCTTTATCAAATTACCCCCATCCAGCGGGAAAGGTGCTAGCTGGCTATGAAGCGAAATGACTCAACAGGCTGAGAACGAGAGAGGGTGGGTTTGTGATGTCTGGAAGTTGTGCAGTGATCATATTTACAACAGCTGTAACATTTTTGTCTATTTTAGAACCTGCCCACCTTGGTTCTGGAAGTACCACATACAGGGTAGCAACACCAACACTAAGAACACCTCAGGTTTTGTATTATTAAAGAGGTGCATTTTGAGTGTTTAACCACATAACTCGAGAGGTAGATATTTTACAAATGCAAACATAACATGTCTTCATTATATTATAGTGAGTATGTCCATGTGAGTCTCAAAAAGTATTTTATGCCGTATCTTAATGGCCATACAGACCATTTAAGTAAAGTGATAAAACACATCATTGACTGTAGAAGGTCAGGTCAGTTTTTATCCCACCAGTCCACAATCACCATCATAATGATGCTTCTGTACTTCACAGTAATGTAGGCAAATTCATATCAAGCTCTGAATTCAGCTCAGAAATACCCATCAAGAGAACATTTGGACCACACAAAGTAAAAGGGTTTAATAGCATCCACGTAACCCAAACCATAACCCTCGCTGTAACAAACCAAACCTTTTTTTTGACCAACAGATACCACAATTAGGAAATTAACAGACAAAGTATGGCTAGATATAGTTGAGAACTTAGTAATATGCAGCTTTCATGCTGTAGGTACTGAAACATAGATGGCATATACCTGATTATGTGTCACAGAACGGATAATGATGCTATTGGAAGTGATGTAATTGTAGAGAGGGACATGTGTGAAATGTGTGACTGAAAAAGGCCCGTTTCAAAACACGTGTTAGACAAGCAGTTCTCTCAACATTTTTCCCAAGAGTTAACTGAGAAGAGTTTGGGTACCACATAATTTTTTAACACCACCAATATGAATTATTGAATGTAAAAAATTATTTATATTGTCAATTTTAAATATACAACACTGAAGACAGGGAGAGAAAAAAGCACTATATTTCCAGTACCATGTAGCCCAAATCTTAAGAGGTTTGTGGTCTTTCATACAGTGACATAAATTAACAGAAGTGAGGCATGTAGGTTCATTAATATTTTTATCATTATTAAAATAATGCTTAATGTTTAAAAAGGAATGTTAAAAAAAAAAGAATGTGTGTAAAAATTAAAATGTGTTTTTCCACCACTGGTAATTGTGTATAAGACAGACTGAGACAGGCTGATATTATGAAAGTTATCATTCTTCTGCAGCTTCTCACTGGTTTAACCACAGTCCAAGGGGGCAATCGATTAGACCTTGACGTGCTTAGTACCAAAGGTACGGTAAGAACACAGGCAGGTGAGCTCGATTTATTTACAGTCAATGGGAACAGCAGTCAAGGGAAGATTGTGCAAGGTTCCTTTGCGTCATGAACTTCAGTATGTGGCTCGGGTGAGGCGATGTCGCCACGCCAACCCAGAGCATCAAAGCCAAGTGGCTCTTTAATTCTTCCCTAGATGAGCTGTGGGTGAGAAGCAGCTGGAGTCATTAGCATGGCTCCTTCCACCCTTAGCTTCCTGCTGCTGGGGGTTTTCGGTCACTGTCCATGGTGCTGAAGTGCAGTCTGCAGAGGATATACCATTCTTGTACCATGTCAGGAAGCCAGGTATCACAAGCCCTCATAACCTCCCCTCTGCTGAATCTCCATTTCCAAAATGCAACTCAGTAGGATCATATATCTTTTGTATACAAAACACATCTGGAATAACATTAACATTAAATTGGATTTTCCGAACTGCTTGCAGCCGTCACAGAACATCCTGGCCGCGTTGTGTGGTTGGCCTCTTTAGGGAGCACTGGAGGCCAAGGGTTGAGAACACAACCCCAGAATGGTGATGCCGCAGGGCAGAGAGCAGAGCCAGGGCAGCTACAGACTGGCTCTCAAGTGTGCTGTAGCCCAGAAAAGGAACAGTGACATCCACTGAATTTTACTGTGCTGCCAGGCCAGGTAGCTGCAGATGGATGAGGAGACTGAGTGGAGAAGGGAGCCCAGCTCGGCACCTTTCATGCTTTTCTTGTTCCCTTCTGCCGTCCAGATCCTCAGGGCTCACACTTATTTGACGCCAGAAGGACAGTCTAGTTTTTTGGGAGGTAAGTCCGGGCACTTTGAAAGCTGCACCTTCTGAACCTCTGATGGAAACCACCACACTGTTGGCTTCACACTACTGCATGGTGATTCTGGGAGTGTTGACAAAAAAAATGCAAAAAAACCCAAAACCCAACAACAACCCAGCATGATGGGATGCAGCCACTGGGAATGCTTGAGGCCATGTCCCATTGGTGGCCACTATGTTTCCTCTTATTGAGCAGGTCTTCATGCTTGTGGTCCACTTCAGGCTGAAGAGAAAATATGATGTGGATACTGAAGTGCTGAGGTGGATATATGCATGGTGTTGCTGTTGATGGCGCCAACTGGTAGCCTAGAAGACACTTCCTTTTCTCAAGTGACAGGGATGTACTTTAGAAAAACTTGTGTGACATATCAACCACAGTTATCCCTCTTTAACTTGGTTGGCTAGTATCCCAGGTGCCATCAGTCAGGCAGCCAATCGTATATATAAAGGGTCGTCAAGAGAGCTGGAATGGAAGGAATTCATGGACTTTTACGTTGATTAAGAGCCTCATTTTTACTTAATGCCTTTGAAGTCGTCGAGTGTTAAGTCAACTCTGAATTTCAGAGGATTTTAGACATCTTGAAAATAAAACATCTTTAAATTTTCCAAAAATGGAAATTCTTTAATCTCATTTCACATATTCTGTGGCACTCTGTAATTCACCAAACATATGATGTTACTGTAGAGTAAGATATTACAAATCTTCTAAGAAGACCAGTGTATATTACTGTGTCTCAGTTGGTTGTACAATCAAGACTTCAGAACTCACCTGAATCTAGGATCTTGGGATCTCACAAACAGCTTGCAAGTATTAAAAACCAAAGCATCTGCTAAAACAACTTCAAATTCCTGAAACACATTCTTCTCTTTCTGATCTTTGTGGCCATATTTAGCCTGGAGAATACTGGTGCAAGCTTTACTAAGGGCCTGACAAACAGTCACAAAAACTACCTATAGCAGACTTGGGAAAATCGACCTAAAAATAAAAAAGGTTATACTTTCACTGTAGCCCAGCAACTCAGGCAGGTGGAGGTGAAGAGCAGAGAGTAAAGGTTCAGACAGAGAAATATAAAATCACAGTACAAATATCAAACTCCACAATGATCAGGGTGAAAATCACAAACAAGCGACCGACACCAAGACTGCAAAAACTCCGAAGTGCTCCAGGCAAAAATCCCAAACACTAAAACTCGTTGAAAAAACAGGACAAAAACCATGAAAGAATTTCAGATTACCACATGAAAACCACAATTTTTTAGAAATGTATAACCTGTACTAGTTGCATATAAATCAAACAAACAAAAGAGTAATAATAATAAGCTAGAGCAAAACTTCAAACAACTTTCAAGGACAAACCAATGAAACAAAAACCTTTTAAACCTTATACATAAACAAACAAACAAACAAACAAAAACAAATAACCAATCCCCATGGAAATCTTGATTGATTTGAGATTCTTTAAAATTCCTCCCGTTCGTTTTTTTTGCGAATGTTATCTTTTAATGCCTGACACACATGCTGGAGCTCCTCTGGGGTGCTGCACGCCCTCACAAGGAGATCATCTCCCTCGGGCTATGCACTGGCTGCCAGGCTCTTCGGCTTCACTCGATACTTCATGGCTTCTCCTCAGATTCGTCAAGCTGAAGGGATGCGGCCCTCTCAGACCTCAAGGATGCTGGTGATGTGTCTTCATGATACTGATTAAGCATAACGGAGGATAAAAAAATTAAAAAGTCAGGCAGCCTTGACCAGTTTTGAAGCCTGTGGAGCCTGGAATTGGACTAATTGGACTACGATTTCAAGCATATTCAACACATGCATATTCAATAAATAGAAAATAATTATTTAAAAGGCTTGCATTATTAAAAGAATTAAATAAGAGCAACTTTGCTTCTGGTGTCTTGTTACTAACGTTGAAAAACCAACTGATGATTTTATATATATATATATATATATATATATATATTTGATGTTTATATAAACATAGAACCATCCAGACAGCCACCCACATTATATTTCACAATCTGTACATTCTTAAAATGTTATTGGTTGCATTAATCTTAAGATATTCCCAGTACTACATTTAACAAGAACTACCATATTCCATGTTGAATGAGCATTATAACTTTTTTTTTAATTGACTCGATTTTTAACAGCGGTAGCCACACTGCTAAATAAACAAAAATAAGCACTACAAACAGACCATGGCTTGCAGACCGTCTTCTGCTACTGACCACAGAACAGCGCTAGAGCCAAAAGCACAGAACGATGCTACAGTCAAAGGCAAACAGCATGGTGCAGTGGGCTGGACGCTTGCACAGCGTCATATATAGGGAACACGTAATCATCTCTGAACCACAGAGAGCGAAAGTCTGTGGTCTATAAAATCACTTAGCAATTTTTTTCCCCCCCAGTGATTACTGCATGGCCATGACCGTCAAATCTGAAAGCTCTTCTAGTCATTTTAGGGGCTTTTTGTTTCAATGCTCCCTATATTTTAGCCACAGGCATTTCCAAAGTAGCCTTTGTTATATCTTTACTTGCGTGTAAAGTGTTGAGTTGGACTATGGCTGTTTAAGGACGTTCAGTCTCCTGAAACGCGTGATCATTAGCAAATTTTGAGACACTATTCAGGGAGGTATTTGATTACTCTTAGTGTGGAAAATACCCAAGTAAGCAGCTGCATCAGCTTCAACAGGGGAAAACACTGGCAGCAGAGTACTTTATGGTATTTTCAGAGTACTTTATGGTATTTCAAACCCTCTTAGCACAAAACAGCTGGAATGGCAATGTACTAAAAACAGTATACTAGCAGGGGCCTAATGACACTCTTGAATCCAAACTGGCCTGCAAAGATGACCAGGCCTCCCTGTTGGATCTGGTCCAGATTAAACTGGACAATTTTATAAGAGACAGGAGACATCCTCCTTCTCACCAAACACATGCTGCTAAGAAAGACTTCCCCCCCGCATGCAAACTGATCCAGCAGAAACAGAAAATGGTGGAACTCATCTCACCCAACAAGAAAAGAACAGGAGATGTCAGGAAGGGCTTTGCCTCTAACGTGGTCTATCTGGGCATTTCCAGGATAAGTGCCCAGGTCTACTCCCTTCACCGAGAGCCCTGAGGGTGAGCAGCACCTGTACTCCCGCAAGCAAAAACAGGAACTTGTTCATTCTTGCATGGGTCAGATGGGATACTGTGTGCTTCTCTGTTTCAGCTCCAGTGGACTCAGGGACAGCTGGGAATTTTATTTGACCAAGCTCTGTTCTGTGAATGGAGGATACCATTCATTGCTCTCAAACCAGTGTAAGGGCCCTCATAATAAACTGTCTATCAGGAGACATAACCAAGACTATCATTGCCCTTTATTTAATTGCTGGGCTCTTGCACAGAGAGACACTTCCCCCATTTCTCACAGAGTCCCCAGACTCCCCTACTACTTCTTGGGTACCTTCGCCTTTCAGCCCTGCTTTTTCCTCGTTCAAGAGAGAATTGGAACACTGGGGCCCTGAGCACATTGCAAGGGGCTTCATCATCAGGCTGTTTAGGCTACGTTTGTCAACTTCCCCCTCGGACACGTTTTGTTTTTCATTTGGAGAATAGATGTCTGCCCCTGTATAGGCTACCAAGGTCTCAACACCATTACTGCTCACCTAAATAATGAAACCAAAATAGTGACAGACTGGCCCCTGCGCTGAAAAAACTGGAAATATAGTTGAGCTTTGCCTGTACAGAAACCTGGAATATCTCAAGGCTAAGCATCTTAAGACCTGCTTTGACTTTCCAGTCAGTTATATGCTAAGGTTCAAGAAATGGCAAAGCAGAAGCCTTCTTACACGCACAAGAACAAACCTAGTGAGCATCTATTGGATAATTCCCTGTTTCTGCTTTGTGGCTCCAGTCCAATGGGAAATCATGAGCAAGTGGCAAAAAACACAAACCATTGAGCTTGGGAATTGTCCCCCAGCCAAAGTGGATGTTCCACTCTCAGTGGATGATGTCATAGTAGATCCACACCTCTCCTAGTTCAGACCACTCCAGTGTCCAGCAAACACTGGCCCTCTAGGAAAATACAATTTGGTGATACTCTATAAGCAGACATGACAAAGAGTGTGTTCAGAGCAAAGGTCTCTCATTGGTTGCTCTTAGGACTGTTAGAACTCCCACCCATTTTCAACAGACTCTGGTCACACATTGCTGTAGACCATCACAGATCTTCCTTCTTCTTGAGGGTTTTGTAAGGGGTTGGAAGGGCCAACAGGGCAATCAGGGATTACAAATCCTGGCCAACTGCACCTCTAGATTTTAGGAAACCATCCTAGTAAGACCCAAATAATGATGATGTGGAGCAAGGAAGGTGAGTAAAATAAAAGGGGAAAAACACAACAAAACTTGGGTGAACCACTAAACTGGAATTCAAACCAGGGATTAAGGGATCAAGAAAGCACAGCTCAGGCCACAACACTACCAGGGAAGTTGAGAAAATAGTGACAGGATAAGTGATAGCAGAGAAGTGGAAGGAGACAAAAGGGAAACTGGAGGCACACCCAACCAGAGAGGATGCGTTTGTAGGTTGGCTAAGCCACACTCACATTTACTAGTAACAAGGGGTCTGAACTAAAGGAGAGATCCTCACAGCCAGCCAGGTCTGGGACTTGTACCAGGGTGCACACTAGGCCAGAGCATTCAACAGCAAGCACTTAGTCACCAGGAGGGCAGGGCAGTTAACAGGAAGAGACAAACATCTGAAAGAATTGGGGGTAATTTGCTCTGGAAAACACAAGTTCGGACAAATAAAAGGAACAACAATCGTTCACGAAGAAGGAAACAGGCCGAGGAACTACCAACACTAACAAGACTTGACAACAACTGAGCTTTTCTGAAGCTGCTTATATAAGGTGGAGCCACCTGAGGAAGATCAGGCTAACGAGTGCTAACTAATTCCTGGCTCGTCGCCAGGTTTTTTTGTTGTTAGCATCACGTTTTTTTTTTTTTTTTTGTATTATCCCAGTGATTCTCAAAAGATCCTCGTTATCCTCTTTAGATGGCACATTTGCCAAGTACACTCCATGTCATTTCTCCATGTAAACAAATAATTTATGGCTTTAAAGGGATATTCCAGTCTAACTGGAACTTAATTGCTGTCTGTATGATGTGTACTCTTTGGCAAGTAACACACACAAATACATACAGAAATGTTTAAAACACACACACACACACAAACAAACAAACAAATAAAAACTCAAACACATGAAACACATTTTTACAATAGACATCAAACACATTTGTAAATTAAGCCATCAAATGTTTTCAGAGATGGGGTTGCTTTTCCTGGTGGAGGAATTTGTACAATTTTTCAAAGGTACAAAACTTCATTTAAACAGCCTTGGTAATCTCAATTCGCAGTTATATGTTCAAGAATTTCAGTTTTATTTTATGATACTTACAAATCAGTCTGTATAACCTGTATATATGCCATTGTATGTTTCAAACAGATTTGTTTTCATTCTGTTCTGAGTGCACAGAGACATGTTGTATTTCTTGTCTGTGGCAATCATAGAAGGAGATGAAGCCAAGCTAATTCTGAAGCTAATTAGATAAGAACATCCCTTTATTAAGATACAGTAGGTAATGATTTTTGTATTCACAGCCTTGCCTATGAATTTCAGTTGGGAATCCCTCCACAAACATAAAGTGTATACAAGCATTTAAGAATGTGTGTATATATATTATTGTGTAGTGACTATAACGTGCGTAGCTCTGTAATGACCTTTCCTAATCACCATTTCAATTATAAAGCTGGTATAAGAACCACTGCATTGTCTTGTTTGGATTTAATATAGTATATCAGTCCCGCGGGCTTCTAAAGGGATGAAGGTCCATTTGTAGTCTTCGTTAATTACATTAATTAAATGCAGTATATTTAAAACATAATATTTTAAAGGGTAAGACTGCATGCATATTTTTCATTATCATGCAGGTGATTCTCTGTTCTCACACTGCCTGTAGGCTTATCTCCCAGTTCCTTTGCAATAATAATTATGCACTCGCTGTTCATTAAGAGGGCAAATACTTGTAAGTATTTAAATATTATTCTATTTGAAAAGGTAACGTAATAGAGGGTCTGAACATAGCAGACTTCAAGCAAGCAAGCACACCAAAACAGTAAATGCAACAACTCATGTACATTCTTTTACTCCAAAACTGTATAAAACTGCCAAAATATAATTGTTTAAACCAAATGTAAAACAATACACCATCACAGCTTAGCAACTTTGCCTCATTCTGGATCACTGATGAGACAAATAGGACAGGTTTTTGAATTGTACTGTGATGATGCTAAATGAACTGATGTTAAAGCATGCACAAAATAATAATAATAATAACAATAATAATAATTGATATTATTATTTCAATTGAAATAACAATATTTAGGTGCAAAAATACTAGAAAGAATAATGAGAAGAGGAAAGTTTTGAGATGATTTCTAAAGGAAGACAGTTACAGCAGAGAGCTTGGAACTCTGAAGGTTCTGCCCCCCTTGGTTACGATTTGAGTCTGTGGAACGGCAAGAAGTCCAGAGAGGATCTAAGGGGGCGCAAGAGGTGCAAAATAATTGAATGAGATTGGTGAGCTAGGTAGGAGCAGGACCTTGAAGAGCTTTGAAAGTTAGAAGAGGGATTTTATGCTTAATCCGGGAGATAACAGGAAACCTGCACAGCTGTTGAAGGACAGGTGTGATGCATGCAGTACGTTTGGTACATGTGAAGACTCTAGCTGCTGAGTTTTGAATGTGTGGAAGGTTGCTGATTAATTTAGCAGGGAGACCATAAAGATTATCAGCAAGCATAGGGTGACGTCGTGCAATTTTGCACTGATGATAACATGCAGTTGAGGTGAGTGGCTTCATATGCGAGTCACAGGCGATGAGTCAGTGGTGAGTCAAAGCGGCAGCCAAAGTTTTGCGTAACTTGAGCTGACCTAATAGTAAAAGCAACAACTTCTGAAAAATTAAGAAGAGCGACTTACGCCTTCCAAGTAAAACTTCCGTTTTATCGGCGTGAAGTGTCAAGCGGTTATTATGCAACCAGAGCTTTAGATCTGCGAAGCACGGAGTCATCAGGTGTAACGTCCTTAAGCGCTATTTTCCCCGTGTAAAGAGGCGAGGTGCCTCAGCTGAGCCACCCGTCATCTGTCAGTGTCTGTTACACACCCCGCCTTCATAACAAACACGTATTCCGACTTGCGAAAGCCCAACACCGACATCCTTGATTTGCCCCAAGACAATGTAATTCCCATTGGCTCATGCAACCACAAAGAATCGTGCGGTGCATGACACCTAGTCAGCCCTGATGGGTATAATCTGAGGGGAACTGCATAAGTGTATCCATACGGAGCTGACAAAATGGTGACATACCTGAGAACAGATGGTGTTCCTCCTGAGATTTATCCCGGTATGACTTGTCACTTGTTCATGTTAATTTTATGATGGGCTGCATATATCACACTACTCCCATCCCCATACACCTATTTGGTTCAATTTACCTCAGTCATAATATCCTGAACACGGTCTGATAGGCTTTACAAGAGACTTTAGCTGGAGCGTCAGAGGACACACGATGCAAGGTTATCCTAATCATTCGTTTTAAAGACCAACTTAACTTTAAAGGACATTTAAAGGGGTCAACAGTTTCCTGTCCTTGAGTTCCAGCCTCCGTTTGGCTTAAAGCAATACTGTGAAAAAAGTTTTAGGCTAATTTGTAAAAAAAATCTATAGT
>JAOXYF010000006.1:14919939-14940515 GCA_028565775.1 Sternarchorhynchus goeldii
CCCCCCACCCCCCTTCTGCTTTTGCCAAAATAGCATGTTTTAGGTGACCTTAAAGGGAAAAATACGCATCACTGTAAGTTTGGTTTTTTTGGATTTTCAGCTTGAGATCTGTGAATGTAAAAGGGATAAAATGTGGATGGAAGTTGCTATTCTCTGTGGCAGTGACAGCATCGCTCTTTACCCTAACAGCGGGGAGCGCCGATAAATCACGTCCGTGTCGGGCCCACGGCAGTGCAATAATCTTAAGTGCTACACAAAGTAGTTGTAAATTAAAGGAGTAAAACAAACAAACAAACCACCCACCCCCACCCTCAACGAAATACATAGGAAAGAATCGTCCCTTTTTCCCCTGAGGTAACAAAAAGCCTCACGCATGCACTCGGAGAGACGCTTTTACGTACCTCAAAGTCCAAGTCCTGGTACCTAGACTTTCTTCTCTGTGTAAGCAAAGACAAAAGCCATGATTTAGGTTGCAAAACAGATTAGAACCTTCTAGATCTGATCTTGAACATTTCGCTTTTGTTTTGCTGTGAAAACACATTTGCTCTCATATAATTTCGATTCCTTTAGGGTTTTTCCGTGTTAGATAAGCACATACTCTGATAAAAGCTTTGTTTTTTGGTGTTGGTTAGACATTTTATTTCCTTTCTCTGTCTGTAATTTAGCTTTAACGTGTAGCATTTTGACCCAATCCAGTGCTGAGGAATGATATCTTGTCTGTGCACGTCGGCTGATATGTGTGGTACACCAGTGTAGTCCGTGCTACTGAGTAGTTGACGCTCACCTCTAGAGAACTCATGGAGGTCGTGGAGCCGGTCTCACTCCGTGACAGGCCTCCGCTCTCCTCCATCTCGGCCAGGAAATTCTTGACGGCGGTGCGCGGCTCGAACGGCAGGTTCTGCATGTGCTCGCTGGTGCCGCCGAACTGCGGCTCCATGGCAACGCCCATGTGTTCCATCGCCGACTGACCGAGGTTGAACTCTGGCCCCACCTTGTAGTGCAGGAGCCTCTCGTGGTGGAGTGTGTCCATGCCGATGTTCATCTTGCTGTCGTCCTTCAGAAGGCCAGACATGCCTCCCGGGCCACCGCCGGACGGAGCCGCGCCCGAGCCCCGCGGCATCACAATGTAGTCCGTTTCCATGGCGCCCTGCGACGGGTGACCGCCGAGCTCCTGCTCGCCCTGCCGGATGGCGTCGTCCGTGCACAGGTAGACGGGACGCCGCAGGTCGCCCGCGCTGTCGCCAAGGCAACTCTCGCCCAGTTCACCCACGCCCATGGGCATGTGCAGCCCAGACGGTTGCTGGATGATCACCTTGGAGATGATGTTGCCGGGCAGCGTGGAATAGTTGAGGCCCTCTGGACCTTTCTCCTCCTCCTCGTCGTTGAGGGAGATCCGCGAGAGGGTGCCGGTGATGGTGGCAGCACGACACGACCCCATGTCTTTGTGGAGCGCTACGAAGGAACAAGGTGCACAACACTGCTGTTAGCAAAAAAAAAAAAAAAAAAAGCTAATGCTAAAGCTAATGCTAAAGCTAATGCTAAAGCTAGGTTGTTCATGTCTTTAACTCCATGAATTATGCTATGTCATCAGTGTTTCCACTGGACACTAGACAGGCAACAACTCCTAAAAATATTACTGTAATTAACAAACAGCACTAGGAATCAATCAGCATGACCAACGAGCTAAACCCCTTCTTTTGAAGCAGTAATTCATAATTAGAAGTGTTCGATTTTTTTTTTCTTTTGTTTTGTAGTTTATCTGTGTAGTGGATACAGTTTGATCACTGGACACGACAGGGGAACAAAAGAATGGGCCCTTATGTTCCCAGACCCAGACTGACCAACCTCTGTCTGGCATCTTGTTGTGGTGGGGGGGGTGAATTGTCCTGATTTAGCCGGAAGCGCTTCGCTCACCTTGGCAAATGCCAGACGTTCAGGCGAGCGAGAGGCTCGCTATAGCGACAGCTGCCCTCAGCTCGGGGAGGACGAGACGTTCCCTGCTCTCTCCAGAGCCTTTTCAGGGCAAAGGGAGGGGGAGTGGTGGCATTTTAATCCCCCCCTCCACCCCACCCACACCAACACCAACCGAAACCCAGTGAGACTTGAGGCTCCGGTTCCCAAATGGCAGTGAAGGAGAAGGAGAAGGGCAGGGCAGAGGGGCTGGGTGAAGCTCCTCCCACTGCTGTGGCCCAGTGAATAAAGGCAAGAGGAGGGCCACCAACACAGTCAGGAAACACCTGCTCACACCTGCTATCAAGAGTAGAGTTTTTTGGAGTAGGTGTGTGGTGCTGATCTTGGATCAGCTCTCCTTCTCCTGGAAACCACTCATGAAAGGTGGTTGCGTGCTCCTTTTGGAGGTGTCTTCAGCCGAGAGATTAAAGGCTTTTACTCCTCCCAAATTTTCCTGTTATTGTCCCTCCTCCTTCTCGCTAGCACGTTTTAAAAATGTCAAACGTCTCTTTTTAAAAAAGTCACGATCGTCCACCTTATTTGGACCAAAGTTAAACAACTTGAAACAAGATGGCAGTGCATGACATCCGTAATCTTACCCAATATGGACAAGGTTAAATATTGAAAAATCATCAAACCTGTTTGGCCCTTTTTCAGCTGCTGAAAAAGAAACTTTCTGCTGTTTATTTTCAGTCAGTTTGACTTACCAATTTTATACAAGTGACAATAAATATATAATGATGAGCTGAGAGAATACCGTAGCCAGTGAAAGAAGCAAAAATAACCTGTTCAAAATCTAATAACACAGTTGTTACAGATGGCCACATGAGCTTTACACTAATTTAATCATCTTAATAAATAATTTCCATTTCTAAAATTTACTGCCAAATTAACGTGCAGTAGTTTTGCTTTATTTGCAGTGTTTCCAGCTACGCACATAGACAGAGGTGTAAACATCTACAATCTAGAAAAAACAACAAAGACCGACAGTCACCCTGTGACCGATACACGCTTATACACACACACACACACACACACACACGCCGGATCCACCACAGGTGTGACGGATAACGATAATCAGTCACTAACGAGACGAACATTAAGAACCACGCCCCTTCCACACACGAAGGTACACACACATCCACACACACACTCCTAACAGTGATGGAGCACAACCCCCCCCCACCACACACACACACAGACAGGAGACACAGGGGAGAAGACCAGGGGGGCATTTATATTAACAATAATGATATAAAAACATTTACTCCACACATTACTTCTTTCTCTGTGTTAGTATATGTACTATACTAACTGATTCCATCAGTTTGACTCGAATCGCCTCTGTTTTAATAAAACAAACTCCAGTTTTCAGTCCAATTCACATGCTGGCCCTGCCTGTTACTGTAACTGCTGCGGTAACCGATGTGAATCGACAGATGAAGCTGTGTTACATTACTCCAGCGTGTACTCCCAGGCATACGTGCTGGCTGGGGAACCCAGTGACCTCGACATGAACGCTAATGTCGTTTCTAAATGGTCGAGCATTGAGCTCTTTTTTGGGGCGATTCGATCGGGAACCGTGAGTTTGTTTCCATTACTCCGCTGTCTGCAATAATTTGAAGAGATTTTACGGGGGGAAAGTGTATCTATATGCTTCTTTTATCTTCCTGACTGGACCTTGGAATAAAAATGCATTTTTAGATTAGAGTTTGAATGATTGTTCTTAGCTGGGACATTCAGTGGTGCACACTGATGAGGTCTGGAATAGAGTTTTTACTTTTTCCCCTCTGTTTCTTACAGTAACCAGCTCCATGCATGGAAAAACGGTTAGAATATGGTTATGGACTGAAATGATTATGACTCATCTTATACATTGCAGACAAGCCAGTCGCTCTGGGATGTTTCAAGCTTTGCCCTGAAGTGCAGAACGAGGTCTGTTTTTTTTTTTGTTTTACACATTCAGCCTGTGGTTTTTGGGTTTTTGGCCCTCGACAGACACAGAGATTCGAAATCTCGTTAACGGCCAACCATCTCCTCCTTACCCGATCGGCAGGCGATGTCCACGTCTTTTTCAAAGTCCGTCTGTGGGAAGAAATGGAGCAGAACTAAAACTCAGAACAAGCACTGAGCCCTGAAGGAGGCAGCCAAGGCCTCCATGAACCAGGAATGGCAGGCAGTTTGCATTACTTCTGTATTCTGTATTTCTGCAATTCACGCCCTGTTGCGAAAGAGCCGCGGCAGTCACAGTAAAGAGATCCGAAAAGAGGTGGAAAATTCATCCTGGCAGAAATTATTCATCAAATAAACTTTGGGTTTGTTTTGGGGGAAGGGGGGGCGGGGCCGATGGAAATGTGTCTTTTACGACACCCCATTAACGAACTCACACCACGCTTCAAAAAACATCCAGGTGAAAATACGATAAACCCCGTTAATCAAAGCGCGGAGGAAACGTGGGTCTGAGGGAGAAAAAAATTTAATAAAATAAATAAAATCACACGTGAAGAATTGATGTCATTTACTAGGTGAAGAGCTGCTCCATAGCTTGTAATTACAGTTTAACCAGTGGGCTGTTTGCATAATGACAAACCCTTTTAAAAGCTAGCATACAGAATTAAATATTAAAAGTGATGAATTACATTAGGAGGACCGTGTTAAATACGGGTCAAAGCACTAGAAGAAACACATACAGGATCATTAATAATATAGTACGTATTATTAGACTTTTCTAAATTACTACTATGGATAATAGTGTACGAGCCAGAGTCCCTCTCATAACTAGCCATATTCCAGGCCGGCCTCAACGTAAACAGATTTTAAACCGTAAGATTTTTTCCCGCTCGGCTTTTATCTCGGTGTAAAAGCTTTTGTTTCCGTTTTGTCTTCTTGCGTCTCTTTATTTTAATTCTGGCGGTCGTTCTTTGCTGTTCGTTAACCTGATTTTGTGTCGTATTTCCCTGTGCGTGGCTGTAACCGATTGTATCACACTTTGGTTACGGTTTTGAAACGATGTTTTGTAAATATAAATGAAACGTAATGTTTTCTGACGTGATGTGCAGTAGGCGGGACGAGTTTCTAGGTTTTAAGTGTCGTACCATAATCTGGGCGTGTCCATTAGGAAACGCGCCGGTCGCGTCAGCGCTGATGGGGTCTTGGCAGTTTCTCAGTCGACATCTGAAGGCATCTTGGACCTACAAGGTTTATATTTCTTTGATTATTAATGTGAAAGTCAATCCAAAAATGTAACATCTAGAAACAGGTCGCACATGGAAGGTGGTGCCATGACCAATCAGAATCACCCTTTTAACAGCTTGTAGCCTTGTACAGCTCATGGTAAGCAATTAGGATCAGTTTGTGGACGTTATTTCAGTGTAGGGTCGAGTTTACAGAATAAGAAGGTAGCATTTTGCTCATGGAAATTCATGTGTGTAATCCTTAGATTTCTTTTACACTTAATAATTATAGAGGTCACCTTAGCAGGGGGCAAACAAATACTTTGTGATCCTGGCTGAATCAGAAAAGTGGCAGCCATTAGGGGTTTTTTTTTTGTTTCCACCAGATTATGACGGAAATCTGGTGCCCCTATTTGCTCTGGGGCAAACAGGACAGGAGGGTAATGACAAGCAGGAGGGCAGAACTCCGCCAGGGGGGGTGGCGAGGAGGATTAGAGAGGATAAGTGCGCGAAAAACAGGAGCAAGGGCATTTAAAATGCAAGGGATCAACAGTTAGGAAGACCCAGGAGGGGGCGGGTCTGGTCCTACCTCCTGACGCAAGATGCAGTGCACCATGACGATGACGAATCCTTGGAGCGAGTCGAACACGGCGAACAGGATCTGGAACAGGATGGAGCGCTTGTCCGTCATGGCCAGTACGGCCGACATCCAGGTTAGCGCCAGGAGGGGCAGGACCACGCATGAGCTCCAGAGGGAAGCCCTGGAAGAGTGGTGGGGGAGGACGGTTAAAGGTGGTGGAGAACGGGTGGAGGGTGATTGGTGGAGGTGGTGGTGGAGAACGGGTGGAGGTGGTGGTGATTGGTGGAGGTGGTGCATAACGGGTGGAGGTGATGGTGGTGAGGGGAACAGCAGAAAAAAAGAAGAAACCACGTTTTAGCAGGACTGAGTTAACATGCATAAAGGCTGTGTACAGTCAGCTGAATGAGCTCAGATCACATGGGTAATCAAAGGGGCGGGGTGAACAGCCTGCTTCACATCAAATGTCAGTACAGGGAACCTTGCTCATAACATATGACTTTTAAAGATATGAAACATTCATCTCCATTTCTGTGATCGGAACAGAACTGCCTGTTGTTCAGCTGTTCTTTTAACACCTCAGCTAACCCCCCCCCCACACACACACCTACACGCTTGCACACGCAACGTGACCGCGACCGAGTGGGCAGGGCACTTACATGGCATTGCTGGCTGTGGTCGCTGACAAGGCGGTCGTGGAGACGACGCCGCACTTGGCGCACTTCAGCGTGAGCCCCGTGTGAGGCTCGCTCATCTGCCTGTGAGACGGGTCGAGAGTGTCATGGCAACGCAGGTTAAAGACAGGTGAAAGAGAATGTGCATTGAATTGTGAAAGCCAACTGGAACGGTCTGGAGTTACGAACAAATGGCTCCTCAAATTCGACGTGACGTGCTCTAAGTCAAGACAAAAAGCCCACAACGCCATAACCTTGAGGAAAAAAAAATCTTTGTACCTGTAAGTTCTGGCTCCAGAGAAACCACTGTTTGTTTCCTGGGAAACAAAAGCTAAATTCTGTTCGCATTTCTTAAGACCATGGAACTTGGAAGGACAAAGATGGGAGCTAGAGGTGACAAAGACCTCTAGAAGAACATCTAAGGACCTGCAGGCGTCCCTCTCACTTCTGTGTCCATGAAGTGGAAAAACCACAGAGCAAGAATGGTTCTCGTGGGACGTTCCCACAGCGGGAATCATGATGTTTGGAGAAACCCCCTCCCCCCACTAAAACACCAGAATAAACCAAACCCAAAGATGGCTGAAGGCCCCTTGATAGTTTCACAGCCCCTACAACAACATGGAGGTAGACCAATGTTACATAACACCACCTGAGAGAAGGAACAGCTCGAAGTCACTAAGCTGTGGGAAGAGGTTCGGCCTGTGACTGAAAACTCGAAAGGGATTGAACCATGCAACATGTGGCTCAGGGGTATGTTAATAACAGAGACACAGACAGATATAACCTATACCTCACACCCACTGAAATCCTGTGGTGGGAAGCAGGATGGTTTGGTTGGAGATATTAGCTATAAGAGTTTACCCTCCCTTCTCCATCGTGCCCCATGCAGATTTGATGCCACAGTCAGAGGAGTAATAAAAATATAAGTGTATCAGGGTGCATCTGTGGTTGTGGTTTTGGCTGTGAGTGTGTGTGTGTGTGTGTGTGTGTGTGTAACACGATGCTGCCACTCCACTCCACACTCACCCTGCTCTGTGCTTCAGCTTCTTGTCCAGGATCCCGTCTCTGGAAACCAGCTTGTTGAACACCAGAATGCCAATCACCATATTAACCTGCAAAAGCACAATGTCAGACAATGAAGGATCCGTCTTCAGCCCTAAAGCAGCTAGCAAAGCTCGAACAAACCGGCAACAAATGTAATAGGTGTTCGGCGATGGAATAACCGTGAGCGCTGTGATATTAGCATTAATGCTTACAGCAGCAGTCCTCCCACTGAACTGAACGAGCATAAAGCGCTGAAGAACCACAGAGTTCTCGACAGCATTTGCCCTTTGAAACACTTGCTATACATGCTAACGTTCAGCATCCTTCACCGTAGCCTTCCTAGCTTAGCGCTACTGCGGCTAGTCCGCAGGTCTGGGTGAAGCCAGCCCGTTCTGGGTGGTTTGTTTTCTTTTCCTCTCTCACGCGCACGTTCACGAGTTATTTTATGACCTCCACGTGTGATGGAGCTACAACTGGAGCAGTTTGAAGGCAGGATCGTGCTCTTAAGGTGGGCAGATCTGAAGGGATCTCACTCTGCAAATCCATGCAGGGCAGGGCTACGTGTCCCCGGAAGCATGTTCACTCGAATCGTGGCGTTTTGAGTGTCAGGCTTTCGTGTTTCTATAGAATGATTCATTTCTTACAGAACTGGCAGCTCACGCCTCCGTAAATGCTGCTTCGCCCCAAGTCTCGAAGTGCCATCTTAACTCATTCCAGATTGAATCGCATCGATTCAAGCCAAATTCGTTCTCTGATTATCCATCTTGAGAAAACTCTTGTTTTAATACAAGATGAGAAAAAGGTTGATTTATAAGCCAGTCACTGATTAGACCAGAAACACCTCCCCTGAAGCTCCACACTGTTAGAGAGACCTATATTACAGGTGCATTTTGTGAGTGTACAAGCTAGAGCCTCCAGCTTATTTGGAGCAATAAACACCTCCATGCCATGAAACCACCAGTCATCACAGGCTCTTCACGAGTTTTAACAGTCACTGCTGAACAGGGTAAAGGGCACGCGCCGTCTCTCGGGGCACACGCAGGTCTAGGATCAGTGATCCTCTGTCCATGTGGTCCGCAGCGGGGCGCGTAAGAGCTGATCGGAGAACTGTGGGGAGGAACTTACGAGCACTACTGCAGCGGCGGGTCCGACGAAGGCGTAGAGCAGTCCTCCCTCCAGAGAGAGCCAACAGCTGCGCAGTGGAAGAAGCAACATCAGCAGGCCGGTAAAAGTTCTCATCAAATGTTAAGTTAATAGAGCAGCACTAGGTGCAGCTCTGTCACTAGGTGCAGCTCTGTCACAATCAAGCGTGTGGAGATTCCACATGAGCCATATGTTTCAGTTCTACATGACAGACTTTTACAAGAGAACAAGAATTGCGGTGGGAACTTAAGACAATGTTTATATCCAGGTATCCTGACGGGACCACAGTGCCACAGCTGTGTGTGTGTGTGTGTGTGTGTGTGTGTGTGTGTGTGTGTAAAAGAGAGAAACAGGCAGAGAGGGAGAACAGTACGGAGTAATTCAGATGATTCAGATAATTCTCTCGGTGAGTGTGTGTGTGTGTGTGTGTGTGTGTGTGTAAAAGAGAGAAAGAGGCAGGGAGAGAGGGGGAAAACAGTAAGAAGAAGTAATTCAGATGATTCAGATAATTGTGTGTGTGTGTGTGTGTGTGTGTGTATGAGCAAGCGAGAAGCGAGTATGTCGGACTGTTCCAACTGAGACACTTATTTCTGGATGTTCTCCACCTTCATGCCAATGTTCTTAGGTGGCAGAAAAGTAAAAAAATAAATAAATTTAAAAAAATAGGTCTTACTACTGGGGTGTCCCATAACCCTTTGCTTTCGTGAAGCCCATTGAGATGGCGACCACCAAAGCAGGCAAGCCTGTGGACGAGAGAGACAGGAAATGATTAGAGCAGAGAACCCTCCGGAACTCTCCTAGCAGGTGGGGCCCTTCCTGAGGCAGAGCTGCAGTCTGTCTTTTGGGGCCCCTTTAGGGGGGGGGGGGGTTTGGAGAAGTGTGTGGGTAGAGGGTGTTATTACGTGTATTGAGCAGCACTGCTGATTTTCAGGTGGCGCCCCGTGCGAGTCCCTGATGCATGTATGCACAGCCCAACCTCTCTGAAGGTTCAGGTCTATTAAGCCACCAGCGCGGGAAGCAATTAAAAGCATTTCTGCAATGGAAAGCCACCGCAGAGCATGATGGTGGCTGCCGTGTGGAAGAGAATTAGCCACGGGTGTTGAGCATAGAAAAAGACCAACGTGGGAGTCCCTCTCTCTCTCTCTCTCTCCCTTCCAGCTCCAGGGTGCATCATGGCCATGAAAGGCTTCGTTCTGTTGTCGCTGTGGTCTGAATATTAACTTGCTGTCTTCAACCCCTCCCTCCCTCCACCCCCCCCCCCACCACACACACACACACACACACACACACACCCAAACACACACACACCCTTGCACAGGGTTTATCGATGCATTCAGAGTGCTCAGAGTGACTGGGCACAAGTCCAGGATTCTTTTCATCTCCCCCGCCTCCTTTTACTCTCCCGGGACTCCTAATTTCTCTGGATTGGCTCCGCCCCCGATTCCCTCGCGCCCCGCCCCTCTCCCGGGCCGGTTTTAACCACCCGCCGTTGCCCCCTGTTCCCGAAGCGCCAGCAAAGGTCACATTCCGCGTGTGTGTGTGTGGGGGGGGGTGTCACAGAACATCCCGGAACACCACGCTGCCGGAGCAGCGGACGGACGAGGTCCCGCCACCGTTTTCGGGCTGCCGTTGAGCACCCTGCACCTCCAATGACGAATCGGCAGTGCCGGTTAACGCCTGTGTCATTCTGGAGCCTGGACTGTGTGTGTGTGTGTGGAAGGAAAGTCTGGTTCCTTTTACCAGAGCTGCAAGCCTGGCTTAGCGTCTGACTGAAAGGGAAGGTGTGTTTCCTGTCATTTGCCGCTCGGGGTCTGAGCGTCGTGTCAAAAAATGCTCCTCCAGTTCTTCTCCTTCTCCGCACGCCCGCTCCCTGGCAACTGTTGTTAAGGAAACTGTGCGGCAAAAGCAGAGGCTGCGAATTCGCTTGAACGGACGTCGTCTGTAAGCCTTCAGCTATTATGATAAATGGATGGTGGGGAGGTTGGGGGGGGGGGGTTAATGCAGACTCATTAATGGCACCTGCATTAACATTAACTCATAATACTCTGTTTCGCTTCTGAAAAACATCAACAACAACAAAAAAAACGAGTGAAATTAAGATTATTATTAAGACTAATTACCTCAAACTCTTCTTTATATGGGACAAACACACTCTACCTTAAATAATTGTTCTCAATATTAAAATGTTTTTCTCTTCCTCCTTTCTCCGCATCTCCTCTTCAAGAACTAACCAGAACACTGCAATGATGGATGCCTTGTTTGTTGCTAGGTAACCAGAAGAATGAGCACAAGCTATTTTATAATGAATTAGATTTTTTTTTCTTCTTGCTGGTTGAAGAAGCTCAGCATCAAGCACTCTACGGCCAGTTTCCAGAGGAGAGCGAGACTTGTATAATTAGTTATACAAGTAATTGATTACTAATTCAATTATCAATTATAGAACTTAAAAAGGTTCCTTCCCTCCACCACAAAGGAAAACGTTCCACACGCTAGTTCAGACCAAATACTGGTCTAATGGGAAAATTTTAATGGGAAGCACACATCTTGATAGTGGACCATAAGAGCTCGTTGAGATTTGCCGTAGTTCTTTCTGAAGTGTTCTTTTCCAAAGCGTTTCCACTTGAGTAAGTGGCCCTCGAAATAAAGGCTGCTTGGCCCTTGTCTTGGTGGCTCTGACGGCTCTGGGGCGGCTCTGGGGCGGCTCTGCTCGGGCTAGAGTCGGCGGTGAAGCTCAGACCGGGTCCCTCACCACAGAGCAGCAACGCATCAGGACTCGTTTGCGTTCGCTCGCACCCCCGCCGGCGCCTACATCTTGGAAAAAGTGTAGCGCTGTGCTGATGTATACTGTTGGACTACCTAGCGGTTTTGCTAACACAACCACAACCATATTAACAGATAAAGATACGTTAAATACATAAAGGTCCCAGAGAGGGTGGGAGAGAGAGGGACACTCACCCCATCCCAGGCAGAGGAATCGCTTCCGGATCAGCCTGGTGCGAACCTTCCCCGTGACAGCCATGTAGGATTGCCACGCTTCGGTCAACACCCAGCAGAACGAAGCCAGGAAGAAGAAATGCAGGAACGCGGTGGTCATCGTACACACGCCCTGCCGAAGAGAGAGAGATTGAGCGTTACACCTCAGACCAGGGCCAGACTAATATATGGAATACTAAAAAAAAAAACCTTGATAATAAACGTGTATCTGTAGGGTCAGAACTTGGTTCTTCTGTATCTTTCTGAAGCATTACTGCCCTCAAGGTTTCTAAGAACGTCACGTGAAGGACGTGGGGTACAGTTAACACACGTCAAAAGCAGCATGCTGTCTTTAAAGGTCGGAAACGAAGCTGAAGTTCACTCGTCGTTCTCTTAGTCCGCGGAGGTGCTAAGTTGTCGCCGTCTTGTATCAGTGTTTAATCACCTGGGCTGAGCTGTTTAATTGCACCCGCAGGACTTCTAAAGCAAAGAGAGAGGAGGCGGAGATCAAGCCCCAGCCTCGCGATGCTATTGGACGGGGACGGGGATGCCTCATGGTGCGATTGGGCTGCACGTTTGTATGTTTGGTGGGTTGTTGGGGGGGGTGGACTCTCAAGGTCACACACTCGGAGATAGGCAGAGGGGTGGCGGAGATGACAGCACGTGGATAAAACAAAGCCCGAACATCTCAAACTAAGTTTGCGAGCAAGTTCAAGGGCGAGGGTCCCGTAATACGCCCACAAACGGACACGAAAGTCCACGTATATCCAGTGGCAACCACTCAGACTGCTGTAAGTCTGCACACGTTGTTGAACTAGACAAAGGAGTCTCGATCTCAAGTATTTTTACAATTATCAATTATTATATAACATTATAAAGTGTTTTTCTTTTCTTTTCTAAAGCACCTCCATCTTACACAATACACAATACATCTTACATTCGACTGTTCAGAGCAGCCTGTTCAACTTTACGTAACACTGTTACGTCCTTGGACAGATTACGTGGTAGACACTCATCACCAGCTCCCAAACGCTGGGATTGTGTTGGTTATGCTAGATACGTTGGTTAGTCTGCTACGGACTAGAATGTTTAATCTCTTTAATCCAAAGTCGCATCTCTGAGATTTTCGATCTAAAAAAAAACATAAAAGACTTCTGACCTTGGTGTTTGTGTCTGTGGGTGTCACGGTTAGTTTTTTCCTCATGACAGTCCTATATCAAGGACCAATTATATTTTCCCAATTAAGTTATCGTAGCGTTCAAATCTGTGAAGAACGTTGCGCTACACGGTGCTCTGTACAGCGGCAGATAGCGCAGGCCTTTCTGCTATTACTACAGCACCAGAGAAAGTAATTGGGAATGTGCTTGAACAGCAAAAGAAAGCGAAGCAAGATGAAACACCGTGGGCTACGTTTGAACAGCACCGTCTGACGCCAAAGGATGATAAAATGTACACATCAAGTTTAATTATGGTGGGGGGGGGGGGTGACGGCTTGAATAACCGCACCATTATTTATATATTTTCCTGCGGTGCTCGAACATCTTTTAGACTGAAGTCCAACAAAAGAAAATGTTAATAATTTCAACAGACCTGCAATAGCCAGCAAATGGTAATAAACGATAACAAGAAATTCATTGCGAGAGCAAAAAAAAAAATAAATAAAAATTAAAGATTTAATTCAATAAATAAAAATGCCTTCAAAAGGTTTTTCATTTCTTTCTCGAGAGCTACTTCTGTTACGTAATGACAAACAGCGTTACATGAATGTCCTGTTTGGGTGTTTTGTTTCAGTGATGGGCAGATTCGTACCAGAGCGTCGGGGCATGACTAGGTCTATGGCAGCGCTGAATAGAGGCCACAGCTCACCGCGCGTTACACACCCCAGCACCTCACTGCCATATGGTGTTGCGGTAATTACAGATGGCTAAACTATGGTAGCCCATTTCTTATGAGACTTGCCAAAGGAAAAAAAAAAACTGCATGTCATTTAACTGCATGTTCGGTTTGCGCCGTTTCTGAAGAAAACAAAATGACATAGTCGGTTTGATCCTTTCGAAGGTGCGCTGGGGCTTTCCTGAGCCCGTTACGGAGCTGAGGGAGGACGGCACAACACATCCTGCACGCAGTAAGTGTTACGATATGACACATATGCCTGCGGGGTCATCGCTCATGGACACACACACACACACACACACTGCAAACAGACAGAGATACAAGGGAGAACATCACAGGAACAGTGAGAAAAAAGAGACAGAGAGAGAGAGAGAGAGAGAAAGAGACAGAGGTCAGCTCCCCTCACTCGAGCCACTGAAGATGCAAATATGCGAGTCCGTGTGAGGTCTAGTTACGTATCCACGGTTCCCACACCCTTATAATACTCCAGTCTCTCCACCCAAGACAATGCATTCAACCCAGACAGGAAGTCTGCTCTCTGTACACTTCCATATGTAGCTCTCAGGCACACGAGGGCAACCACTCAGCCAGTGATGTATAATGTGGCTGGAAGCAGGGAAAAGTTAAAAGCTTGCATGGCCTTCCTTCCACAGTCCAAACTGAATCCTCTCTCTTTTATTACCAAGCCACCTTTAAGGTGAAGTATTGCTCTGAGCAGGGAGGGTGGCTGTGGGGGTGTGGAGAGGTCAACCATGGAAAATAGAAAATGGCATTACTGTGTAAGTCACACAGTAAATAACACTATGTATGTACACGTGCATCCACCCACACACCCACCCACCTCCACCCACACCTACCTACACACACACACACACATATATATATATATATATATATATATATATAAAAGCATGTGTGGACACACAAGTAAGTACAGTGGAAGGGAGGTGTGTGGGTGGGTGTGTGGGTGGGTGTGTGGTCCTGCTGCTGGTTCTGATGGAGGGGGGGGTTGGACCAGAGCCTGCTCTCAAATCCAGAGTGCACGCTGCCCTTTACAAAGGCAAATTGCCGGATGATGTTGAGCCCACCGTGTCTGTATCCATGGCAACAGAAGAACCAAGTTTGGGAACACGGTTAAAGTCCGACGGCGGCTGATGTAGGGTGAAGCGGGGGAAGGGGGAGGAGTGTCAGTGGTCAGTGGGCGGAAGCTCAATAGCGGAGATTCAGCCTGATGAACAAGGGAGGGAGGGGCCAGAAAAGCTCATTTGGTTATAAGGCCATTTTTGGCCAATTATGTTTGCATGTGCATGCAAATGGCCACTGATGCCTACAAGAAATAACACAACGATGAACAACAGAGGTCTGCCTTTTATCCATGCATTTTCAGTTCAGATAACAGTGACGTTGAACCTCAAAACACAACCTTTTCATCTACAGTCGAGAAAAAAAACGTTTGGATTCCTGCCTTGCGTTTGTTGCAGAGGCCTTTCTGTGCAGCCGAGTCTTTTTCATCTTATACCCGTAAAGCCACTGAGCAAACAAAACAAAAATTATAAAAAAACCCCTCTGTGCCGAAGTCAGTCAGGAAACGATGGTCAGGAAGCGTCAGTAGCCGGTGAAATCCGGGGCGCAGAGACGCTCCGTTTACCCCAATGTGTCACTGCCCGGAGGCATCGCACCTGACGGCCGTGACCTTCCCCCGGGGACGCAGCTGGTAGGGAGGAACGCTTCGTCATCGGCTCCGCCGTAGTTCTGTCCATCGCCTCCAACCTCGCCAGTCGAAACCAAGCGGAATGTAGATTAGGGAATATAACCCTCGCTTTTCTCTCCGATAATTACTGTCATTAAGGGGCCTGGTATGACGCACGCGAACCTTGATCTTGGGTCCCAGAGTGAGACGAGCTGCAAGACGTATGCAGCTAACACCACCACGAGCGAGCTCTGGAAGTACCGCAGTGGTAAACTGCCCCGGCGATAAAGCCAGTTACGCAGGTCCACTTCTCTTAAAGGTGTATAAACAAAATGTTTTGAAGGCCTCAGGGGTTGTCTCGCACTTAGCAAAAAATAACTCCCACGTCTCACACCCGTCTCCCAAAGTGTCATACACGTCTCAGAATGAAAAAAACTGACATATCATAAATGTTTAAGAATCAGGTAAAAGGCAATGGTCGATACGCAGCACGTCCTGCAGACCTTCTCCGATCTAACGCACTTCATGGCAGAACACGAGCGTAACGGAGGATGACTCAACACGAGCGTAACGGAGGGTGGCTCAACACGAGCGTAACGGAGGGTGGCTCAACACGAGCGTAACGGAGGGTGGCTCAACACGAGCGTAACGGAGGATGTTTTCTAGTTTTGTCGTCAGTTGTTCAACGTTAACCAGAAACATTTTCGCCTCAGCATGCATGTCTTGAGTGCTCTAGAACAGTGGTATTCTTTACGTAACATTGGGCAGTCTGCCAAAATACATTCCAAAACCTTTGGACCTCTCGGTTTTCATGTACAAAGCCGGTCTCGAGATTTGTTCGAGGCAACATCCACAGAACATCATGGAATGTTCTCGGTGGGTTGTCAATGCTGTCATAAATGCTTCTCCTTTTTTTGACTGGCAGAGAATAAGTTATGAGGTTGTCAAAATTTACCTTGGGATTGGTTAAGAAATAGTTTATATATATATAAATATTTATGTGTGTGTGTGTGTATACAGTTTAATTGAAGTTTAAAAGAACTTCTAGATCACAAGCTTAACCTGTCATTTAGCAAGGCCAACCAAGAACCAGCACTATCCGCTTAGCATTAAGTCTTTGATTTAAGGGTCTGTACTCTGAACCCTGCTAAGCTCTGCCTTCTCTTTTAAGGTCTTTTTATGAAGGAGAACAGAGAGTCACCTACACAGTATGATGGCAGCATTCAAATATTTGGGTTCAAGGTCTGCAGATAGAGCGGTAAGTGTGTTTTATCAGGGGGTTACACACTGAGATTCTTTCCTGCTTGTGGGGTGAGATGGTTCAGTGAAGCCTGCTGTGCTTAACTCTGCACCATTGTAGGAGTCAGCATGCCGAACTTCATCATTACTGCACTTTGACAATTGAGAAGCTCCTCATTGTTTAACGCATCTGTCTGTTCCCAAATCGAGCAGATTCCACAAGGGCAGAACCAAGAATCGTCCCCTGAATCCAGACCAGATACACGGAGTCTGAGAGCTGCCTGATACGGTACAAGACATCCTATCGCTCTCTGTGGCGGAGCGTATAAAGCGTGTGTGATCGCCTAGGTAACCTGGAACGGGTTCGTCTGCCGCCGACTGTGCTGTGCGAGTAAGGGGAGGGGGGGGGGGGGGCTGCAGAGGAGGGACTCCCAGAGAGCGAACGCTGTCGCTCACCCGGGGTGTTCCAGGAGATACTTCTGAAACATACCGAAGCTCTCAAACCTCAGCCGCTTAACATTCCTTTCACTCTGCCTTCACTGTGCAAGTCCTCCATTTAGCAAGTGCCCACTCGCCTATAGCAAGGGATGGATTTTGTGTGTGTGTGTGTGTGTTTGCTTTCATCTTTGGTTAACTGGCACACTGTCAACCACTGTTTTGACACAAGTCACTTTCTCCCTATTAATATAAATTTTACCAGTCCATTATCATATGAATATTAACAATCCCCATCACAAATAATTAATATAGAGTACCTACACTCATTCCCATCCATTTAAATTTACAGCATTTGGCTGACACTTTTATCCAAAGCGACTTACAATTGTGGCTGGATACATCTTCAGCAGTTGAGGGCTAAGGGCCTCGCTCAGGGGCCCAACAGTGGCATCTCTGGGCTAAGGGCCTCGCTCAGGGGCCCAACAGTGGTTGATTACTGTGCCTTAACCTCTGAGCTACCACTGCCCAGCCAGAAACAGAGAACTTCATCAAATAGTTCTTTCTTTATGATTGTCACTATAATTAATCTCTCAGGCTCGAGGGATTCTGAGAACAAGGAACAGCAATAAATCTGAAGTATCAATATGCCTTTCCAGTTCACTATAAAATAACTGAAATGTTTTTACTGCAGGACATCAAACAGATCTTGTCTAAGTGCTCAGAAGTGTTGTGTATGTAAATGAGGAGGGAGGTGCCAAGTAGGTTTTATTTTTAAAGAACTTTAAGCAGTTGCCAGGTTCTTTAACAGTCGAAGAAAAGTTTTTACCTTCAGCAACCCACTCAAGTAAGGCAGATTAATACAGGAAGAACAAACGATGGACCAGTACCTGTAGAAAAGCAAATAAAGTAAGAACCTTTAAGTTACAATATCTGTACGAAACAGTTGTCCCTTCCAATAGTACAATGTAGATATTTGGCATCCATACGGAAAGGTTTACTAAATGTTTCAAAGTGGTCCCTGTGTTGTGGCCTCAAGGGTATTAGGTTCTCCATAAGTAAATCATTACTGGTTTCAAAATACTGACTGGACAGTTTTATAATGAGACTGAAGTAGATTAAGAGACTCCATTATGCTGAAAATCATAGAGAAGCACAAAAATATGAGCCAAGTAGACCTTGGAATATTCCCACACCCAGTGTCCTCCAGGTGAGTGAGCATGTGTAAAAATTCTGAAGAACTGGTGAAACTTTCTGTTAAGGATCTGCCAGATTTGACATCCATTGTGCCCAAGGTTCAGTGAAGTTTCTTCTCTCAAAAAGGCTTCATGGTCCTAAAATGTAAAAGGCTGTCAGATGGAATGACAGCAGGCAGGTTGCTGACCTCCGATACACGAGGTACCTTCCAACGACACCCGAGATAAACCAGAGGGACACTGAGAGGGGAAAGGAAACGTCGCAGCAGGTCTCAATTAGAAGGCAGCTTTTCTAACCGAGGGGGAAAAAATAAAGACTTGTCCTAGGCATCAAGGTCCTTGGTGAAATGTAGTCATTTGAGACAGGACAAGTTTCAAAAGTTCATTTAAGTCAGACAGCGTGGTTTGCGCATGGTTTGCTTCACGTTGCAGGAGTTCCCACTTTGAAAGGAGGCTTCGTTGGTTTAGGAGTTGCCTTTACTGTCAGTGTAACCTTCCCAAACATCAAAATTTCTGACAAGTCCCCCCTTGAACCCAAACTGTAAGCTTTAATTGTATATGCTTCCAGCTTCATCTTGTTTCTAGCCACAGCTTTCGTGAACAACCATGGATAGTTAATTTCATTCTTTTCAAATTACATTCGATAAGGCCAGACCACGTAGTATTTAACATAAATTAAGAAAAGTGTCGTTGTAATTGAACTATAATCCTTAGGTTTAACAGACAGGCAAGCAGGATAACGAGTCATTTAGAGTTACCATGAACCAATTCAGGGTGCTAATGAAACAGAGAAGACTTCATGGAATTAAAAAAATTAAAAATAAAAATTCTTCACAATCTCCAAGCACATATGGGTTTAAGTTTCATGTTTATCATTTCAGATATTATAATGGGAAGCTTTCTCAAAGCTTTCAGTCCTAAAAAATTCCACAAAAAAATTATTTTTCCATGTCAATCTATAAAGTTGGGTTAAAAGAAACGCCCAACTGCTGCGGTTGGGAGATATACGTTGAATATATATCACTATTTTTGTCGTCAATGTCTATTAGAACACAAATGGTTTACTTTACTACTAAAAATATTGATGTCTATGGGATTCCTATAATTCAGCATTCTTAAAGAGCGACAGAGGCTGAGATACGATTATTTACAGTAATGATGAAGGCGATAGATGAAATCACTCCCCACCTCTCACTGAGTCTGAATCGTGCTGTCCAAGAATCCACTGCCCCCCCGCTTTCCTCCCGTGAAGCTCGCCCGAACCGCTCTATCTTTAAATTCTGCTCCTCTTTGTACTGTGCACAAACACTGGCTTGACATATTTCAGTGGCATTGTGGGGAGAGCGAGTGAGAGAGAGAGAAAGAGAGAGAGAGAGAGAGAGAGATAAAACAATGGGAAAGCTAATAATAAACGCAATGCCCTGGCAGTGTTTGCTACAGTGCCATGGAGACGGTGTGGCCCAGCGCTGAGACGCCCAGGTCTAATTCATTCAAGCTCGCTGTGAGCTCGGCGCTGTTAGCTAGGCCGGTAAGCTATGTTTGCACACTGCCTCCAGCTGCTAGTCGGCAGCGTGAAGCGCTCACCTGGAAGGGTGCGAGATGGGCGTGTGTAACCGCGTGGTCCGTCCAACTCGTTTTTTGTTTACGCCTCCAAAAAAAAATCATTCTCCTCATCCATCTGGAGACGGACCCTACGCTATTTCTGAGAGGTTCCTGAAAAACATCCAGCATGGGTGAGCGTGACGTCCTGTTCCCACAGCCCGCGATGACATTCTGAACACTGGGGGTGGGGAGGCGGGAATGTCGATGCGACCCCTTGCACTGTAGCGATGCCACAGTGTCACCCCCGTCACGAAATGGCGAGATGACGTTACCACCACTGACGAGCCTTCATGTCATCTGGGCATCCGCTGAAGGCCCGAGGCCTGGAGCTCTTCCTTCCCCGGAGAGCACGTCAGTCGCGACATGCCTGCCACAAGCGAAACTCCCCCCATTAATCCACCGCACAGATACATCAGAACCGTAACGCGCACCGGCTCATTTGTGACAAACGCTCCCGTAGCTTGGTTGGTTCAGAGTGTTACTAATATTACCAAGGTCATGGGTTCATTCCCATGAAGCTGTCATACTGATAAATATGCAAGTAGCTCTGGATAAGGGTGTATATCAGATGCTGTCAATGTACTGTCTACAACTGCCCCTCCCCACAAACTAGAGAATGATAAATACCCCCAACTAAAGCATGAGGAATACTCTGTTACCCTGATGGTGACTAAATACATGCTATGTGATGACAGATAGAGGTATTTTATACATAATGGAACACATGTACATGATGCTCAAAATGTAATGTATCTCAAATGTTTTCTCTACATTCCAAAGATCAGTATTCAGTACCGTTACATCTCAGAGCCAAACAGATCCCCTAGCATGATGTTATTCAGTACCGTTACATCTCAGAACCAAACAGATCCCCTAGCATGATGTTATTCAGTACCGTTACATCTCAAAGCCAAACAGATCCCCTAGCATGATGTTATTCAGTACCGTTACATCTCAAAGCCAAACAGATCCCCTAGCATGATGTTA
>JAOXYF010000006.1:14961189-14973952 GCA_028565775.1 Sternarchorhynchus goeldii
ATATTTAATAGATATTTGATATTTATTTGATAGATATTTAATGCTAACGATATAAACGCTACATTGATTTCTAATTTATATTTTACTTGACACGAACCACATTATCTGGCTAATCAAATACTGGGTTCTTTTGACCGTTTTATTTTCAAAACCTGGAAGTAATCTATGAGACCACTAGTCACACTGGATGAATTTAAGTCCATCTGGTCTCTCTTTCATGAGGCACAAATGGATGTGATGGTGTGAATAAAACGAAAAGAAAAGCCCTTCTCTGGCTATTTTTTAGATAGGATTAATTATTCATGAGGAGGTGTGGTAATGTAATTAGTATCTGCATTCCTCAGTGATCTTAGGCTTGTCGGAAACAGTCGTTTTTTCGCATCAGTAAAGACTCCAGTTGAATTAACCGTGGGTTATTTTAACCCCAGGTTATGCTAATCCCAGGTTATGTTAATCCCAGGTTATGTTAATCCCTGCTCAGAGTGAGACACGTCTGGTAGGTTTAGCTCACTTCTGCTACATGCACGTCTCCTGCTAATAATCTTACCAAAGGTGTTGTTTTTGTTAAATATTAACATTTTACGGATGCATGTAGGACTACTGACAACTAAATGAAGAATTTAGACCAAATCCCTTGGTTCATAATAGTTAATAGACAGATAGTAATTAATAATTCAGGCAGGCAAATAATGTTTTGTAGTTGTAACCAGCACGGATATGATATACCAAGAAAAGGGAAGAGAAACACCATTGGAGTTTGTCCCTCAAAATCAGATCTGAATCTCAGGTTCTTAAGTCTTAATTGTGACCCTAACAGAAAACAGTTTTGGAAAAAGTCGACATTCATTACATGCTGAAGTAAAAGTAATCAGCACCCCCCCTCCTCAACACCCTGAAGTTCAGTCCAGAAGTTCTGGTAGATTTAGACGCCCAACACCAGCTATTTGTCTTCAGAGTGGTCTGACAGTTTGAATTTCTTAGATTGAGTGTTTTCATCGCTATTGTATTTTGCTGCTGTGGATGACAAGAAGTAGACCTGAACACAATCCCTGGACAAATTCCCCTGCCCTGGATCTGTCAGGCACTGGGAAGGTTACATTAAAAGCTGTATCGTATTTAGTATATAGTTTTTTGGGGGGTTTTTTTGGTGGGTGGGTGTGGGGGTGGGGTATTTATTTATTTTGAACAGGTGAGCACACGGCCTTGGCGTTGATGCAAGCAGTTGCATCCAAGGACCATCAGATCCACTCAACTCATCACCACCTGACTGGACAAGCTGGGCGTGGTTCAGCTGGAGCAGAACGAAAGGGGACCTTCAGCACAGTGTTCAAACGAACCAAAGACGTGTTTGGCAACGAAAGTCCATTATCGCTGCATTATTAAAACAAACAAACAAACAAAAAGACTGCACAATGATTTTTTTTTTTTCTTCACTTATATGGTCATAAGCTTGATACATAAACACAACCCTAGTGGTCTGTATGGAGTCGTGTTGTTGCCAAGTCACTGTGGATGCCACCAGCTGGTCATAATTCATCCGCTGACCACAAGCAATTCTCAGTGACATTTATATTTATGGTAAAATATGATGCAATTCCATTAGAACTTACAGTAACAGACAACGATGTCTAATGATATTTGATGACAGCATTGCAGAACACATTACAATCGGTATATTTTGGCTATAGTACACACATCGCACTCGCTCCCAACGACACAGGAACCGACGTTTAGGGAGGTTTGCATGTTGCATATGCAAATCGGTCTTTAATTATACACTTGAAATAATAAAGGATTCATATTTATGAACCAGATTGCTTATGGTGTTGGTATGTGCATTTTTAAGTGTTTCTTGCAAAGGCCATTTGCATTTGTAATTAGACGTCTTGTAAAATAATCAAAGTTAACAAGTAAGACAGGCTAGAAATGATTAAAGATACTTTTAGTATTGTATAACTCAGATGAGCTCGAAAACTAATTGAGATGTTCCTGTCTCTCCCCTGTTATGTCTTTACACAGATTACTTACATGCCTGTTTTCAAAACTAAATCGTACACCTCACATATACCCTTTCCGCCCTTTTCGCAGCCAAGAACTTTGTTCTCGTGAAATATGAATAATGTATTTGCGCTCTCAGAACCTGAGTTGCTGACAGCTCTTGTGAGATGCACCTCTGTATCACACTTACCATGAGATCACTGTCTGTGGGAGTCTGACACTTAGGGTTAGTTCAGAGTCATGTGACCGAGGAGCTCAGTGTGTAGACTCTCCTCCTTGTAACGGTCTTAAATCGGCAGTTTGAGACACTTACCTCGGGCCGGGGAGGATTAGGCCCAGCGTCTTGTACAGGACTGTGCCGAGAATAAACACAGGAGAGCCATCCATATCTGGTAAAACAAAAGTTGGTCAGATTATGTTACCAGATCACACATTATATCGTTAGGGGCATCTTAATATGTTTAAACTCGACTCACTCTACATTGAGTAGATGATGTTTGATCCTAGTTTCCCAACCGCAAACTGGCTACACCTAGAATATTTAGAAGACTAAAATAATTTAACAAGGCTTGTCGTAGTTACATTTCCATAATTTAACAAGTCTTATCTTAAATTTCCTGTGAGAAAGAGATTACACTTAAAGCTATTAAATCACCCCGTAGCTATTTATTTCTGAAAACCTCTCTGCATTACGCTAACGAACTTTGCTGCCAATAGTACATTAGAGACATGCTTGATCAAAAAAACCCCAAAACATAAATAAATAAAAATAAACTGCTAGCCTGCTAGCTGTCATTCATTTTTAGCAACAGAAAGATTTTTTGCATGACGTCTCCCTTTAAATTCCACCGTCGTGATAACGTGGTGTCGCCAGGGTTGAATGATGTGAGGCCCCTCCCCCTGCCGGAGGTGAGACCAGCCTCACTGTCTGTCCCCTTCCTGCGGCAGCCGTAATTAGTTTTGTTGTTAAAACTATCTGCTATTACCCCTGTTTTGATATATGTCAGATAAGACTGATCGCCCCAGTTAAAAGGTCCGGCTGGGCACCACACTGGACCCGGCTGAGATGCCACCGCCTGGGACGGTCCCTGGTGTCCTGTGCGTTGAGTAACAGAGATGACGGACAATGGGGGGAGGGGTCAACCCGTGACCTCACGTACCACATGCCCTCACAACACTGAGATCTGAGATCAGTTCCGAGATCAAAATATATTCCCTATTATTTTGTTAGTTGATAAGTCACCTCCACTCACCTGCTGCTGCGTTACGTACTCAAAGCAGTCTGTAATAGTCCGTAACAGTGTGTAACGGTCCGTAACAGTCTGCTGGACGTTTTACTTATTTATTTTAGCTGTTTTGGCTCTTTGATCCAGCAAATTGGACTTTGTAGCCAAAGCTACAAAACATTTACTACCAAATACTACAGGCAAAGCAGAGCTACATTAATTATTATGCAATGTAATTACACTGTCCTATAAAGACCCACTCAACTGATTTTTGAACCGATGATGTTTGTGGCCTACCAGAAATGCGCTGTAACATTATAAAAACAGCCTATAGTTCTGATATGTATACTTTAGCCAAGAGTTATGAAGAGAGACACTTTTGGGTATTGAGAGTGAGTAATATAACTGCAGCTGCTCACTAATAATATATATACGAGTTTCCATTTCTAGAATATTCCTTTGGTAGGCCCAAAGCAAAGTGATTTGCACATTGTATGTAGTATGGGAAATCCGCTCATTTTCCATACAATTTGCACAAATGCATGTTGCTTCTAAGTTCTGAGGACACATTAATATGAAGGCTATATTGTGAACATTAATAAGATTGCTGGCGTTTCTACTTTGCGCCACGTCTGCTGAAGTGAGATTTATGGAGGTTGGCCCTTCTCGTTCTCTTCGTCATGGTGATTTATGTGCAAAAGTGGGCGGCCCCTCCCAGCCTCATTCTGGATGAGAGCTTGGGTCACAAGCTGCTGATTTAACAAGCTTCTTATAACGCTACGTATGCACTGATCCAAGCTCAATCCCCCAACTGGCTTCTGTTCTATTTGCCTCTTTGGAAAATAAACAAATTTGATCGTTGGTTCATGATTGTCAGCTTTGGTTAAATTTAATTCGAGTGTTGAAACAGACATAAAATTGATCGGCTAGCCTGGCAACGTTCCTCAAATCACGTTAGCAGGCTAACGCCGCATTTCTGAGAGGTTTATTTGACACAGTCAAATTACATCTAAGGACATCGTCAGAGCAAAGTGCTGGCCCCGTCCTCGGAGATGAGGGAGCGGATTGGACGCTGCTTGGTAACGAGGCCAGAATAAATAACCGCCTTCCAAACGACTCCGTGTCCACTTCCTGGCGCACGTACCTGCGGTCTGGTGGATGAAGACACCTTTAGGAATGACAACCTTGTCCTCTGAGTTCCTGGCCCAGTCCACCATGCCTTTACGACCCTTCATGGGGAAGTTAATATCAGTCATCACCGACACGGCGGGAAGCCTCTGGATGCTGGCCACTGAGGAGGTCAAAAGACCGCAGTTTTAGGAAAGTTGACTCATAGAAGGAAGTCCTCCCTTATACTTCAGACAAGAGAGAAGCTCGGAAAGTCATGCGGCGTAACCTGCAAAACAAGGTGTCTCCGTGGAGACACCAAACAAAAAAAGATGGCTGCGACTATCTATGGTGCCTTTATTAGGTGCAGATGGAGAATCGAACATTTCTTGGCTTTAATTTGACAAATTAAGGAGAGTGGAGTGGCTTTTTAAACTGCCAATATAAAGAACTGCTGACATATCAAAAGACAGTCATCACAAGATGAAATCGTTGTACACACCAAAGTCTATTAATCAAATAGCTATTAGCCAAATATATATATATTTAAACGTGATATTTATGTATGTAGTATAGTATATAAACTCAGAACCATGCTCCTATCACCCATGATGACCCACGACAGGAGTCACGTCCTTGAAGCCCTGTGAAGGTAAAGCGGTGGGAGGAGTCCTAATCCCATTAGCAGAGACTGGGAGTGCTGATAGCATTCTCACATGGAACTATGGGGTGCAGTTCTTGGGGCAGGGAAGTTTTTTTTTCTCTGCAGACTGTCTGCGGACCGACTTCCGTCGATGGAAAAGCCACTGATCTGTCCCGATTCCTCGTGGGGTCCTCTAAATCCGGCTAACGTCCTACTGAGAGGAGGACGCATGGGCGCGAACGATAAAACAGCTGCACGATAAAGAGACGAGGACCACGGGCCCACGATGGTTCACCGACGATTCCCTGATATTTACAGCGGGCTTTTGGTCGGCTGTGGAGTAGGTGAAGGTCTGTTCTTGCTATTTGGCTTGTGAAATGGCCCCTGTGTGAGAATGAATGTAGTACTGTAAACGCTTTCCCTCCAGCTCAGTGTCATGACACAATTACACTAGTGTGTGCTAATTAGCACAAAGTTAGTAGCTCCTTATGGTCGAATGCTGTTTAGAGGCCAGGGTATGACAACGTAGCATAGTTTGTGTGTGTGCACTGAAGCGTGCGTGTATGTGTATGTATGTGTGTATGCACCTACACGTGTGTGTGTGAGCGAATATATATATATGTGTGTGTGTGTGTGACAGGGGGCTCATGGTGTGCATTCAGGCTTAGGTGAAGATGGTTTAACAGCAGGCATAAAATCACAGGGTGGCAGGACTGGCACTGCGTGAGTGCGCGTGTGTAATGGGAGGCTGGCACTGCCAGCTGCTGTTTGTGGCAGAGTGTTAGTCACAGGGCATATTGTGTGGCGCCGCGGGTGGGGGTGGGGGGGGCGAGGCCAGAACATGGTGGGTGATGAGAAAGACTTTAAATACCATCCATGAGCCAAGAGGGACTACATAAAAAAAAAGCCCATTCCTGCTTTAGTAAAACGGTAAAAGAGGTTGAGTCAAAGCCGGATGAATTGTAGCCGCCTAGCGTACCCCCGCAAACGTGCGGAGTGTGTGGTCGACGACCGTTAACGCGCCTGGTGACTCCTGCGTACGTGGAAACCACTGTGTGCAGCCAATTCATTTAGCGCTAGTTTAATATGTTCATGGTTGCCGAGCAGTACTGACTTTGCCCCGCCCTCTTCCATTCTAAGCATACGGTGACAATTCCGACAACTAAAAAAAACCCAAAACAAACAAAAAAAACCCTAAATCGGCTCTTACGAATTCCCATTTCTCTTGTTTTTCCAAGTTCCCTTCATCGGAGAGGAAATTTTTCCTTTCCTAAACACTTGTCCGTGGCAAGGATAACCCCGTAGCCCGGATCGCGCGTCCAAGCAGAGGCCGTGAAGCATCTTTGCCCCCAGACTCCTCTGAGCGTCGAGACGGCGTCCGGCTAGACGCAGCCCGAGCGGCTCAAACCAAGAGGAGGGAACAGGGGGCGCCGTAAATCGAGGCAGAAATAATGCGGCAATATCTTCAGGCTCCAGACGGCCTCTTCCCGGCTCGGACCGGACCGGCGCCAGAGTTTTGTCCTCTTAATCAAAGGGGGGGCAAATGCAGGATTCAAAAGAAGCGCATTTAACATGCAGAATATATCAGGAACTATCATGCTTCTCAGATCCATACTAAATCAATAAGGCTAATTTTTTTTTTCCCTCTAAAGGACAAACAACATTTTTTTTTTGCCGGTTTTCTTTAGGCATTGGTTTGCATTTATTATCAAAACAGGTGTTATCTAATGTCTGACACTCTATATGATTGTGTGGTGCCTGGTGTAATGTCGATGGGTTGTGTTGTCAGACATCCAGCCTGCCTGCGAACTCACAAACACGAACCTGTATTCCTGCTTCGCTGCTGACCTGCGAGCGTTTCCAGCATAATGTACCGCTCTGATACAATATTCTCGTGAAAAAAAAACAATACAACGTCCTGTGCTCCGTGTGAGACCGTAACCGTAAGCATTATTGCATGAATGCTGAGTGAACTGAGGTATTCTGAATCGCACCGAAATGGAAATTTGTAACGGTGTGGCGTCTGGCCAAACACGAAGGCCCAGGGCAGGCCGCGGGAACGTCCCGCCGAACCGTCGTGCCCCGGGAAGGCCCCTCGAGACCTGCCGCTTTTGGAAACGTTCCGACCGGGTCATCTGTCTGTCACAATCTGGCCCTTGTCAAAATCCTCTCAGATCCTTTCCTGCTTCCAAACACATTATTTTCAAGAAGTGACTGTTCACTTGCTACCCAACACATCCTGACAGGTGCCATCCTAAGAGCACAATCGATGTCATTCACCTGTCAGTGGTTTTGTTGTTGTGTCTGATCACTGTATATGAGACACGTTATAACGTATAAGTTTGCCTCCTGTGGCACGATCAACGCACGAATTCATCTGAACCTCTCTGAAGCTTCAAGAAAATCTCACTATTTTGTTTCGCGTATCTAACAGAGCCAACAGGTGTTTTTCTTGCATTGTGACCGGCAGGGTTGGGAGTATCGTTCGGTAGAACGGGTGACGGTAACAACACCCTCCGATGACACTTGTACGCGTTGACACATCTGAAATCAGCGTCAAGAACTCAAGTCTGCAGCTCCTCTTAATCCTAAAAGGACAATTTTCAGCACGCGTGACTGAAACGACTGAGCGGAACGAACCAATAGCCTCTCAGAAGCGACAGCAAATCTGGGAGGTCGTCCTGAACTTGGAGACCAGGACAGCACACACACGAAAACCGAGGGAGTGGTGAGAAGGATCGTGCGCCCGATGCTGGGTTTCGATCCGAGCTGTGGATTATGAACGGATATATGTGATATATGTGTGCTTGCAAGTGTGTTAGTGAGTGCACAGGTGTGTGTGAGAGGGTTTTGTTACTGTGAGTGCAGAACAGGCCCGTGTGCTGTGTACAGTTAAACCCAGCAATGCAACAACGAACACAAACCAAACTTGTTATTAACATCTTTATATTATTATTCTCATAACCACGGCCCATATTTTGAATTTGCTTCCATTTAGCTGTTCAAGCGAGACAAAACGCTCGGACCTCGACGGAAGCCTCTCGCTTACAAAGTTTGGCGTTTCCAGCTTTTAACGTCTCACCTCGCCAGTTACGTTTACAATTCGAATTACAGTGAAACTGAATAACGCTGAGTCACACTCGCCGTGCCAAAGAGAGGCCTTGACGAAGAGAGAGAGAAAAGTGGATCCATTTCAGACCCGCCTCGAGACACTAAACAGCCAAACGAGTCAAATCGAGTCAAACGAGTCCCTCCTTTGGGAGGCACACAGCCTCCCTCAAATTGGACGAGGGTGTTGTCATAGGAATTTAGCAGACTAAGTAGAAAGAGCTTGATTTTAATTAACATTATCGATCGGCTCTTCTGTGACTCCTCCTCCAAGACCATACCCCATTTATCTTACTGATGGTAAACAGAATTGACTTTTCCGGGCGTCTGGGCCCAGTCCAACTGGACGAATCATCACAGATGCTGGGCTTCAACTACATAAAGTATAATACTTAACAATACCCCATAATTCATGTGTGATTATGATTATAACTGAAAATGAACTCATAATATGGTTTTCAGATGATCAGCAAAATCCGGTGAAAAAACTGATGCTGCATAAGTGAGTAATTGAACGTTTTTTCGAGTAAAACTCTAAGATAAAAAGCAAAGGATGTGCTGAAAGAGCTTACCCAGGTTTCCGGTCATCAGGTAGGCGTTGTGGAAATCCTTCATACCCAAGCCAACTATGTGAATGAACTCCTCAATAATCTGCATCAGCTCAACAGAACCTGGGTAGATCTGAAAGACAGCCAGAGAGAGAGAGAGAGAGAGAGAGAGAGAGAGAGAGAGCAGTTGATGTAAGATATAGGAACATTTTACTCCCCCCCCCGTGTTCCAGCACTTAAAAAAAATACCGCGATCACTGCAGTTCAAGTACGTAATGTCTGCTCTCATTCTCATATCTTTTGAATCATATCATAAGTTCCCTCTTTAAGCCCTCACTGTCACCAGCACAGAGATGCTACTGAAGGACTTCTATAACAGCTTTCCCTCTATTTATCCCGTATGAAACTTTATTCAGTGCTGGAAGCAAACTGCTGTGGCCCTCAACCAAGACAACAACAGCAGTACTGCTGCTTCTTCAGGCTTGGTTTGGGGTTTAAAGCCAAAACATGTAATGGTGACAAATTTTCCCAGCCCAACTTAATTCCCATCTAAGCGCACGAGGTTTTATTCTTCGGTGCACTTCCCGCCCTTTTGTGGAACATCAGTCAGGTCTCTTCTCGGTTCAGGGTCCACCCTGCGGCGGTTCTGGGAGCGTGGAGGCTGTCCGAGTGCTGGGTCAGTCCGTCACACAGACAGGGCCATATTGAAGAGAGATTGTGTAGGGCACCGTGACCGACCATGGGGACTGGCCATCAGTGTCAGAGCAAATGTTGGCCGAGACATTCAGGGCAGAGTGCCACACACACACATACCTAGCCACCTAACACACACACACACACACACACACACACCTAGCCACCTAACCCACACACACACACACACTCAAGCACACACATATACGCACATGCACACACACACATGCACATTCACACACACACACACACACGCGCGTGCGTGCAAATCCCCCTTTGCAGCCAAAGGCCTGTCACTGCACCTGGCCGCTCCTCAGTCAATACCAGCCCAGCTAATCCAACCATTGACCTTCACCTGATTGGGTCCCTCTATCCGCGTCTGCCATCGTGCTGAAACGCCTCCAAGGCCCTGCGAGACGGGCAGCGAGACGGGCAGCGAGCTGGCACGGACCGGGATCTGCGCCCACCCTCGTCTGCCACATGCTCCCGAATTCAGCCTTGGCTGGAGACTTTTCACTGTTCCTACGACCGCAGCACGGGCCGGAGGGGGGGCGGGGTTTGTGGGATTTGGGGGCGGGGTTTGTGGGGCGAGGGATGCACATTGGCTGCCGGCCTGACCATCGCGTACCTTACCAACCGTATCCAAGTCCATATGGCCAAACCAGCAGTTGCTTTAAAGGCTGGGTGTTGTAGTCCCAAGGTAAGGAATGTTTGATGGCCATCAGAGAGGTGGAGAACCATGCACAGCAAACGTGAAGCATATTGAGTTGGAGAATCTTATTCATTAAGATCCATATTTATTGTGCAGTCCAGAGTAAAAGTTAATTCATTCCAAACCCATCTCTGATCTTGAGGTGTTGACAATTTTCAGTACCAAGGAAACATGGTTGGGTTTTATTATCTTCCACAGTTGGTTCCACATCACGATAAACCATCCCTTAGCGGTGATCGGTTAGCGGATGGCGCGAGGACTGTAAAAAAAAAACAACTTCCTGCTTTCTCTGTTCCTAATCTGTGAGAAGGCTGGGAGTCGGAGAGTCGAGGTCAGCTCTCTCAGCTCACGGTGCCTCCAGGGCAAGTGGTTCGACAAAATGAAAGTGAGAACATTACCCCCACCACATGACGTACACCACAGCTCTTTCAGATATCAAATTAGCATTGTTGCCGATAGAAACAAAGCCTTTAATATGCATCCAGACCACATCTGAACCCTCTTACCCAACCACATGCTCGGTGAACTCAGTGCCACTGGGTAAACACACACACCTACACACACACACACATTCACACAGTAGTATTGAGTGACATCTGATAATTAACACCCACAGTGAGAAGCTGAACCACAGCTGAGATAATATATAATAATATCACAAGCTGGGACACTCAGGGGGTACAGACTCTGTCTGGAATGGGGGGGGGGGGCTTACAGACTCTGTCTGGGGTTAGAGGGGTATAGACTCTGGGTTGAGAGCGGTACAGACTTGGTCTGAGGTGAAAGGGGTACAGACTCTGTCTGGGGTGAAAAGAGTACAGACTCTGTCTGGGGTACTGGTGGTGCAGACTGTATAGGACCAGTTTTATTAGTTACACAGTGACAACCACATTACGCCCTTATCCGTTGTCAGCGTGTATGCAAGCGGTACTTTGAAAGCCTCAGTCCCAAAAAAGCAGAGCACAAGAATCCAGAGCCCCAATGCTTCAATGAAGCTGACAGTCACACAATGACCTTCATGAGAAAAGGAAGCAGGTTGTCACAGACGTGTATCACCGCTGTGAAAGACCACTGAGCTGAAGCTTTGCCAAAGCAGTGTTGAGAGGGTGTGAGGTAACGGGGAAGGAGACGCAAGGCAGTAAAACACGCAGACCTTCCTCGTCCATATATTGCCAGGTGATCTTTTCAAGGCAGCAGTTTGTTGCCGGCGGCGACGGCAGGCCCCAGACGTTCTTTAGCGATTAGCAGATGCAGAGGAGGTTCTTTCGGTAGCGGCGGCCGGAGCCAAATGAGACTGGAAAGGCCCAAACATTGGGTTTTCTGGGATAGCAAACGGCAGCCAAGCGAGATATTACAATGTGAGCCTTTCTTAAAAAAAAAAAAAAACACACACACACACACACACACACACACACACACAAAAACCTCCCCAGGGCGCGTCTTTACTCAATCCGGTGCCGAGAGGCTAATTCTGACTGCGGCGGCGAAGCCCTTTCCCAGCTGAAGGCCGCGCGTCCTTTAGAGTCTTTTCACTGTAATACTGCCGCCTTTCTGCTGTACGAGCGACGTCGCTCGAGTAAAGAGTCCCGAAAGCCGCTTACGTCTGACTGGCTGTGACACCGGCCTCTGCGGTGCACGCCGCCTAAGGAGCATTAGCATTTCAGACTTGAGGAAGGAAGAAAAGCCAGCAGGGGAAAAAAAAACGGTGCTTCAGTTAAATACCGACACAATACGGGCTATCTTGCTTGCATTTGCAGATGTATGTGGAGTTTGGCTGTAGTCAAATTCCTTTGGATGATTTAAGACATAGAAAGAGAGAGAGAGAGAGAGAGAGAGAGAGAGAGAGACATGGGATCATCAAAGCCAGAGAGCACCTCAAACGGACACGCGCTACCGCAGCTGCTGCCACCTAGTGGATTTTAGCGGCCACTGCAGCCTCGGCAAGCAGCCTGGCCGAACTGAACGGCACCCAGCACCGGACCGTCTCCCTCCTTGACCCGTACGTCTCTCTTTGCCGATCGATTAGTCCCTCGTCCAAGCACTTTGGCCCGGATGCCGGAGCCCCTACGGTGTCCGGCTGTAACAAAAAGATTCTCAGGCACAGCCGAGGTGGAAGTCAGACGTACCGCAAAGACCCTAGACGGATGCGGTAGACGTGCGCGCGCGCGTGATTGTGTGTGTGTGTGTGTGTGGGGGCGGCGCTCACCTGCTGGGCATCTTCCCATCTGTCTTGGTTCTCCTCCTCCAGGAGGTTACTGATGATCTGGAAGAAGTTCTATACAGGAGAGAGAGAAAAACACAACATGTCATTTAGACATTTTTAGACATCACTGTCCATCTCCCTGTGGCTTACAAATCCAGGATGATATCTGATACTGTTTATTTTATATATTTTCATTAATAAGTTATAAATACATATCATGTTTGTTATAGACTGATATTTAGGGAGGCAGATGTACTCTGAGCATGGAATCAGAAAATCTGTCTGCTCTGTTTCTCCGCAAAGTTCATTAGTACAACGTTCCCATCCTGCAGGTGCTCTATGAATAGACGCGCACACACACACACACACACACACACACACGTTCACCCTGCATAATGAGTCTCTCTACTGCAGTCTAAACAAATACCATTTTGGGCAGTTACAGCGAGAATGATAGAATCTGTCAGGTTGCACCAGCAGCAGAGCGCACCCTGGGGGGGGGGGGGGGGGGGGGGGGGGGGGGGG
>JAOXYF010000006.1:14974052-14989647 GCA_028565775.1 Sternarchorhynchus goeldii
CTGGTTGCACCAGCAGCAGAGCGCACCCTGAACCCACCCCCCCCCCCAACACACACACACACACACACACACACTTTTCATATCCAGCCGAGAAGCGGCACAGTTGTTGCGTGCGTCGTTAAAACGCGCCCGGCTGAGCCAGCTGCTGATTGGGCGAGCGGCGGGCACCGACAGGGCGAGCAACGGGCACTGACAGATCCCCCGGGACCGACAGTCACCTGCGTTTTTCACCTCCTCCTGCTAGCGGCTAGTCTGAGGAGGGAGAGTCCAGGCTTCATCGTTGTTTCTGGCTTTTTGTTTGTTTGTTTTTTCTGCTTTGTTTTTTTTTCGAATACTTATGCTCACTATCCCTTTAACAACACACTGTGTGTACACACACACACACACACACACAACACAAACACACACTACCAAACATAATCCATGAAAAATCTATTTATGGAGGCACAGGCCTCGGGAGTCGTACAACAACGCGGCAGTTTGGGCGGATCGAGATGATCTGTCTGTACCGGCGCAGAGGCCCAGCGTAAAGGGGGCTTTCTTATCACCAGCTGGGGTACACTGACGAAATCCCATAAGCTCTCCGTGAAGGAGAGCAGCGGTAAGATAGCCATCATCCGCGCGCACCACTCAGTGCTAGATGTTGATTTCGTTTTTTTTTCTTGTCGTTATATATAGAATCCCGATTAATGACACGGGGACAAAAAAACAAACAAAAATAAAACGAATTTTGATTATGTCTACACTAGTCAGAAAAAAAAGAACACGTGTTTTGTCAAGGATGTACCTGTACATCGTCGGAGGACGGTTCGTAGCTGGCTCTCTTAAACGTGTCCGTGACGTTGTGCAGGATCTCCACGGACGTCAGGAGGTCTCCGGGGTAGAAGTTGCGTCTCTGGGTGAGGTCCAGCAGAACTTTGGTGACCTGGGACATGCCTTCACCCGCCGGGTTCCTCTGTCCCTTGGAGAGGTGCCCCTGGACCTGCAGTGGGGCGAGGAGGAGAGAACGTGGGCTCCGAGTACCTTCGAATGTCCACTGCGGCTTTCCATAGCACTGAAGGACCACTTCGCTTCCTCTAAACGGCCGGCGGAACCATTTTTACGGAACGCTGTGAGCTCAGGGACGTATAAGCTGATGCACGGTGTGTGGAAGGTCGTGGAAGCTTGGAACTGATCACCTTCGTTAGCGTATGACCTTCGGCGGAACCTTGCGGAGCGGACAGCTGAGTGAAGGAGCAACACAGGGCGACGGTTATTCACTCGTAGGGTTTAATGTGAGGCCTGATCTGTGTGCTACGTCCCTGTACAGGAGCTACAGAAAACTGTTGAAAACAAGACTGGACTGACAGGCGGTGCACTTCATGAAAACAAGTTAGTGGGTTTAAAGAAAAAGAGCGGGCACGCACACACACACCCACACACACACACACACACACACACACACATATACCCACCCACACACACACACACACACACTCACATGTGCACACACAAGCGTATGCAAACGCACACACATTAACACACACTTGCACGAATGCACGCTCGCATCCGCCCGCACGCATGTACACACACACCATTATGCAGAGCTCATTCAGAGGGACACAGCCATGCTGGATCTGTCTGCAGCTGCAGCAGAGGAGAGATTCATCCATTAACTAGGTAGTGAAAATGTAACATTAATGTTCTAATTCGCTTTTCCCACTGTTGGTGGTTGTGATCGTGCTTTTTTCCTTATCGTGGTTTTCCTTATCGTGGTGCTGTGTGTGTGTGTGTGTGTGTGTAGTGGAGGGCTGTTAAGATGGCGGGGGGTGCTTACGGAGTGCCAGGGAGAGGGGGAGAGAGAAGAGGGAGAGAGAGAGAGAGAGAGAGAGGGAGAGAGATGTAGTGCAGAGGAAGCTGACTTTGCACCTACTGATTGCTGTAAGTATCTGTATTCGTTTGCGATGCACCGAGCGTAGCTCGGCCGCTCCCAGTAGGCAACCCCGCGGTGATCCAGAGAACAGCGGCGACTAGTGGTTCCTGACAGGGAGATGGGGAGAGAGAGAGAGAGAGAGAGAGGATTTAGTCTGGATCAAGTAATCCTTTTTTGTTCCCTTTTTCTCATTTCACTTGACAACCCACACATCTTTCTATACCATGAGAGAAACTAGGGAAACAAACAACAACCAAAAAAACCCCCTTTATATTCAGATATCTCCGTTACTGAATCACATGTACAGCACATGTGATGAAGCCCCTGCAGTACAAAACACTCACATGGAGACCCGCACCTCCGACAGCCTGTCTACACCCTCAGCGTCTTCTCCCTGTGAGCGGAGAAGAAGCCCCGCCCACTTATATGGGCCGGATCCTGCCGGGCTTCTTATGCGCATCGACCCGGCGTTGTCAGGACCGCGGGGGATGGGGGGTGTTGCCCAGGCAACGTCTTGGGCAGGAAGGTAGGCGTCGCGCCAAGCCTCCAGCCACCCGGGTGACACCACACCACCCACAGCACCACCACCACCACCCTCCCCCGGCGGCGCTGGATCAAACAGATACACCCTGTGTAGTATCCACTGAGCCGTGTACCTCTCCACTCACGCACTCAATTACAGAGGCTTAACGTGGAGATGCAGGTTCTCACGCACGCACGTCTTGTGCTTCAGCGTAATCTACACGGGCGTGAGCCGACAGGCGTTATCTCAGACTCCGCCCCCGACCTCCTCTCTCGCTCAAAGCCAAGCTGAAGTGACTGCAGAGTGGAATCAGAACCCCCGGCAGCTCCTCCCCTCCTTGCTTCTCCCTCCGCCGCAGATTAGCTGACGGAGGACGCCAGGGGAGGCGGAGCTATGCAAATGAGCCACCATCTCCAGTCACATAATCAGGCACAAATTTTTTTCTATGCAGAATGTTAAGAAGTGCATAACAGAAACCCATTACCTCCCAAAACAACAACAACACAAGAAAAAAAATGCCTGTGTGAAGAGAAAGCTGACATCCTGAAAGTGGTTCCACTAGCACAGAATCTATTAACATCACTTCCACGCCCTTCCCGTACGTTTTAATCAACGCCATCCTATAAGAGATTCATCTCTTAGGCTGTCCAGAACCCTGGCAGCCGTAACAGATCCGGACTGCGGCGTTGTGCGTTTGACAGGTCTTTACCTGTGGCGTTGGGGGGGCACCTGTTGAAGGCCAGTTCACCGGCTGGCGTCCTTCTCCACAGCATGGACACGGCGTAGTCCTCAGGACAAATTTCGTACGGCGCTGCGGACCAGGGAACAGACAGGCCACGTTTAAACGAGCGATCTTCCGCTAGCACCTGGTAAGGGTACTTGATTTCAGTTAGGATTGTTTCGTAATCTTTCGTAATGTTTCGTAATATCTAGGTAACAGGTTGAAGATAGATTTCTGTGGTGTGGCAGGGCATCGAGACAGCGTTTTCGCGATCAAACCCGGACGGGGATTCATCTATGTTCATGTTGAGCTTGTGCTCAATAAAAAAAATGTAAATACCAAGAACTGCAGTTTGGAAAAGCAGTTAATGAGCCGTTTAAAACAAGGAGAAAAGCAAAGAGAGAGGAAATAGTCTGAACATTCTACTTCAGGAATGCTCGCGTTATCTGTGTGGACACACACCTCCCACTGGGCTATTTCATAAATAGTCAACACCCTAACCCTAATCTTAACCCTAACCCTAATCCTAATCCTAGCCCTAGTCCTAAAACTAACCCTAGCCCTAACCCTAACCCTAGTCCTAACCCTAACAGAGTTGCTGGTTACCTGGGCAACGCTGCTCGCTGCACTTGCGCACCTCTTCGGCGCTGCCGTCACACTGCTGTCCCGTGGCAGCGAGGCCCTGGCACACTCGCGCCCGCCGCTGCCAGCCGCCGTCGCACGACTTCGAGCAGCCGCTCCACGGCCCCCACGGGTTCCACTGGCCGTTGGCTGGGGAATCACACACACACACACACACACAAGGAGGTGAAGTCGAACACAAAAGGGAAGCGAGTGGAAACACCAGGCGTATGAACCCAGCTCGATCCCAGCACCACCTCCGACGTGGAGATTATTCGTGTAGGTTTAGGGGCGTGGCACACCTGGTTACCGTGGGCAACCGGGCTGCATAATCAACTCATTTACAGAAGGGAAGGGGAGCATTTAAATGAGCTTTTAAGAGGCTGTAGAATTTTTTTTCTTTTTTCATTTTCTTACTTTTTTCTCTCCTCTGAACACCCGGGTGTTTTATGACACCCAAACACACAGTAAAAAAAAAAGAGCTTTGGCAGAATTTAGCTTGAGTCAATTAATAAAAATCATTACGATGACATTTGTGAAAATCAGATATATGCATCGCTTTTATGAGTAAGAGAATCCCTGGCAACTGTGGCAATAATTTTATCAATTTTATAATATTAAAGCACATTTTATGGTAAAGGTGCAAAAAGGCACCCGCATGGTTTATGGCGTTTTAATGAACAGCATAAAACCTTGCAGGAGAGAAGAAAAAACAGATGGTCCTGCTCAGTGCCGTTACAAATCACAAACGGTCAGCCTGAACAAGGCCCACGGCCGCGTAAAAGTCAGGCCGACCCGGTCCAAACTGACCAGAGGTCAGCTCTCCTCTGTGGGAAGTAGAAGTGTAGGGCCTACACAGAAAACAAGGAAAACACACAGCTATGCCGACCTCCACCCCCACCTCCACCTTCACCCCCACCCTCACCTCCACCCCCCAAACAAGTTTCACGCCGCTTCTCCGGGGATCGCCTGGCTGTAGGACTTCCACGTCATGCTTTAAATCTCCATTTTACGCTCCTTAAACTGGGCGATGTACGAACGTACGTGTGTCCTCTGTGTTTGACCTTATTTATGAGCGCTCCCCAGTCACAGCTCGTGCAATTACACTGTGTCTTCTACAAGCAGTCTGCTCTGTGCTGTTTGTGTTCCTCAAATCGAGTTACATCATCAGACCTCTGAGGTGTTTGGAATAAGGCAAGCAGTCATCTACACTGTAGCTGTGTACATATAAATATGCATATAAATAATACGATAATAACAATATAAAGTTGACTTTGCTGAGGTGTGATCTTAAATTTTATTTACAAGAACATCTGAGCGCAGTCTACTGTAGAGGATATATAACTATCTCATAGTTAATGAACTGTGGATGCAATATTTACATGCATAAACCAGGTAGTTACCACAGACTGGAGGCTCCATATGCTAAGCTAAATCTCTACAGAAGACATTAGAATCACATAATATACCACATTAAAAAAGAAAACATGTATGACAGGCCTAGCATGTATATTTCAGTGTGTATATTACATCATATATGAAAAAGATCATATAAAAATATATACAATGATGATCCGTAAGAAGCCCAGGTTATATAAAGACAGACTTGCTAAACCTCAGACCTCCAGCTCCTGTGTTGGGAATCTTTAACTTGAAACATTTATTAACTAAAAACACCTGGTGCTGTTTAGTAACGAGAGTACTTCCGTCTCCATGCACAGGTTGTGTTAGTTCTCCAACTGTTCATTAATGCCCTGCTGATGGTCTGTTTCTGAGGGGAAGAGCACTTACGGCCCCTGAGCACCACGCTGGCCCGACGTCTGACCTCACAGCGGCTCGATTTGATTACAGTTCCTTAAAAGTATCACGAAAAACCTCGGGTTTCGCCGTGATTTGATTCCGTCTGATTACGTTCGATTATCGCTAACGCAGTCCGGGGATCGTTTTTAATTCGGCCGCCGCAAACGTTAGCCGTTTGCTAACCCTGCTGCTCGTGAGCAGAGCTGTAGCGTGAAAGGACGAATAAATAAATAAATCATTTTAATTAATAAATAAATAATTAAGTGGAAATGGGAATTTCATTTTGTCTCAAAAAATCTAACATTAAAAAAAATCAACACAGTTAAATCACTACCTTCAGATCAACGGTTCGTGAAGCAAATATATTTCTGTTTGCCGTTGCAAACTACATTTTGCCGGCCTAAATCGGTTAAAAAGCACAAGCTGTATAGAGAGTGTAACAAGACTTGAGTTTGATTTAAAAAAAAATAAAAACAACAACAAAAACAGATACAAACGCTTCAATAACGAACATTAAAGGGTTTCGTAAGACTGGCTCTCTCTGTTTCTTTTACACACACACACACACACACAAGTGCAGAGCTGTAATGGAACAATGTAGCAGCACAAAGGGGTATTGTAACACAGAGGCACATAAGAGAAAGCTTTCTCTCAGTATCATCTAGAAATATCCAAAATGGTTGAACGTAATCTTTAATAAGTTATACAGAATCACAATGGAGAAACAGTCATTTAATATCTGTTCTTGCAGGAACATCTTATTGGAGACTGACGTTATGGGATTTGCTATATACTTCCCTCTATATCACTGCAGCAGAAAGGATAGCACTCTCGTGCTTTTTAATGGACTTTCATGGGATCTTTTTTTAAAAAAAAAAAAAAAACCTTTTGTATTGTGGTTCGGTACAGTAACCTCAGCATGACTGATAGAAGCAAGCTCAAGATCTGGTTAAGGTTCCAGGTAAAATCCTCAAGCCCGTTTTTTTTTTGCCACTTAAAAGCAGTCTATCTTGCTCAAACCAGCCCTTGCTGTCAGAGTTCGAACAATTTCCATCAAGTCTGAAGTTCAGAGCAGGAACTAAAGGTACCCTTTGTCTTATGTCATATTATATCATGTTATAAACTGACATATTCTTTTGTAAAAGTTGTGTAAATCGCAGTTATCTACAAAAAAAATTGCCCTTGGGCAAGATAACGTATAAGGTAAACAAAAATAAGATACAGAGTGGAACAGAAAGACAGTATATGGATGAAAGCACTTCCCTCTATGTTCCTCTCTCTCTCTTTCTTTTCATTTGCGTGTAGGAGCACTGTGGTTGGTGAAGTGTTCTCTCCAATGGCTGGGTCGCCGTGGCAGGTCGCCGTGGCGTGTCGCCGTGGCGTTTACCTGTGCACTCGGGGTTGTGGCACTCGCGGCTCTCGGCCCAGTGTCCGCGGCACTCGGAGCCGCCGTGGGCGGCGGCCGAGCACTGCCTCTTCCGCTGTTGCGTTCCGTTGGCGCACGTCACGGAGCAATCGCTCCATGGGCTCCACTCCTGCCACTGACCGTCCACTGCAGGCCACGGGGGGTGGGGGAGAACAGCGGGGAGGAGAGAACAGAAGAGACGGTCAGCTCAGAGAGATCGCCGCTAACCCGAACCAGTGGTACCAGCAGCTGCCTCAAAACACGAGCGTTTCTGACTAGTTGGTATGTTTTTGGACCCCATTAAAAGTCATAAGATTGGGTTGGATTTCAGGTGGTAGAAATCATTACTGGCTGGTGAGCAGGTGGGTTGGATGATGGTTGGGTATCGGCATTTTAAAATACTGCCAGAGATTCTCAACTGGATTGCGATCTGACTTATTGAGAACATTCACCTTCTGGATGTTCAAGCATTCCTGTGTTCTTCTGGCTTCGCGATAGTCCTGAAAGGTGAAGGTTCTCCCAAGCTTTAGTTTCTTAGACGACAACAAACATCTGCACAGTGAATTCTGGCGCAGTGAAGGCTTCGTTCTCGCCTCATCTGACCAAAAAAATCATTGCAAATTTTAGCTGGGGTTACTTTGATGCTTTCTGGCAACTTGAGATGTCCTTTGATGTGCTTTCTTTTCAATAATGGTTCCTTTCTAGCCACCCTCCCATTCAGACAAGTTATATGCAGAGGTCTTGTTATCAGGGTGCACTTCCTCTCCGGTCTCAAGCACCAGCTCTTCTATCAAAGCGATTGTTGGCTTTTCTATAGCTTCCCTCAGAAGTTCCCTCCTTGCCCTCACGTGAGGGACAGAGCTGTCAGGGAATATGTAGGATCGGTTCACTCACATTTGATCCAGCAGTGCTCAATGGGATATCCAAACACTTGGGAGATTGTTTTGTAGCCATGTCCTGCCTGGGAAATGTCCATAAATTTGTCTCAAAATTTTCTTACAATGCTGTTCTCTCCAAATTAGCACATTTTTCCTTCAGATCCACAATCTGAAAAAATATCAGTGGTACTTGAATGTGGAGAGGAGCTTTGAAAAGAAATGGTTTTTAATCATTTTAAGGTCGATTTTGAAGGATTTTAGAATTGTATTCTATTTTTTATTCAAAATAGAATTGTATTTTAGTCCTCATTAGACTGATGTAAAATTTTCACAGGTTGAACATTCAAGCAAAGAGAATTTTTCATTTAACAATTCTTGTTACGTAATATTTTCACTTTAAATTTATTTTGAGATTCAGTCTTTAAAAAACATGAGACATCACAAAATATCAATGTGTCATTTGTAATCGAGGAATCTGAATAATTCTGCTATCTATTCAGCGATCAATAGCTACGTCATGCTATATTTCCAGTTTTAAGCATCTATGTCATACCTTTTTAACTACTTGATATTTCGGGTCCACATTTCAATAAACTTGCTGGTGCTATAATCTGCATCCCGAAAACGTGCCAGCAAGTTAAAGATTTCACATTCAGTTCTTCTTTCTTCATGTTTCCAGTGATGCCCAAAAAAAACCCCCAAACAAACCAACAACTCCAATCCGGCCCACGCGGAAATGTGCTTCGCGGCATGTGTCTGGCAACCCAAACCACCCGCTGGATGAGCTCGCGGCCAGAGGGAAAGGACGGCGTGGCAGGGAAGGACAGAGCTGCTAATTGCCTGGTTTTTTTTTTTCTTTCTGTCCCCTGCCGGACGGGCTGAAGCTTTTAAGGGCTGGACCAAGTGTGTGCCCGAAAAGGACGGCTCGCAGTCTGTTAGCCGCTCCGGCCAAGCCAAGCTCCCGTGGGCTGCCGAGGAAGCTTGTCGTTGCTAATCAGCGATCAGTCGTCGTTGAGTGATTTTTTGCGAGCCGTGCTCACGAATGCTCTCGAAAACAACCCCCCCCCCACCCCCCTCCAAAGCTTCTACCCCTGGCAACAACAACCATGACAGGCGGAGACAGCCAACTACAGTGCCGTCGACAGTTCCAGAGCAGCACCTGGACGTCAGAGCTTTGATCAGTCGGTGGGGGGGAGCAAAAGATCTCGCCATCCAAATGAATGGAGTCATTTTCAGTTGGTTGCAAAAATGATTATGGTTTTACGGGCTGCAGTAGAGGTTCAGAGGCTTCCAGAAGAGGTGGAGGAGGGGGGAGGGGTAAGAAATGCATCAGGGACAAAAAACTCGGCGGAGAAACATGGGAAGGGGCGGGGACTAGGGGCAGGGCCGGAAGGCAGAAGAGAGGAGAGGACAAGACAGACCTGGGCAGAGGGCGATGTTGCACAGCTTGCTCTGGGTCTCGGGCCCATCGCACGCTCGGCCACCGTGTTGGGGCGGGCTGCACACACGGGTCCGGGTGCGGTGGCCCCGCCCACAGGTGAAAGAGCACAGACTCCAGGGAGACCACTCCTCCCACACGCCATGCACTGCCAACAAAGAAAAACAGTTAGGATACACCCTGCAAAACTCTACCACACACTACCACACTTCCAAATGCACACATCCGCACACACACACACACACATACACACTCAAATGAACAAAGCACACACACACATGAACAAGGCATATTATCCACCTTCAGGAAAAAAAAACCTCACACCTTAGAGTTAGAACTGGAAAATAATTTTAACTTAATAAAAGGTTAAATACATCTAGATGCAATCAGATCAACAGTAGTCCTCGAGTCGGAACAAAATTGATTTATTCCAAAGTTACTTTGGTCGCCTACTTTTTGACAAAAAAACCCAACATTTAAGCAGTACGAGCATGAAAAAACTGCACTTCTCATACAGCAGAAAGTACCAGAAAGTTACTTCGTTCAGCACATAAGGAGAGTTACCTGACCCTGTACCATTTCTCCAGAGACAGCCTGAGTTCAAGACCGGGTTTTGCTGTGATAGAGAGACACTCCTTACAAAACAAACACATGCGTTTGTATTTTTTTTTTTAAAAACGATATATTTATTTAATCTTCACACCCTACATCTTGTCTCACCAGTCTTTTCTGTCTCGTTTCCAGCACAGTTCACGTTCACGTTACTGTTTTATGTTATGTGGAGACCGACAGTGAACAGCGGCTGCGTCCTCCGTGTTCAGCCGCGATCAGGACTCTTCCTGCCGTCTGGGCCCTGGAGATCGGGGGAGGGGGAGGTGTTCTCCTCCCACCAACCTCCGGAGCCCTGGACGAAAGACCTCCTCTCCCCTCTGCAAATTGCCTAATGAAAGTTTGAGTACTGCTCAAACATTGGTTTAATTAAAAGAAAACTCCACTGTTAGGTAGGGCGAGGAACCTATGAGGAGCCATTGGGGGGACTTTGTCTTTACGCTGAGAGGGATCAAAGAGGCGTCCGTAAATAGAGCATGGTTTTATCAGCCAGCTCGCCATCTCCAGGCCCCGGCGTGTGATTGGTGGATTCCCTCACACTTGTTCGGCTTCAGCTAAAACAGCCAAAAAATGAAAAACCCGACCGTTCTTTGCTCGAGAGAGGCATCCCGCATAAACATCACACATGCGAGGAGTCGAAGCTCTTCTTCCCGGAGGTGGCAGTTACTCAGAAGGTTGCCTGCACGGCCCTCTCGTCATTATGCCCTCGCTATTGGAAGCAGAAGTCATTTGGTGAGAGCTTCCAGAAGAGGAGATGGTGTAGAGCGTGGAGATAGCTTCCCCTCCCTGAACGCCCCAGGGAGAACCCTTTCACTCGCACGTCTTTCCCCATTCAGAATTTCCAATTTTGGTTTCGCTATATTACTTTGCCAAAGTCTTCCTTGAAAGATGGTACATTACCATCTGGGGTGGTGGGGAGTGGGTGGGGTAGGGAGTGGGGTGGGGTGGGGTTTGGAATGAGGTTCAGACTTGCTCCATTAGGCCACAGCCCCAACCGTAGCAGATGGAAAAAGGGGTGGTTTTATTCGAGCGTTTCAATAAAGTTCTTTTTCTCAGTCTATATTCACAGTGGCACCTAGAGCCATAGTTAGTTTCATTGCATTAAGTGTTATTGAAGGAGTGAAAAAAAGATCGATTCAGTACAGTGTAGTCTCTGTTATTTCCATCTTCCTGACTTGGACCAGTTATAACGCATTAGTCTAAAACCACCACGCTGAAATGTGCTGAACTTTTAAGGCATACTGTTTGTGAAAATCACTTTGTATCCATCCTGTGAAGGCTAAAGGAAATTCAGAACCCTACGGCAAATGCCAAGACCAACACTTCATTGAGGGTCATTTCGATGCAAGTGAGAAAATGTCAGGCAAAGTTGCACACAGGAATTTTATTAAAATGCAGGGATAATTCCCCCCTTCCCCCAGTGAGTGAAGTATAATTTCAGGGATGTTTTACTATTCTCTTCAAATTTCCTTTCAGAAATTCATCCTATTCCAAAGCAGGAACCGGGCAGGTTTCTGCAGTTTGTCACCTAGGCAACCGATCAACGACATATCCACAAGCGTGGCATCTAAACTTCTCCGATCAAGCCTTTTCAGCAAGATGGTTAATAATATTTACAGCACATGGAAATGACCTCAGTGAGAGCCCAGGTCACTGTGATTACTGTGTGTTTCAGGTTGGTTCCTCCTGTCTCGTTTGCATGCTAACACAGTGTTCACTGCCCTGGGCTTTTCACAGTAAACTGCAACCCAGCAACAATCACAGCTTGGCAAGTGACCCAGACAACGGCGAGGAGACATTATACGAACTTCTTGAAGATGATATTTATGAAGCCGAAAGGAGAAAGACCTGTAATTGTACGTTTGGAAAGAAAAGATTGCTGCTCTCTCGTAACCTTTACTTTAAACTGAACAATATCATCAAAACTGGAAAAAAGAAGAACCGACACCTTACTTCAAATTTCTTCTTAAATATAATACGTAATATTCGGTTTGTTAGCACAGTTAAGTCAGAGGCATGGTTTTGTTACCTAATGACAATTTCCTTTCAACATTCCAACATCATTTTAGTCAAATGCATCATAGATGAAGAAAATGATAATGACCTCACAATGACTAAGAAAATAGAAAAAATAAAAAAAAAGCATGATATATAACACAATATGACAAAATGGTCTATGACAAGAAAAATGAGTGTCATCTCATGACATATTTTAGGACAAACAATGACAGTAATAATAATAATAATAATAATAATAATAATAATAAATTTTATAAGACAACAGAATTTAAGGCAAGCACAACATAAACATTTCCAAATAAGAAAGAAACAAAAAGTGTGTGTGTGTGTATTTGTTTGTGTGCATGCATGCGTGTGTGTGTGTGTGGATGTGTGTGTGGATGCATGTGTGCTTGTGTATAAATATAATATATACATATATGTATATATACAGCATAAGACAGGAAGTAACAGTTGTGTGTCTGCGGCTAACACTACCTGGGCAGGGGGCAGTGTTATTGCAAACCCTTGATTCTCTTAAAGGGCCGCTGCAGTGTGTTCCATAAGGTGAGACACATGTTCTTGTTCGCACCTGCGACCCTTGACCGCATGTAACTGAGCAAGAGCTCCACTGGGACCAATCCTCAGCACCTGGGTCACCTGTATAGGAGAAGGGTGACACCAGTTAAAAGCAGCAACAAGGTCACATGACAGCCCCCGGAGACAGGGGGCAGGGCCAGCAGGAGCGTCTGGGGCTCGACAAAGTTACATGAGTGGCCGCACAGGGAGCGGTACGGTATCTTCTCCGAGGTTGGTGGGCGTGGTTTAAATCAGCAATCACAGTATCTCGTAGATGCATTGTGATCCAGCATGAATGAAACAAACAGCCTAAATCTAACAACAAAAGCGAGCAGCGTGACCTGCATTGAATCTCGTGTATTTCTCACTGTATCTCATATATTTCTCAGTGTCTCTCATTTATTTCTCAGACATAATGCTACGTAGGCTCTCGCAGCATCTACTTCATCGTTTCTCAGTTGGTTGTTTCTCATTTGCTTCATATTCAGTGCTAGATCACAATGTGCCTCAAATGGATGGCCACCATGTAACTTCAGATACCAGAACCAGGTGCTTTACTTCATATTTCAAGGTACTGGGGCTAAACTTCAACTTACTCTCTAAAGGTAAGGCATGCAGACAGCTTGATGAAACCAACTAAAAGAAGAAAAGAGTCAAAAGAACTAATACCAGAGAAACAAAAGCATAAACCATGGTAAAACATGTAAAATGCATGCAACATGGCTTCTAAAAGTTAGAGGATGACCTGGGATGAGTGTTAGCTTGCAATTGACTATGGTTTGACTGTAAAACAGATCTTGCTTAACCTCTAAGGCAGTGCTTCAAAACATGAAGGTCAGGAGTTTCTTTAATCACTTGTAACCAAGGATTGACTTGAAAAAGAGAAACAAGAACCCAACAGGATGGACTTCCTCCATCGTGTTCAGCAGATTGGAGCAGTTAATCACTACAAGCACTTTGGTTCACTGCACTTTGCGTGAGGAACGTTTCTGCTGAAGACAAACAGCCCCAGCAGAGTAAGGGTCCATTTTTTGTTGAACTTGACATGGATGTAACATCACTGTAAATATCTCCAGCGTATGTTAGCTAACGAATTGAAGTCAGCAAAGCCAAAAGGTTTTGAAAAGCATCTCACACTGGCTCTATTTCCTTTCTTGGCTGCAGTATTAATACAGACAAAGAAAAATATCATGCCAGTTAAGTTCCTGCTCCAACAATGTTCGGTTTTTAGGGTAAAGTCATGATAATGCAATTTTATTAGTTGTAATTCCCAATGAGTAATTGCATGGCCGTACCAAATGCAAACAGCGTTTGGCATTCTACTATTTCCAGTAGATTGTTTGTTGCAGGTAAAATCCACGCTATATTATTATTATCGGCTTTTCGGAAATAACAAAAAAAGAAAATTGCAGTAAGCAAAATCGTTAATTAGCGTAATTGCCATGTGATGCTGAACAAAGTGATCAAATACTGGACCAAACTTCTTAATGTCAAAAAAAATTCTATTATAACCATGATCAAGACAATAAACTTTTAGTTACGCCGAGTCAAAAACGTTTTAAGGATTCAGAGTGTGGTGAATACAATTGCTATGCAATTTCTTCTAAAAATTTGGCTAAACTACAAAAACGTGTTCTTTTTTCAGCATGACATTTTCAGCGTTTCTGAATACAATTCAATGTGAACTGATACGTATGAAGGATAACTTGTACTGAAGCATTGCTGGCTGTTCGGATTTAGAGGTGGATCAATTTTCGGTTTGGCTGCTGTTTTGTGTTTATATTTTTAATGAAGCCGTGCAATAAATCAGGCGGTTTGAAATGGCCGAGCTAAAAAAAATAAACATCACAATGAATGGAAGTTGTGCAGATGTAACTTAAAAAAGATCGAGATGGAGTAGGATGAGAAAGTCACAGTTAGGGTTTTAGTTTGCAAGAGTGATTTGCAACTTAAATGAGTGTGTGCAAATGTACTCGTCACACACACACACACACACAAACAAATCAGAAATGAGGACAAAACAAAAAAACAACAACAACAACAAATGAGGAAAAAACGCAAAGGAAACATCAGCCCAGTTCGAAATCTTCCCCAAGACATTCCTACAAAACAAAGACAGAAGGGCTAGGGTTTTTTTGCTTTTATTTTTTTAAAGAGGGAAAAAACTTTTTTAATTACTATATATTTAACTTGGCACATTAAAAAAATGATTTTTAATGTCTATTATAACTTCTAATATACATTTTTGAATTTCTTTTTTATCTTAAGTGAGGTTCCTCTCTCTGTCTACGCTATTCTCGCCTTTTCTCCCTGTTCGAAGACACGAGAGTCTGTCTTCCGTGATAGAGGAAGCAAAATACAAAGTACTCCGAGACAGTCCAGCTGAGGCGAACGGCAAAAGCCCTTCGAGGGCTCTTCTGTTTCTACGGTGACCATGACAAGGAGGGACAAAAATAAATATGACAGAGAAAAGCAAAAAAAGCAAAAAAAAAAAAAACATTGTCACTTAAATTAAAAAAGGTGCAGTGTAAGAGAGGGCATGCAAAGTGACTTATATGAAATTAAGTTTAGTTAACATAATACAGGAAAGAAACATAACTATTGTATTACCAGTTTGTGCCATAAATTTAGTAGATTCATCTTGTTCCTGATGGCTCTTTGTGTCATGAACTGATCTTGGCCGTTGGCTTTTTACAGTATGCTCTCCGATCATTCCAAATTCTAGAGACAGAATAAAGGTTCGTGAAAACTAGGCTTTGATACAAGATCTTCAGAGAGAAATCAAAAAATAAAGTTAAATTTAAAAAAAAAAAAAAAAAAAAAGTTTATAACAGTTCTGGCAGTAGGTAATAGTGTGTGGCAGCTGGCAGGACATGACTGTAAACAATGTTCACACATAACTGTCTTTTATAACTTGCTTCTGTTTGCTTTAATTTAAAGCAAGGAACAAGGTTAACGGTTTATCAGTGGTGAGTTTGGGAGCATTAAGTGATTTCGACAGCACAGCTAAAGACACATAGCAACACATGCAAATCTGAAAAAAATGAATAAGGCTTTTGAAAATATGTTGCCCTCCTTCCGCGTTTCTGCTTTCACGATGTTTTTTACGAT
>JAOXYF010000006.1:14989662-15005970 GCA_028565775.1 Sternarchorhynchus goeldii
GGGGAAAGAATAGAAAAGAAAATGAAGGGGAAAAAAAATGTGCAAGCCATCAGAAAGCCACAGAGGAGGAGGGGTAGGAGAGGGAAGTGGAGAAGAGGGTCATGAACATAACATGCTAGATTGATCCACAGTTTCTGCAGCAGATCGAGGTTTTTGGAGTAATTAGTATCTAAGACCCAGAATTAGTAGAGATATTATGTGCCGTTGTGTCTACCAAAGTATCGCAGGAAGTCGCTATCTGGAAAAATGCATATAGAGCTGTATGCCCGTTGATGTAATATTAACTGATTTAATTATTTGTGTTGCTTTCGAGTTTAACAATATGGCTTTTTTTCTACGCTTTAATCATGATTAATGATCAAAAGCGTTTGATCGTTAGGAATGTGTTATCGTGATTTGAAGAGATTTGTGTTTCATGCATCTTTACAGAGGCATGGTTTATAAATAAACTGCTTGGTTTTTATCGTTCTTAGAACATGACATAAAACATTGGTTGAAATACTGAGGCGATTAAGATCATACATTTTGCAGGGAATCCAACATTGTTTGATCAAATTCTACAAACCCATCATAAACATGCTTAACACCTTCAAAATGAGAAAAGCAAATAAAACCAATATAACGTAGCCATGCTTCCACCACTAATTGGGAATTACAACTGTAAGTCAGTGGTAGACACCTCTCTGTATTCCTAGACAAAAAAACACGACTTAACATCCGACTTCTCTGTTTTGGAGCGAGAAAAGTTTATAGTAACCAAACATAAACCCTCCCCCCCCACACACAATTATCCGTCATTAACCGGCTTGGAGCAAGAGCAGGAAACATCGGGATGAGGGAGATAAAGGGCGAGACGCTCTTAAACGCTCCGGAAAAAAGAGACACGGTAATTGCGGTCGCTCCGGCTTCGTCTGCTCACAGGTGTCGTCCGGGTCTCCCAGCATTCATTAGGTCGGAGCGGCCCACGCAGGGTGGGCGCACGAACATCTCCGGCCACCTCTCCACCACCTCAGGCGCAACCTATTTACCTTACAGTAAAAAGCCAGTCATTTAAGCTCACGATGCTTTTTGGCGATGCCCGGAGTGCATGAGGTATAAATCATTTGTGCAGCACTGGAAAATAAACGTCAAAGGAGCATTATCAAACGCTAGCGTTGGGGTCTGCCCTCCAGCTTGAGACATTCCATTCAGTTGGAGCATGGAATCATGGGATGGCATTTGAGGGCAGTTTTTCTTCTGCGCCAAGCCAGTGTTAGGAAGTAGATCTTTCTGTCACTCTAGAGGTTCAGGCTAGATCTTTAGCCATGAAAGTATATAAAAGCTATATTGTGTGTGTGTGTGTGTGTCTCCAATGACTGAGTTGTTGATGACTGCAGCATTTACCATCAGAGTGAGTGTTATGAGTGAAGTTAATAAAAAACTAAAACCAAGTTCATTCTGTCAGACTGAGTAGCACTGATTCATACCAAGCCTGGCCAGGAGCATTTGATGTGTTAGAATTAAGTTAACTTCACAATAAATAACTCAGAATAGCATAAAGGAGCGAGACAGGGATATAGCCATTAGATCACATGAGTGAATTTCTCACTGTAACAACTTGAGTGTTCAAGCATGTTCAGCCCAGGCCTGTTCAACAACAACAGATATATGTCAGGCTGGAGGCTTAAAAACCAGACATAGGTTTCAAATATAGGTTTCAGGCAGAGTATTTTTTTGAGATATCTCACTTTGTACTGAAAAAGATCAAAGAGGACAGGGAAGAAAAAAAAACCCCCAAAACAAACAGACTAGGGTTTAGGTATATTCCTCACTACTGAACTATATGATCTCAATCATTAACAGTTTCTATTCATTAATATTAGGAATGGAGCTTTTATGTGTGTATGTTTAACACATATAACTAGTACATTTGACAAAAACTGACTTTCAAGCCAGACTGTACTGCTGGTCGAATCCTGGATAGCAGCTAAAATACTAGTGTTACACCATTTGTCACTTTTTTCTAATTGAATCGCTTTAAAAAGTATTAAAAAATTCTTGCTATCAATATGATGGATATTGCCTTTAAGAATCATAAAGACAGAAGTTGCTTCTACTTCATAAGAATGCAATCTAATCAGATTGGTGTGCACTGTGCTATACACCAAGTAAGAGGATTACATCCAGCATTGTAAGTGCCATACAACATAACGACATGTAAAATCCCGAGTCTTATGAAATCCAATCCCGTTCCTTGGAAGACTGAAATCCTCGTCGACACAGAGGCTCTTCAGAACGGGGCCCGTCAGAGAAATTAAGACTCATAGACGCTGCCGCCCGACGGAACCACCAAACCGCATTTTCTCCCGACAGCCGCTCCCACTGGGGCGATTACGGACGACGGAAACGGACAGGTCGGTTGCAGCCGTCGCCGTTTTGCCATTCAGGGTCAATGGCTGAACTCAGTGAGATGGTTATATGCACGCAAGGCATGGTCGATGGAGAACCCGCAGGAACGCTCGAAGCGCGAACCATACGTGGGCTTCCCGTTGGGGACATGAAAGCGGTAATCAAGTAAGTTGCTAATCTCTAGAGATCCGTGGCCTTCCTTCCATTTTTTTCTAGTGTCCCCTAGGCCTCTGTGTTGAAGTCTTGAAGCTCTCTGACCAGCCTGACTGAAAAACAGACTCCGAATGGTCTACCTAACAGAAGTGGTTATGGATCACTCTGGCACAAATCAGAGCAGTTACATTTAATGAGGTGCCATCTCCAGAGACACACCGACCATCTACAAAGCGGCGTTCCGATCGCACCCCCTCCTGGCACGTTCTCCCACCACCTTCTCCAGCTCTCGCCGGTCCAGGGGCCAGATAAAGCCGGTGGCCCTCGGCAGCTGTGCCCATCGAGAAGTCGGAGGTCCGGATGGCTGGTGGACCCCGAACGTTCCAGTCTATTGTCCGGGTACAGCACGGGTACAGCACGGGTACAGCGGACTGTGAGGAAGCCATCATGAAGATGACTGGGTTTAGCCACAGCCCAAGAGAGACGCCGATGTGAGACCCTGCCATCCTGCTGGAAACGGGTAGTCCTGATATTTGCCCAAACGTGGATTTGAAAAAAATGAATAAATAAAAAAACTAAAAAACTAAAAAAGGTCCATGCTCTTTGCCCTGTTTTCCCCCCACCCTTGCTTTTAACAGGTCAGAGCGACGTACTGCTCTTGTACAGGCGTGGAGTAGCTTAAAGATCCTCTGAATTATGCTGCAGTGCCGCTTTGAAACAGCTGGTCTGTCAAAGGCACCAGAGACAGAACAAAAAAGAGAGAGAGAGAGAGAGAGAGAGAGAGAGAGAGGGAGGGTGGTGCATTAGAAAGGGAGCACGGGACAGCAGCAAAGGGTGGAGGCACGACAAGAAGAAAACGCAAACGGCTCTGAAAGCCGAGCCTCGCATCACGCATGGTCGCTGGAGATCTGGATTCTCGCTATAGAGAGGCAGTGAGAAATACTGTTTCTGCGATGCGATGACAGACGTCCATAGACCGCGTGAGACGTAATGACCCGGGGAAAAGGGGGGTGGGGCGCTTTGACGTAAACATTCTGCGGTAGAAACTGCGCAAAAAACATGGCAAAGACTAAATCGTGTCTGCCCTTTAAAATATATCTGTCCAAACATTGCAAGATAAATTCGACCTTGTGAAACAGGTTGAAATACTCGTTCTAATATTCCCTTGCAGTATAACCAGAGTGGAACAGAAATGCCATCCAATCTGATGTTCCTAGAGATGCAGATGTATGCACAGGCTCTTGAGAAACATAAAATGCCTGCATATATTTCTTGACACAACTCTCTCTATATACTTCCCATACTCCAGTAGAGAAAAGTCAGTCAAGTCAAATTTATTTAGATAGTTATTTTTACAACACAAAGCAGGTTTACAAATTTTACAAATGTAGGGTTCCAGAACCATAATGAGCAAGCCAAGGGTGATGGCAAGGAAAATACTCCTTAGGTCAAACCTTGAGAGAACCAAGACTCTGTAATGGAGCCCATCCTTCACTGGGTGGGCAGATTCCAGCATATTCAAAGCCAGACTCTTCTAGTTTTTGAGAAAACTAGCTCTCAACCAGCCCAGGGAAGCTTTAACTAGTTAAAAAAAACCTATAGCATCTTTGTTTGAGTTCTCCTGCTTGACTCCATAGATCTAATGCAGCAGGTCAAACCATTCTTCTCTCAAATAATACCATCCTCACCCGGAATATCCCACTGGCACATTTCTTCAGTTTGATTACTATAGCCCACCACAATCGTCACGCTGTTCTGAAGGTTTTCTTCTGTGTTGGCCCTGTAGCTGGATAATTCTACGGTCACAGTTCAGATTTCACCGTCATCTCCATTCTGCCGTTTTCCCCCTTCGTCTAATTTTACTGATCGCCTTGGGCTGGGCGAAGGAGGTGCATAGGAGCAAGCATGAGCGTTTACTGAAGGGTGAAAGGTGTGGGAGGAAGCGTAATACCTCCACCACGCTGCAATTCATACTCGTCCATTCGTAGGGGAGTAGAAGTGATGATCCACAGCACATGGAGATAAGGGGTGTGACTTAAAGGGTTCCTCAAAGCCATGGAAAATGCATAGCTCTGCAAGTGAAGGGGCATTGCATAAATGTCACATATATATATAAAGATATGGTAGCATTTCCCTTCGCAGAGTAAAAATAGAGGTGACGAGAACGGACAAAAGAAGAGCTGACCAGGTCTGGATTTTATGGTTTACCAGGATGATGGTTTGTAATCCACGGGCTCTGGTGGGGCTGAGGAGGAGGAGGGGGGGGGGTCTAAGGAGCTCTCGCCTAGGGAGGTTTGCATGACTCACTCCGGTGTGGTTCTTTTTAATGACAGAGGAAGCCCCTCCGAAGCTCCTCCTCAACTCAGTGAGGCGGCAACAAGGCAAAACGCCTGCTTTACTCTGTCACCATCAGGCCATGGAGAAGAGGAAGAAAACCTGCTGGGATCTTGAAGTAAGGACATCCTCTCCTTGCAACACCTCAGACTCCTCCCCCCCCCCCCAAACCCTTTAAAGCAATTAAAAAGCCTCTACTTCAACTGTATAAAAACCACACAGCTGTAAACGAAACTCGACTAAAATAAAACTTTTACCATCTGCTTATTTAAATTTCTTTTTAAAAGGCACGCTTTAAAAAAAAACTCTACCTTTTTAAATATTATTAACCAGTGACTGACAGTTGAAGTCTGTGTGGCATGTGGACCTATATGTGCATCAAATTTGTGGTACCAAAGCTTAAATAAATCTTCTTCCTGTGGTGCCATTTTGTCTGCTGGGCATGGAATGGAGTATGTCACTCTGGAAGAGAGAACACTAGACATTCCCATCCAATGGCCTGTCAGTGCACAGAGACAGGAAGCGCAAGCACTTGAGCCTCTAACCCAGATTAAAAGGAGTCTCTTTTCGATGGCATACAGGGGGACAGAGATTTATCAGTCCGTTAAAGAACCTCTCAAGGCTTTCTGCCGTACATCACCTGCTTTCTCACAAAAGCAATTTACCCTTCTTCTCTGTCACAAATCTCTCACGTCTGTGCCTTTTCTTGTTCTAACAGAGAGGGTATGTCAGAGAGGGGTGGTGGGGTAGAGTGGGTTAGGGGTGAGTAAAAACAAAGAAAATGTCAGAGAAGGGTGGTGGGGTAGAGTGGGTTGGGGGTAAGTAAAAAAACAAACTCCATTTTCAGGTTGTATTTGTCACCTCTTAAACCTGGGAATAACCTACCATTACTTAATAGCCAATGAATCACAGTTGGCATGTTTTACTCCTTAAAAGCAGACTTAACTTTTTATTCTCTGTGTATTCTCACCGAGCTGACAAAAGTCCAAAAAGTCATTCTGCACTGCAGTGTGGAAGTGCATTTCCTTTACATATTTTACACATTCTTTTGAACACTGCTGATATTCCAAATACAGCTTGTTGCAGTTAATATTCACACTTGCTGTGAGCAGTAGGTTAGATGTTTTCAACACCATGTTTCTTTCTCATGTTTTTTTTTTTGGTGAGGGGGGGGGGGGTAAAGCAATAGGTGGGTGGAGGACACTTTTTTTGTTTTAAATCTGGAACTGTCCACCCACTCCCTCTTACTGCTGCCAACCTGCTTTCATTTCAGTTGAAAATGCCTGCTGCAAGTAACTGATGGTCCACATGGACAGCAGCAGGGTGGAGATTCAGTAGTGGGATGGCGATTCAGTAGTGGGATGGCGATTCAGTAGTGGGATGGAGACAGGGCTCAGAGAATCCAGGACAAACAGCCAAATAACAATCAGCGCATCAGCGAAAGACTTTCCATGCTAATATTGCCAAAATAGCCACCAGCCCCTGCGGCAAAGACCAAAAAGTGGTTAAAAGTGCAGAAGATCTTCTGAAACGTGAGGTGTGGTTGAAGGAATAATCTGGACCTTTAAAAGTAAATTTGAAACATTAATTTTCTAGTCTCTTAATCAATCATTCATCCAACCCTGCATATAGTCGCTGTTTCATTCAGCAGAATGAAATGGTAGCAATTCTAAGTTGGCGGACGGCCATAATTCAAGGTTGCTGGAGGTATTGCCACCACACAAGAAGAGCAGAAATATTCCAAAGCGCTGTCAATTAAGTCTTTTTCCAACGTAGTCTTTAAAGACGCCCATTAACACATAATACATACATCTTCTTTCCCTAACCCTCCACACACCTCTTTAAAGTCACTCTTCCAAAAAGGCTTTCCTGTGACTGGAAGCCACGTTGCACATGTAATCTTCAGAGAGCTGACACTTTGGCCACTGACTGACTGATGTGTGTAACCTTGCATGAAATACGCCTCGAGTTCAGTCGCTTGCTTCTGCCTCTCTCTTGCTCCTTCCCCCACTACCACTGCTCCTCTCTCCTCATCTCCAGGATCCTTTGCTCGACTACACATCCCAGCCTATCAAAGCATACGGTACTTAAGCGAGAACTGCAGCCCAGACCCTCTACAGAACTCAATGATCACCAAAAGCAAGTGTGCTTTATTTTGTGTAAACATTAACCTGCTATGCTAATTTTTTTTGAAGAAAAGTGATATGTCTGTGGAGTATTATTAAGTGTCAGTTTAGCTTTTGATATACATTGTGTATATCACACATTGCTTATATGACAATTTAGAGTGCAGAGTCCTAAAGTCCTAAAATGCATAATTTATACATTGGATATTAGTCAGAGGCACACAGAGGCACAGTAACGATTTGCATGTTATTTTATTTAAATATATTTACTTGAAATACATAACAAATGGTTGCTTATCCTCTTCTCAAGTTTTCCTTTGCATCAAAAATGGAAGAAGTGTCTGCTCTTCCTCTCCCAGAGACTGTTACAGTTTCTGGAACCAAACACTGTTTTGCGAGCTTTAGCTACAGCTTCGTTGAGTAATGTTCATAGAAACTATTTGTTAAGATACTTTAAGAAATGCTTGTTTGGTGCGCTGTATTAAATCCTGTGTTTCTTTCGATTTGTTGTTACAAATGACGGCATGATTGCTATCGCAAGTATCATGCTATGCTAGCTGTCAATAGATTTTGATAGCTATGCTAGCTATCAAACTGACTTACGTTACTAGGTAGAACATGTACTGTTTGGTAACTAGTTCCTCTAGACTCGCTCATTTTCTGAAGGAAACAGGTTAGATGTTGTCTGTCCTCTTTTAGCTCGATCACTCCACTCACAATTTCGCTTTAGCCAGGTCAGAACTGGCGCACAGCCTAACTTCGCTACAGACAACTTAGCTAGATAGCATGTATTTTTTATAGATATAGCTAAATTACAGATTTGTGCGCCGGGAGGATCACTTTGCATTTTGAGGCCTGGGAGGGGAGAGAATAGCAGGCAGATACACAGATCTTACAGTGAAAAGGGCAGTCTCTTATAACAGACTGTGTTAAAATTTTGTTTTCCTGAAGCACACATCATCTGACCATGAACACGCGATTGCAAATACGTCCATAATCGCAGTGCATCATGCATTCACAATAAGTGTTATATCATTCCTTACCCCTAAACAAAATGAATGAAACTATTTTGGGCTTACTAACAAATGAGTAACATGTTATTTTATTACTGCAGATCCCTTAGTATGGTCAGCGAACTCCTGAAAAATTAATTTTCACATAATTTGTGGCTGTGTATATACACGCGCGCGCGCACTCGCCCATCGCTCGCTCGCTCGCTCTCTCTCTCTCTCACACACACACACACACGCACACATCTCAGAAGAGAGGCGGTGAAATATGTTCCCAATTTTCAGTCCATCTGTGGCTCTAAACTTTACTGCAGTCTGACAGAAGCTGAATATTTCACGTCACTTGTCAGTTGTAGCAACAACAATTTGTTATTTCGCGGTTTGACTTACTGAAAAATTCATAATTAGTGGTCCATTTGCACAGTATATTCTTGCTTGCCTATTTTATATTCTTGCTTGTCTGATAATATTTTACAAAAATAATCTTTAACTGTTTTAACGGTTTGACTATTTCTTTTACTAAAAAAAGAAAAAAGAAATAGTTACAACAAATATATAATTCAGTAATTCATAATTTATGTTATTAAACTTATCCACTGAAGGTCGAAATCTTTTTTCCAGACCAACAAATATGTATAAATGCGTGTGTGGTCAAAATAGAACATTATTCAACAAAATCTAAAAAAGCGAACAAAATCTGCATTATAAAAAAGACACATTGATCTTGTGTTATTCTATTTATACAGCACATGATCCTTCCGCAGTACCACACAGAACAACCTAGATGGAGCTCTCACGTTGTCTAAGCCCTTTATTTGAAGGAGTCCTTTTGTGGACGAGTTCACACATGCGCTCTCTCTCTCTCTCTATCTCTCTATCTCTCTCTTACACACACACACACACACACACACCGCTCAGTTTCTTCACCGACTGCCTGGGAGTTTGCTTCTATGGCTCCCGCAAAACGAGTCGCATTTGAATTCTACCCAGTGTTATTTACCGCGTAATGTGCGTCAGGAAGGCAATAAGCGCCAGAGCAAACGTTCACCTTTTATACTATTCCATTTCTCCTCACTTAGGGGCCTAAAACGAAATGTATCATCGAGATTTATTAGACCATCTCATGAAAGCATAATGACAGCATTACACCTGAGTGCATTTTTTGAGTGAGGTTAGGCTCATGCTTCAATGTTCTATTATCTCTTATAATTTACAGAATTTTCATTTTAAAATTATGTCGTTATTATTATTATTATTATTTATTGTTGTTGTTGTTATTATTATTATGCTATTGTACTGCTGAATTGCCAGAAATGTGCTGTAACATCATACAATGAAATGTTATATAATGAAAATTAAACCAACTCGTCATAAGATTTCTATTTAATTGTTCTCTCTTTTTTTTCTTATTTAAGTGTTCTGTAGGGAGCCTTCTTTTATGGTGCTTTGTGTGGAACTGTGCAAAATAACTTCGGATGTTTACCATATATTGTCACCAATAGTCAGTGACAGGTACAAAACACTGCAGCAAACATGTTTCCATAGTGATGCAGACTGTTCTAGAACTTGAAGTCTATAAGTGCGCGTGTACTAAATGCATCAAGCTAATATTACTTTCGATGATTTGCAACAGCTAGGCTATGTGCACGTAAGCTGTAGCCTGCAGTTACAGCCGAATATAATTCAATTTAACCGTTCGCGGTATTGCCTGATGTGACGCTTAATAAGCTTAATTATCTCTGTTACATCTTTAATTAAAAATGAATGATTTCAGCCCGGTAGAGATGGCAAACAGTCAAACGTTAAGTAAATGTCATTACGTCACTGGAGGGTGAATTATCACCTGTTACACAGCTGAAATCATGTACATGTATAAAGCACCCCCACACCCTAAAAATTGTTTAAAAATAATTCATGGAACCTTTTTGACTACGTTAAAGTGTCAGTTTCACAAATACTTCGTCACCTTTCCTGCAGCACAGGTTGTGACACCTGTAAACGCCATCGGCAGAAAGGCCTTCGAACCAGTTTCTATCTATTGTATATTTATTTGCAGCAATATATTTTATATTCATTTCCGTAATATTTGTTTTACTAGTTCTTCGCAATCACAGATATCGACACCGACTGGTTCAAAGCTAGCGATAAGAAGCCGTGTCTCATGTCCTTTCCACTTCTTTACGACCAAGCAACTCAATCTCGAACCAGGTGAGAGGATCAGGTCCTGTCATGGCGCGCACTCGCGACTTGTCGCCATGGCGATAGAAGCCTCGTCTTCGCTAGCTCGTGAGTCACCTGTTCCAGTGAGGCGCCGTCACTTCGGTGAGTGCAGGAGCAAACACGATAGCTAGCTGAAGCTAACCGCAACTGCTTCATAAATACGGAAAAAGTGCGGTGGGATTAGCTCGGAAACTGGGTTGGTTATCTCTCATCTCACTCGATTTTAAGAAGAAACACAGTGCCCTGTGTACTTCAAATTAGTCTGATGATATTATTAGGCTACATGTTTTTATAATTAGTTCGGGGTGGAGCGAGGGCGCAGTTTAATTTCAAAAACGTTATCAAAGAAAGCCACAGGACTCTTCTATTAAGGCCTTCGAAATTTAAGGATAGCCTGCATGTATGCGTATGTGTATAAAGTAACTCGGTACCTAATCAAGTGTGGAACTGAAAGGACAGTTTTGGTCTAGTATATGTACAAGGGAGCACAAGGCAAGGTTGTGAAGACATCTTGGCATACGCAACCCCTCAGGTTACTCAGTACTTTTGCGCTTATAATGTAGCCGAATGGCCACAGCCAAGGCTTGCGCATCCATGCCAAACACCGCATCTGTCGAGCAAAAAAGCGAGGCGCATTCATACTCGCATTGCCGCCCTGCCGGTCACTGAGCTTGGGAACATGTCTAAAGGTCTTCAGATACGGCAACTATTAGATATTTCGAGACAGACTGGGAGAGGCATAAGGAGCTGGAGAGTGAAGGAGGAAAGAGGGAAAGAGGGAGGGAGGGAGGGTAGACGGACAGATACGTAGGGAGAATACGAACAGAGATCAACCTCTTCAGCAGAACTGCATGCATGACAGAATAAAGGCTGCGGCTGCCTCTGCCGCTGTAATAGTCACATGCTATTACATGAACACAATCCCTTCGCTGCACAGGCTGATGGGCGTCCTATAATTCATTATGTCAGGCTTGCAGCATTAGCGCCCGTGTCGCATGCTTTTAGGCAGGCCGAAACCAACTCTGTCTCGTTCGAGTCCGAGAACATTTTGTCGTGTGCGAGAGGCGTGTAGAAGACGTCCAGTGCCAGGCTCGTCTTGATTCACTGCCGGGGCTCGTGTTAAAATGGATGCATAATGCAAAGAAACGCCACGAAATGTCAAAAACGCACTAAGAATTCCTCAGGATGACTGTGTTGATTTTATCACGGAACTTTAATTAGGAGGCCATCTTATTATACAGACCAAGGAAGAACTATTAATTTTTACCTAGAATTTATTATAGGACTATATACATATTTCTGAATATCTATGTGCATTGATAAGTGTAGGTTTCTGCAGTGTATGGAGCTGATGCAAAAATAATGGAAACACTTGATGAAAAAGTAGTTGACATTTAGTGATTTATGCTGTAGTGAACTACAGGCTTTTATTACCAAAAAAGCATAATTTTTACACTTCTAAAGCTTTTTGAGATATCGAGCATATTCTGAAAGAGGACCAATGCTCAAATAACAGCTGTGCCTGCCACTTCAAAGTGTCAAAAAATAAAGTGTCCAAACAAAATTCCTGACACCAAGTTAGAAATGAAGCAGGCGTCCCTCAGGAACCACTGGACAAAAGCTGAAGCCCTGCTGACAGATAAAGATGTGACACCTAAATGTTTGCAGCAATACTTTATGTTGATCTAACAGCAGAAGATCGTAATAAGTCAGTTCTGGCCATTTGAAGAAACCATTTCAATAGTTTCCCCACCCAGACATCACCTCATCATGTTTGTAAGAATATCAAAAGGATGCAAACAGATAAATGTGTTGAAATAAACACTCTCACATCTGGGATTGTTCTCTACTATAATATTGAACAATGGTCCAAAACTTACCCATTATGACCACAGAACCTCCTTTTAAGACTTCACTGTCATTGAAACTTGGGAATCATTAGATTCACGGAGCTTATGATATTTGCTCAGCTCATGTTTGGAAATTACTTATAACCAAAGCCGGTATTTAAAAGGCACACATGCACAACAGAATACCAATCACTGAAATCTGGTGAAGGAAAAACAAAACAAAACAGTATGATATGTTGTTTTGCCTAAACGAGCACAAATACACATATGCGATTTGATTTGTGCGGAAAGATATTAAACGTTACGTGTGGATGAAAGCCACAGCTCGGAGCTGATCTTTTGGGGGGTGGAAGGAGGCGTAAATTCAATTCAATTCGGTTTGATTTGCATAGCGCTTTTAACAATAGACATTGTCACAGAGGAGCTTTGTGGCAGGAATCCGGGCCTGGGCCTCTTAATGAGCACGTTGAGACGATAGGAAGACAGTGCAAGGAGCCAAAGCAAGATAGGGGAACACGTCCTCCAGGCAACACCAAACGGTGGCGCTTTTATGGCTAATAGAATTCGCTCAACGATTGTTATTTGGCTGTTTATTAATCTACAGCTCATACTTTTTTTCCTGGTCTACATGATGTCCTTTCGTTGATGTCTTTCCTGAGGGGGTATAAAAAGGAATATGATTGTATGTAGATTATGAAAAACAACAACGGAACATTTGCTCTGATTGCGAATGTTCTTTCGGAGTATCCTCGAGTTTGTTTGTGTGGTTTAAGTGGACCAGAACCACGGTAGCTAAACGTGGTAGCATTGACAGCTGAATCATGTAGCCAGTGAAATAATAATAATAATAATCGTCAGTACCGCCATCCTCTCATCTGACACCATTCACGGACTGCGTTAGCCATCTTCTAGCTTTTTCTCGCCAATCAGTATCTGACCGCAGGACTGCTATCGGCTATTTTCGGGTGGTTTATCGCTCGGGACGCACCGGTGTGGGAGATGCATGTGAAAACTCCAGCGACGCTGCTGCAACTGATAATCTCGCGTCAACTCAAACTCCCCACTGCTACGGCACCACCACGTCGGCGCCGTCCGCGTGTCAAAAACGTTACACCAACCCGAATGACATACGGTCGACGGCAGCCCTGTGGCGTGTCTGCCGTGTCAAGCCACGAAAAAAAAAACGATGCATGAAAAGACCAATCACAAACGGTGCTTTCTATCGGCCGTCCTCTTCTGCCTTTTCTTCACAAAAAGTTGAGATGCACTGCAGTGATTTCTAGTTATCTCAAAAGTCGAATGTGACATTACAGTACACCGTCATGCCATAACATGTCAATCAAAACATGTTTGCCAGACTACTCTCAAGAGTTTGAAGGATTAAGCTACATGCCCGTCCCATTTAACACATTTACGAGCAGTGAGAAGCTGGAGAGTGCTAAAGCTAAATGTTGGTTGCCAAATAGGAACTTATCCCTTAGTGTCACTTGCAAAATCCATCTTTTTTTGGTCCATCATATAGTTAAAATAACATAATTGGAAAGTTTAAATAACATCAGACATTAACTGAAATGGACATTAACTAACTAGTTTAGCCAACAGTCAGCGCTGGTTGGTTCTCTAGGTCAGTGGTTAACATGTATCATGACTCATTTTAAATTATGCTAAGGATGTTTTTTCACCCGTGCATCGCAAATTACACTTTTTCATCTCATTCTATGAATCTTGTCAAAACCAGATCTGTGGTTTTATTATTTTAGTTTTATTTCCCCCTCTTTGCTTGACATTTTGAAACCTGAGTCTCCGCCTTTCTAGGCAACGTAGGCATTACTCTGATATAAATGCATGCTTCCATTCCATGTTCAACAACATTTTGGCCCGTGAATTGTGCATAATTTGCCAGAGTGTAACACGTGTGAGTATCAGGATCCACACAAGCAAACTGTACAGCATGTAACTGCATTTGAATTGATCAGAATCGAGAAAGCCAGTCACCTAACAAGGACATCTTGCCTAATTTTTTAAATGTCTTTCATTTTAATGAACTCCTCAAAGGCAGTTCCATAACTGTGTCAAAACGGGGGAAGACGGGGAACTGAGAGAGAGAGAGAGAGAGAGAGGTCTTGTTTTCGAGTCACAGTAAGCGGTACTTTTTTTTCATACAACATATCAAATCTTTTTTTCTCTCTCTCTTTCTGGGTGCGCGCGCCATTTTGACGGACACAAGTCTGCCACAGGCCTACAACGAAAGCCGTCCGAGACACCCTTCATCTGCGCCAAGTCTGCACGAAAACATCACCTCCGCGGCAAGTCGTCATCGTCACACCAGCCAAATTCTCGATGGCATAATATTAAATACAGCGTGAGCGATGCAGATCGAGAAATAACAAATGCGGCGTCGGTATTATTATACACGGCAGAGTCACTTTGGTGACATAGAAAGTTTCAGTTTCCCAGAATCGCACATTTCTGCCGGGGCACAGGTTTAACAGCGGGGTCAGTCATCTCGTTCTGAATCACCCTTGGTAACGGAAAATGACAGCTAGGGAAAAAAACGATGGAGGAGATTCGTCGGATCAGTCCTCGGGTCTCGCAGCCAGCTGACGCGTTTGTGTCCGTTCGGTTCGATCACTTCTGATGAACGGGGGGTGTGGAGGGCATCCCCAGACGGTCGCAAACTGAGTCACGGCCACAGTGTCCTCCAGTGAAGGAGCCACAATACTGGCGAGTTATTAAAATTCCATCCGCATGAATTTCAGAGCCACAGCAAGCGCCCGTGCCCACACACCTAGCACAAGTTAGAAGGCCATGAAATATTCACTCCAGCCTTGCCAAGTCGTATGATATGCAAACGAGGCTTAAGGAGGAACTCGTTTTGATACCTGGAAGTTTCACGACAAACTTTCACAAGGGTTACGAAAGGCAGCCTTAAAATATTGAACACGTGGGAGGTTTGAGGCGCGCTCCCATTGGGTACGAACCTGTGTGACCGCCTACATGTTGGATTAAAAAGACTGATTGTGTTGTATATGATGGACGTGGTTGAAGGTTCGGTGGAGGGGATTCATTTACGGACATTCCACCACAGGTGGGTTGCCCTCACCTTTTGGGACGTAGGGAATATCTGCTGGGGGCAGCCGGTTGAGGGGAGCAGGGTTCATAGCTCACACACACACACGGCTGGCAAAAATTATTCACAGCTGAAGTCTCCATAATGGCCTCGGACTTGCGAACAGGTAAAACTGATATGGCGGGTCACTAATGTGAACGGACTGAAGGAAAAAAGGAAAAAACAAAATGGTGGAAAAAGAAAGCCTTATCTGTCTGCTGGTGTTTTGCCAGCATCTCCTGCAGGATCCGGCCCAGTCAGGCTAGTAGTGTGAGTTTGTGGAAATGAAGCATGAAATGACTTATCAGTGATGGACTGCTTGTTTGGAACAGGCGGCAGCCTGCCGCGAACGGAGCGTATTGAAAACTAATCGCTCCTTAACGTCGGCCGCCACCACAAAGCCGGCCGTCATTATTAGGTGTAATTAGCCGCCCGGCGCTCGGGCCAGGCGGGGCCGCGCGGGACAGGGCCCTCGTATCTACTCGTTTCCGATCCCAGCGTTCCCGAAACGAGGCGGAGCGTTCGCGGAAGACCGGCTTCCTACAAAATACCCCATCCAGTGAAAATCATGCATTCACTCCCGTGATGGATGAGAAAATTGTGTCCCTAAGAGGCGACACTGGGGCAGCGAATACGAAGTGTGCCCAACGTAATCTCTCATATTTTTTCCCCCCCTATTTGGCGTGATGTATAAGGGACGGAGGGTATGTTTTAAAGGGCCTCCTCCGGAGCGACGTGCGCCGGGGTGACATTAAGAGAGATTGAGGTGCTTTGCTGTCCCGCGTGACGGCCTCCGTCCTTTCTGGTGTCCCCGGCAGCGCGCAGCCGTTGGGTGGGGGTGTTAACGGCTGTGCAGAGAAGTCTGGGAGAGCTTTTAGGCTGGAACACTCCGTGCACAATAACCGCCCGTGAACAGCCTGTCTGACCTATTGTAAGCACGACAACATTACTGTCGGAGGCCTCACGGCCAGAGCGTGGTGAGCTTAAAATATGGCTATCCACATGTCAGGTGTGTGTGTGTTTTTTTTATTTTTTGGGTTGTTCCTGAAATGTCACAAAACAATGGAAATAATGTGGAGGAATGTGGCCCTTGGGGGTGGGGTGAGGTGAGGTGGGGG
>JAOXYF010000006.1:15019623-15040702 GCA_028565775.1 Sternarchorhynchus goeldii
CAGGTCAATTTAGTTCAACCAGTGATCCTTTCTATATATTTTGTATAGATTTGGAGGTAGTGCATTACTCCTTCAAATAATTTACAACACCTGAACTAGGTCATGAAATATCCGCTCTATCTTCATCGTTCGCCGTAATGCATCGCATTCCACTGTTCTTTGCAGGCTTTGACACAGGGGTGTGTGTTAAATTGAGGAAATTAGATAAACAACGTCCTAACCAAACCTTGAATTTATTGTATCTGATGACACTCTGCTCGGAGTTCGGGCTTGGAGGAATGACTCATTTTATTTTCGCTAATGATATTAGCCGTTTAGCGCAGAATGTTGGTTTAGTTCATTAAATGAACACTGTGGAAGTGTCTCTCTCTGCCAGCTCTCCTGGAGTCAGTAAACGCTGAAGCTGTCATCTACATAAAACACACACACACACACAACTGGGCTTTTATTACTGTGAGAGAGGATGATCCAATTTTCATCAAACCTTCTCCAAACCCTCTTTAACTATAAATTACCACTAGTCATTAGTAGTTAATATACACAGTCTATGAAACTTTATGTATGATTTTCTTAGAATATTTTGACCTGTTTTGCCATCACAGTCAATAATGATGCATGATCCTGTGTGAGGGCAAAAGCTTGAGGCATGTGCGCTCCACCCCCAACACACACACACACACACACACACAAACTACACAACTAAGACTCTTGGACCATATCACAGGCATGTTCTACACATGCATGTACACGTCTAAAAATAAACAAAACGCGCTGTCTGCTTCGAAAATTCAAGGAACGCTCACAGGGCACGGCTTTACACAACGCAGCTGAAACGGAGACCCTGTGGACGTTGCTCGCCATCGCTTCATAGATTCAGGGCGTAATTCTGAAGCGATGCCTGGTTGGGCTCTTGTGGTGCTATTAATAATTCAGCAAACACATGAAGAGTACTGAGGAGGTCGAATACTACTCTACAGTGAACAACCACGACATCTACTACAGATCATTTTGTTCGAAGCAACACTGAAGCACTCTCTAGAAAAGCATCAAGGACTACAGACATGAACCTTTCGATGAACGCTTATATTTGTATCCGTTTTTTCCCCGATATCTGCTGTACTCTGTACACACTGTCCCCACCCGAAGAACATACGTCATACTGCAACCCCATGTTAGCAGGTTCTCACTTTTGCAAACCTCAAAACTACGCCACCCAACAGACTGTTTATCATTACTGTGACGGAGTGCGGAATGAAATGTAGCACACGTGTGGCCCAGAACTTCACGCAACATTCTCCCGACCTTACCTCCCCCAACATTACCTCCCACGACTCACGATGAATGTTTTACACCTGTGAGCCTCTGCCAGCTATCGCCTAGAAACCAGCAACCGTTACCGGGTGCAGAGCGCCGGTTTTTTTTAGAGGACGTCTCGTACCAGCCACTGAAGAAGGGGTCAGGCTTCCTGAATAACTAAACTGCCACGTTTCTCCCTTCTTAAGGAGGTGGTGGATGTGCAGGAGCGGTCGCGCCGGATGACAGGATGGGAGATGCACTAAGTGAGTGCGTCTCCTCCTTTACATAAGAAGGACCCCCGCTTGGGGGGAAAAAAACCCGCCTCGCTCTCAAAGACTCCCTCTTTCAACTCCCAACCTCACTATAGCGTCGGTTCTCAACTTTTGCCCACCAGTCACCTGCCGTTCCATTCTCTCCCCTCGTCTCCATCCTAAAGCCCCATCTCCTTCTGTGTTTGGGTGTTTTTTTTGAAGGCTATTCACTCTGCGGTCTGTTGTCACAGCTGTCAATTCGGCAACAAATGCTCTGCAAAACATACAATCAGTGGTAAAAGGATGCGAAGAGGAGAAGCACAACGAGAGCAAATCCATTCTAAGGGGGAAACGACACCCCGTTCATTCTCCCGACGGAAGCCGATATTGCTGAAGGAAGGACCCTGAGCCCCCTTGAGAAGAAATAGATTTGAGAAAGGTGTCATGTTGTTTTGAATAACCCAAGAGAACCAAAAAGGCCAGCCACTGCTGTTTGCTGCTGGTAAGGCCATGAACTTTTACTTAAAGCCCGAGACATTCAAGTGTATTTCACTGAATAGTGCATAATCGAGAAGAGAACCAGATTAACCAAGATATTACTCTTCTGTGTATGTACACAAAACACTTCCAGCAAAGGTTATGTGAAAGCCTCACTCTGGAGACATTTCAATACCAAAACCCCCACCAACAGTTTCGACGAAGTCATTTTCTTCGAGCCAGTCATACTCTGTTCTGTCGAGGCGCATCGAAACGTTTTTGTTTCCAAGCCGTCAGGTGCCGCACCTCGAAAAACATTACTGTACGTGACACCGTCAGTTTCCGTAACGCTCTGCCCACTTCGCTTCTCTTCCGTGTCATTTTACGCACAGGCGCACCAGGAATGTTGGAGGGAACCTGGAGCTTCCTTTACCTCTTCCCCTCGCGGGCCGTGAGGAGGGAGGAGCTGGGGAGGCGGGCTCACAATTAGCTGCTATTCACGGAGGAGCTGAGAAAGGTCGGCAGTGACGGGGGCCTACGGCGAATAACACTGAGGCAGAACGACGGAACGCAACAGGAAAAGGGCCCCGTTTTTTTCAACAGTGACGGTGCATGACGATTTGTTGGGGGGGGGTCCTGAGGGAAACTCTTTGCGTTCATTACCGTTGGCCGGCGGTGATCTTCTCTGTTCACTCGATGGCCTACACTTTACTCGAAGCGCAACAGGGCCTTTTTAAACCCGCTTCAACATCAGAGAGAGCTCAGATGTGAGAGCTGTTTATGGATAGCGTTTGAATGGGAGACAAACAGGACGCATGCTTGATGTGTCATAAAATATCCTCTCAGGTAAGAGGATGGAAAACAACCTGGAGAACTGAAAGAACCTGTGTTTACGTGAAACGTGCAGTAAACAAAGCCAGAGTTCTCCATTTCTTCTCCTCAAAAGTGTAACACTTAACTTTACTTCTTTCAGCTTCTGCATGGTGTTTCTCTGAACGACAGGCTAAAACTAATTTAACCGCACCATCTTCACTGTGTTACTGCTGTAAAATGACTGCAAGCTACTCTTAACCTTTACTATTAAGTTATGATACCAAAGCTAATCTCTTCAGAAAAAGGCTTAATTTGTTTATCTACAGAAGGATAATCAGCACTCGTCAGCCAACTAATTAACTGCTGTGGATGCAGGGAACACTAGGTAACTTAACCAAGACATGGTCAGTTATCAGAGTTAGTTGAGATTGGACACATTTTGTTAATGGTGATCTTTTGTTGGTTGTTTTAAGCAGTAGTATGGCTTGCCAGTAATGAAACAGCTGTTCCTGGATCAGTCCAGTAAGAGTTCAGGACTATGACTTATGCTCTGCGCGTTCAGTAAAGAGACATTTTGGCTGCACTGTACTGGCCTAAAGACATGTCAACAGTCAATGAGACCAAAACAAAATGTACTCCAGCTGCATCTCATGACCTTAGACTCTCATATATAAACTCGATACAATAAAAAGTCAACCAGAACTCATATAATCCGAGTTCGCCGGCAGTAAACAACTGTTATCTCGAAATAACTTTCCCGAAAAAAAAAAAAAAAACCTTTTATTTTCGACCACTCGTCTAAAACCAGGAAAGGCAGTATATGCACGAAAGGGAGCGATTCTTCAATCTCAATCGGTTCTGGGCCCACAGTCCCGATCCCTTCCCATCCCCTACAGCCGAACGGCTCGCTGCTTCGGAATAAATGAGCAGTGATAAGGACGTAATTCATTAGCCGCTATCGTTCTCTTATTACTGCTATGCCGGCAACATATGTCACAAGGCAGTACAGCTGAGAGAAAGCCTCTTCTCAGCCGTCAGCCATAAGCCATGTAAATTGCAGGGAGGCGTGAGATGCACCGGAGGTGATGGTAAATTGAGGGTGAAATTTACCTTGAGGATGCCACAGAGAGGCCAACGTGTACGGTGGCACGGGCATAATGGGGTCGGCGAGGCGTACCACGCTCCCAGGTACCCCCGCCGCACTAAACCGGCCGAGCAATTATGGATGAATTCAGCAATTGGCCTGAGCAGGGGGTTGTCGGTAACAGCTTCTCGCCCCTGCCCAAAATGCCCCCGTGACCTCTGAGTGACGGGGTCGCTGACGCGGCACGGTAACGGACAGAGCGCCTCGCGGTCGGTAGCCCTGGTTCGCGCGATGCCCGTCGTGGCTGGGGTCAAAGGTGCCAGTTCTGAACAGGTGCAAAGAAACTCGGGGAGTAGCTGGGAGCTCCGTGGTACAGGAGGAAGCTGCCTGATCAGCACTGGCTGTGCTAATTATCGCCAAAGACGCGTGTGGAGAGCGTTTCAGCGTTGGGGCTGGTAAGACGACGATGCTCTTTCTGTTTGGACGAGAATACTGTCAATATGGATATCCATATTGTGAAGACAAATAGTATTGCTTGGCTAGCTGGGTAGATTTCACTGATTGTTGTCGATCTATTCAGCAGGTGTCCATTCATTCTGGAAAAACATCCTCATACACACATACACACACACACACACACACACACACACACATGTACACACACAAGGCACGTAAACCAACTGTGCTAATCTTCCCGTCCATCCAAAAGAAAAGAGCAATTATAGCACCTTAGTGCTGAAGCAACAAAATGAACAACAGCCAAGGTCTTCTTCATCAAAGTCGCCCGCCAAGTGAGACGGAGCGAAAAGTGCTTTTGGACGCACGAGGACATGCAGTTCCTAACAAGGAAAAGCAGCTGGTTGGGTTAGCGTTGCTAAGCTGCATAAGGCTTGTGAGACTTCACAATCCAGCTCCTTATGCAATCCAGCTCCATGCCACCCCCCCCCACCTGCTTCATTGTGCTTTTGGCCCAAGAATGTTCAACAAAGGGACAGTTGAAATGGTGAGAAAGGATATATACCTCATATATAGACAAGACTATCAAAAACCTGGCATGGATTTTTGGCAAACTGTGCCAGCTTTAAAGTTCAGTCGCACTGTATGAAGTAGTGCTGATTCCTTACTCTGAGAAATTATATTTGACTACACTGACCAGCAAGACATCACCTCTGTTAACAACACACTGGAAATCTCATCATCAAGTACCACCGTGTTACCACCAAGTCATGAGTCATCACAACCAAACCTTAAAGCAATGTTCTCTCCCGCGAGGACTTTTTTTTTTTAAGGCCCTGTCAACTGTGGCAGCCATTTTGGCAGGGTTTTGGACAGCTTGTGATTTGTTGACTGGGGTCCGAAATTTTTTTTACGCGAGTAAACGGAAGCAAATCTCAGCCAGCGGGGCCCCTGCTGCAAAGCGGCGTGGGACGGCAGCAGCAGGTGCGGCGCGGTACGAATCGGTGACAAAGCCGCTTCTCCAGCAGATGCGACAGCGGAAGAGCTGTTGAAGCGGAGAGATGCCGTCGGAACATTAACCCTGGTATGAGGTCGTAAGAGATGCGCACCTGGGCCCACGGAAGCGAAGACGCCCCTCTTCGGCTTGGCCCTAGCCCCATACGGAACTACTGCCTCTTTCCATAGCTGGCAAACAAACGATCTATGAAAATAAGCGCTTATATTGCAGAATGCCATCATTCCGTGAATCCCGTGTATGTTCAGTGAGCAGGCCACAACTCCAGCACTAAACACCTCAATTATCAATGATTTTCTCCTACATAAATGTTAGAGTTAAATGTTCAGAGTTAACAAACAGCTCCTGACATACATGCTCTCGTAACCTCAATCACCACAGCCTACCATTCTACCCAGCCTGGACGATTTCCATCGCCATAGAAACCTGGATGCTTAAGAAAACGAAGGACCAAAGCCTGTCTCTAGTTTCACCGGCACTGGTTGCAAAACTAATGAAGGCATTTGGATAATCTAGCGCAATGTGGCCAAGCACACTTTGGACAACAGTCTTGACGATAATGAGGTCAGGTGAGGGTGGGAATTCAATCCCCGTTTGTACCAAAAAGAATTGCGGCGAATGGTCGGAACTGCGAGCGAGCCGAGTGCATTTGTCCTCTTGCCGAAATAACACGTACAGATCCCAATTAGGGGCCGGGAAGAGCTCGGGCCCTCGCAGCCGAGCTCGGTGCTAACGAGGAGCAAATGTGCACCGTGCATACGGTGTATTCATCTCTAGAGACCCCCTCCCACCCCCCGCCAGAAGGACGCACGTGTTGCGAGTGTGTGCGTACACACATACTGCGACTCCTCGCGTGGGGAGTTGGCAGTACCCAGCCAACCCAGTGATTGTATATAACCTGCCCAGCTGTTTAATCCAATCATTAGGTTGACATCAAGCAAGACTGTAATCATAGAGGACTTAATACCTCATTTATGCTTGGAAACTGTGGGCTAAAGACGAACAGGGGTACTGTGGGCTAAAGACGAATGCTTGGGACAGGGGGGCGGGGTCAATTGTTAGTTGGTCATTGGTCAATCAATTAACAACAGCAACTTGGTGGGATGACACTGCCCTCTTTCTTGGTGGAGTGAAATACTGACTGTGTGTTGCCGGCCACGTGATTAGCATAGTCATGGAATGCTGTGTGGCTTGTGACTAAAACTTTTTTTTTCTTTTCTAAGCCATGACTTCATACGCCAAATCGTGAGCTGGAACAATAGCTTTTCCTCTTTTAAACTGTCACTGCCTGTCAGTTTAAAACTAATTTTCCACGCCTCGAGAGGCCTAGGTAGCTCTGAGGTTGCCTTGAGACATCAGGTCTGATTTAAAATACAAGTAAAAACAAAAAAAAAAAACCTTAAACTCCCTCCACAATGTGAGCATGTAAAAGTCCACATGAAAACCAGTCACTGTGTGATCCGTGATTTAAACGCATGCCTTGATCTTGAGAGCACCTGACAGGGAACACCTGACAGGGAGTATTCTGCGGTCCAAGGATTCTGGAGAAACATACATACGTCTTTACCTGAAAGTTTGGGGTAAAGATCTGGGTTGTTTTTTGTTTCTTTTATGAGACGGCCGGAATAACTTTTAGAAAATATATCTACTGGAAATGCGAACAAGTGATGGATGGCATGGAAAGGTAAGCAGAGCAGGTGGGAGAACGGCGATACTGATTCTGTACTTTTTGCAATTTCCCGATCGCCCCGACTCTTATGCCACATCCTATAGAATCCCTACTCTCCCACACTCTCTTTGTGTGTGTGTGTGTGTGTGTGTTGTACTGAATTGAATTGCCTCCGGTTTGGTTATTATCATCACAGGTTTAACCCATCGCTCGTATTTCACTAAGCGACTCGAGTTCCAAATGACATGTGGCGGTGAACGGAGAGGACGGATCATCCCGTCTGCGATGGCATTGAAAAGGAATGGCTTTTCGCGATCAAAGAGCATTGCAAATGGCACATAAGGGTCATTGAAATCTATGGAAAGATCTTTGTAATTCTAAGTAATTACTAGAGTTATAGCGATGCTAAGAAATACCTCGTTTTCAGAGAAATTAAACCGTAGGCGTAAAGCCTATCGCGTTTCTTTAAGAGCATGTTCATTTCATTATTTAAAAGCCTGAATGTGGTCAATTTGGGCTATTCTAAATAAACAAAGACGAGTCCACACTGAGCTAGGCCAGAAGTGCCCTCACCAGCGCTTTCAAAAGATCTTAACGCCGCTTCTGTTTTGGCAACTCGTCAAATCTCACAATCACTCACTTTTGTTCTCCAATCGCGAGAGAAATCCGCTCCCGAGAGAGAGAGAGAGAGAGAGAGAGAGAGAGAGAGAGAGACAGACAGACAGACAGACAGACAGAGAGTGAGAGAGGGAGGCGCGCGCACTTGCCGAGTCTCCCGCTGGCTGACAAACACGTACACTGACACGCACTTAGCTCGCGCTGCATATTTACCCGCAACAACCAAATCAAATTACGTGCTCTTCCCGCCGCTTTCTTCTTCTGCTGCACCGCATTTGGAGCGCGCTGCTCAGATCTACTTTTCGATTTTTTTCCTCACCGACTCTTGACTAGACCTAAGATATTCAAGGCTAATTCCATTCCCTGAGCAGTGGGGAAGAAAAGGCATTAATTAAAGCCGACAACTTCTCAGGTCAGTTAGTGTCATTGCGCTTATTTGCATTTCAGAACGGCACACCACTTTGTACGGAATAAGGACACTTTTCATAAACATAGATGACATTTCTTTTATGTTCCAGTTTCAGCGCATCAAAGACGATTTAAATAGATATACCAAGGTTACTTGTGATAGTAATCAAAAGAATTGTAATTGTAAAACGAAAAGAAAGCTACTTACGCACAGTCTGGAACGGAAATTAGCATTTGTTAGCATAATCACATGGGAATAAAGCGGATGAGGGTGCAGTACGACCTACACGCATGAAGTATCTTTAAACAAAAAGGGCTTTTAAAACAAATGACTTCAAAAGTACGGTTAGTGTCTTTAGTTTGAACCTCTTTTTGTGTTTCATTTTTGCGTCATTTATATGTGGGCGAGTGCAGGCGTTGTTTTTTTTTGGTGTCTTCGCCGCGGTTTGTGCAGAGAAGTTCAACCTAAGACTTTCAGAGGTCTGCTGTTTCGAAGCCATGCAGAATGTTCTGATCTAGATGCTGGCAGAGGTTTGGATGGTTATCTTCCTAATACTGTAGACGGAACCGTGGTTATAAAAACACCAATAAATTATGTATCGGATCCCATTCAAAAGCTCTAAACATTCTGTTTGTATAAAAGGCCTAAAAAAAACATCAACTCAATGAGATGGAGTGCAATGTTTTTGGTGCATCATCTTAAAAGTGAGTTTTATAGCTGAACGGATAGAGGATCTGTTTGTGGATGCAGTTCGTCATACTACCTTCTGCTCTGCTTATAACAGGCCAGCTTCAAGAGAACATCGCAGACTGGATATTAGACGAGTGGTGGACTGTTGTCAAAAAAGTAATCACACTGGCACAATATTTGGCATGACTGTGAACAGCAACACACGTGTTACAGTCTCCTTTAAGGGTGAACCTACAAGATAAGACTTTCTAATAAAATAACTAAACAGTTCACAATGAAAGCGACGTCCAGCATTGTATGGCTTTTCCGGATCTTTGCTGTGACTTCAGCATTTGAAAAGTCGTTCAGTAACATCAGTTAAAAAAAAATGCATACACAAAGAGAACTCATTCAGCCTTCTTAACTTAAGTATGGACTCCCCCCCCTCAAGGAAGTGCTCGACAATTCCACCCCCAGATTTAATAATCATAATAATACATGCCACAGACTACCAGAGAAGTCAATTAAAAGGCGTTCATTTAAAGTTCTTAGGGGCGTAACACGGTTAAGCCCCTTTTGAAACATTAATACCACACATCTACTTTAAGGTTTACACGTGAATCTCACTCGGATTGTTCTTATGAATGCTAATGCTCATAAAAGCCCTAATTACAAATGCATGTGCTGTCAGTCAGCTGATATAGCTGAATTAGGTCTGTCACAACTCCACTTACAGCCAAGAAAAACATAAAGCCCACCGGCCATTATGTATTATGTTTGCCAAGATAACGCATTAAAGGAACCGATGTACACACCTCATTAGAGAAATTCAAAAACTGACTCGTTATGCGTCCGCAACAGGCAGAAACACACACACACACATATAGAGAAACAGAATTTAATTGGTGTTATCTAACATGACCATACATACAGTATTAATAAACTGATCAGAAGCTACAGTGTCTGTGGAGGCACAGCAGATAAGTAATAGTTTCGGTTCTCTCGGTGCTCAGATGGCTCTGGGGCTCAACGTTTGGTTTGCACCACCGATCAGTTCTGTCTTTCTGGCTTTGCTTTCCGTTTCTATCCAGTGTATACCCGCTCAATAAACTTTGCCATCTGCTGGTCTGGCTACTGCTAAAGGCTCTGTTACCCTAGAGAGTGCAGTCCAGAATTTCGGATCAGCCTGACTTTGGAAACCAACACCCCCCCCCCCCAACCCCCCAAATGAGTCCCAGTCATGGCTGGTCGGGCAGGTCAAGGTGGCGCCCACCTTAACACCCAACTTTCTTGCCTGAAAGAATAGCACAAACAATCCAACGCTAAGACTCATGCTAAGATTCGTGCTAAGACTCGTGCTAAGACTCGTGCGGTCTGGCTAAGGCATACTGCAGGTTTTAGGTGTCCAGAGATTCAGCAAACACTCAAACGCTTATTCTTGTTGAACGTTTAAGACACTGAGCGGCCTGCATATGGGATTGACAGGCAGTAGAAACACACATCACTGGGCAGATACATTAGACAAGGAGGTTATACAGAGATTTCCCGTTTAATTTGGATACCGTGCCTTTTGAATCAAAGTATGTACTTATGTGCTTCAAAATGTAATTATTCATGTGCCCTCGTTATATCTAATGTGCTGCATTTGAACACACTGGCTTCATGTAGCTTTAGAAATTTCATTAAGCTAAAAGCTTTTCTGTCCTTCTGTATTTAATCATTAGCCCCTCTAATACATACCACAGAACCAGCTCCATCCATATTGTGATACTATAATAATTAAACATTTATATATATACTATTAGTAATTAAAATGGGTTTGACACCACAGTGCTACATTAACTTATACTACATAATTAACTAATATTACATAATGTAACGTTAGTTAATGTAGCACTGTGGTATCCAACCCTGGTCCAAGATGGACATTGACCAGTGTGGTTTGGTGACTGACCTGCTTAAACCCACCTGATTCAACTCTTCAGTCAATTGCCAGATTTACTAGGTGCGTCTGAGCAGAGCAGTCGCCAAACTCTGTAGGACACCGACCCTCCAGCACTAGACTTCATCTCTCCTGCTCTATACAGAGCATTATTTATATATAAATATATTCATTCCAACAACAAAAAACAACTGTGATCTCCAGAGGGTAAATAAAAACGTATTAACAAAACAAACAAATAAAAAAAAAATAAACCTAACAAAAATCAGGAGAGACAAGAAAGAAACATTCCTCAATTTACAACTCATTATCACTTTTTTCCCCCAGTTTTTCAAAGCTGGATGCCCACAGGACCTGGTCAAACAACACCATTATCAAAAACAAAGTATTTTTCTGTTCAGGCACCAGGGTCTGATTGCATTCTTCATTTAACCGTGCGGATGTTGGCGACCGCAGCCCCGGAAACGCAAGGACCACCTTTAGCCCTGACGCAGGGTTGGTAAAAATCGAAATAAACGCATACATTTACTTTAAATAACAAATAAATGTATGTTTGGATATTATTTATGTATGTCCATGCTGTCTATGGTTTTTTTTGTTGTTGTTGTTTTTGCAGCTACATTAGTTGCGATGCCAAAAATCTGGCTTGGCAGTTCTTCTAGTTTCTCACTGAAGTTTAATTCGCCATTAATCTGCTGCACTTTATGCACAGGGACCCTGATTCACGGCTCTCCCTGTTTTTCTTGTTAAGGTGTTTTCACTGACTCATCGCCCTCTCTGGATCGAGAGCAGCTCTAAGCAGGACTGCTCAGAGACATAAAGATGCACTCAGTCCTCTTTTGGTTTGTATCTCACTTCTTCTTCTTCTTCTTTTGGTTTTTTTTTTAAAAGATCTTCTCTTTTTGCTGTTTTCCTGCCAGACCACCAACTCCAGCCTGCTTGTAAACACTAAATGAGGGTAATTATCCAGCATTTGAGCCCGGAGCTCCATAGGTACAGTAGCCCTGTAGATTTAGGGTTTTTTTTTTCTCTCTTCACTACTGCCTTGTAATTAGCTTCAGAAAAAAAAAAAAATTGGAACGGCTGAAAATTCTCAGTGAATCTTGGCTTGATTGCTGTGTTGAATTCTTATACCCCCTAACCCACCTTGGAAATCATCTTGGGAGCCCAGTACTTCTGTGATGCCTGTTCACACTCTTCATCCCACTGTGCTATTTTTTATGCTGAACTGTTAACATGATGGAGGTTTTCCCCCCACAGTCCGAAGGGAACGTCACCGGGGTAGAACAGCCTCGCACGGCCATCCCTTGGAAAGAGTTTTCTTCCTTCTCCACCCCCCCAAAGCCACCCCCCCACCGGACCATTTCCACGACGTAAACAGTTTGTGTGATGGACAGAATCATTTGCCCAGGGTATTTGGCTGGATGTTAATGCAAATAGCTCCATTCGACGCCCCTGTAATTGCCAGCCAATGACGAGCAGCTCTGACACAGACCCACTTCGCGGCTCGCGCTCAGAGCTGCGGGGAGCGGAGGGAGTCACCGAGGACGGCGTGTCTCTGCGGCGGGAGTTCGACAGCCAGCAGAGAAAACAGCAAAGCGCATGGTTCGGTTCACTGTAAAGGATAATGAAATATTCGCCTATTAGTTACAGCATAACGGTGAGCCCATCTGGGAGAGGAATGGTGGGATGGAGGTTTTTTTTGGTTTCTTTCTCTGTTTGTTTTTGTTTGTAATTTCAAGTTAATCGATGCTAATGAAAATGTACTGTAGGTAAAAGCCACAGAACTTTCAGAACAGTAGTTGAAAACTTCCCTAATATGGGAAGTAATTTTACTTCATGCCCCTTGAACAACAGACATGAAAGTTTGTTTGTTTTTTTTTTTCTCCCGCTTTTTTTTTTTACACATAAAAGAAAGATGACATGGAGACGCTGTGTCTTCAGAAACTCATTATTGGAAACTGCCTTATCCTTTAATGCATCACTAGAGAATATGAAACGAGAGAATATGAAAGCACAATAGTGCTTTGATCTTAGAGGGGCTACTTATCATTAATAGCTGGGATATTAATTGAGATATATGGATATACTTATCGTATATATACTGCAGGGTTCTGTGGTAAAAGATGTAGAGATATTCAAAATTGTGAGGAAGCACACAAAGTTTTTAGAGAAACGTTATGAAGAACCTCCATCCGAAACGTCCTGTTTCCCTGGAATATGTGTGTACTTAAATACAGTTGTGCATATCTTTCCTCTCTCTGTCCAGGTGTGTGTGTGTGTGTGTGTGTGTGTGTATGTATATATATATATATATATATATATATATATATATATACAGCGCACACACACACTATACTATATAGTTCTATGTAGTAATAACATACATGAATACCATGAAAATGTGCATTAAATAAATGGATTTCAGTAAAGAAGGCTATTATCTGTAGTCACATGGTTAGACATGTGACTTTTTCAGCACAGAATAACCATTTTTAATGTTCCATTTTCACATTACGTGTAATGCATTAGTCATAAAGCCTGCCTAATGGCAAACATATGGTAAACATCAGCTAAGCTAAAACACTGGATATAAACAGTAATTAAATGATAGGCCTGAGTCTGCTAGGTTACAAATGTAATGGTATAGAATGTTAATGTTAGTATGTCCACAATGGAATATATTAATGCTGTCAATAATATATATATTTATTCATGCTAATGACTCGTGATTTTCGCGTTCTTATTGTCCTTCTTGTAAACGTCCAGGAATCGGAAGTGATGTGCACTCCAGGGCATGATAATTGCTGTGTACTGCACAAACTGCTTGCCAATAATAAAAATGAGCTAATTATGTTGCATAAATTGACTACGCACAGTAGCAAGTTTTAAATCACTATGTTTTATGATAGCATGTTCTTTAATATATGGGGTAATGAGTGAAAATAATTTCGCAAAACCTCGACGGGCAGGGGTTTGTGCAACGGAACGTAAAGTTTAGAAGCAGATCCTGCATGCTAACCAACCCCCAATTTGTCCTACAGTCCTTGAGAAACGTGTCTGGGGACGGTCTGATCTTACGACCTCCTCCTTCTGTTTTGCAGGTTAAGATGCCAGCCTAAACAGGCATCCAATAGAGGCACTGAGGTATTGGCCTTGCTGTGGAGCTTAGTGGTTGAACGGCTTGGCCGACAGCCATCATATACATCAACACAGCCTTCACCCTTTCACACTAGCACAGTTATTCACTCGGGGTTAGAGACCTGAATGGTAGAAGGGGAATCAGCACAGAGAATAAAGTGAGAATCTTTAAGAAGGTCGAAGTCTATTTAAATCAATTTCATTCTTTAATGGAAGGGACAAACATGTAATTGTTAGAACATACAGAAAGACCATTAGGTTAATAATAACTAGGTATTATGTTAATTAAACTTCAGCCTCTTGCAGTATCACAGTGGTCATTACTGGTGTTCTTTTAGTGCTACATGACAATAACGTATTTGGAAGGGATATCAGCAACTAGTAGGTACATTTCCAATAATCATTAAAATGTATAGATTTCATAGACTTCATAATGAATCATATGACAAGAGCTGACGAGTTGGGGAAAATTTACTTCATGACAAAAGTCGGGAGAAAATGGAGTAAAAAAATGGAATAAAATAATAAACTGTCATTTGTACCATTTGATGTGCGTTTATAGTATAAGTATGAGACTATTAAGTGTTTCTGGATAAATATCTGTTCTAACCCTTGCATTTCACCTAAGAAAATAAAGCAAGAAAAAGGGGTTGCAGTTCTTTTAAACATTTTAATCAATATATTCGTACCTTCTGAAAGTAATTGGGCATAAACGTCATCAATTCTGGCCCAGTTCACAACACAGCAGTTACTACGTTGAAACCACGTTGAGAAGAAAATATCTCATGAAGCCAAGCTAAAATGTCTCTGTACATGTGGGACCTTCAAAGAAACCGAAATCAGTTGATTTCAGTTTCTGATTGTTTGATTTCGCTTCCTCTTTTATTATAGAAACAAATAATTCGAGACGGCATCTTCAATAAGTTCTGCTTATTTGTGTATTGTTTACTTTACCTACCCCCTCCCCCTAGCCTCCAGCCTCAAGAGCAAAAGTGTTTTCATCCTCCGATGCACACATCTGTCGTGAAAGCTGTTAAAAAATTCAAAACCTGGATTTCAGAAGCGAAAAGAACACAGACAGCGAGCGAAAGCAAAAAGCGGACAGGCAACTTCTGACCCGGTTCTTTCAGAAAACAGGCGAACCTAAACTGTCAAATATGTTGTAGCAACATAAATATGTTGTAGTAACGCAACTAGCTGGATATTGCCAACTTGCGCTTAGCTAACGTTTCGTTTGTAGCAAAGCACCACAAGGAAACAGCGCGGGATTTGGTTCAAAGCAACAAATAAGCATTTCAAAAATTATTAATTTAGTTAACGCAGTGTTTCTTCAATCATAACCCAATGATGTTCGCCTCATCTTAGCTGCTAAGTTAGCTAGCCAGCTAGCTACCTTGTGAACGCGCTTGAAAGCGCAGAAAGCCTTTCCTTTTCTGATCCATACAACAAGGTGAGCTGGCCAGAGTATGTAGCTTAGTGGTCCACCTTCCAACCAAACATTTGCTGAACAGTTAGTGGAGGGGGTAGAATCCAAAATCCTAAAACAATCACTTATGTGTGAAAATATTTTTGTATGACACAATGAAAAGTATGAAACGTCTGAGCTGGGGGGGAAAACCCCAACTTGCACTCCCCTGTGGATGCCAAATAGATGCAGAACCTCCCAACAGACACTAAACCAGTAATCCTTTCAGTAAATGTTAAATGACTGTGCATTACTTATATTTCCTATAAATAATGGTGAGTGATTATTACAAAGAGCTTATCATCGAGCCATGCTGGGTCCCTTCAAACTGAAATAACTAAAACACATTAAAGCACCATATGCCTGAGCTGCCAGACTTCCTGCTCAACCTGAAATGTCAATATCTTAATCAGTGTCATGGCAACACCATAAGGTGAAAACAGACAATGTTTTCTTTCACAAAGACACAAAATAATCTTTCAGAGATATGCAGGAATTAAAAAAAAAAACATGAAATGTGGTGGAATTTTGTGTCTGTGAAGAAAAACAACACCACAACAACAAAAAACAACTGACATCTTAATTTCTGGGACCACCACAAACACTGCTACCCCGGTTTCCATACTCGTCAAAAAGACTTACTGCGGCGAGTGTCTCCAAGATAAAACGACCTGTGTGAATTATACCTCATACCAGTGCGCAGTATTTAAACATCTGACATTTTAAAACCAGCCGCTTACCTTTCATTCATCCTTATCTTGCAGTTTCAACAAATGTAAAGCCTATAGCTGACAGACAGGCATATGCACCATATTAGTAAAGATGATAAACACCATCTGAAATTGCTCGGTGATTTTACTGTGCCAAATACCTCGACCGTCCGTCATACTTTATTACAAAATGTCACGGCCCACTGAGAGAAAACATTCAATACTTGATATCCAGCATGATTAATTGCTAAGATACTGTGTCATAGATCATTGGTGTCGTTTTATTTATACAGCCACAATACCTGCACTGTCAACCGACGGGTCAAAATGGCCTGAGCCCAGAGCTTTAATGGAATGGAACCATCTTAAAATAACTAGGCAAAAGGGTTTTTATAAAAACAAGAAATAAAAAATTAAAGAAATCCCTCAAGTCACATTTGAAGTGGCATTTTAGGTTCCGCAGGAAGTGGGCTTCTAATTGTCTTGTCCTGAAGAGGAGAGTGAATGCGAACATTACACTGAGCAATCTGCAACCGAACCATGTCCTTGAAAAACTACCTGGCAGAAATGAGCAGACAACAGACTCTTCGGTTATGGTGATGTGACAAAATGATACCGACAGTCAAGCCATTTGTAAAATCAAGTGAATCATAAAAATATTCTCTTGTCAAGAATATGGAATTTGGAACATCTACTGATCCTGTGGAGATGATGTGAAAATACGTTGTGACCTAAATACTGTGAAACACAGACAGATCTTGCACCGCTAGCCAAAGTTCTAACCGAGCAGGAAGGAGCGCGTTGCCAAGCGAAACCGCGTGGTTTCACAGCTGGGATCGAATTATTTCGGGGCCAGCAAGTCGTCTTAAAGGCTCAACCAACGATCGAGATGCCGAGTCAAACGAGCCTCGAGTTGGGCCAAGAAAGAAAGAACGAAAAAAACCCATCGTGCTCGTAGCGGGACTGTGACTGTACGGCCAATAACAACAGATGAGCACTGACGGGATCAGTCGCGGTGCGTGAGCGCGATCCTTTCTACGCCACGTTCCCGGTCCTTCTGTTGACTCCGCTTGCACACTGAGCTTTTCCTCCCAGAGACGGACCAAGCGACCGGGCCGAGTCCAGATCAGGAATATGACAGCGACCCGTTCGATGAGAAAAGTGCTAGAACCATATGCCATTACGTGGTCTGGGGGGAGCCTTAATGAAATCTAGTGACTATACAGCAGCCAAATATTTTCTTGGGAGCGCCAGCAATTGTCAGAGATCTTTACTAAGCAGTCAGTAAAGATGTGATAGCTAAACTTAAACGAGAAAAGAGGCTGTAGACAGGACAGCAACGTCAAACAAAAAAAAACATTTGTTTGCACATTTCAAAGATAGAAAATGTAGAAACCTTTGAAAACCTTATGGTTAAACACCTAAACTATATATTGTTAGCATGTATGCCCTTGTCAAATAATCTATTTAGTTTATATAATATTTACATAAAGCACTGATTGATGGTGCATTAGCTATTTTGTTTGAAAGAGTGTGTAATGCGTAATGCCTTGGTGTGGAGCCTGGTGGGGGGTTAATGTTGATCATGGACAACATCACATGATTAAACACTCCAGGTCACGTGACCCTCGGTTACTGTGTGGCTGTTTTGCGCTTGAGAAACATTAAATGCAAACACTGTTTATTACTTGGGGCCTCTAAAACACCCTTGAAACACAGTGTTGCTTCATCTTGGTCGAGGTACTTTTAGCACAAATGAGCTGAATGTTTGTTACACTGCACCAGTGTTCCAAAAAAATATTATAGTCAATCTTTATCACTAAAAAATAGATTTTAGTGGAATTTGTCATTGCTTTGACAGTTAGGCAGTTCCATATAATGCATGAACTGCCTTTAACAACTAGTTTATACTATGATTAGGATGTGTGTTTTTGTGTCAGAGTTGAATGGATATGGGAACGTGATAAAATAAAGTTTATAAAACTCCGATATAATTAGAGGCATTTCCTTGTTGTTTGCTTACGGCCAAAGGCAAAAGCAAATGAGATCTGCTGCATGATTTCTCACTGATATGGGCTTCACACATAATTCCCTCTGAGTGGAGCTTTTGCGAATTCATTTTCGAATGTAATCGCCGTGCATCTTTAAACTGGCCTTTCATGCATACACCTGAGTCATGCCTTCAGAAGCAACCTTTATTGAGAGAAATGGCACCAGCACAGATTACGGTTGGATCCTTCTAGCAGGGCCATAACATTTGACATTTCTGATACATAAAAAAAGACTGGAAGAAAATAAACTTGAGCATCCTTCCCTGTTCTTTTGAGTGGGAGCAAAGATGGACCCCATGCGCAGAGAACAATGGGGGGAGGGGGTGAGGTTGTATAAAGTTCTGTAGGGAGTTAAACAAGATCCAGCCTAAATAAAGTGCCTCGATGTGAAGGGAAGGCAGTGCCACAAGCGTTCTGCTGGCCAGGAACCCGGCAGCTCCTTTACCTGCGCAATGGAGATCCTTTTCATCTTAAAGCTAAAACGCTGAGTCATGGTGGAGCGTGTCCGTCATTCAAAACCTTTTCTGCTCCACTATCTCGGCCTCAGCAGCGCGTGTCAAAAGAGCAAAAAGTAGCGGCCTTCTCCAAGAACAGGGCGCCTGCCATTTTAAATCACGGCGAGCAGACAGCAGCGCCCTCGCGCAAGACAGCCTAATGACTCAGCAAAAAAGACACCCCCCCCAACCCATACCCCTCCCCTCCCCACCCCCGTGCTTCATTAGTGTCAGCCGCCGTTAGCCTGTTCTCCACACTCCCCCTCCCAGGTCCCAAGTGTGATGAAGGCTGTTCGTGTCAGTGCGGATTCACATCTTCTAGAACATTCCATCACTACCCCAACCCGCCAAAAAACAAACAACGACAGCAACAAACCCCAAAACAAAACAGGAAAACAATAGTAGAGAGCGGTCCGGCTACTGGCCAAGGGCAGGAGGGAAAGGGGGAGGTTTGTAATGAGACAATGCCTCAAGATGTTGTTCATGTTGTCCAGCTGGGGCTCTGTTAGTGACTAATTTAGCCAACGCTATTCAGAGCGGTCGACTCCGAGCTAGTGCATTGTAAGATATCGGCACGGCGTGGCCAAATCCTGCAGATGGCCACAGTGGCCATACAATAATGCAGGAATAAATGATCAGGGTGAGGCTCCATTGCCGAGAACCTCAGAAGATGATTTTATTGCAGCTTAGCACTACTGCCCCTTCCATATGTCGAATGAGCATGTATTGATTCATACATAATTTATAAACTATATAAGCACGATTATGAAATACCCTTTGTGCTAAATGTGGACTTATACAATAGTTTGCTATATCAAGTAGATGGTGACATTTGGAGCTGGTATGACAACAGACTGGGTAAACTGCTGTTCCCAAACAGCATTCTAGCTACAAGTAGATTTGGCACCTTGCCTTCTAGCAAATAGTTTTCCTAGATTTCATTGAGCCAAAGAGAAATCACTGGCATAGTCAATGGAGAACTTCAGAAGAACGGTTGAGATTGTCAGTGTCTGATGGGCTGGTCCAAACTTGGTGCCCAAGTCTTGAACCTCACCTGCATAGAACGGGGGACGGCTTTAAAAAGCCGAATCTCAAACGTAGGCATGAAATGAACCGTATTCGGAGCCAAACAATGAGAATACATTTTTCTTTTCTCGTTGTCCTGTCAAGAATAGGTCAGTTGGAAGCTCTCACTGGTTGCAGTGTAAGTTTGTAGCCAATGATAAAGGCAGGCAGTTGTTAACCCTTGCGTGACACACCTGTGTATTTACTGTCTTTGTCTTAGCCACGAATAAGCCCAGAAAAGTATTACACGTGGGTCCATTTCTGATTACAGCAGAGATGGTTAAACCACAGCGAGTAAATCACAGTAATTCATATCGGGGCCCTCCTAAAGGTTTACATGCAGAACACACAGGCTGTACTTAATCCTGCAACGGCTTTGCAAAGGCAAACAACCATCGCTATAATAATGCAATCAACTAATGCATGCTAGAGTGTCTTAATGTGTGGTGCCCTCATAATGACCCATTATGCAAGTATAATATGTTTTTTACATTTCAAAACACTTTACTCTCACATGGCCGGCGAGGCCGCGTTTCGAACGCTGATGATATTAGAAAGTCTAATCAGCCTTTCTTGCTTGGCTTGGGAGGATACGATCGAGAAAAGAACACCGAGCCAAAAAAGAAGGGTGTGTGTGCGTGTGTGTGTGTGTGGGGGGGAGACCCAGCATTTTCTGGAGCTTTTCAGCTTCCCATTGAAAGGCCACACTGTGTTTCCATACACAAAGCAGGCATGAAGGTAAAAGATATCAAAGACCTTTATTTTCACCTTATCAGAGGCCTTTCTGCACCACGTCGCCGGACAGGCTCTTTTGAACCCGAGAGGAATCCACAGGATATACAGATAAAAAAAAAAGGTGGATTTGAAACTGTCACTCTATAAATAGAAGCATGGAGTGGAATCTTCCTGGGGAAAATGAATAAGCTCAGCAGCAGGAAGCTTTTCCAGACATGCAGATAACTAAATGTTGACTGGTTGTTTTTTGGGACACAGCCACAATTCAGATCTGTCCACATAGTGGGTTTATATAACTGCTGCTGCCCTATAGTTGTGTATAAGGAAAGTGACACATGCTGATTTGGGAAGTCACAGAAACGAAGGCGCACGGACTGGAGAACTTCTGCCGCTTGAGCCCGAGCCCGGGACGCGAGGCTTGGCCGCGGGCCGCGAGCCGGAAGGTCACGGCCAGCTCGGAGGTCGGCCGGGGTGCCGAAGCGGCCGTGTTTCAGGTCACCGAAGAAACGACTCGCCCGACGTGGTGGGAGAACAAGAGGAAAGCATGGGGCTGGTTAACTCGACTGAACTCACGTAACTCTGAAACTGTGTTACATTTGATCAGCAAGGCTGGCACTTGCCCCCAGGGGGGTTATTATTTTCAAACTTGTGGAAACGGCATGCCACAGGAGGGTTGTTCCAGTACACACACTCTCTGTCTCTCTCTCTCTCTCTCTAAT
>JAOXYF010000006.1:15040725-15081459 GCA_028565775.1 Sternarchorhynchus goeldii
GCCTTCTTTCCACGACTGGTTTATTACCTTTAAATTGCTATGCTGGAATGAAATGAGGATGTCAGTGTTTGTACCCAACAGCCCCACCCCACACCCCTGAACTTTGCCCCTGTGTTAGACACTGAACCACTACTGCTGTGAAGGGTTCTTGAACTGCTCTCCATTATCAAATACAAGCAATGCACTTAATCTCCACGTTTCATAGTTCACCACATGATTCAGTGTCTCAAACTGAGAGTGGATTTTTAGAAATGTTTACAAGATTTCCCTCTGATGATGTTAGAAAACATTTGCCACTGTAGATCATTAAGCAGGACATCAAAGGTTGTTTGATTGGGTGAGGAACATAAAGGTTATTATATCTCCCGTTGGGCCATATTTGTTGGATGTAGGTTGTCCATCTTCGTAGCACCATCATGACCAAAAACAGGAACATAATCACATATCATTAGGTGACCGAAAGGTTATGTTTTCTTGTATTACAAAGATACACTTGCATTACAACGTGTGCACAGTAAGGTGTTCATTTGATTTTGCTTTGATGTCTGTGTGAAACATGTCCTCACGTCAAAATATATGACGGGCGTAAAATCTCAGAAAATGAAACAATCTGAGGATAACTTACATACATTCATTTACAAATAAGTCATTCTAGAAGCAAATGGAGTCCATGCAAAGCTCCATCAAATTACACATTCATAAATCCATTTCCTGACGCTAAACAAAAGTTGGCTTTGGCCTGATTCATTGAAAGACATCAACAATAGCGTAGTGTAGCTGTGCGTTTATAGTGCTGTGAAGTCTTTTTTTTTTTGTCTCTGTTTTGGCTTTATTGAGAAGGGTGGAGGGGAACTGGGGAAAGGGGGGAGGGGGCGTCACCAAACGGAGGCAACAATCGCAAAAACTACTGGCTGCGGAAAAAAAATGCCACCCGAGGAGCGCGGAGTGTGCACGCTGGCGTACTCACCGTCCTTGGACGGCCGCTTCACCTCGGCGCTCAGGTTGCACGCCTGTGCGGTGCGCAGCTGCGGCGTCAGGCATCCCTCAGTGTGGGGGTTTAAAGGCAACACCACATTGTTGAGCATTAACACGGACTCCGACTCCCCGTCTCCCAGGTGCTGGGGGCAGGTACATTTGGAGTACACAATTCCACACGACTCCACCGTCCCTTTCTCTCCCTTCAGGCAGTTTTCCAACCACGTGCATAATACCTGACATCCAAACTGACTCGGACTGGCCTTATTTAAAACCACAAACTCCACCACAGACTTCTCTTCTTCCTCCGTTTTCTTTGTAGCCAATCCGTTGTAGTCGTAGGGGAACACCCGTCGGAGCTGGACGAAATTTTTGTCATAATGCAAAAATACATAAATATTCTTTGCGTCACACAGGTACACAATGGATTCGTTGTTTTTTAATAGTTCGTTGATCTTCTCGTGAGAGAAATGATCAAACTGGTAAACCAAAAGAGAGAATTCAGAGCAGCTTAACTCGCGTTTGTAAAGTTTAAGGTAGATACTGTATTTGGTAGGATCTGGGTTTTCCAACGTCCAAGTACAATTTGTGAAGTTCTTCGGAAACATTTCATTCACAGAGTAAGATCCATAAATAACTCCCTTAACCAGTGTGGAACACCAGAAATCTTGGGCACCGGTATATCCAAACATAACCAGGAGATAGGTGGAAAATATATAAATCAACAGATTACGAATAGCCTTCATCCTATGTCATTTGGCCTGAAAGAAAGAGAAAAAAGACAAATACTTAGGTTTTTTTCACGAGTACAGCTAATCTTTGGGGACAGAGCAAGAGAGAGACTTGACTGAATTTTACATTTAAGTTTTGATTTTAAGATGTGATATTCACAGACACATACAACTAAAAAACTAGGATATTCGTTTGGATTACATGTAGACTAGCCATTTTACGCTTTACATCGAGGTCGAATTCATCTTTTCCTGGGAGCAAAACACATTTCGGATAAACATTGCCACCTTGTGGTTTCTAATAAATTGAGACTAATAACTTTCGGCACCTGCATATCCATTAAGATACAAAATCGACTGTGAAATTAACATTTGACATGAACACTGTCTATCAAATGTTTATTATTTTTTTGATGAGTTTAGCACAGCAAGCTCTTTAAAATGTATATAGGGAGCGACATCTATATTGCCCTCGTATAAGGTCGAGTCTCATTGACAACCAACGAGTAAAAAATGTATATAGACTGATATTATATATAATAGAATATCAAACATATATATATATATATTTCTTAAATACTCGACTATGGAGGGAAAAAAAGACATTTTAAGCGTCAACAGCAAAACGTAAATGTCAAAGGCTCAATATTCTGCAGTGGTCTACACTGATGCTCGCCTGCATAAAATTCTGCATAGGCTGTTTCAATATGCTGTGCTTCAGTTCTCATTGAAATTGACCGACAGACAACTCAATAAGTGGTCAATATTGCTAATGTCCTTGTAATGTATTGGATTTAAAGGCAAGTTACCGCATTGGAACTATAAAAATACATTCGACAAAAAGGGAAATTTACGAAATAATCGTGATTCCTTCTCGTTACCACGCAGTGCTCCGCGTTTTCGAACCAGCATTACTTTAAGCCAGGAACAAACGTTATCTCACGACAAGTGATCTTAACATGCGGAACCCTTTAAAACGCAGATGGTTGTGATTTTGACGCACATCTCCGGATACAGACAAACGTCCACGAAACTTTGAAAGCTGCCCCTTACACCCTTATCCGTCATTTCAGAGTCATGTATTCTGTATTTATGTTTAGTACATCGAAACGCGTGTGTTTAACGCCGAAACTGTGTGCGTGTATGTGTGTGTGTGAGAAAGAAAGAGAGAGAGAGGGGGAGAGAGAGAGAGAGAGAGAGAGAGAGAGAGAGAGAGAGAGAGAGAAATGCTATTCGATGTCCTGATTGCATTAATCCTGCAGGCATTGCAGCTGTGTGCAGTGTCACAGCGATGTGTAGGCGTTTAAATTCATTCTAAGGACGTCTTGAGATTCGGCATTCCCGAAAAGAAGCGATCGAGGGCTATCATATGACATTTTGTTTTTATGGGTTTATTTGGCTTGAATGCGGTAATACTTAACGTGCGATACTGCAAACCAAATTGCGTGACTACACGCTTTTACATAAATCCAGTTTTATTATTTAAGACGAGGCACTCCGCTCATCCGAAAACATCAGTTGCTTCACCACTTTCATGTAGAATATGAACGGATTGCAACTACAGCTTAATCTCGCGCACCAGCGACGTGGTAGCCTACGTTTGAACATCCTGCCGTTGTACAAAACCACAGTGTTTGTCACTTGTCAGTTTTAAGGAACGCGAAATGGACTAGAATAATAGAAAAAACACCTAAATCCAATCCAGCGATGCATAGTCGGCGCCAAAACTCCATTTTCTCATTTCCACCCAAAACCTCAATATCATCTTAACTTACCGCTAACCCTCGTCTATTATGTGAGTCCTCTGAAAAATTGACGTAGTTGTATTGCATTAATCAAAAGCAAAGGCGATGAAGTACCTCTGCAAGTAACCTAATCACTAACTGAGATGCATATGATAGATTTAAACTTTGATTCAATAGCGCTTCTGTGCGCGCCATTTCAATATCTTCAGCATTTACATGCAGTAATAATAATAACAACCATAGCAGTAATAATCATTTACCTTACACTCCGGAAGCTATGGCTATTTTTCCCACATACTTGAAGACATCCTTTAGAAATGACAAAATGTGAAGCTATCTTGCAAATCAATATTTCCCATTGCCGACGACAGAAGTCCAGTGCAACAAGATAGTCAATGGGTAAAATGCGTTAGACTCCAATCAGGATCATCTTTTTCACGTAAACGGAACCAAGTGAGAGCAACCCAAGTAACGGTTAGAGGTACACTAAAACGACCAAAACCAATAATCTACGAAATGAACGTAAATGTATCTTGGTTGATCGCCAGTCGTTGTCTGCTTCTCCTCTAGAGCTGGTTAAGCAGGGCAGCAGGTAGACCAAAATCCTTGACGGATGGTGGGGCGATGTTCGAATACTGACTTGGTATAGAATGAGATAGGAACCGCTTTCTCGTGTGCTCGTTCGCCGAGCCTCAAGACTGGAGCTGCAATATCACGTCACTGCCACTAAGATAAAGCACGTACGGACGTCTCTTGCTGCGTCTCTCTCCACTCTCACCCCCCTTTCCCTCGGCTTGCAAAGCACTCATTTTATTGAAAATCAAAGCAAGGAGATGTTCTTCGAACTGGACGTAAGCAGCGTTTTTCCGCGACAATCCCAAACGGACTATAACCAGATCACAGCAACGTGGATGACGTTTGGACCAAGAGGTGTATGACCGCTTCATAGGACATACTTTGGATTAATCTTTTTTTCCGTGCAAATGTTTTCATATTATTTATTACAGAGGCATAGTTATAAAGTTTTTTGGTCTCTTTTCTGTATCGTAGTAGTATAATATGGGCTTTTGGCTTCGAGAACACTTGTTTTCCTCCCCGAGTTGGTGGCTGTAGGCTATTCTTTGTCGCCGAAGTTCACGACAAACTCTAACTATGGCAGTAAAAATAAGATGTTCGGCCTGTATTGCTCATGTCATTTACACGGTAAATTAACGACGTTTGTGTCGTTTATTTATTTATGATGGTGCGTGCATTAAAGTGCTTTGTCTCGAAGACAAGGCGATTCACTTGTAAGTAGCCTTTTACTTTTTCGGAAACGTACCTTTTGAGTCATCCTGAAAGTTCAATGATTATTTAATAATATTTAAAAAAAGGTACAGTATCAGTTTATAATGAGTGTTATTTTTGTGTGCAATTCAAAATTACTTTGGGCGCATTTTTTTTTTATCTGCAACGTGACATTTACCTTTACCGCTTACATCTTGACACAGCGAACCCGAGAGTAACAGAACGTCACCAGCGATCCTAAAAACTGCCTTCATCATTTTAGGCATAGCATGGCCATTTAAATGGGTTACGTTAAGCAAATTAAAATATGTTAAACAGGAACGATATCATGTATGTATTAAAACGCAAAATGCCGTTTAGTATGAAATCAAGTGTTAATCCTCATGCATTAACACGTGAAAAAAAAAAATCGAGGGGAGATTGAAACAGTTATCAAATGTCCATGCGTATATTAAAACATAACGTGTGTGTTTTTATGGAAATTTTGAGTAGTACATTCGAGGGAAAACATCGGGCACAAAAACAACTCAGAACGCAGCGTATGAGATTTACATATCTCCCGATTCCCCAGATTACGCGTGTGAATTAGTTGAGCCTGTGATGCTTGAGAGAGATTGAACTTCGTGAACAGATGTTTCTTTTTCATGACGTGATTTTTCTGGGCGTGCCAACCGCAAGAAGCTTTGTGCATTTTTTTTCAGGAGAGCTGCTAGCATGTACACCTTGCTGTTATTGTAGTCAGTGTGATGTAATGCGAATAAAATGAACACTCGGAATCGCATTCAAATACGCATTTATGGCATGCGTTTTTGATAGTTTTTGCCATCCACTTTATGGAATGGCAGAAATAAACGTTTTATGTCAATGTGTAAGTGTTATCCAGATGTTAATCCAGGGAGCGGGATAATTCTTCAGATGCATCAGTGTAAAATAAGCACTACAGTTCATTTCCTCTTATCCGGAGATGTCGTGGGAAATGTTTTGAAACGCAGCCAGGCTTTGCTTATGTACTCCGTGATGAGGTCACCAAGACACTTGTCACTTGTCGCGCTTGTCTTGACTGACCTGAGGAAAACAAACCGAAGCCTGAAGGTGTGGCCTGTGGAGACTTACTTTCAGATGTCATCCCAACCAGCAACAAAGTGCCACATTTGTTACCTTTTCCATTACGGAGAGCCTCTCGTGCTTATTTGCACTCTGTGCTCCCATCCGTGAATGCGATGTCCCACGCCTTTCATACACAAATCAACCGCTTCTTCTTTAAGAGCACAGGGCCCAGGCTGCTGATTTGACGCACTGCTAAGATACGCAGCAGAAAGGCTGAAGTTTTGTGGTAGCATGGTGGAGCTGCCCCGGTTCACGAGCTGCAGCGGTCTCGTTCTCTCCCTCATGACGCTCAAAAAGCAGCATTCGACTTTGAAACCTTGAAGAGATCAATTCGCACGCTAGCTGTCACGTGTCTTTCGGGTGAGCGCCCTTAACCGTGTTTTCTTTTTGTTCTGTACACATATTCGCACTACAGGCCCCTACTGTAGGAAGAACTGAGTCAATAGCTGAGTGTGCTGCTTTTTGGTAGACCCATATCTCAGACCCATGTTGGACATCTGTAGTAGAACTCAGGGGATCTTTAAACTGATATAGCACTACCAGTGACAACGGTCAGCTAATGATTTACTTATATGGGTTCCCACCGGACATGGAATTCCTGGAATAACATGGAATTTTTAAAAGTCTGTTCCATATATGGAAAGTCAGGGGATTTGATATAAAGTCACGATATTACATGACTTAACACGTTTTGTGTGTGTCTGTGTGTGTGTGTGTGTGTGTGTGTGATGATATTACATGACTTAACATGTTTTGTATGTGTGTGTTTGTGTGTGTGTGTCAAGTCATGCATCAGGAACGTTTGTTTGTAGCATCTTTACATTCACCAAAACGTTTTCATGTGTTTCTCATACTGTGTGAGTGGTTGTTATGGTTACTTGATATTTCCATGCCTGTATTAAAGTGGCCTGTTTTTACTTTCATTACAGGTCATGGACTTTCACAGATATAGAACTTGACCGTTATTTAGAGGAGATGGACATAGAATTTAACACATATAGAGCTGGAACCCTGGAGTCCATGCATGCTGATTAATGAACACACTTTTATTATTGTAAATATGTAATGGGTCTGTCACAAGTCACATTCATTCTGAATCGGGGCTTTTTAATTAGAACTGACCTCTGAACAACCCACACTAAGATATTTAGATGTTTAGGCTTTTTTGAAGATGTTTATCAGTGTATTTGGTGGGTCTGTGATCTTGTACCACAATGTAATGTAGTGTTAGTTAAAAATGGTTGTGATCCAGTGTGGGTGAAAACGTCTCAAGAATTTGCTGAGTCACCATAGTGGATTTTAAAAGCCATTTGGCCTTGTAACATTTCCCCTAATTCCAGTTGAAAAAAAAAACCAGGAATATATCACTGTTTTAACCGATTACAAGCCAAATGTGTACTGCTTCTTATGTTAGTGACCCACTGTTGGGAGTATCACTATTCTGAAATCTTGGATGATGGCTGTGAAAGGGAGTATGTAACATAGGATGATTCGCCTGAAAAAGCCCGTGCTGAATCACTGCTAGAAAAGGCCTGTGCTCAATCGCTACTTTTGATGAACTGGCAATCTGTCACAGTGTAAATACCTGCCAAGATCAGGCCCTTTCGTTGTAATTTGCTTTTCATTGCATCAGGATGTTTATGAATTTGTCTTTTTTTTTTGGATAAAACTGTGTTTTACATGGTCCGATTAAAGTCAGGGGTTTGGAAGCTTGTCGACTGAAGCCTGAAATACAGTGTTATTGTATGCATTTAAGGCATCCAGAAAAGCAGTACTTGGCGCTCTGTATTGTTGTTTTATACCACAGTTGAAAACGGTGGATTTGATAATTATGATAATGCTTTTCTCTCTAGTGTTTCAGTATGTACTGCTAAACTATTATGTGCTCTGTTTGGCGGATGTGTTTTGCTAAAGGTACCGCATTTAGGAGTGCGCTTGAGCGGAGAACAGAAAGAAGACGTGCACTTTGCCTTGATTACTAATAGGCTGTAATCCTGCCTGGAGGTGCTTTAAGTCCAACTCCACAGGATATAGTCAGAAAGCAAATAGATGTTTCAGTCCCATATTAGCCCAAGGCTCCATGTAGCTCTGATGAAATAATTACCACCTAAAACAGCGTATATGTTTTAACACGCAACTTCTAAAGCACGTTGGTTACACAGCTGATGGAGGACGTACATCCAAAACATCCTGTTTCATTAGATGTTCCATATACCTCACCAGAGTTCTTCACTCTGTATACATGTAGACATAAAGCTTTCACCTATGGCCTGAGGGTTATGTTACCAGCAGCATTGGTAATGTAACATCTTACAATTCAGCGAGAATTGGGTTTAGCACCTTCAGAGGGACGTCGTGTTATGAATCAGATGTAGTGCCTGTCGTGATTTTACACAACAATGTAGCCTGATTTGACAGATGCTTACCGTTCAAGGGTCAAGCACTGCCAGGAAAAGGGGAGAGTTAGCAAAACATTTTTCAGACCTCAGAAAGGACACTAACTTGCTATACTCAGAAAACCTATTAGATGCACTATTTTAATAACCAAAATAAGAATGGTTTAAAATGTCATACTAGAGACATTAGTTACATACTATATATAGTCTTATTTATTTACTGTAATAACTCCAGGCTTTTAAATATATATATTTATATTGTGTAAATGTTCACTGGTTAACACGAAGTTCTATAAATTCTGCAGAACAGTGCGAAGTAAAACCAAAATCTCCATTAAATGGCTCCATAACTGTAAGAAAATGAAATTCAGTTCAAATTAAACAGAGCTTAAACTGTAATCTTATAAAGCTTTACAGAAACCACGTAAGGCAGTACTTTAATTTGTGACTTTGAGAGAACAAACGACAAAGAAGCACAAATCAATCTGGTGACAAACGTTAACATGTCAGAGGGATGTTTCAGAGACACAGTGTCCAGGGTCATCAGAGCAGGTTCCAAACCACAAAAAAAAAGCTGCCTTCATTAAGTTCCTGAAGGTCTGAAGCTTGTGGTGAAGTTCACTGAACTGAAAACACAGACACGTAAACACGACAGTGGTCTAAAAAGTAACTGCAAAAATCGATTTAATCCTTCAGAACAGCCTTAGGAAATTGTACATAAGGACCTTTAAAGCTGAATGCTACGCTGCGACAGTCATTTAAAAAAAAAAAGATCAACGTAAACATTGAAACCCTTAAAAAAATGGGAATAAAAAAGACTGATATTGGTTCGATAGGCTTTTATGCTTCATACTTTTGGTTTATTTATTTATTTTTTCATTGTCTAAATAGAGTTCAGTTCAAATTGTCTACTCTGGACAGGGTCTGTTTTCTTGAAGCGTGGTCCAATTTTCTACTAGAACTGTTCCAAACAAATGACTAATAGGAATCCATGAAGAGCTGAGGCCGCTCTACAGACCACGATCTTACTGCTGATATAACCAGGTAGACCTACTGCCTGGTATTTTTTTTTTCTCTACTCCTTGTTTGCTACAAATATAGTGCCGCAACAGGTTTGGAAAATACAGATAAGGCCTCTGACTTTGTCCTTTTTTATGGCATGATGAAGTATAGCAAGAGTTTCTGAAAATCTGTGGAACTAATTTTCGGAAACTCTTTTTAATTGTAACTCTTTTTTCATTGTATTTACGGTTTGCGTTTTCTGTGTTGACGTTTGATTCTTCGCTGTTTTGGTAACATGGTACGGTGCATTGTGACCTTACTTAGTTTTCCGACTGTGGTCACGATTCAGGCGTATCGCTGGTGCTCAAGAGACCTTTCTGCTGATGTTCTGAATGTGTAGTGCAAAGCCTGAAGCAACCCCCCCTCTCCCCTGGCCCCCCTCCCTACACCAGGCCCAATGACAGCTTCAGCACTGAAATGTCCACATCAGTCGAATGTCATGTTACGCTCAGAGGACCCTGGACTTCATCAAATGAAAGTCCTGTTCGCCTGCCAATTTTTCTTTTGTGTTTGCATCAGGGCTGCGGGATGGAGAATATTAATCAGCCCAAGCAATGGAGAGTGGCAGGTGGGATCTCTTCCCCATACTAATGTGTCCACGAATTGTGCCTTTGGACCACTGCATCAACCAAAAAAAAACAAAAAGAAAAGCAGAGCGAAACAACAACAACAAAACAACAACAACAAAACAACAACAACAACAAAACAACAACAACTACAAAAAGCTAAATCTGGTCTTTCACTTTCCTGAAGCCCATCTAGTTCATTAAAAACCCGGTGATCTTGTATCTCGTCTTCACCAGATTGCTCTCCGCAGGCTCGGGTGACAGTTTTGGCACGACATGGGAAGAGTGCGTTAAAAAAAAAAAAATTCCCTGCAGGTGTCCCACATACAGTGGCCATAATGAAGACCTGGGTGCTTTGGGAGTGTTGAGACCTGCAAGGTTTAATGGGGCTGGAGGGAGTATGGGTGTGTGTGAGAGTGTGTGTGTGTGTGTGTGTGTTGGGGGGAGGTGGCTATTCAAAGAAGAACCGGTGGCCCCAGCGAGGCCAAGCAGCAGTGTGTGGGAGCCTCCCCCACGTCCCTTGGCCTCGTGTCAGAAACGCACACACGTGCCGATCTTCCCCCCAGCATCGTCCGTCCTTCAGACAGCGCGTTCGCTGCCGGAATCCTTAAGCGAGGCCCGCTGCTCGGTTCCCGCGGTTGTTTGTCATTTACCTGGAGTTTGAAAGGGATCTCTGTGACTCGCTTTGTCCACCAGTCCTTTTCAGCCTGACCGGGACACTGACTCGCCGAGTCCTGGCCTCCAAAAAGACATGTTTCTGTATGACTGCATTGGGTCTTTGATACGCTGCTCCTTCTGTTCAACACCTTTTATTTGATGACCAGCTTTATTCTATTCATGGAAGAATCGCTCAGATTTTCAATATTGTTAACAACTCCAGATTCCTCCAAACATCTCTGCTCAACAACTGGGGGAAGTTCGGATTTATACATTTCAAAAATTAATACCTCACCCTGTTCACAATCTTACTGTTTCTCCTAAAGGAAAACCCCTAAATGACTCTGAAGTTACTACTTGAGCTTTGCTCGTTAAATTACCAAAACACTTTAAGCCCAATGTAACGATCTCTTGCCATTCTGAGAATATGTAGCTTTCCTGCCAATATCCCGTCATAAGAAATCCTTTGTTAGTAATTTTGAATAATTATAAGATCAAGGCCTCCGCATTGTCAGGCTAACGAGGCCTGTCATTATGTTATCAGTGTAAGAGATGTAATAGTGTTTGTTTATTTATTTATTTAAGCATAGATATGGACGTTTCTCTTTTTTATGAAGTTTATAATACAAACATGTAGGATGCGCACACTTTAATTAGTTGAATAATTTCATAATGAAACGATGACAAATCTCAAAGGGGCGAAAACCCCCCCCCCAAAATTTTTCCTTGTTTTCCGTGGTAGGCTCGATGTTTTTCGAGTGGCGTGCCATCTTCCCACCCCAGCCCGGATCCGTTCTGAGATCCTTCACACTTGCCGGCATTATTGTTTCAGCAGGACGCATTTCCCAAGATGAACCCTCCACCATTATTTAGAGAGACTAAATTAATCGTTGAAACCCTCGCATGCTCAGAGACGTGAATAGATCTGCATAATCAATTACACAGCGCCAGCCGACGCCACGGAAACTTTGTTGGAACGTCTGTGCGTCACGACAAAGGTGCGATTGTGGAGGGGGGGGGGGGGGCGGATCTCAAGGGGCCGGGGGAAACTCGACTAATAAGCAGTCACGCCACGGCACGGCGAGGTTGAATCGGGATTTGGCGCACGCCGTCAGCTTCAGGAACCCACGTGGCCGTTCGCCTTGTTCCTTTAAGCTCGACGCGCAGTATCTCTCAGGTGTGAGCATCGGAGGTCCGGTGGGAGGTCCGGTGGGATACCAAACACGTCTGCTCCGCTGACTACCAATGCGGAATCCAGACCAGCGTTTCTCACAGTCCTTCATCTCCCCAGCTGCAGTGCACACTCTTTAGGACCGGGAGTGCTTAAGATTCCGGTCCGAACGCGTCTGCGTTGTTTGTCTACGTTGGCAGTTAAACTTGACTTTTTGTCTCCCAGCAGTCGGTTTGAGTGTTACAAAGCGTATATGGTTTTATTCTCTTTTTAAGGAGTAGACTTAAAATTGGGGTTTATGTAGGCCTTTAATTCAACTTTCCCCTACACTTGATTAAAGGTTATCACAACAAACACCCCCCCCCTCGAAAAAACCAGAGCCTCTTGAGTAGCTCAACTGACTAAAGTGATCATTTACAAGCAAAGTTAAGTGATCCCAGCTGGCCTTGGTCTTTTATGGGGTTGCAGAAGGATGGTTCAGTTCTCCTCCACCTGTCAATACAGAGCAATGCTAGTCAGCTAACAGCACCTGTTTGGTCCTCTATATAGGACCAAAGCAGTTGAAGAGGGAGCAGTGTCTCTCTGATTGGTATCTACAATCATACAGTAGAGGATATTTGCCAAGGCAACAAACTAGTCACCACTAACGCTGGGAGGCGTTGGGTAAAAATAAAGAAGGGTTGAGGGTGGGGTGATGGGGTGATGAAATAGATGGGGTGGGATCACTTTGTATAGGATTTTAATGGGGAAATACATCTCTTTAAGTAAATATATGTTCAAAATAATGGAAAGAACGATAATACTGATTTAAAGTATGACTGTGATGCTTTCCATTAGCTTTCCAGGAATAATCGCTCTGGTTAGGTTTTCTCGAGCCCTTTCTGAGTGGACGGCTGTGTTTTGATTTTTCTGTCTGTGCCGGTGTTGAAGGTTACGTGCCACGCCTCTCTCTCCACCACAGTGTCCCACCTGCACCGCCGTGCTTCGCCTCCACCCACCGCTCCACTCTTAAATTTCTAAGTTTTATCACTCAGTTATGGACCCTGAATGAGGGTATCACTCTTCTGTCCCATGCTTTGCCCATTGTGTGAGACCCAGCTGGCGAATAAAGGAAATTGTACCTTTTTGGGACTAAACGTTTCAAGGTGGCTGTTGGGAGTTTCATTCTCAGAAATGGTTTTATCTGGCACGCAGTCAGATGCGCTCGAAATGCTCCGTTAACAAAACGCGAAAAATACGTTCTCATTAGGAAATGTTTTATTGTAGCACAAAGGAAAGTTAACAAGGATTACACGATACACGTTTGAGTGCGGAATGACTTCTGGTTGGCCTCCGAGCTGTATAAGAATATACAGCAGCTGTCGCGCGGAGTGAGTCATGTACTTGACTTTAAATAATCAAATTCTGGAAACCCTCCACCTAATGTCAGCCATATCTCGTTCAAGGGCTCTACTGCAAAAGTTAGGATGAAAAAACAGCATGTGTCCAGTAGGGATATTCAGATATCGCATTATAGTCCTTGAATGAATTTGTCATAGAACATAGATAAACCCCAACACAGCTCGGCGCGAGACGTAATTAAAATAGCATCAGCTATTTAAAAAAAAACCCGAAATGATGGCCATGTGTTTCTTCTTTAAAAAGTTGCGGTGAAACCAGTCACTGAGTCCAGAGTGCAGGAGGTCATCAAGGATAAACATGGTTATTAACTGTGTGAGCTACTTATTTTGTTCAAGTAATTATACAAGGTCCCTAGATCGAATAACATGAAATCAACAGCATCTTTTATCTTTCTCCTGTCGGCTCACCGCTCAGATCAGCCCAGCTCCTGTGGAGCCTATTCTGAGCAAAATGCCCTTAAATGAGATTTTAGAGCTCGTGGGCTTGTCGTGCCTCCCTCTCTGTTTCGCATTCTGTTCGCGGGCGCTGGTTGTCTTTGTGCTGGCCAGGGTTTGTAACTGAATTTTAAATCAAGGTGCTCCGTCTCCCAGTGGTGCTGCTGTTTTTCAGAGACAATGCTCCAGCGCCGCGTGGCTCCTCGGGGCCTGGTCCCCCCCCATTCCTTTGAACGCCACGGTGACCGCTGGGCCTCAGTCTCTCCCCACTCCCCCGGGCTCCGTCTGTGTAAATATTCCACGAGCAGCCGGCCCCCGCACCGGGCTCGATGGGCCCGTTTAAAAATATGGACCTTCCTCGCGAGGGGACCCAGTCCGCCCCAGCCGGTCGTTTGCGGACGAAGAGACAGAACGTCTCTTTACGAATTACCACCACGGTAACGGCATTTTCAGGCCATTGTTTTTAACTCATCAGAAATAACTGCTTGGACAAAAACCATTACAGGTTTTTATGTATTATTTTTTAGACATTGCAATTGTAGATTTGAGAGCTACATTCATGTCTGTGTTTTATTCTTTATAAAATATAGAATACTTAGGCTGCAATCTGTAATTAAAAAAGCTAACGATGTTACAGTGGCCTTTGAAAAAGACTTTCTATCTTCTAAAAGCTAGAAAAATTCACAGCCAGTCATAGACCTTTCACTCCAGAGGAGTGAACCACATCAACAGGAAAGACAGAGCAGCAAACCCACTTCCAGTACATTAACGTATAGGTGTATATGTAACACTCCTTAAAGACTCCTTAAGTTACGGGATTACAGGACCTTCGTAATGTGCTAAAGCTCCTATAGAAATGCATCAGTGATGCGGATAAACTAATAAACTACACAACCTGACCGTCCAAGCACTGGTAGCGTTCACACGTCTTTTCCAAAACCACGTTACCACCAAATGGACACGTGAGTGCCCGGTTCTCTAGAACCTTCCAACCTAACCACTGTAGGCTGGAATCATAGGACATGTACTAAAATAATGGCCAGGTAATCTGTAATACATTAAGATTATTCTCAGAATATAGACAATTATCAGTTTTCAAGGTAGACTACAACAAATCTATATTGGCACCTCAACAACCTTTTCCATGGACATACCTGTAACCTCAATCTGAGAAGCTGTGCTTGAAAATTAGGTCATTGTTTACTCAGATGTGGGAGGCAAATATTTGTAAAGCTCGAAGTGTTTGAATTGAATCTGGGAACATGGGCATCTCAGTGTTTGTACAGTGAATCTGGGAACATGGGCATCTCAGCGTTTGTACAGTGAATCTGGGAACATGGGCATCCCAGGGCATGTACAGTGAATTATAAAGAATATAACGAATGCTGCTGGGACCAAGAGAATTATTTATTTCAAAATAAAGGACCCTGACTAATTCAAAAGAGTTAAACACAGCTGATAAATTGAGTTTAGCGGTCGTGCACGTAAGATTTGTAAATTTGAAAGATGTTAGCTGTTTTATAAAACAGTAAATGAGAGTCATTAATCAAGCTATGTAGTTCATGTTAATGTAGACAACAAGACTGTGTTCCCAAATGCAAATGCCATTTCATTGATCAAGAGAGAGGGTGTTTAAATGTTCTTATTCAAGAAATTTTGCCAAGCATAGTTTAAAAATAAAACTACTTGGCAACCCCAGCAGGACCACTGTTCACTGCACAGCATTTTTCATGCAAATGCCAACAGTATGACATCTAAAATACTTAGAAATCTACTCAGGATGCAACGAATTTGTGTTTTGCTGCTGAGAAAAATGTTTTAGGTCCTAGACGCCTGTTATCTTTAAAGCTCTCTGGCACACGGAATACCAAAATATTAGTCCATTCGGTATTTCGCGATTGTTAGTTATAGCTAACAATAAATGTTCAACATAAAAGTCCCTTGGGTCCCTTAGCAGTAATAGTTAGCAAGGCCATCAGTCAGTGAGTGAAAATGCCTGTTCCACATTGACCTGCTATGCAGTCCAGCGAAAAGGATGGCAGTTTAAGTCTATATGCAAGACCATTAGGTTTAGCTATTAACTTTATAATGGCAGTTTAATCTTATATGTGGGACTATTAAGTTTGTTCGATACCTGCATATGTTTGCACTGCCCCGTAGATTTAGTGTAGACTTGAGTTGAAGGGTTTTAGAATCGAATGACTGTAGCTAAGAAAGCAAGAGTCCAGCATCCCACGTGACATGATGTGCTCACGTCACATCGTTCATCTAAATGATCAAATTAACAACCATTAAATGCGTAAGTCTGCCTTATACTCTCTTCTCACATTTAGACTAATGTCAAAACATTTATGCCCAGATTGTTTGAAAAGCTATATCACATTTGATGTAATATATGCTAAACAGGGCTAATATTTATATTCTCCGATTTAGGAATATTGTATTATGGAGGAAAGCTCCTTTATGAAGAGAAGACAAAGGAATAAGCTAACATTTATTTAACCATCTGCACAGGTGCCATTGTTTGATCACAACGCATCTGCTCTTCTAGTAGGGAAGATTTTCTTCCTTCAGAAACCATAAGCGCAATGAATAAATAAACTCCACACAGACACCACGACTGCGTGTCAGATGTGGCGGTCTCCATGACTCGTGGAAGTGACTTTCAGTGGTAAAGCACCAATCAGAGATTCAACCAATTAAAATTCCTGTGTTAAAATAATTAGCCTCCGCCGCAGACAGTGCACCGAGAAGTTCTGTTGTCCCCATCGTTAAAACGCACAGATAAGAAGAAGAAAAAAAAAAACAATTGGGTGATTGGAGCATCTGCACAGCTTGTGCAGCTGTCATTGGCTCCAACGTTTCTTCTCATGTAGGGCTGGGTTGCGATAATGAGTCAGTGTTTATGACAGTTGGGTTTCACTGTGTGCAGAGGGAGATAAACTGCTTTATTAGGTGTCATACATAATACAGTGAAAACTGTATTATTAAACAAAGAAGAAAAGAAACATTTCTTTGTGAATGTCCCCGTGAAGGTTTAAACATAGAGGACCAACTATTTGATACAAAACCATAGACCTACGAGTTTAAACATATGGTGTGTATATATATATAGTTGTTCTGTGCTATAATTAAGTCATGAACACTTTCTTATGCAGTACTGGAGCTTTCATATAAGATGCGTTATAAAACAAACATTAAAAGTATTCTTTAAAGAAGTTGGGTTTTTTTTTTCCCCTCGATGATGTGAATGCACTAAAAATATAAATACTATTCATACAAAACATTTCCAGAATGAAATTAATTCAATTCAATGGCTTGCCAAACTGTTCTAGCTGAACCTGGGAGCTTGCTGAATCACAACTGATATTATATTGGCTGGATTCTAGGTAAGTGCTGACACATGTTCACTCACTGTGACATGCAGCGATGGAACACTGCCTGCACACACACACACACACGCACACACACTCCGTCACGATCTGTCCATCGACGAAATCCTGTCTGTCACATTAATAAAGTTATGCTCTCTGCTCTATGTGTAACCACGCAACATCTCCACCCCTCCCAAAAAAAAAAATTGCTTTGATTTTCCGCCCTCTCAGAATGAGCGCTTTGGGTTTCAAGCATAAGAACACAGGCAAGAGGAATTATGTAAAGCACGGGCTTAAAGTGGGAGCTCTGAGAATTACTTGTGGATTATGCTTTAATAACGTGTCAAAGAAAGCCTCATAAAATCCACAGGTGAGGAGTGAAGTACCTCAGCAGAAGTGCATTTGCAACATCAAGCACAGCTACAATATGAGGAATAAAACCAGTGGGGCATCTCATCGCTTTCTTTGGGGAGTCTTTACAGTGACTCGTTATATTTCCCCCTGACATGAAGCATGAAATGTTATTCATAGCTTATAAAGAAGGGGAAAAAAAAAATCTCAACTCTGTCACCCCCATCTCCAGAACGTTCCTCCTCCTCTCCGTTGCCCCCATCTCCAGAACGTTCCTCATCCTCTCTGTTGCCCCCATCTCCAGAACGTTCCTCCTCCTCTCTGTTGTCCCCATCTCCAGAACATTCCTCTCTCTGTTGTCCCCATCTCCAGAACATTCCTCTCTCTGTTGTCCCCATTTCCAGAATGTTCTTCCTCTCTGTTGCCCCCATCTCCAGGATGTTCCTCCTCCACGGATGGCTGCAACAGAAGCAATTTGAGGCCTCCACTTTTCACCATCACTGGTCAACATAAAAGAGCATCTTGAGGTGCTGAATACGGTCAACATTGAGATCATCGGCAGGCCTGATGTTGGGTGGCACCATTTTCCCATGGTTACTAAGTTGCTTCTCTCTTTCATAGAATTCAAACCAAGCAAATTTATTTTTAAACAACAAGCAAATATACCTGTATTACGTCATCTCTTTTTATACCTAAAACATACATTCTTTTACCCCTGCATTCAGACCACATAACTATAATAATAATAGTGTGAATGTCACAAATACATGATGTTGATTCTTATGAATATGAATACAAGCATCATAAATGCATTTACACACAAAATAGGAAGGGCATACAAATTGGGCTATTTTCACTTAAGACATTGCTGGAAGCTACTGTGATAAATTGGGGCTGTTCTCCTGACCAGTGATTCAGTATGTGGGGTGATGCTCTGCGTATGACCTCTTCTTCTGCTTCCACACAAATAGGTAAAACTGAATGGTAGGATCGTTTTGCGCGAGTGAGTGGTGAGGGATGGTTATTCAACCATCATGTCATTGTCTGCTTCAATCAGTTTCTTTTTCAGGGTATAATCACATAGCAGACCACCAGCTGATTCTCTTTGCTGGTTGGGAACGTGTCACTTTCAATATTGATACTGTCTGTATTGCATATCTACTGATTATCTCTGTGTTCCCCTGGGACGTAGTCGTGGAATGGAGACAGAAGAGTTATTTTCAGGGTAGTTTTAGAAACTGTGTCCAGCTGTTGGGAAAATGTTGGGAAGCATGTCAAGTCTGTTTATGGATTCATGATTTATCCACAATGCTTCCCACAATGCAATCTTTTGCAATGCAAACACGTTTAATGTATGGAGGTGCTCGAACACATCCTGCTGGATTGCACAGTAACTTGTGCAATCCAGATTTTAGTTTTGAGGAAGGAGACAATATGTGTTTTAAGTTCATAAAAGTGTAACATCTTCACCCCTTGATATCCAGCAAAGTTCTGTACAACATTGCTACTTATTTGCACTCTGTTTAATATAGTTCCCCACTTTGAAACCTCTTTCAATGTTTCATAAAACACTAACACTGTATTTCTGCCAATGATTCTATCTGCAGAAAGCAGGGATTCCATGTTGCATTGCCCTCTCAAGAATTCTCTTCACCACCCCTGAATATTTTCCAGTCATGGAGGGCTGCAGCATCAGTTGCGATTCCCACGCACTTTTCCCAGCTCAGGTCCACCGAACCCAAATCTGAGTCCGCACTGCTGAAAATGTCCTCTGCATTTGTGCTGGTAGGGAGGTCTCTACTGCAAAGAAATTGATCCTGGAAGTTCTTCCCACACACATCTCAGACGAACCAGCAAACTGTCTATGACTTTATCTGTGGATTCATCCATCTGTTTAGTAAGCGCTTGCCTGGGCAAGCCTCATCTGTTCTGTTATGTCACAATGCCTTCATTACGCCTGTCTGAGGTATCTTTCAACAGTGGTAACGGTCTTCAGCTTAGCCGCTGCTGATTGTTCAGCAACTCTCTGACCATGTCAATGCAGTAAGTAAGATAAGATCTTATGCCATTGTATGTGGCTCCTTGGCCTTTGAGATACGGCGAGCTACAAGGTACAAAAGCCGGCGTGCCTGTTTTTGTTTAGAACAGGGGTGTCCAAACTGTTGGAGGGCTAGAAGGAGAAAAATATCTGCAGTCATGGACAACTGACTGTAGTAAAATAAAGAAAGAAATAATACGCCTATTTGATTATCAATTACACTTTCTTTTCGAGTGAGTAATTTTAATTATCTATCTTTGACAGTGTTGCATAAACTAAGATTTCACGATTTTCACTTACCAGTTAATAATCCTAATGAGAACAGGAATACTGTGCCTCGGACTGAAGAACTGCAGACAAGTCAGGCATTAGTGTGGTTGTGGAGGTATCAGAACACATCACAGAGGTGACAGTTATCCTAGATCTCAATTGGCTCTTGTTCAGTGGCGTCAGAGAAAATATTTGTTAACGTATTTATGTGGAGCCAAGCTAATTGATCATTCCTTTGTCATGGCGACTAATTAGAGGGAATCTGGACTTTTCCAAGCTACTGTAGAACTCTGGTGGGAAAATCTGGTGGTGACTGTGGAGAGTATCATGACATTTCATTACATCACATTTCATAGCAAATGATTTCACATGGGTCTACCTTTGAGACACGAGCATGTCTGTCCCCTGAAGGCTCTTCTTCAGTGCACTGAGCTGGGCCAGTGAGGCCAAAGAAAAACAGCAGATCTGCTCACCATATTGGGTCAATCAGTTCATCAAGGATCAGTTCTTTTTCTTTATGGAATTGGTCGGTTTTAGATATCAGTGAAAAGAGCCCCCTGTTGAGCCACGACTGCTGTTGATACCACGTCCCTATGAACGTCACCCAATTCAGCAACAATTTCAGACACGAAAGATCAAAATTCTCTGCGATCGAATGCTCTTGATTGTATTAGGTCGATGGTTTTCTCCAGAGTAGCCATTATATTACCCAGCTGCGTGGCTCTGGTGCAGTACATTTCCTGATGTACATTGCAACTTCACAGCCGCGCCTCCAGACTCTAGACGAACATTTCTGCGGTCCATGGAGGTTCTTCTCGCCTGCCATGGCTGGTGCTCCAACAGTGGTAACTTCACACCACTCATCCTAAGGGAAGAGGTGTTGCAACTGGCAAAGCCCTCAAAAGTGTTCTTACCCGTCATCGTCGTCTTAAATCGAGGAGCGCATCGTCAATCCCTTGCAAAAAGTTTACAGCTGTGCTGCATTTGTGCCGTAAGCTTGATGAATGTTGATGACACAAATTATATTTTTGTAATTTTCACAATAAACTTCAATAAACTTAAAAAAAAAAACGTTTTTCAAGTCTTCGAGCCACAATAATGTTACGTTTTCGCCTCTTGTCTGGCCACATTGTACCAACGACTTTAGCAAGGCGTCGTTTTTTAAAGTCTCCCTCTGAAAAGGGCTTCCTGTGCTGGGCTATGAATGAAGCTACATCACAGCTATCTCTTTTAGCATTTCCTTACGCTCGGTTAGCATGAAAAAAAACAACTGGTTTTGTTGAGCCACCATGTTAGCTGCTTGTTTCTTCACTTTCTGTTGTTGTTCAATACCTGTGCATTAATTGAAAAGGTGATGTTTCACATCATAATATCTCTTAATATTATTCTCCTTCATTCCAGCAACTGTTTCCTGACAGATTAAACAAAAACTTACCTCTAAACTCACTGAAAACATTTTTATTTGCCCCAATGTGCCAGAGCCACCATACATAACCAAAAGCTCATGAAAATTAATGAATGTCTAAAAACGTACTTTTAACTTTTGGAGTTAGGTTCTAATTGTTGGGCGGAAAGCAGATGGGAGTGTTTTAGGTTGGTTCTGTGTGACAGGGACACCCAGTGTTCAAACTAGGAACCTTGAGGGCCAACCTTCATTTTATCTCTAAAATACCTCTGGGGCCATTTCAAAAATGGTAACACGCTGCAAAAGACCATGTTGACCAATGTTGACCGTGGGCCATAGTTTGTATACTCCTGATTTCTAACATGACACTTTTCTGATGTCTCCAGCTCTTGGAGAAGTCTTTGAAAGTTACAACATTGTGTGACAACTTCGCTACACACTGAGGAAATCCGTATTTTATATACTTGGGGTAATTTTTGCGTTTCGACATTTTATTGCTTATGAACAACATAGATTTAGCCTGTCACCTTTCAATCAGACGTTGCCATTGCCATGGCAACGTGTAGCCTACTGCACATGTTTTGCTTATGTTTATCAAAAAAATAAATAAATAAACTAAAAGAATATAAGCATTTAGAAAAGAATTATTTTGAACAAACAACCCAGTCCTGCAGCCCATTCAGAACAAGTCTGTGACACACTGTTGGAGCACCTTGTTGTTCTCACCAGCTGAGAAGGTATATCACATCTACAAGTGCTGAAAATATGTGAAGTCAGTTATCACTGTGATCAAGCACGGTGTCATTGTGGATTACAGATATCTTCAGATATGATTTTATTAGGGGTTCTTTTTCATAGGCTTATGCCATCTTAAACTGTCCTATGCACTACTGCAGTTCTGGGACACTGTAGTTTAGAATGGAACTTTACCCCAGACACACACACACACACACAAACACATTACTCACATCCATCTTGAGAAGCTTCGTAGCTGAATGCTGCTTTAGCGTTGAATAACATCAGAGGTAAACTCTGCAATGTGATGACCCAACCAGGAGCAAGGAGCTCAAACTACCATGCAAATACCTAATAATTTATACTGTCAAAGTTTTCCAGTTTAGATTTCGCCTTGCTAAATGAAAGGCTGTTATGCCTTGCTAGGCACAAACGCCCCCCAAGCTGAGAGTGCCTGCGAGAAGGCCTGCTCGTCAGCTACTCAGATGATGGCTGGCTGCAGAGTTTGTAGCATTTTAGATAAAATGTGCTTTCAAGTAGCTCAGGTTTGTGTTGTTCCAGTGTTTCGGTGTTCTGGAACAGCTTAAAACTACAGTAAGATGTGCTGAGATTTCAGAGCCACAATTTGCATGTGTGTCTTGAAGGAGGTACTGTATTTGGCCGGAACAATATGTTTTAATGAAGTAAACAAAATATCTTTAACCTGGAGGGCTTCCTGATTAAAGGAATGTGCAATGTTGATCCATATTAATGTGTGCCGTTAGAGACTAACAGAGTCCACAATGAGTAGTTTGACCTGGAGGTTTATACAGAGATAAAGGTGGAAGATTAAGTTTGTGATTAAGTTTTTTTTTTTCCAAGCCCTGCATGCTGGTATCACATTATCCAAATTCAAGCAAATGCACTGGACAGTTTAATTATCCCCAAACTCCCCACTGCTCACTCCCGAACGTGTTCTCTCAAAAAACATTCGACACAAAGCGAGATTCCTTCACGCTAAAAACAAAAATTCGGTCAGCCCGAAGAATATGTGGGGTTGCATGGAGAAATCCAAAGCGGAGACATGTAAAATGCAAACATGCAAATTCTCTCCAGCGTGTGTGTGTGCGCGTGTGTGTGTGCGTGTGTGCCGTACGTGAGCTCGAAGCCGCACGAGAGCTGTTTTTATGCGTAAACATTCTTAAGTCTCCGTTTTTTTGTGTGCCAGCTGAATATTTACCTAATTCCTCTTTTTAGGAGGGCTGGCTGTTGCATAAGCCAGAAGGATGCAGCTGCATTTCAATGAAGCCGCACTGTCCGTGTTTACAGCGCAATATTTTCGGAGATATTTTAAGATCTGAAGCTCTGCTGAAAAGGTCTTCAAGTGCCTTTTCTCCAGAGACGCTGCTCCAGAACCGCCCCGGCGGGGCCCAGCGCGCCACTCCGCGGCGTGCACGTCTCCGCACATCTCCGCTCCCACCCCGCTGACTCCTGTGCCCTTGACAGCCGTGATCCTGTGCGAAATGGGCTGGCCGTTATTCCTTTTTGCTCCTCAAAGAACGCGTGACGTCGAGGAGCCCGTTTTCTGTCTCGCAGCCACGGGGGGGGGTGTTACACTGTATTTTCTAACGGATGCCTTGAAACTTTCCAGTCTAAACACAGCCTTAATTTACATGAAATATACAAATTAAGAGAACATACAAGTTATTAAAAGGCCCCGACAAATTCTGAAATATCTCAGGATATATTGAAGGATATAACAGAAGCTCTTGGAATGGAATCAAAGCAATGAAAGTAACGTTCTAACATCAAACACTGTCAGACACTATTAAATAACCATTATAACATCACTAACTCATTATTACTAACCATCAGAGTGGCTGTTACAGCCAACAGCCACACCTTCTGACTGTTGCTGGGTTTATCCTACCACAAAAGCACACCCAACCAGCACAGTGATGCTGTATAGAGTAGGATTTTTGTAACTCCATTTAACAAGCCTTTCTTAAGCCTATAGCAGTCTGAGATTTTGGCTTTAGAAGATCAAGGGTTCATTCCCAAGTGCTGGGCACTGCAGTTGTACCCTTGGGCAAAGCACTTAACCTAATCACTTAATTTGCTACAGGAGGTCTGTCCCTTTAGTTAATGAAAGTCACTTTGGGCACAATTGTCAGCTAAATGAGGAAATGCAATGTAAATGTTGCTGTTGGCTTTGCTAATTACCACACCGCCATTAAATAGATTGTGGGCTAATTGGCAGCGAATGCTTGTGCAATTTCAAACACTTTCCTTACCTATTATGATTCTGAAGTTGACAGGGATATTATTTATGACACTAACCTGCAGGGGAGGGTTTCTTCTATTTAATGGGGGCATAGCATAAATTCTGTTAATTTTCCTCAATTATGCAGGAACATTTAACAGTGTTATGGGTTAATACCATGCTCTTATATCAATAACAGTCTTGTTAAGCTCCATCTCATCACCTACCTTCCCTCACCCTTTGCTTCCTGTGCACTGGAGTTTGAATCATAATATTTTATAAAAACGAGGATGTAGATGAGTGGCCAGATTAGCTTCGTATAAGTGGATGTGAGAGATTTCATGTACCTTTTGTTAATTCTCTAGCTTCTGCTGGTTCTTGACTTTAAGAAAACACTTGACTTTAAGAAAAATATGTGCAACTGAGTTGAATTTTTTCCATTTTTTTTTCATGCTTCGCTAATGAAACAAGAAGAATGCTTCAACATAAGCCAAAACCTTCATGACCGGATATTGTCTCAAAAGCAGCCCCGCCCCCTTCGCCAAGCCCCGCCCCCTTCATATCGCACGAAACATCATGAAACGTTTCTTATGTTCATCTTTTTGATCCTTCGCCAGTAATGCAAGATGAAGTGGACACAAAGATTGAGATAATGAGCAGGAATTACAGACAGTGATTCAGGGCCACTGCGGTAGTCTGATCATAGAGGGCGTAGATTTATAGAATATAAAAGTGATGTCCAGCGGGCTATATGGACTTGATGGATGACAGGGAGTGATGTGTTGAAAGTGGTTTTAACACTGTGGATCTCATCAGAACTTGATTCTGTTTTCAGACGTTCTTGTCCTTTTTTATTTGTTTGTTTATTTTACCATTAATACAAAAATAAAAATAAGCACGTCTTGGTTGTATTTTCAAAAATAATCCAGATATAAAATTAATGGATTAACACTGAATTTCTCGGAATTACACATTCCATACCTTGCAAAAATAGTATCTCTAGTATCCCAAGTATCTCTGTTACAAAAGACTACAAATTACATTGTAACTTACTACAATATAAACAACGGTAGGAGAGTAGAGAACCGTTGTATATTAAGAGAACATTTGCTTATTTATTTGCACTCAAAAAAACCAAAACAAAACAAAAATAATACATTGCATGGAATATTCTACTAACCTATTTCCCATATCCAAATTAGGTCTTATAACATTTACATAATTGATTAATTGGTTCAGTTGAGTGGTTCCTTCCACAGTAAACAGAGGGTAGGCAGTCTGTCATTGCTGGACACAGTGGTTGGGTGCTGAGAAGTGTAAATTGAAACTGTAGAGTGTGTTTAATTAAGAGCAGCATGGGTCTTTTGTACTTCTGTAGGTAGGAATGAATAGATATTTATATCATTTGGCTTTCGAAAACAGCTGAAGCTATTTGTTGATAATGTACTGTTTAATTATAGAAATTCATGATAAGATTTTAATTTTGTCAGAAAGATAAAAGCCATTTTTGTATATATACTTTGTCAGATATAGGTCTGTGTAGTATTTTTAGTTTAGTACGTTTCTGTTATAGCTCCATAGTATATTTACCAGTTCGTCTCGGCCAAGACTGTAAGTGGCGATTGGATGCATTCAACCACTACTAGCAAAACCTTTTGCTAAAAATGTACTTTTTCATAGTTCTGTTTTAAGCTTTAAAGTCTGTTTTGTCAGTTCAGAAGTAGAAGAAAGCTTGTTCTTCTGTTTAGCAGGCTAAAGTAGGAAAGAGAGTTTGGGGCTTTATTTGATCTGGGGCAATTTCATATTGCTTTTTAAAATAATACACACTTATGTTCTGATTAATTACATTTTTTTTCCATTCAACACAGTATTCAGACAAATCTGTTTTTGGCTGCAACCAAAAATTTTAAACCCACAATTTAATAATTGTCACTAGCAGTTGAAATGGGACTGATAAGACCTCACCATGAAACTGCATCAGTTATTACTTCTGATTTCATTAAAAAAATATTTTAGGAAGCAAATGTTTGGCCTCTGGCTGCCGATCCTCTGTGTGTTCTTTGTATCAACGGAGAACGACGTTGATGGCAATCAGGGCAAAACCACGTCTTGTGAACCCTGCTTCATCTGCTGGCTTGTGAACGCTGCTTCATCTGCCGTCTTGTGAACGCTGCTTCATCTGCCGTCTTGTGAACGCTGCTTCATCTGCCGGCTTGTGAACGCTGCTTCATCTGCCGGCTTGTGAACGCTGCTTCATCTGCCGTCTTGCATGCCACGGCTCTGAGACGCCACCAGATATTTCACCGTGTTCAGTGTAGCATTATTTAACCGTTGCTAATTTTTTTCCACAGTTCATGTTCCATCCAAGGCCCCGTAGTACATTTCATGCCCAACTCCAAGGTTAAACCTTGTCACATTTACTGAAATTCTTACAGGACATTAATCAATACTTCAAAATGCGCCGCATAATTGTTCATCCACGCAGGGTCAGCATAACAAACACACCTTAATCCAGCTTTTCAGAGAAGACTCTTATCTTAATTACTGTGGGGCAGACATTTAAAAAAAAAAAAGTATTTCATCACAGTGAAATGAATTCATGTGCACGCACATTATGAACGAACAACCAAACAAATAAATAAATGCATTCTGGGAATCGAAGAAAAGCATCAGAATAGATTTAATGACCTTCTGTTATTCTCCTGTTTTGTTTCCTCCCTGTTTTCTTTCAGATCTCAAATCACCAGCAGTGAAACTGTCCCATTAAATGCAGGACATTGGGCTGAATACCAGTGTGTAAAAATGCACCAGTTCCCTTAGCTCATTTCAAAAGTTCCCTGGACTGAATCATACTCTGTCATCCATAATTTAAGTTTTTATACATGGAATTAATAGTATTGTTACCGTGTAACAGTGGTGGTGGTGTGTTACCCAAAAACACATGTTACTGAATGTAATATTTGTTCTAAACTGCCAGGCTTTTGTTGTTGTCGTCTGTTTAGACTACAATAGACCTCAGGTAGGCAAAAAAGGACAACCCATTAGCGAACCAAAACAGGAAGCTGCTAATCAGACTGCTTGCTAACATGCCTTACCCACACAGAATGTACCTCAGAAAAGCAAAACGTCCAATATCGGTTAGTTTCTGCCCATTTGGCCACTGTAGACCGTATATTGTTGAGGTTGAGGAACCATTTTCAACATAGCAGTCAGGCAGGATTGGTAGCAGTGGGCTAGTAGCTGCTCTGCTGAGAAGAGTGTATCAGTCCCTGCTGGAATGAGTCAGTCACTCCTGGAGTTCAGTCACATGCAAGTGTCAGTGCTATTTGAGCAGTGATCTGCTAGCGAGAGAGAGAGACAGAGAGAGAGAGACAGAGAGAGAGCACTTTATCACTTTACTTACCACTTTACTATATATAAAAACAAATTGAAAAGAAACAAATAAATATAATATTATATCATAATTTAATGTAACAACTATATAATTCATTTATAATACAATCCATGGGAACATACATTATGTAGCCTACTGTGGTTTCTGGGGTCTGCAGGACCCAGGTGCCAGGACTCAGGTACCAGGACTCAGGTACCAGGACTCAGGTACCAGGACTCAGGTACCAGGACTCAGATGCCAGGACTCAGGTACCAGCTCTCACCAAAGCCAGGTTCTTTCATTAAATAGCTTTTTAAAAGGCTGAAACTTGTATTACAAACAGCATGACATTTACTTGTTGTGTCGCAATTATTTATATCCTTCTACCGCTACTCTTTGAATTCTGCAGTCACCGTGTTTTACATGAATGTGGGTTTTTTTTTTTCTGTGTGTGACAGATCTGTGCCAAATATTCCTTTCCTTTTGTACTGATTGATCTTTTTTATGAAAGTAAATTATCAGCATTTGTTGACAGTAAATATACCAACCTGCCCAATAATACCGGGGAGTCGTTTGTTGTTTAAGTTGCTTTGTAGTTTATATGAAATAGCTGCCATTACAAACAAAAATGACTTTAAAACACAACAATCAATCTGAAACAAGAAAGAATTTTTTTTTTAAATCACATAAAGGGAAATTTGAGTTTCTTAATATTTGTAATCATGTGACTTGGGTGAGGAGGTCATTTTTGGCCTGTATCTATATCTTTGATTTAAGTTACAGGACACTTTTGAACTGTCGCTGTGGTCATTTTTCATATGCAGGCTTTAAATTAGCATATAGCAGGACAAACACATACAAAATTTTTTTAGATTTGGTCCAGGAAATTCATGCGTTACTGGGGATGTTGGTGCCATGGCAACAGCATGGAGGAAATAATTTATAGAAAGTGAGAATGAAACAATCAGACTGAGAGTGGGTTATTTAGAGTGGGAGCATAACGCTCCTTGCCACCTAAGACTAGCAACATCAGCATTGTGCCTTCCCTGAGATTTCACTGTGACCTAGAAGACTTATCTTAACACAGAGCTAAGATTTTCTGCAAGATAAATTGTGTAAGGCCTCTCATATTTTCCCTTCCTTGCTTTTGATTGGTTAAGATCATGTCACACGCATAGAACATGTCTGAGAAAGTGTGTCGACAAGGTGGGGCGATGGTTATCTGTTAATACCTGTGAGGAACAGGTCTCAAACTATTTCTACTGTAAAGTGCAAGTGTTAAATTAACACCAGTGTTTTAAATTTGACATCACTCTGAGGCAGGAGCTATTGTACTGTGATGAGTCTCCACCGGAGGTGCAGCATGAACACATCAGTTGACACACAGCATGAACATTATTGCCAGTGGAACAAACCCTGGGGAATGTTTTTACAGAGCGAATACAATGCACCCAAGCCGCCGAAAACGCCTCCTGGTGTCTAAATAAAGACCTCACCTCGGAGCTGGTGCTGGATCCTCATTCCACCAAGGCTCCTTCCAGGGCTGAGAAACTGGCATCTTTTATGTGAGGTTGCTTTAGCAGGCACAGGGTAGCCTCTGGGTGCTTGTCAGCATCTACCTCTAGTTATCAGAGTGCAGGCGGATCCACAAAGACTGACACTCGTGCCAGGACTGGAGTCCTTGGCTAATGCCTGAATGCACAGAGCCAGCTCCTGGGTAGCCTGCTGTTGTTGGAGGCTTGCCTCGAGCAGGTGCTGCAAGACCTGGTTCATGTTGTTGATTTCCTAGAGCTGCCACTAAATTAGAAATACCACAGTAGCCTGTTGCGGACCTTGATGTTGAAGGTTTTGATAAGAGAAATCCCCTGTGCAGAGTGAAAGTTGGGACGGACCACCTCTAGATATGTCTTGGTACCTCCAGATGAAGTTCCAGTAGGTTTTCGAGTTGAGCTAGAGATGAATATTGTTCAGGAGTTTTAAAATGGCCCTTTTTGAGCAACTCCAGATCAAGCATGATTTCACAGCGTGACATTACAGTTATCAAACACAGAACGGTTGTGAGAGATTGTCAAAAGGGCTTACCACTGTTAAGGGCATGAAATATTTTTTTCTTCCTGGAAGCTGAGCTACCATAATGACCATTGTAAGGGCTTTTACTTTAAGGAGTCTGTTTTACTGGAGGCTCCCGTGAACCCTTGCCCTGAGAGCCAACTCCAACACTGACTGGTCTATGTACGGTCTATGTTTTGGTCAGTCATGTAGATTTTACCAGCAACATTGTTTAGGGTGGTGTTTTGTTTTTTTTTTTACATAATGGAGTCGTTGAAGTACTGGTTAGTGCTGTGGTAGTGCTCCTATGGATTCTCACATTAGTTCTAATCTTGTGCAAAAACAGATTAAGGCTGTAGATGTTTAGAGTCTCTGAAACTTACTGGGTCAGTCTTTTCAAGTTTTGAGACTTAGGTTGTTCATTTAGTTTCACTGAATCCTACTGATTCAGAAACAGCCCTATGATTATGATGCAATCTCCTACATTTGCCAGTTGTTGGAGAGTCACTACTGTTATCTTCGTTGAGATGAAATTCTCCTTAAACTTGTTATCATAGGGTTTTTTCCAAGCCGCCAAGGGACATGTCAGGACAGGACTTACTCTAAGTAACATGAAAAGGGTTTTCAAGATTCATGAACTTATACCGGCCTGTACAAAGTTTTTTTCTTTCTTTTGTTTTTGAAATGGATGCTATAACACGGACCAGGAACAGTTCTGTCTCAGGGACAGGATCTCTAAACAGTTCTATCTCAGGGACAGGATTTTTAAATAGTTCTATTTCAGGTACAGGATCTCTAAACAAGACCAAAAATCTGGGATTTATGGGAGTCAGAGGGTGTAAACTGACCTTAAGCGATTACCAACACCTTGTGTGATTTGTTACGCAGAATTTCTGATTGATCAGAAGAGCTGGTGGACTGACTGTCTGAGGCACTCCCTTGTTATGACGACAGTTTTTAGGGTCTTTAGAGGACAGTTTATTGGAGGATTAGTTAAACTTATTCCCCAGTTTATAAATGGTCCCAAACTCCAGGTGAAGATCTTTGTACAATTATAATGAATCAAGGCCTCAGATTAGGGCAATGGGTGATGGGTAGTCATTAAGGGATGGATTGAACAGTCTATGGCTGGACATCAGTCATGTCTGAGAAGTAATGACTGATGTTCATCTAAAGCCTGTTCAGCCCATCCCTTAATTTCCTGTGCAAGGTCTCACTGTCAAAAGTCGGTGGGATGTTCCTGTGATTCTGATGGGGGAAAATAACCCATGCTGCTAATACAGAGATGGTTTCTGGAGTCCATGTTGTTTCAACAGTCAGTTCCTTGCCTCCAAACCCATACAGCAAGGGGGACTGCTGGACAACTCAGTAATCCATTCATCTTCCCAGCTTGGTAAGGAGCTAATGGGACTGTGAATTATCTGATCTCGTGCTGCTGGGGATGAAACTGCTGGAGCTGTTTCTTTCATCTAGTTACTAATTCTTTATCTTCTCAAAGTTACTTTACTGACATCAATTTAGGGAACTGTTTTACTCTGACTGCCTGGAAATGAGTGGGTTATGTAAGCAGTTAGCTGTGTGTATAAATATTTCTTTGTACAGGTTTGTTTGTACCTGGTATTCCAACGCTCATGTTGTGGATGTTGAGTGTAACCTTGGCTTTAGTTCTTTCATATTTCTTATTTGTCCTGTAGTTTAACAAAATGACCAGACATGTACAAACTGGTAAGAGATTTGAGTGGCTTTTGGAGTGAATTATTTCTTTATAAATTCCTTGGCTGCGCTGCTGTGCTGGAGATTGTTTAGCTAGGAATTCTGTGCTGTATACGTGCTCATTTGGACCTCATTCCGTGTCTTCCATGACTTTATTCACACCATGATTATTGATTTTATGGGATGAAATGAATGAATTAGCGAACAGTAAGCCCTGTGCTCACATTAGCGCCGGGTTTATTGTGAAGACTAACTGATTGGTTTGATGTTTGATGGATGTGTTGATTTACTGGGCAGTGCTCCGTTTTTTTTAGGGCATCACCACTGCCGCTTTGCGTTTTGCTTTTATTGCTTCTACTCTTTTATGTTTCTTTCCTGTCCTCCTCTAACAAGTTTTATCTCTCCTGTTAGAACTTGGGTATTCCCAGCATGCCATGTTCAGCTTATAGCAGCTTTGTGTGAGGCAAACAATGTGTGTGGCTCCCGGGGCCCAAGTAACTGATCATCTTAGCGCCCGTGGCCAACAGTCTGCTCAGATAACCTACTGAGTAGTTAATACAGTTCCTAATATGAACACACTACTGGAACAGTCCATTTATTGTTTTTTTTTCTTCTTCTGGCTCTAGGTAGTTCTTATATTTGCCGTCGTTTTCATTTTCTTCTTTGTGGAGCAGGAAGTTCTGTCCACGTGAACTTGCAACGTGTGACGGGCCTGCGTGAGAGGAAGGAGCAGGAGGCGACGGTGGTAGAGGTGGTCTTTACTGTCCATTTCGAGCAACGAACAAAGAGAGAAACGCACACAAACGAGTAAACACAAAGTCTATAAACCACGGGTTTGGGGGGAGAGTCCGTCAGCGAGGCCGGACTTTGGCTTCGATGCGCAGCGCTGGTGGACTGGACCTGTGGGGTTTTATAGTCACAAACACAAAAGAAACCCAAATAAGGAACATCTGCGCTCGATTAATAACACGGGGACTGAGAGAGAGGGAGTGGCTTAGTGAGTGCACGTAAAGGGGCGTCTCCCTTGTGCTGCGGGGGCCGGCCTCCCGTGACACAATTTTGCTAGGCCCAGATCCTCATATATTTCAGTCTGCACCAGTCATTTCTTTTGGTTGGCTAAGTATCAATTTTTCTGACACTTCTTTTGTTGTTCATGTGTATGTGTGGGTATGACCACAGCTATACTGTGGTGAGTCTTTTTGCAGTGGAGCTGTTGCCAGTCAGCAGAATACATCTCACTATTTCCTGTCATGAAATCTGTAGTCGTCACTGATAGACATCAGAAACCACCCTGAGGAACTGTGTTGTATCTCGCACCTCTAAGACTTATTCTTTTCCGAAATGAAATGAAATGAAATAGGCCCACGTCGGCTATATACTCGTATTGTCTATCTTTACTGTGGTTGGTTCTTAATAAATGTGTTTATTGATCTGCACACACTGGGACTTGACCTCTCTATTCAGTGAATCATTTTGTGTGTGGGAAAAAAAAAGTGTACAAACAAAAGAAAAAATAGAACTCGTTTTGTTGGATGAAGTTGTCAAGGTGGAGTAGTTTGACTAACGGGCTTTACAAGTCCTTATTTTAATGCCCCATTAAATGCAGTTGGCATTTATGTAACTTTCGAGAGAATTGTTACGAAAATTACACAGATAATCTGAAAGAATAACATGGTGGGGGGGAGCAGATTGTACTCCACATACAGTATTTGAGTTTGATTTGAGCTAAATCTAAATGATATAGCAAAATACAACTGATACGTCTGTCATTTGATCACAAACACACTTAGAAATGCTGTAAATGAACCGGAATTTAAAAATTCCACGAATGTTTTTTTGTTTACTAGATTCAGTGTTTGTTTACTACACTGAGGACATGATTGGTCATTTTAAAAGCAAAGCAAGATTCATGTCTCTCTTTTGATTTTGTTGTTTATTTACTCACTGTGACAAACTCAAAGCACACAGCTATTGAAGTGTGATATATTACTCCTAATATGTGCAGCAGTATTGAGTTTTTTCCTCCAAAATGACATAATAGAAATGACATCATTTGCTGACTTAGATTACATATTCATTGAGGAAGGGAATAATTATTATGTCAGTTACTCCTACATGCCACAAAGACATAGAAGGGCTCCAGAATGCAGTTTTTGTGAGGTCCATCCATCTGTACTATGCACAAAAGAGTCGGGTGAAATGGAATATAAACAATAAGGTATTGTGATAAACAAAGTGGCGTGGCAGCCAATCACGTCGCTCGTCTCATGCATTTACACAGCTGTGCAGAAACCCTCTAAATGCTTCGCAGCTGAGGAAAGTTAAGTGATTGTTTGCAAGCCGCCAGCACAATATGAGCAAATGTTTGCAGAAGTGGTCCAGGCCTCCTCTTTTTGATGAGATGAAGACACTTAGAGCCCAGGTAACAGTCTTCATTAATGCAAGTCCACGTGAGAGCTGCTCTGTGCAATTCCCTGATGTCAGACAGAAAGGGAAGCGGAAGCTTGCTTCAGATTTGTGAGGCACTTTGGTGCATCAGAAGACCTCATGGGGTCCTCACTACCATCTGAATATTCTGAGGATTTCCATTGCTTCCAACATGGCAATCCAGGTAATGTTATGAGAGAGATTGACCAGAACTGGATTCCTCTAGCAAACAAGGATGCAAATGGACATTACAGACCAGTACCTTCTTCCTAGTGTGGGAGGCTATAGCAGACTAATGCTTCTCTGTGGAATGAAGTGGAGTGTGAGGTGATATGACTGAGTCACACAGTCGATGAAACAGAACCACAATCAGCAAATCAAGTTGAGCCTCCTTTCCCATGGAGTCGGCAAGCTGGATTTACCAGAGAATAAAGTAGGCTGCATGCTGCAGAGCCCCAGAATGACCTCCTCGTCTGGACTGACTCCAGGCGAAAGTTCCACCTCTCATCTCCATTAGCAACGGCTCGGCGACAAGAGCAGCGGTCCACTACAGCACCTCCTCAGTCTCCGAACAATGTGGCCTCCTCTTCACCTCCATCCACAAGGACCCTTCTTCAGTTCTCCTTGAGATGTTGACACTACCACCCGTCCTGGATCCAGCCTATAAGCAATGGGAGGAGAAAGGCTGATCAGTACGTGTCAGTATATTGTGCAGTGAAAAAAGTAATCAAAGATGAAATGTGAGAGAACAAACTCCTCCTTTCTCAAATGTTCAGAGACATCAGCATATGCAGATAAAAAAAAACAAAACTCATCTATCTTATGTTCCCTCTAAAGTGTCATGTTACCCTTCGTGATAAATGGATGTACATAAACACATGCAAAAACACAATGTCACAAAGAGTGCTCAAACCTACTTAGGGCTGTGTTAGTATGTGCACCTGAATTTTCTAACCATCTGAACATCATTTTCAGGAGACCAAACATTCACCCAATTCCAGCCCTGGACCTCAACTACCCTTTGTTAATTCTAGGTACACCATGGAGACAATAGAGTATGACAAAATGAATCATGAGTAGAACCTGGAAAGTTCCAGAACACGTTACCTTGCATTTTGCGCCGCAGAGCATTTGGACATTGAGGTAGGAAAATCGTTTGTGGCTCTGTCAGTATGACCATGGGTGACGATACAAGCAAATGATTATCTGTGCAGTCTGTAGCATCCAACCTTGGTGAATCCACAGACATCCAAGAATATAGGCAGTTAAATCAGGTTCTGTTTGAATGAGACAGGAGCTCACTGCATATATGCTCAAACTGATATCTGCCTGGGATATAATGAGGAAACAGGCAAGACAATGCTGGAAAAACCCAGGGGTCTGGAGCTGTTGTTGTCATAGCGGTGGGGAAAAAAACACATGGACCGGACCTGGAGTGTCTCTCTCGAGTTCCTGTGGTAAAAAAAATCCTACATTTGTGCTACAGTTTGAAGGGGAAGGTGAAAATTGTACCACACTCTTCCTCAGTAGATGGAACAATGACATTCTTTGCTGATAAACTCTGAGGAACCCTGCCCCTTTACCCACGACTAGTTCTCCTGATAATATATTCCAGTAGTCTATTAAATCACAAATAAATTATGTGGAGACAGACCATTCACCAGAAATTCACAGTAAAAAATGAGTATGTGCGTTGTAATAAAAGACCATAGAAATAGAACATCTACATCTGGAAGTTCTAGTCCACATGTGCATCATTTAAAAGTGGAGCCATCTATGACTCGGTATGCACAGCCTTTAATTAAATGTTGTTGAGCTGTATCATAAAGAATGTCAGTCAGTTATGTTACAGTTAATCATACTCACCTACAGTATCATAACTGTGATTACAAAGGACATTACTCCACAGCCAACTTTAATTGATACTGGGAAAATTACCAAATTATAAGTTTAAATGTTGTGCCTGGTTGAAACATGGTTTCCCAAGCTCTTACTACAACTATAATTATACACAGAATAAGATTTAAAATATCCTACGCCAATCTTTTAGAGTTTCAGTCATTTATTCAATAACTTGTCACTAAATACCAAACACCAACATTTCACGTTGCATTTCTATGCACCATCACTGCACCAGTCCTTCCCTGCGTTGGCACTGGGAGAGGAGCAGGCCACAAAATGACTAAAACGTACATTTCTCTTTTGTTAAAATGCCAGGATGTCTCAGTCCTAAACTATGCGGCAACAGTCTTTGTACCCAGATACACCTGAACCCAATTCCCTATACTCCACAACAACCGGTCCACAAAAAAAAATTAAAATAAAATAAAAATACTGAATACAAATGATTCTGTGGTGCGAAACAGAATTAATAATCCTTCCTGGAAATGTTTCTGCCAGAGGACTGTTTTATTTATTTATTTATTTTTGTTCAGCTCAGTCCCCATATACCATCATGTTTAAATGGTCCTGATTTTCTGGGAACAAAAACACGAGTGTGCTTGGATGAACAGAAAACCAGCATGTGTGTACATACGTGCTTATCAGTATAGGTCAAAGAGCTTGCGCAATTACTTTAAGCAATACTTCACCCAGCAACGCCATTATAGCTAATAACCAATAAAGGCTGTTGGGAGTCAGTTAGCCTGATCTCATTTGCTTGTCACCCTCCACTAGTTTACGTTCATTATTTGTCACATTAGCATCTGTGGTCTAAATATAGCTGACAGATTCGAATAGATAACATTGATAGATTTTGAGCATTTCTGCTAGCCGAACATTTAGTTGCAGTGTTGCAGTGGATGTTCCTCCTCGGTGGCCTTCTCCTTCCCAGACCGTAATGGGTTTAGATGCATAACAAAAGCAGATCCACCCTCTTACCCTGTCTCTTCCTCCGTTAGTTCGCTGACAGGACTTCGCCTGCCCACGGATGGTGCTGATTATGGGTAATAAACCCAAAGGGAGTTGGACCCACCAGGGGTAAATATGTGCTTTTCTGCTTTGTCCGCTCCTCGTTCTCCACTCTTCCCTTGTGAATAGTTTGAGATATTAGTGGGATAATGTGTGGTGTGCCTCTCTTAGGGAGTATGAGGAGATAGGCTAGTTATGAGGGAGACTTCATTCTTCACTCACTGGGTTGGCGCAGCTAAGCCAGATCTGGCCTCACAAGATGGGGGGTAGGAATGGAGTTTGGAGGGTGGGGGTGGGGTGGGGTGGGGTGGGGAGCTGGTTTACAGTCAGATAAACAGAGAAAGCTGAACTCCCTATCTCTTTTCTCATCAACTAGGGTTAGAGTACGTGTTTCTTATAGAGTTATAGAGCGTTATAGAGGTGCGTGGCCGGGGAAAGGAACCATAGCTGAACGCAACCGATCCTCCGATCCCCAATGTCACGTCCTGTCACTTAGAGGATGACGCAGGCCACCTGCGGTTGTCCGGGAAGGCCGAGGAGGATTCGATCTGTCAGAGAAACCCCCACCGGGCCGGGAGCGCCGGGCCCGGTTGCTCCAGCTCGACGGGGGATCCACGGCGGGGAGGGAGAACCCTGCCGCCGCCGGGTAAACGCAGCCAACCTTCGCCTCAGACGGACCCTGCGCAGTGGTCTGCCCTGTCTCACCGCACCTCGACAGATAATAATTAACCTCGACAAAAGCACACGACCCCTTGAGAGTCGGGAAACAGATGCAGCACATCAGGAAGCAGCCAGCTGAGGACGCAGCATTGATTCTCAATGCTTTTTTTTTTTTAAAAAAACACATAAACCAACTTGTCTATCCATATATTATCAGTCCTGGGGTGCAGATGCCACATAATATAAAACGAAGTGCATGAAGATTTGAATTCCTCTTGATTCGATGGAGACTAACGGTACACGTTTGTGGGGGGAGGGGCTTGTCTCAGCTGGATCTCGCTGGACTGAATTCACCACGGTAACCATTTATTCCTTTGCAGTTGACCTCTGCCGGGACATTTGTTTCTCTGTGGTGCACTTCATGTGAAGTCATATTTTAACCTCACCACAGACTCCTTGTTTTACCCCTGCAGGCTTGTGTTGAAACCAGATCAAGCTAGAAAATCTAGTTAACACCAGAGGGTGCCAAAGCGTTTTCTGTTCTCAGATACTGAATCACTCAAACACCACCCACTCCCCCATTTCCCATCTTTAATGGTTTCTATTTAATAAAAGTAATATTTCTTAATGCTGGCCATTAATAGAACACACAACTGGAAAACATTCACATTTGCCCTCATGAGCACCTTAACGAAATCACGCTAGGCAGGAAGTTAAATCTCTCCTGGGCTGACATTGGCTAGAGGCAACTGCCACAACAAGACTGTTAAAAAGATCCGTTAGCCAGGTTTTAAAAAAGGAAAAGATTATAGCCAACACTCCAATCAGAAACACGTGCTTGGGAGGTTCAGAGATATTGTAGCTGACTGAACCAATGCTGTCACAACACCTCCTCCCTCCCTCTCTCTCATACACACACACACTCACGCCACCCAGGATGATGCCACTGGACAAGTGCCCTAAAAACCCCAGGACTTCAAGCTTCAGAATTCCCAGCCAATTTTCTTGGCAGGAATGGCCTGTATTAGTAATCACCTCTACAAGCAGGTGGTCAAACCCCATTTGCAAGAGACTCATTCTTTACAACCTCCAGACAACACACCCAAACAAACAAACAAACGGACAAACAGGAGACTTTGTACTTCAGCTGGCAAATATTTTGCATCGCGCCTGCTGCCTTAAATAAAAGCCTGTGTTTGGATGTATGTGCTGGAAAACCGACAACAGTGGAAAAAGGGGAGCAGGAAGAGAGAAGTAAAGAGAATCACAGAGAGAGAGAGAGAGAGAGAGAGAGAGAGAGAGAGAGAGAGAGAAGGACTTCCCCTTTCTAATCATCCAGGCTTGTGTCTGCCACCCACTGCTGACTTGTTAAACTGAGATCCTCTTCAGTGGGTTGGGAGAGGGACATCAATGTGGAACAGTCCAGAAGGTGGAGGGGTGGCCCATGCCCAGTGACTGACCCCTTTTTAGAATGTCTTTGGTGCATTATTTCAATCAATAGACCTCTGGAAAGCCATATAGGTCACATTGACTCCATGTCTACACTCGGGTATTAACAGACCGTCAGTTCTCATGATTAAAAGCCATTCTGTCATTTGCTTTGTCACGGCTACAATGTCATGCAACTTTATATGAAGGAATAACCATGTTTTAGCGTATACACATCTCAGGTAAATATACACAAAACGTAACAATATACCAGTAAATATAGACCAGGGGGAACAAAGCTCGCAATGCATCAGTGAATCTGCAAGGTTAGCCAAGCGCATCACGTCAAGCACCACCACAGAACGGGGCCTGCTGGCTTTTATTTTGCACCGGGAACACGAGAGGACGACCAGTCCCCCTCCCCCCCACTTTTTTTTGCAGCTCCGGTGTGTTTGTGCTAAAAGCCGGACGCACAGGTGAGAGTGTCGGAGTCTCTTCGTCACACCCCTGTCAGATGCGCCTTCCGCTCAACCAGCCGATTGCAAATCTCATCGCACCCTTAGTCCGAGCGAGCGCTTCCAGCCACATTCACGCCGCAGGGATCTCCGCGACGGGTCGCAAAACCAAAAAAAAGTTGAAGCGGCTGTGTCAGGAGCGGGCGGGGCCCCGCGCCGCTCAGGAGGCCCAGGGGCCCTTGTGCTGCTGGCCGTCAGGGAATTCCTGACCCCAGCTGAAAGGAAGTGCTCCAGTCTTTCCAGCTTTCTCTCTCTTTCTTATTCATGCCATTCTTCATTATATATATATATATATAGGCATGTGAAAAACAAAACACACCTTCTTTGAAATCTATGGTATTTTGTATCAGGACATAAAAACTGCAGGCCTTAAAATTAGGCAAATACAATCATACAACTTCAGGTGAACAAGACCAGACAAATTACACCAGGTCATTTGAACAAAAACTAGGCCAAAATGCAGAAGCAATGTCTGAAAAGTTAAATATACTTTTGCTGCTTCTATAGGAATTAAGAGGGTAGGTCACAGCCAGGTGCTTCTAATCAAATGCCCTTGATTGATTGATTATCAGCGAGTGTGGCCACCTCTTCAAAAGCAGAAGTTTTAGCAGTTTGCCGGACTGTAACATTCAAGAAAGATATCAGCAATGATCTTAAAGAATCTGTTGCTGCCCATCGGTTTTCCACTTACAAACATTTCGAAGTACGTCATTCTACAGTGAAAAACGATTATTTAGAAGTACAAAACCTTCGAGGCACGTTTGGCAGTCTTCCCAGGAGTGGACGTCCCAGGAAATTCAACCCCAAGCTTAGACTGTGCAATGTTCAAATAACACCCCACCTCCAAACCCAAGAGCTATATCTCAGACTGTACAGGTCTCATGTAAATGTTCAAGTTCATGGCAGTTTAATTACAAAAATACTGGCTTGTTTGAAAGGGTTGCCAGGAGAAAACCTCTTCATTTTGAACAAACTATAAGACTTTGGGAACAATGTTCTTGTTGATAGGTGAGACCAAGGTGAAGATGTTTGGCCAGAATTCACACTGCAACTTCTGCAAAAACATAAACGGAGTATAATCACACCTCATAGCAAATGTCAAGCACTGTGGTCTAGGGATGATGGTGATTTGGGCTTTGTTTTGCAACAACGGAACCTGGACACCTCGAGTCATTGAGTCAACCATGATCTCCTCTGTATACTAAAGTATTCTAGAGTCAAATGTGAGGCCATCTGTCTCACAGTTAAAGCTTGGCTGAAACTGGGTCATGCAACAGGACAGCGATTCCAAGCGCACCAGCAGATCTACAACAGAATGGCTGAAAAAGAAAATAATCAAGGTATTGTAATGGACCAGTCAGAGTCCAGACTTTGCCCTGACTGAAATTCTGTGGCAGGAACCTAAGAGGGAAGCACATGAACGGATGCCCACAGACAAAACGATTACTTCAGGTTACTGCTGTAGGTGGCCCTACAAGCCCTATTGATGAGGTGCACTTAGTTTTTCACACATAGCTTCTCCGTTTTTGTTAAAATGTTGTTGTTCGTCTGATGTTGTATCTATTAAGACCTGCTAAAGACTAATTGACTTTTTTATGCCCTGATATTTAAAACTACAGAATTCAAAGAGGGTGTTTGTGTGTGTGTTTATATATATATATATATATATAAACACACACACAAACACAATAGGACTATTTATATATATATAT
>JAOXYF010000006.1:15081559-15103943 GCA_028565775.1 Sternarchorhynchus goeldii
TATATATATATGCTGAGGGGGGTGGATTGAGCAACAGGCTGCCTGATAAGGCTCCTGGCAAGCCAGACACTCAGAGTGACAGATGTCCAGAATGGCTGATATGCATTAGTCAAAGTGCTCCCTCCCCCACTTTTTCCAACTGGCTGACAGTACCCCCGTTTCCTCGGAAGATGCAATGCAAGCGTGGCCATGTGTAGTCTGGAGTGTGTCCAGTGCACAGTCCTGAACAATCTGCAGCCCCTCCAAAATCCCCCGCCGCCCAAAACCCGGCAGCCTTTCACTCAGAAACCCAGACGCGTTCTCCATGTCTGCGCCTCTTGGTTGCTGAAGATCAGACCCAAGTTGAGTGTGATCTGATGTTTACATTGCCACATTTTGTGAAGATCAGACCCAAGTTGAGTGTGATCTGATGTTTACATCGCCACATTTTGTGAAGATCAGACCCAAGTTGAGTGTGATCTGATGTTTACATCGCCACATTTTATGAAGATCAGACCCAAGTTGAGTGTGATCTGATGTTTACATCGCTACATTTGTGAACTAAAAGCTTGTGAAGGCAAACCAATTAGCATGATTCTTCTGAAAACAGTCAGACATTTTCCAAGACGCCCCCCCCCCCCCTCTCCCCTCAGTGAATGAAAGATTACCAGATTATTACTTGACTGAGAGCAATGGGCTTTGCACTGGTGAACCGGCGTCATGAACTGTTAATGAATTTATTTTGCCTGCCAAGTCGGAAATAAAAACATAAAACTTCTTTTCTAACGCATTACGTAATAAAATTGGCTCGCGTGATGCCTCTTCTAGCACCACCCAGAGTGATGGATGTAGGAACTGGATTAGGCGGAGGTGGCTAGCAGCCCAACTACAGCTGTGCTTGTTTGATGTATGGGGGCTTAAGGTACGTGTAGCTGGACGTGAAAGACCAGGCAGGATGCATTTAATATATATTATGAAACCCTGGACAAAAGCTCCGGGACTGACTCCAGCTGTTCCCCAAAAGGTGTGTGGTAGAAATTAATATACCCATACCTCAAAGATTTTGTACATTTTGACATGTCGATATTGACTTTAGATAATTCGGTTGTCTTGTTGCAAATTAGATTTGTCATTAAGAAACATTAGTAGCTTCTTACGTTAAAACTTCCCTTTGAAGTGGTTTATCCATTTGTTCAAATTAGGTTTATTAGGTCAAATACATACAAATGGCACCAGTGAGCCATTGTGAGGTTAGAGAGGCCATATTTGTTTATATTGTTAAGCTGGTTGCTAAACATCTCCGTTTGTTAGTGTCAACATCATCAGTTATTTGTTAATAAGATACTCATTTGGCTTTACATCATTCTACAGTTTAACGGGGCCAAATTTGTATGATCAGTAGGAAGCTAAATTCAGTCCATTCATAAACGTTATAAGGGAAGTCATGTTAAAATGACATAGACATTTAAAGTAATAAAGAGAGTCCAGAATAATAAGTGCTTTTATTGAAACTATACAAACTTTGTGCGTGTATCTATCATGTACATGCCTAGTATTGATTTTTAAATTCACGTATCCATCATTTATATAAACGTATTGATAAATCAATAAACAGACCATTTCATTATTGAATAAAATGCCACTTTATTTATGTCATTGCATAGATAAATTGCTTCATAAGAAAATAAACTGACCTACCTAATGAGTCAGTCTACGATAATAAACCAGTAACAAGGGGGCCATGAGTATAGACTCAGGGCCACATCTGGTCCTTGGGTAGGAAGGCACATGCGCTCAGGGTTGTGGGCAAACACTAGAGACGAGTTCGACATCAAAGATGGTGTTAAATTTACGCCTGGCTGTTATTGTGCGTTGGCCACCGCTATCATGTCCCGTGGGGCCGGGCTCCAGCGCCGTCGATATCCACCACGGATGGAGTGGTGGTGAGGGGGGTGGTGGTTCAAAGTGACGAGATGAAATAGATCTGGTCTCGGAGGAGATGCCCAGCACTACACAGACGTACCCGAGGAAATCAGCTCCATGCTCGCGCACGGCACCGATTCCTCCGAGACCCGGTCGCTTGTGCCGAACCGCTCTGGGTTTTGTCTTTCAGTGGAGGGAGAAAGCGGGCTGCCACGGGTCAGATCGCAGGGTGATGGACGCTGCAGTAGGAGGTGCAGCTCGCTTTAACAAAGATCTTTATTCATTTTGGACCTTTCAGATATTTGGTTAAATCCTTGGATAAAGCTGCTTGTAGTGATCGGATGCGGTGTCAAGGTCACATATTAATTGGCTCATCTTGCACTCGGGGGAACTTTCACTCTCCGTGTGAACAAACGAAGAAATGTTTTTCAGTTATCAACACATGGCTCCTTACCACTCAACACCACAAAAAATCGGAACTAATACGCAAGTTAAAAACCAAGCACAATCAACAAGATTCAGATAACGCCTTATGAGAGATATTACCAAAATGATGAAATACTTTTAAAAAGGTAATGCTTCTCCCATTTGTTCATTCTTTAGATATAAAAGATGGACTAATGGTTTGGTGTTCGATTCATATTTGTAATGATTCATGGTTTTGATCTAAGTAGATATATTACAATCTCAAAATAAATGGACAGTGAGATTATTTTTTTCCAATTTTGGCTCTGCATTTTGGTTATTAGATTTCAAATCAAACAACTGCCATTAAGTTAAAGCTTGTGTGCTCTTATTTTGAGGGACCCACTGGCTTTTGAGTCCTTTTTTGGCAAGCAGTGAGTTGTTGTTCAACCAAGTGGAATAAATGAAAAAAAACAAAAATCACTATCAGTGCTACACAACATCTCTCTCTCTCTCCGTCTGTTTCTCTTTCTCTCTAATATGACACATCAAATTCCATCTGATGTAAGGTCAAAATTGGCAAAGCCTCAGTGAATATAATGCTGTGGACCCAGTCCAGTCTACAGGAGCCCGGTGGGGCTGCAGGTGGGCGTTCTGGACAGGCAGGTTCACACCTGATCAGTTGCTTGGAGACTGGCTGATTAAACAAGTGGAATCAGGTGTGGCTCCTACTTGGCTGAGATGAAACTCTGTAGCCTCAGTGGCTCTGGAGTATAAGACCAGCGCACCGTTACTCTGGAACATCACTTCATGGAGAGAAAAGGGGAGGTGATGCAGGAGCACAGAACCCGTACCTTTTGTTTTTCACCTGACAGCTTGATTAGGGGAGTGTGTCTGAGCATCAAAGGCCCTACTAAAACATACACATCACGGCACACTTCCTAAAAAATGGTTCACAACCTAGAACGTTTAGACTTTGATTTGTAGGTTTCTTTCCGGATCCAGATTTTGGTTTTATGTGGATGTTTCAGAGGAAAGGAGAGGCAGACTTTCGAAGCTTCTTGGTACTGCTGCTTCTGTGGCTTGAACCGCCAACGCTACCCCTCTGTTCCTTCGTGTTTGATGGACTGTCTGATGGAACTTCTTAGACTTGAGACAGAATTGGAAATCAGTTTGGCTAATCAGTCATGACACCAGAAGGAGGGGCCGGGCCAGGATGTATGCAAAATGACATTGCTATGGGAACAGCTTTGTGACGGGCGACTGAGGTCTACCACAAAGGTAGCAAGCAGCGGCAGTCCTCAACGCTCCGAGCCGAACGTGTGCGGTAAACGAAGCGTAGCTCGTGCTTATGGTGACATCTTGAACTGCAGGTTCCGCTCCGGCCTCTGCGGGTTTCTCCTCGCTGTTACAGCGAGACACCTGTTTCCAGTCTATGTTCTCACCCGTGCCTCATTCCTGACCCGTTATCTCAAGACTCCACCCCTTGTCCTACTTCTTGCCGCTGTTAGAACGTTGCTTGGCAGCTGGTGGGTAAACCATCCAAGTCCACTATTTGCAGGCATACTTCGTTTTACATTACTCTTAGCTCTCCTAGGTTTTCTACTGTTTGGACTCTACGGTTTTGGCCCTCTGGTTGTTTCTGCGCTTCTTCCATGTTCCTGATGTTCATGTCAATGGGTGCTTTGATCACAGATCATTACAGCTGCCCTGCTTGGAACGCCCCTAATAAAGGGCCGCTCACATTCCTGTCCCCTCTCACTCTTTACTCCAGTTAGAGAAGATTTCCAGAGTTTTCCGTACCTCGTCAAAAACCCAGATCTCCTTCCCTTCTACCCAGCGCTTCACTAAGGAGGTAAAATGTGAAATTGTTTTATGTTTTATGTATGATTCTTCTTATGCAAATGTATGATTCATGGACTATGAATTCCCCATTGCGGTCATGAGACTATATTCCATGAAACACAGTCCCACCTGTCATGAGCCCACATGGGAGCAGAGAGATATTAAAATATTCAGTGGAAATGTATGTACATACGAAGATATCTCAGGCTGTATATACACCCACAGAGAGGCAACACTTATCCTTTTACTCACTTGGTAAATATTCCATGTCATGTTTATTGTAGACTTTCATTAATAAAAGTGTAAAGGTTATAAAATTCTAATCCAACTAGCCAAAGTGATGTAAGTGTAGCAGATGTTATTAGCATGCTATTCATCCCTTCACACACTCATCTTCATTTTATTAATGGATTTATGCATCCGTGCTCCAGTCTGGTCTTCCAAACACACAACCACGCACCTCGAATTCATTATGAAGTAAAGCTCTCATCCAGGCCCCCATATCACCAGCAGTTTTCCAGCAAAACCTCTCCAGCAGAACAGCACAGACTCATCGCCAAGACCCATTAAAGGACCGGGTTTATGGGCCGAAGCCCATTCGACTCTTTTTTTGCCCGTGGTCCGAAAACACGCGGAGGACGGAAACGTGGCCTCCGTCGGCTCCCCACTCTCCGGGCGTCTTTCTTCTCCAGTCCGGACGTTGACGATGAGGCCCTTCCTGAAGTTCTGCCGCCCGTAATGCGGCGACCGGCGGGCCTCCACCTGCTCCTGAGACGGAGAGGCTCCACCTGCTCCGCGAGCCGCCCGCTTTGATCCTCGTTAGCGAGCCACAGCGGCTGAAATCACAGCTAGCGATGCACTTCCTTTGAATCGCCAGACTCAGGCACCCGTGGAGAAACGGCATTACGAAAGCCATCTGAGGAGCTGACTTGGGGTTTTTTTTAGATTTTTTTCTTTTCCTTTCTTCGCATTTCCATTTCTGACAGTGGCACGGCTCTCAGGCCGGACTAAAGCAGTGGGTGAGGGCGGTAGAAGACGACCCGCCTCCCGTCAAAGGCGCATGTGCGTGGAACAATCAGACGAACCTCACATGGACCAATCAGACGAACCTCACGTCACAGAGAGGTCTACAGCGTAAGTTCATGGTGTGATTCTGGGCGTGCTTAAACACATTAGTGCTTGGCCCTTTAGGCTGTGCTAGTTACCACACAATGAGTTTTTCCTTATTGATTTGAAGGGCCATTTTTGATCACTGGTACTTCTCTGGTACTTGTTTTCTGTTGTGAATCATGAATGTTTCTGTGGCGATTCAGTGTAGTAAGTATTTTGGACAGTGGCAGGTAATGGCCTTGAAATGAAAAGAAAATAAACCAAAACATCAGGTAGAAGATGGCCTTTATTTATGAGCTGAAAAATTGCTTACTTCCTGGGAGATGACGGAAAGCCACTGTGAATCACCAAAAAAATCAAACTGATCTGAATTCAGTTTAGTAAAATTCAAATTGAATCGAATTGACTTGAACCGAAATTGAGCCGAAACCTAACCCTAATCCTGAGGGTTATTATTTTATATATATATATTATATATTATTTGCTATGGAATGGACACAGTTTCTCCCTCACAGCGTGTTGGTCTTGTCCATTCGTCACACACAGTGTTGGTCTGTACCCAAAAACCACAACCACCTCCTGTGCTTTTACCCTTGTAATATTTAACAGACATTCACAAAACCTAGACTGAAGCAAAATGACCAGACCCTCATACCACTTGTACACAAACCACTATAGAAACCTGAAGCAGGGTGTTGGGAACAGAGCATAAATCCACCCAAAATGATCAAAATTCTCTACCATGGTCAAGAAAGAAACATGATAAGCAACTTCACAATGACTTAATTTTGATTTTTTGCTGAGTCGACTCTGGCAACTTACTTTCTGACTCTGTGAAGAGACCATTATTTTTCCTGAGGTCAAGGAGTGATGTGATTCCAGACTGCTGAATCGAAGCTACAGAGAAAACTGGCACGACAACGACTCCGCAGGAGGGAAAAGCATGAATTATTTTTCATCCTTTAAAAATGACCACTTCCTGCAAACTCACCTGAAATGTAATGTGGAATTATAAGACAGGAGAGGTATATTATGGGATGCCATGGATTAATGCTTTAATCTTTATACAAATGTAAAGAAAATACTAAAAGAATGATATTGAAAGAATATGGAAATGCGGAAAGAAAATAGATAAAATACTTTTTCTGTGCAGGATTGTTTGTTTGTTTGTTTGTTTGTTTTTGACAGCACCACTAACATCGGAGGGCAGTGACAACCATCCTTCAGTACATGTGAAGCACGCCACTGTGTAGTGCTGTACAAACTCTGCTGTGCTTGCTGTATTTCCTGTCGTCCTGATGCTCATCAGTCCCACAGGCTTCTGAAGATCAGATGATGATTCTAGTTTGGGGTTTACACGTACACCCCCGCCACGAATTAAAGAAGTCAACTGCCGCCCCCCGCTGAGCTCTAAAGACGCCTCTCATCTTATAATTTGTACTGTCCACTGAACTCGCCTCGAGTGAGGTTTATCTACAGAAGTGTCAGAAGGCTACGTCTTCGAACGCGTCAGAAAAGCTACGTGTGACCACGGGGCGGCTCTTGCGATCCCGGTCGTAGGACATCACCTCCGGCGTCGGCACGGCCTGGCTCTCGTCAACGCGTTGCTCTGGCCTCCCACGCGGAGGCTGGCCTTAAAAGGTACGACAGCCTGCAAAACATGCAATTACCCCCCCCCCCCCAACGTCAGACCCGCCGCTCGGGCGTCATTACTGTCACAACCTGCCTGCTGTTTGTTCCGCCTTCTTAACACTTTCAAACATCTTGCGAGGAGCAGTCTGCGTACAGCCAGGACGGACGGGGGGGGAGGGGTTTGTGAAACGCTGCAGTAAAAACAAGCAGGCACAGTGAAAAACGTCACACGCTGACTTTGCCCCGCAAAGATTCCCGCCAATTTCCTCGCGCGACTTGCGGTTTTTGCCGAGACTCGTGACTTACTTCTGTGAGGATAAAGGCATCAGGTTTGTTCTAACCAAGGTTCCATATTGTCTGTCTGACCTCATTAAACGTGTGGTCTTTGTGTCCTATCATGAGGGAGCAGTGACCTACTAGAACAAAAGCACTAGGTGATGACAGAGTCCACGGCCCAAAAGAGAAACAGAAAAAGCTTCCACGAAATTACCCCTCATTCGCAAAAGCACCAAATCGATGCTGTAAGCTTCACACACACACACACACACACACACACACACAAAAACGTAAACACAAACGCACATAGGAATCACACAGCTCGAATTGTAACTGGGCGCCACAGTGAGTATATCAGCCATTATCGTATCGATCCCGGCAAGTTTGTTGCTGATTGTCTTGGAGAGAAATGCGGTTTTAGATTAGAGTCTGTACCTCCCCTCAGCGTTTCCCCACCTTCCGTTTGGCCACGTTGGTCCTAAGTTGTCAATGAACTCTTTGTTGTAACCTTACCCAGTTGGAAGCATAGAGGGCAGGAGCACAACCAACATCTGAGCTTATTGACCCTATAGCCTCAAACGCTCTTCTGATATGTATCATAAGGTTCCTTATCAGTGACTTGCAGGCCCTGTGCATGGATTCAAGTGGAAAAAGGTCTGCATTTAATTCACATTTTATTGGAATAAACCCTCTATAAGCTTTTAACAGCCGGTTCAATTATTATCAGAAAAACATTCCAGTAAATTCCACTCAGTCCGAGGTCATTCGGAAAATTCAGCAAGGGTGCATGGGAATGTTTCAGGAACCAGGCTCTTCATCTAACAAAACTGATCTCAGGTTATGTAAAAATGGCCACATTCTATGTTTAAGGGAGTTGGTTTATATCATATGTAAAAACATATCTGCTCATCAGTGGGATGTTATAGATAGATAGAAGGAGCAGGAGGAGAAGGAGAGGAAGGAGCAGGAGGAGAAGGAGAGGAAGGAGCAGGAGGAGAAGGAGAGGAAGGAGCAGGAGAGGAAGGAGAGGAAGGAGCAGGAGGAGAAGGAGAGGAAGGAGCAGGAGGAGAAGGAGAGGAAGGAGCAGGAGGCGAGGGTGGTGGCGGCACGTCTTTACTTTCCATACTCAACAAAAACACCACAAACAAGCGCAAAAATACAGGAAGCGCTGAAATACCACACAGAGTCACAGTGAAGTGCTGAAATACCACACAGAGTCACAGTGAAGTGCTGAAATACCACACAGAGTCACAGTGAAGCGCTTGTTCAAAAAGTCTGTCGTCGGGACCGAAAAGCGGCTCCAGCGCACAGCACTGGAGGACTGAACCTGTGGGGGTTTTATGGGGGGCAAAAGGGTGAGAACCAAACAAGGAACAGGTGCGCTAAATTAGAAACAAGGTGATTGAGAACGGGGTGGGGGGGTGGTGGGTGGTCTGGTGTGTGTGTGTGTGTGTGTGTGTGTGTGTGTGTGTGTGGGCATCTCCCTCGAGCTGCAGGGCCGGCCTCCCGTGACGACTAAAAAAAACAACTAAATTATGAAATATGTACTTGAAACAAGTAAAACTATTTGCTAAGATTTCTTAGAACAAGGCGGGAAAAGTACTAAAAACAATAAAAGAAAGATCCCTTGTTGGTTTTCAAGATTTTCTGGCTTGTTAAGTTTCATTTTCTGCAGTGCAGTGTGAATATTCTTACAGGGCCCGGGTCCAAATTCATGGTTTCTTTCTGTCTCCCTTCTCATGTTTCACCTCCCTATGATGCAAAATCTAAAATTAGCTGCAGAAAATAAATACAAGATAAACACCTATTAAAATAAAGCAAAATCGAACAAAATGATGGTATGGCACAATTTTTAGAAACTGCTTCCAGGCCAGAGAATCCACTTCATAATCACAGTGATCCGGTTAATGAAGTTTTATGATTCTGTTTTGTAATATTCTTTCCTCCACCGTGTTCAAACGTTGCTCTATAGGTTGAAAAAGTGGCACCAAAAGTCAAAATAGTTGGTAAAAACAAAAAACATTTCAAGTCCTTTTGCACTCACTACCAATCATTTTGTTGATTGTTTTTGGGGGTTTTTTTTTTGCAAAACTGCGAACCTGAAGCTTAACGCATAACGAGTTGTTTTCATTCTGCGCTGCTGAACGAGCCTGTTGGATATAGGGACACGGTGATGCTAATGCTTCTTCTGTACCTAAACAAACATAATTCTCCCTCACGTGTGAGTCTTTCCCAAAATGATGTACGCTATTTTGGAAATGTTGATAGTGTAATAAGCCACTAAAAGCTATATAATTTATGTTAATTAATAATTATAATATATATTACAGTCACCTTATTGAGATTCAACATCTCAATAGCCAGTAAGGGACCAAGGTAGTGGAGATAAATTGGACAGTCTTTATTCATTTAATAAAGGTTAGTCTTTAATAATATACCAAGTACACCCATTCTTGAGATCGCTTAGGATTTCAACATATCATACCAGAGAAAATATACCTGAAGTGCTTTAGAAACAAATGGGTTCGTGCTTAAAATGAACTACCTTGATTAAACATTTTGGACATTGTGTGTTCAGATATTGCAAATTCTAGTAAAACGTCATTTAAAATCTGAGATCGAAGCCAGCTAGATGTAAAAGATGTGAAATACAGTGTTCTACACTGGCCAAGTAGAGAAAGGGGCTTTGTTAGATGTTCCCTTGAGAGAACTTGCATGTTAGCAATTACTGTTAACCTGTGACGGTTGATCGTTACTATAGATAGATGGCCCAGGCACACGGTTGTTATTCATGATTGCAAAAAGAGCAGAAAATGGTGCGGACAATCTGAACTTTGAACTGTGTGTGTGTGTGTGTATGCCATTTGCTTTTATAAATGATATACAGTTTATATTTTAACTGTATATATGTATCTATATATGTAACAGAGACTGAGAGTTCAAATCTTTCTGTTCTGCCACCAACACCTGCCCCCATCTGATGAAAGTTTTTCTATTATTAATCTAACAGAGCTTATATTTCATTTTGTTTCTGTTATTTTCACAAATTTCTTTTAACTTAACATGAATTAAAACACACCAACAAATGTTTCTTTCAGAAATGCATCCAGTATTAGAATTATTCCTGTTTTATTTCTATATAATCATTCAGTATTTGAAAGCAAGTTCATTTTCCTGTAGCTTTCTATCTCAAGTCTGAAAATGAGCTCATCTCACAAAACAAACAAACAAACAAACAAACAATAACCTTGTACCGCAACTGAGATTTTGCTGTGTCATCCAGGAGATCTGCCACGTTACTCATTGCTTACGCTGATGAAAATATTTCATGTTATGGACATTTATCAGGATAGACACCCTGATAATTTAATTCCTAGGGAGCTATGGTTCTTTTCTCTTTATGCTGTGTTTCTGTAAAGCAACTGTGAAAAAAAAAGTGCAAACGATCCTTCACTTCTCTCCTTTAACAGTTTTTAAATCTCCAGTGTGAGAGAAAGTAATGACCATCCCCTGGAAGGATGAGACAGGAATATATATGATTTTTGAACCAGAATTGTACACAGTATTATCGCAAAGATACTAACGGAAACATAGAGAGACTAAGAGTTTTACGCGTGGGGGGGCGTTCATGAACTCCAAGGAATAATCATTTGATCAAATTTAACCTGTAAAATCAAGAAAAGTTGTACAGTCTTGAAGTTCATTTGTAGAACAGGGAATGGGGGAGAACAAACAAAGTGGCAAATTTAGATGAATAGCAAACATTCATTGTGATTTGAGGAACACTAACACCCCACGCACAAAGCACATCTCAGAACGTACGGTTCAACGAGGAGCAGAGACGTGGCACATCACCTTAAACGTTTGGAGTGTGTTATCTCCTATCCCTGTACATGCGTCAGGCCACAGATGGTACGTCTCGCATTTAGGAACAGGAGCAGTCTGTAATGCTTTTATTTTTTCATGCTTTTTTTTTTTTGTGGAGTCAGAAAAAATCGCCCACAAAGCGGGCCACAACGTGTTTCAGGAGGAAGTAGAAACATCTCCTGCAGCTGTGGACGAGTTCCGCTGTGAGTAAAGCACTTTAGCGTTGCTAATAAGATTTGGCTAGGTCTTCTACAGAGCACCAAAACCAACCAAATTATCTTCCCGATTATTTTGAGCCAAAAACTAATTAGTTTGACAACTGAAGTTAAAAAGAAACTTTTAATCAATCTGTCTTAATAAGGGTGTATAACATATGTAATCCAGTGATGAGAAATCTTTCCAAAGAATTTTTTGAAAAAGCCACCTGAAGCCTATTCTCCTGGCAGTGTCAATGAGAGTTTAGAGGCAGTATTTGAATTCCTACCCTTACAATAGCTGCACTCTTGAGTAATGATTACATTACCAGCTCCGAACCAGATTTGGGACAAAACCTCCTCCACCATGTCAAATGCACAACTGACTGCTAGAAGTGGTCACCATTCAGTAGTTTGATATAAACCGAATTCAGTACTTTCAAGGACAGCAAGTAACAGGAGAAGTAGATGTGTGTATTATCATTTACCCCAGCAGAAATGAATACGAAAAATCCTAATCGAAGCAAAGTGATTCATTTGCACTGTCTATTCAGCCACAACTGCTTCTCTCTTTAATATGTTTTGGTACATCCAAAATAAATTAGCTATTCTTGATATCTATAAAAAAAGCATTTAATTCACATTTGTGTTAAAATTATAAGTTATGAAATGTAATTTCTTTTCAAGAAACTATTGATGTAGGGTAAAAGGAAAAGATTAAATGAATGGTAGCCTTTTAAAATAATGCTAAACTGAAACATTTTCGCCATTATGATTATAATTTGCATATGTGAATTTAAGAGAATTTTTTCAGTGTAAAGAAGCATTTGGAGCTTCTGCTCTGAAAACATATCAGTTAGTCACAAAGGATTTTTTTTTAGGAGAGAATTACCATTGGCAGCGTAATTTCAGACAAGGCAAGGATAAACCTACATTCAGGTAAACACTTTTTGGAGCTAATAATGTGCAGATATTCTTTCATAATATATTTTATTGTATTTTTACTCTAACCTGTATTTAACAACAATGGATTTGGAAGAACTTTTCTGCAGCAATGATAGTGCTGCCCATTATTCAAAATTCTAAAAAAATAATAGACCTGTTAGCATTTCACCAATGTGCTCGTGCTATATTCATTCATACGTTGGAGTGATGTTTTCCTGGCTCTGTTCTCAGTCCTGGGAGGAGTTTGTGGCCCTCTCCGTGAGCTCCAGTGTCCAACAGGTGTCCAACCGAGGCTCCTCACTCTCAAGCAGGGCAGGTAGCGACCGGCGGCCGCCCCGGAAATCGTTCCGCAGGAACAAGTAGAGCACTGGATCGAGCAGGCTGTTGAGGCTCAGCAAGACCCGGCCGAGCCGATGGGGCACAAACACGGCCTTCTCCCACTCGCACGTTCGGCTGTGGACCAGCAGCCCCGGGTACTTTACCCAGCTAATAAAGTGATAGGGGCCCCAGCACTGAGACAAATATGGCCACCAGCAAGGTGAGCAACCCCCTGATACGCCTCTTCTCCTCAGAAAAAAAAGGAGTTGATTGCCATCGGAGAGTCTGCAGGTGGAGGACGGATATGAAGCAGAGGGGTACGACGAAGGACAGTGACAAAGTAATCAACCGGTAGGTGATGAAATTTCGCTCTGGGGGATGTTCCTCGATACACAAGGTGTAATTTGTGTGCTTGGGGAAGAGTTTGTTGAAGGCGACAGAAGGCCCAAACGCTCAGCGCAATCCACCGGGCGAACTTCAGCTGGCAGAACTTCTGGAATTTGAGAGGCCGAGCTATGGCCAGGTGCCGCTCCAACGTGATGATGCACATGAAGAAGATACTCACGTAGATGCTGACGTAGAAGAACCCATGCCCATGACCTGACACGCCCGAGGTCCGAAACACCAGTAGTGCTCGTTGGTGTAACAGTCTATCCACACGGGCAGGGTCAACAGCTGGATGATGTCAGCGACAAACAGGTTGATGACGTACACGGGCAGAACATTCTCCAATCTGATTAGCCGGTAGAGTCCGAAAAGGGCCATCAGGTTCAGTGAGGTACCGATGATGAAAAAGATGCTGTACAGGACAGGGAGGAAGATGCTGTCTTGACTGAAGTCTATCTCACAAGTGTTGCCCACAGCGAAGAATCCTCGGCCATCGTCTGGGCTGAAGTTGGAAATGTTTTCCAGCGTTGTTTTATACTGGCAGATGTGGACTGAGAATTAGAGTCTGTACCTCTCCTCAGCATTTCCCCACCTTCCGTTTGGCCACGTTGGTCCTAAGTTGTCAATGAACTCTTGAGACATGGAGTTTTTTACCACAGTTCCAACAACATATTTTTTTTACATGTATGCTCTGCTATTTTTCCTTGGGGCACATCTAACGGTCTACATTTTTATGCGCTTCAGCTCACAGTGCACCTGTACTAGGTGGCCTCAATGACTTTGAATCAGGTGTGCTGGGAGCTCAGATAGACCAAAAAAAATTGTGAACTATTTATGGGTCTAAAGAACAGGGTTGATAAACATTATTATTCCACTTAGAAATTCTGTCAACATCTTTATAACTGCAAAGATTCCCCCCCCTTCTTAAAAATCTCAAAACCCCAAACTGTGTTACAAAACTTGTACATGTTTTCTCCACAACTCTAAAAACTCAGAATATGTTGCAGTTTTGACCTTTCTCCAGCACTACATTCTTACTCTAGTGTGCTGACATTTTTGCTTGGCAGGAAATAAAACTGATTCGGTTGACATCAACTGCCTTCATATGATATATTACAGAGGCAACCGACTCCAGGTTACTTTAGTTTTGTGCGCTCTCTGCTCTAACACAAACATCACTACTCCTCAGTTAATCAACAAGCAAGAGATGAATCACACATTTTTAGTGCAGACCAAACATTAAAATGCAACACTGCAGAAACTGAATTTACACCAATTTTACACACGGGTCCCTTTTTCATGCTTGGTCAAAGACCATCATTACGGGTGGACTAGAAGAGATTCAACAGAGCATTTTTGCACCGTTTTATTTATTTATTTATTTATTTAGCTTCTCGTGTTGCCTGAGGGTGGAGCGAACGTGTGCACGGAAATGGAACGTTCCATGCAGATGAGGTACAACTACCACCTACCAGATCTACTTTGAGCGCATCCTGGTATAAACCAAGTGCAATCTGATAGTCGGGTGATTTTTATCAACGCTAGTCCAGCACAGAATGCAGACTGGAAATGCCAGGCAATTGGAGCAGGAACCGAACAATGTCCTTGATCGTTTTAGTTGTGATATTGCATTGCAGAAGTTGGATATGATTACTGTTAGCATTCGAACTGGCACACTGTAATGAAACAGTTCAACAACTAGGTGTCGGTTCCAAATATTTGCTCAGGTTAGCAAACCTCCCCAGATGGTTTAGGACAAGGTCTTCTGCATGCATCAAAACTGTACCTGCCTTTTGAAACAAACATGGATCGACATTATATTTCAACTGTAAAATAATGCCCACAAAGATTACGTCATATAAAATTCTCTATTTTAGGCTTAACCTGTGTCCAGAAAAACCAGCCTTGTAAACTTTAAGGTTGCATTTTCTTAAGACACTTAATTTAATTAAGGCTTATTCTACTTTTCACCTCACAGGAAAATATTCCACATTCTAAGCTGTATTAAATCTGTATGGTCTTGAACATTATCACACAAAAATAACTTTATACCAAAGCCTCAGAACAAAAGTTTTGCTATTTAACAAAAAAAGAAAATAGCTGAATTTGTATTTCTAAACCCCCTGTTTCAAAATCATATCACTGTTACTGGGACCTTCAACGCTTTATCCAATTCTAAAAGAGATTTATAAAAATACATGTAAAGCGCACTCACCTTGGATGCTGGTTTAGACTGGTTCGCCCATTTAAATTCAGTAGCTACTCTGTACTGGAAGAATATTTGTGAGCATTGTTAACGCAGAGCGTATAATCTGCTGGCCCAGAAAAGAGGAATCAACACCATTGTGTCAACAGGATATGATGTACAAGAATCATTATCAAACAAACGATCTAATACAGAAGCACGCATCAGCTTCTGATTTTTCCTTAGTTGGGAATTTGTCATAGTTACTGCTGGCCGGAGTTACATAAGGCGGCGTTAAGGAGGACAACGAATAGCAAACGAATAACAACCAGCCTTATGCGATTAACAAAGAAGATCAAAAGACAACGACAACAAAGCAAGCGGGTTATGAAAAAGTCCTGGAAATTGTACTGAATTTTTTTTTTTTTTTGTGGTAGAAATTTTGCTTATATGTCCATGTTATTAGCATAGCAGTACATTTTGCTCGGTGTGTACTGGAAGTCTTCACTTTGCAAGACACCCGCACCCAGACGGCAACAGCCGTTTCCAGTCGGTGCGTCTATCAAGGGTACACTCTGTGGCCTATCAAGGGTACACTCTGTGGCCTATCAAGGGTACACTCTGTGGCCTATCAAGGGTACACTATGTGGCCTATCAAGGGTACACTATGTGGCCTATCAAGGGTACACTATGTGGCCTATCAAGGGTACACTCTGTGGCCTATCAAGGGTACACTATGTGGCCTATCAAGGGTACACTCTGTGGCCTATCAAGGGTACACTCTGTGGCTTAGTCTTGGCTTGTGTTGGAGAGAGAGCAGGCTTGCCCACATTTAAACACCAGTTCCTGTCTTCTCTATTTCTGAGCGTAAGCACACTTGTTCTGCTGTCCGCACTGCTGTGTATGAAACTTCAACCTTTCCTGAAGTATAAAGAGCAAGATATGAAAGAATTTGGTTTGGGGGCTTTTTATTTCCAGATTTATCCAAAGTATCCACAGTAGATACTGTGTCTGTGTTAATGCTGTGGTGAGAATGAACCTATGATCACTGATGAGTATGATAGAGAGTAACCGACACGCAAAGCTACAGTCTGTAACTGTACACTTGTAAAGTGCCTGTATAACACAGGAGTATCGGGTAAACTTGTCAGACAGCACAGGTGTGAGACAGCACAGGTGTGAGACAGCACAGGTGTGAGACAGCACAGGTGTGAGACGGGTACTTCTGTTGCCTAGTAACTAGTGAATGTTCACAGGTTCCTTTAAAGATTTGCATACCCAGTCTTTGGAGGCTGGTTTCCTCTGGGTTTTGCCCTGCAACCCAGTCAAGGATTAACCAAGAAAACCATTAACCCATTATGTATTAAATGCTGTATTAAAGTAATTATTGTCACCAATTCAATTGCCGTTGCAGTATTATGTTAATGGGAAGAACCAGGGAGCATGTTTGAATTACATTCACTACTACACCCACCACACACACACACACACACACACACCACACACACACACACTACGCATAGAACTGGAAAGCACCATTCTCCCACTCACATCAAAGGCCAAACAGCTGCATGACTATTAAGGTTTTTTTTTTTCTTATACCCAGAATTTTGTCCCCTTATAAGGATCAAAGCTTTTAGACGGATGAACATGAAAAAAAATATCGATTCAGGAGATGCGACTCCACAGCCGTGTGCAGTCAGCTCTCCGCGTGACTCCATCGCTATCTGCAGTCATTAGCCAGATCGTAATGTAGTAACCATAAAAATAAATAATTAAAAAAAAACCGCTCCATAAATAGGCCACACAGAAACCTTTTATGGTAGAAACACCTAATGCATTTCAGCATTTTTGATCTCTGGCCTTACAGGTCGTTAAAAGGCCCGTTTTTTTAATGACTCTGAAGACGTTATTTAAGTTTATCATCTGATTAAATTTGCTGCGACATGATCCGGACTGGTTGAGAAAGAGTTTCACATTCTACCGATGACAGACCAGATGAACAGATCTAACATCAGTTAGATACACAGGGTAACTGGTCAATCCACCTTGTCGTTGAAGGACTATCTGCAAATACAGGGGTTCTATGACTGAAGTCCTTGAGTGTAGAGAAAAACTTGCATGTAATATGTAATATGTAGTGCGTTTGATCTACGAGTTCCCCATATGCCATGGGGACCAAGCAGCGAGGAATTCAGTAAGATGAAATACTTCCGCATAAAATGCAGGGTTCACATTTGTTACAAACCTTTGTGAAGAAACGGAGGTGCTGAGTTTATAAAAGTCTACAAAGAAAAACAAGTGAACAGTTCAGACTTGGCATGCAAACATGTGATCATCAAATACAGTTCTTTCTACTGTTATTTGTGGGGTTTTTCCCAGCTGTCTTAGACAGGCTTTCCTTATAGCCAATAGAACACATGCAGTAATTAAAGTTGTAACTTGGGGCATAATTTTGGGTTTGGCCAAGGACTGTTAGGAGCTGTATTTATGTATTTGAAAAAGCTTGGCCTAGTTTTATCAGCTCATTGCAATGCTGGTGTGCACAAAGAGAGAGAGAGAGAGAGAGAGAGAGAGAGAGAGAGAGAGAGAGAGAGAGAGAGAGAGAGAGTGTGAGTGAGTGAGTGAGTGAGTGAGTGAGTGAGTTTCTTTGCTGACCCTTTTGAGGGCTTACTTACCAAACCTTGTGTGGTGCAAATGGTTCTTATCTGGATGGCTGTGGGGAAATAATGGGGAAGCAGAATTTTCAAAACTGAATTTGATGACTTGAGAAAGATAACATGAAGTTTACATTTTTGGATTTGAATTTTAAATCATCAGACTTAAAAATGTGATACCCATATTTATTCATGTAATTCAGAGCTTTTTGTACCTCCTTAATTACTACTTCTATATAAAATATTTCTATATGTACTATGTTAAATAATTCTACATGTACTAGTTCTATATAAAATATTTCTATATGTTCTAGTTCTATATTAAATAATTCTACATGTACTAGTTCTGTATTAAATAATTCTGCATGTACTAGTTCTGTCTGTGACTGTCAGTGGGGACATTTAAGAAAATCTCTTCCTGTTTACCACTGTTTGATTTGTGGTTTTGTCAATAGTATAATGAACATAAATAATTCTTTTTCAAGATTTTTGTAATGTATTAGAATGCAACCAGAAAATACAATATATTGGTATGCTAGAAGATTTCTTCCAAAAACGTCAGGACAATCTCACAAAATCATCAGGACAAATCTCACAAAAAGAGTACAAGATGCGCTAAGGAAAGTCACACCAAATATTAACTTTGACATTTAGAAGCCAATTAGATTTTGACTTCGCATTGAGAGATACGCAAAATCACCACAGAAAATGCATGATGCAGTATTTGTGCATAGCAGTATAGTTTAAGATAGTCATGTTACAATTATTCAACCCCCTATATTATATCGTTGTTTTTAAAGCTTTGTGGCATTTTTCTGGCTTAAATCATCCTTCATTTGCTTCAGCTATGACTCATATATAAACTCCACCCATGGAGGTATTCAAGGTGAGTTGCAATCAAGGGAAAGACAAAGGAGCTTCTACAAAAGCCGAGAGAAGAGATAATATCATCAAAGGGGTATAAGAAGCAGGAACTTCATTATGTAACTGTCTTGATTGGTGTAACTGACATCATGGATTCCCAAAAATACCAAGCCACTTTAAAGAGGAATGTGATGCCTATTGTTGACAAGTTAAAACCTTGGTGATAACTGGACTTTCCAGCAAGTCAATGATCCCAAACACACCTCCAGTTCAACCAAAACTGACAAAGATTCTAGTTGAAGGGAGTGAGAAGCTGAACTTCTAAAAGTTAAAAAATGTCTTTTGAGGTGAGTGAGTTTTATATAATTTTAGTATTTTTGTTGTTATGTATTATGAAAGTTTTAGCGGGTTGTTACATTTAATTTCTTACGTTAAATTTGTGGACTCCCTGTTTACTATCATTTATCATGAAGCACAGCCAGTAAGTAAGTGAACCATGGCACGAGTTTTGTTGTTTTCAGCTCTCTACTCCTGCTCACTGGATTCAATATCAAATGGTGATTAATGAAGCTGCTGTAAGCAGTGTTTGCAGTTCTTGGGAGCTTCCACCAGATTTAACCATAGAAGGAACCACCTCAGGCTTCCCCTCAGTCTCACATGCTCTCAAGATCAAGTGACTCATCAAAGATACTCCTGTGTTCTGCCTGTCACTGTCTCCTTTCAGAGAAGCTTCTCAGTTTGTTAAGGTGACCTGGTCGTGTTTTTAGTTACAGACCCGAGAACAGTCACTCCAAGCATCTGTTTAGTCATAACTGACAGATACATCAAAGTGTTCTAAATATATAAAGTTCAAATGCAGTTCAAAGGCCTTTTTTGTGTTTTTTTTTTTTTACATTGTCCACAGTTCTTTCTCGCCTGCCGGTATCATTGAAAGGTCTAGAGTTGATCCTAGACACCATTTGCATCCATAATTCATTGCTGCTATCTCCTGACTGAGGTAGAAGAGCCTCGTCGATGCCAGTAAATCCCAGAAAACACTTAGGGGTTAAGTTAGGCATTGCAGGTAGTAAACATCTGTCTTCCTTGCCTACACAACCTTACATGTGCAGAACGGGCTTCTACTTTTACTAACTTTTGGTTTCTGTGGAAGTGGAATCAAGTTAGAAAGCTTTGGTTTGTGTATTTTTAGACGAGTGGTTATTTTTGATTTGAACACAGGATCTAACTATCTAAAGTATATAAAGTATATAAACATGTTTTTTGAAGTATATAAACGTTTTTTTAATATATAAATGGATTAACTGTACATATGAAGCACGACTCAAAGTGTGAGCCATTGCTTTTTCGTTTTTAACTAGCATACTTGTACAAAAGTTCCACACCATGTAGTTTCCAGTTGGTTTTGTTTGTTTGTTTTCTTTTCCTAGGTTCGCTTCAAGTGGTATCGTTTTAATAGGAGGTTGGTATGAACTGTTGGAAATGTCCTGGTAGCACCGATGTCGCTCTGTACTGTAACATGTACAGTTTGCCGGTTGTGTTAATCATCGAAGACTTTGCAGGACCAGTGACTGGACTCGGTCTACATGACCAGATGGGCACTCAGTCTATCTCAAGCCGTTGGCCACCAGTCGTAACACTACGGTCGTCTTACGCACGAATGTGACTGCCAAAATAATCAGAGCAGCGACCAGAGCCTTAAGCAGTGCACTAAAACAAACAAATCTCCAAACATGAAGGGCAGAACCAATATGAACGGAAAAGTAACAGTGCCAGGATTGACTCTGATGTAAAAACAGTCCTGGTTAAGCAAAGCAATGCAGCCTAGATAGACTTAGTAAATGACATTTATTTTAGAGACAGGAAATACCATTTGCATAACAAATACCGTCCTGGCTTGGATGCCACCATTTGAAAGTTCAGGCGATATTCTTTCCCAATTTCACACACGAACTGTCCAGCCTTCTCTTGGGTTCTTCTTTCTCCTTTGCTTGCACACCCCTTACGCCACTGGGTAACCGAATGCTTTCATTTCCGACCACACTCACTCCCACGTTCTTGGAGCCAAAACAGTAGCAGGAAATTTGTAGCTGGAGCAAATAGAACCTGAACTGTTGCCACTACCATCCCAGATGGAGAACCCCTGACACGTTCTACCCCCTTGAATAAACGTTGTGCTCGAATCAGCTCTCAGCTCTCTGCTCTACAAATTAAAGTAGGAAGTGATTTACTCGTCCCAAGATGCACTGCTTCCCTCTTGAGTTTCACGAATGGATGATGAATATTTCCACTCGTGAGCAACAGTGAAGAGCTCAAGAACGCTCCCCAAGGTGTAGGCATACAATAAACCACAATAACAAGATGAATTCGCCATCATGACTGCCGAGTGTTTACCACCTGGCCAGCGCTGTAGTCAGTATTTAAAAAAAAAAAAAATCCTCCTCAGTGCTGGAGGAAGGAGGTATTGGGAGACTGGAAGAACAGCAGAATTCTGGTTTCTTCAAGATTTCTTAATCTTGTTTTCACCAAAAACGTGACCTTCCTGACGCATGCCGACCGGGCCGAAGTCCAAACAAGGCGCGTGATGTCAATGTAAATATCAGTGATTCCAAAGCTGATGTTCTGCACTTTACCAGCAGGATTTATTTCCCTCCACTTCTTCCAACAGGCTGCAGCACAGGGCCCTGCAAAAATAGACAGTTTAGAACCTTTACAGGCTGCTCTCTGCTGACGGCTTAAAGCGAATGTGGTTTGAGCCGTAGTTTCAACCACCCTGTCTCTGTGACAGCACTCTGCTTTTGGGGCTTCCATTGCAGTTTTGACTCCCTTACAATCACCTAGTCAGCATGACCACTCTTTTCTCCAGAGGACATGATAAAACGTGGTTATAACTCCTGCCGAAGGTGCTTTCCTGGTCATATAAATCGGTTGCATGAATCGTGTGTATGAAAATGCTCCTTCAGAGCCTGGAAGGCTAAATTTTACCTTTTTCTATAGCTGTAGAGCAAAGGTGTTGGGATGTAAATAGGTGTACTCACTGGAAGTAGAACACTCCTGTGAAAATATATATGGGACACATCTTTGGTGAAAAGTGCCCTTAGAGCATGAGTTGTCAGCAACGAGACTGGAGAGCTGGTGTCAGTGGTGTCATTGAACCAAAATGCAACAGGTGAATACCTTCTCAAGAAACATTTGTAACCACGCACGACCACGTTAGCAACTAAGTGCATGCAATGAATTCAATCATCAAACACGCCTATACGATTAGTTGTAAACACAAGCAATCGTCGTTTGTTACATGAACTATACATGAGTATTGGAGCCTGAATAACGCAGCCAGAACGCAGTGGAAGAACATTACAGAACAAACGCGGCTAAATCTTACTACCATGTGAAGAAAACGGCGGAGAGAAAAACAACCGAAGGAAAAAGCATCACAGGAGCTGAGCTGTTCCCTTCGACACAGGCGCACCCGCGACTGCCTACACACGCGCGCGGTCGCGTCATAAACCCTCGGAGTGCTTTCAAGCAGTCGTCTCCGTTTAATTAATGGAGTACACAACCGCTCGCACCTGTCACCTGCCCCGCTGTCGCCGCTCCTGTCGGTCTGCTTCCTTCTGGATGCAAACAAAGAGCGATTGCGGCCTGGAGAGACGCCCGCACGGATGGTTAGAGCGTCTCTGAGACACATCATTTGGCCCCCATTCATAGTAAATGGTGACCTAAAAAAATGTCATCTCCACCCCCCCCCCTCCCCTCCCTTAAAAAAACACAAAAAACACAGCTACTATCTTTCTTTC
>JAOXYF010000006.1:15110598-15126482 GCA_028565775.1 Sternarchorhynchus goeldii
GTCAGCGTAATGGACGTTAACGACAATGCTCCTGTGTTCCCCGCCGATGACTTTGAGGTCCGGGTGAAAGAGAACAGGCGACTCATCTATAAATGATGGCAAGTGGTGATTAATCAAAATCTGACAATGTGTGTGGAGAGGTCCGATGGGTCAGAGCTTCTCTTTTTGCACACACACACACACACACTGTAGCCCGACCTGCCTCTGCTTCTAAGCCTGAACCTCATTCCTTCTCACGGTTTAGTGAGCAGCATGTATCCACGGAAAGTACCTCCTCCGAGCAACTGCCCTGTCTGGCTTCCAGAGAAAGCAACCTCCTTTAATTTATTTATTTATTAAACCCTTTGCCATTTGTCATGGCAAAAAATGGACTGTACAGTCTATGCGTACATTTATGCAGTAAAACAATTATTTTTAAACTGTTATTTGGAGTCGTGCTGTTACATATCGTTACGTCATGCAGCGTAATCCTTGGCTGTGCTTCTTCATGCGCAAGAACTTCTCTCCTGCTCTCAATCTTCTCAACCTCAAAAAAACGGATGAATCTTGTCCATTCTCAGATCTTTCTCATCTGATTTCGTTCAATTCTCCCAAAACAGAGTGAATGTGTTCCTCTCGATTTCCTCCACATATTAATACAGGCTGTGATTTGGAGGAATGATGAATCGCGGTCTCATCTTCCTCCTCCTCCAGCGAGGTTGAGTTCCCTGGGTTAATTATTTCATTTGGGCGATTTCCCATGTGACATCTTTATGTCATCTTGTTTAAAAGACACCTGCACTGCCGCACTGCAGCATAAAACTGACAAAGATGAAGAATAGGACCAGAGTCAAAATTATATTGATTTTATTGCATATTATATTGCACTGGTTCTGTATTATCATGATGAATGCAATGCTAAGGCAGGGTGTATGTATGTAGTGGTTTTATTAAAAGCACATGCAGGGGTCTTTGGAAAATGAGCTGACAACATAACCCTTGGAAAATCCATGAAGTAACAGACTAACTAGGTCAGTACAAAGAACCGGGAAGACCAGGAAGGTGGAACGCGGCCGTGACGTGGGACGAGGACGAAGCAGGATGCAAATGCGAGGTGCTTTTACCGAGCTCCACGGTGGAAGTGTAAACGAGACCTAAACGAGAACGAAATGAGCCAAGAAACAAAAAACAGAGAAGCTAGAAGCACAGCCAATCAGGAGAGGGACAAAGGGAGTGGTACAGACCACAAAAAACACAAAGGACTGAGGCACACACAAGGGTGTCAAGAAATCAAAATCCTAATATTCTCTCAACTGCTCTTCTGCTTAGTCTGGCCCATGAAGGAACCATCTTCTCATATGTATGAGATATATGAGAATCTGAAGGCAGAAGCCACATGCCAATTACATGTTCATATTTTGAATGAATAACTTAGAGCTGTTTGATGGTTGGTGGTCAAAGTGTCTAATCAGGAAACTCAGATTGGTCTACAATTTAAGGTCTACAATTTAAAGCTGCTACCAACATGGTCTGTATGGTCACTTGCCAAAATTAATTTTTGAGTTTGAGGTCATGCTATAGTTGAGTAATAATTGTGTTTTAGTCCTAGCTTTGATTTGATAATTTGCGTTTCACTGTTCAGTGTCAGACCTCCGCAGTAGTTACTTCAACCTTCTTAAGCACACTGGTTTTACTGGTTGATTGTTCATAGATGATTTCCATTATTATATCATTACATAAATCAGATACGATAAAATAATAACATTACTGAGAAGACCCATTAGTTTCATTCAAATTTCCCACCCTAGAGACGGCGAAATCAGTCTATAACAATGGCCAAAGGAAAAATCTTAACGAGAAAATCCCATAACAGCTTTTCTATTGAACATTGACAAGTTCGTGCTGTACGGCGGCAGGCCTCCACCTTCAATGACCTCCACCTTCAATGACCTCCACCTGGACGCTGCTAAAGAGGCGCGGAAGCCCATGAGAAATCATCCCTGGGAGCGTTTCTTTAGCACAAAGACAAACATCCTAAAGCAAGCCAAGGAGAGAGAAAAACAAAATCATCCACTGTAACAACACCTTGTCATAGCTCTGTAAAAAAAAAAACCACACATACCCTCATTCCCGCCATGTGCTAATGGAGATGGTTATGTTTCCAGCAACGGGGGGGGGGGGAATACCCTCACTCTCTTCCAAACCCTCCACTCCCACCACCATCATGACTGCCACACCCCCTCCACCCACCCCACCCCCCGAAGCTCCCAGCCAGCAACAGATGTCGCTATAATTTTCCAAATAGGATGTTATGTCTTCGGTTTCTGATTTGACAGTGGAAAAGGCTCAGCCTTGTGCTCTCTGCCGTCTCGGGGAATGAGTTTCATTACACCACGCCAAGGTGCAGCCGGCAGTTTTGACAGAACCCGTTTTCTTAGGTTTGTATGCTTTCACTATCTGCATAAAGGATATGGTGTGACAGTAAAATTCAGATTAATTATAAGAGGGGGGAAAAAAAAAACCACTTCTTTTAAATTAGCATAATATTACCAGCATTAAGATAGTAGTTTGTGGAAGTAATAATCATTTTTTGTTGGCATTTTGCTGGACAATGAGGGTTACGGAAACCTGGGACAATGGCAAACATGTCTCCATGCTATCATCCAGGGTTGGACTTAGAACCGCTGCTGCCTCGAGCACATCTGAATTTAGCAGGAGTCCGGCCTGCCCATCTGCTCAAAGCCCATTAGAGCAGACATTTTACGGTTCTCCACTCATGCTAATTATCATATCTGGTCATTATGCAGTCAGTCCCCTACACTTGCTCAGCGTTCAATGTTTACTGTATATATAACTCAGCATCCAGCTTGCCCAACATCCTAATGGACAAATGAGCTTACGGCATGCGTGGGTGGGTCTTACTCCCGGGCACTAAATAACCGCACTGGTCCGTTCTCACTCTCCGAAAAGGGTCCTTTCTTCCTGCCAAGTCTCGGGCGTCCTCGTAATCCGGCTAAATAACGTCAAAGAAAATTGCTTTTGAAAAATGAGCTGCGCGTGACCTTTGGGCCATGTAAATGCCACTGATAAATCCATGTAATTAGCAGCCCTATAGATCACAGGGATAACAATTAAACATAACCTGCACTCCATGCTTACTCTGTAATCATGGTTAGGTTGGGTCGTTCCGTAGCTCGCGTCGACATCCTGTTCTGAAGTACGCCTTCATTTCAGCCACGAGCACTTGTCAACCCGTAATGGAAACTTGCCCTTAAGGTCCGGTGTCACCCCATGAACTGCAGTCCCCCGTCAGCCCGTGCCAGGCATCCGATCAGCCCAGCATCCACTGGAATCGGGGAGCCAGGAGCAGCTGGGACACTCCAGAAACAAGAGAAAGAAGAGTGGAATTAATGGCTAGGCTTCGGGCCCGGGTTTCACAAGGGGCTCGGTCCAGTTTGGCCTCTTCTGGTGAACCGGGCCAGCAGAGGCTCGCCGCCTGCAGTAATTAGTCCCAAGTTCGCCCAAACACCATCGCAGCCTGCACGGCCAAGGCCGGTAATTGATCTGAAGAGAACATGGCTCAGAACCTCCGGATGAAAGCGCAGAGAGACTCGGAATGTTCTGACAGGTATGGAGAAGTGAAGCCACTGGCTGTCGAGAGCTGAGGAGGGGAGGTGGTGTCCATGAGGTTGCATGGGAATTTATTTTTTTTTTTTTTTGAGACACTGTAATTTCACCAAAAGGGGTCACTCCACTTTTAAAGGATAACAGGGTTTTCTGTTTGCATTTCTATCAAGTTGTTGGAAAAACTGACTGAGAGCGAAAATGTTACGGAATGACCCAGAAAGAGTTGGGCTTTGCTGGTTTTAAGTCCACAGTGGCCAAATATCATAATCCAGCAACGATTTACAAAAATGCCCACAGAGCCAACATCATGCAGTCAGACAAGGAAAACAGCTGTGATCAGCCAACACCTACTGAGAGGAGATCTTTTTAGGTGATTACAGGTATTTCAGTCTTCTCTACTTAACTGAATTCTGACAAAACTACATTTACCTGCTAGTGGTTTTATCGGCCTTTCCACAAACAGAAGGTCAACCATTCTGCCCAGTGGAAGAGCATAGATTATTTAAAAGAACTTGGTCATCTCAAGTGCGAAAATAGATGAAAATGGCCCAGAAAAATATTTCTACATGTCAGGATTTAGGAGCCAGGTGCTCTTTTTTTTCTTTCTAGGAGTTTCTTTTTCTTCTTCTGTCTTTTGTTTGTTTCCTTGACTGTTTCATAATTTATAGCACTGTCCTTCACGTCCACACAGTTCCACTTTAATGGAACTTTAATACGCCGTTCTTTCTTTCCCCTTACAACAAATGTTCTGGGATTCCTGGTTAAGCTTTACTTTTCAATGGTTGAAAACACATCCACAGATGGCCTGAATACCAGAGAGGAATCAAAGAGAGGAACCTGAATAATACAGTTGTATAAATTGTAAAAAATCTGAAACATACCCATTTTTGTTACGGAGACAAAAATACATTTAGCAAGATGGACTTACGGTAGGGCACAAGTTATTCCTTATATATGTAAAATAATACAACATATACCTTATGTGACAAAATATATTGCATTTATATACCACTGCATGATATGCGTCCATGTAACTATGTGCCTACAGATGGCTGGACACATTTTAGCGTTTGTACAATATTTTCAAGAACTGCAGTGCAGGTGTTTGATTTTGGGTTTGTACTTCAAATTGTCTGCACAGCCTGTAAAGCCTGGCAGAGAGCTTTTATATGCACATCAATGTGACAGACCACTCTAAAAAACGAAGTGCGCAAACATCAGTGTCCATCATTAGGCGACGAGATGAGAAGTCCCGGAAAAGCAAAGGATGTTTACAGTCACCGCAAAACTTATTCATGTGGGGCCTTGACCCTCTTCCAGCTACCAATTCCCCAAAATGTAAAGACCCAGGCTAAAGGGGAAAGTAGCCGAATGACGATTCGTTTGTGCAGTCTGAGAAATGTACCCTATCATAAAAAAAAAAGAAGAAAACAAACAACAAAAAAATAGGTTTTAGGCTGCAATGAATGGTAGGAGTCAAGCAGCAGGGGAAGGGATTTAAAATGCATGAGGTAAAAAATGTTTCCGTCTGTCCTTTCCTGCCATATGGAGCTCCACGGCGAGGCCAAAGGTCTCGTCTCGCTAAATGAGCCGGCTCTCGCGTCGCGTGGGCCGCACCTCGCGAACGGGTCGAATCATGTTGCCATTAATATTTGAAACACTCTAAATTGAAAAAGATGTTCATATAGCTCAAGCCGCTTCCACTCCCCCTAATATAATGATATATGTATAAAAAAGGCCATTTCCCTGCATCAGATAGCCCTGTCTATTTCTTGTTGAGCCATTCGTCTTTTTTCCCTCTCCCTGATGAATTCATTATACTGACAATTCTAGCCGGGATAATGGAACATTGCCCTAAAGACTGTCCACTGATTCAGTGGGAATGTGGCAAATATCCTTCCCATTTATTGGAAAATTTCGGCACTAAGGTGATCTTTCTTCGAGGCCATGTATTAGTTCGTATTCGACAGACTCTCGCTCCAAGGGAGATGTGAATATCCCCTTAGTAACACCTGTCTTTCAGTTGGAAGTATTATGAAACATTTGAGTTTTAGTGATATTTTCTCTTCAGTCAAGTGGATTGTCTGGTCTGTTCTGATAGGTGTTGGTGATCAGTTGCCTCACGAATCACGGGGCTTAAGAAAGTACCAAAGTGCTTTATTCTGTGAAAATAGAAGGATTCCTTCTAATCTTCATAAAAACATCAACACGCTGGAATCTTGTCATCCAGTTACGCTGCATGTTGTTACACTATTTATAGTAAATTGTGAATATTTCTTCAGGTAAAATTATTACTTACAGTCAAATGCAGATAACAGAAAAACAGAAACGTAATCGTTTGTCTTCTCTGATTTTCATTTTCAAGCAAACTGCAAAGGAGACGCCCGTCTACCATTTGAAAACTGCCATCAATTAGGCATTTCCCAGGCCGTGCCAGAGGATTATCTGAGAGAAGACAGGCATATCTCTGGACATCCAACTGTTACACTGGGGCCCACTGGGTCCTCCAAGCCCCAGGTCTTGCCATCCGTCATCATCAGGGGGGCATTCATCCACATCAGCAAAAAAACGTCTCCCCCTCTGAAAGCATATGGAGAGCCTGGACATGCTCTCTCATCGTCAACAGTACTATAATGGAGCGGCATAATCACTGAACTACAAGCTTAGGGAGCTTTTTTTTTTCTCTCTCTCTCTTTCCAGCTCTCTAACTTTTGAACAGGGCTGTAGTTTTATTGGAAGCTGTCACAGAACCAATATAAATTGAAGAAAGTCATGCTGAGAGATTTTTATTTCTCTCTCTCTCTCTCTCTGGTTAAAAAAGCTCCACATTAAACCAATCTGCTTGTTGGTGAAAAGTTGGAAATAAGAAATCTGAGGAGTCGTTTGGCTTCAGTAGTCAACCTCCTTTCTATTACAGCCTCCCTGCATATACTCTTTATTGTATCAGCGTGTGTAAGGAGTAGCCGTCTCTTAAGGTTAGCCCACAAGTTAGGAATTACGGAGGGTGGCATCAAGTCAGGAGAGCCATAGAGGAGCACTAACTTATGGTTTTACAGCAAGTTAGTTTATGAGAAAGATAGTCCATCTTTGTTTTGAGACCATGGTATATTCAGTAGGTCCCATTTGCTCGTTTTTGGGTTTTTTTTTTTAAATCACGTAGCAAGTTTTTATAATGCAATTACAAAACGCGTGATTGTACTTACCTTCCGAGAAGTGCTTCTTGTTATAGTATGTTTGCTTCAGTATATTTTTGTTGTAATATGTTTTCTTTTTCATGGAAATACTTGTTGAGTATGATTTCATTGCATTATCTCTGTAATTTTTAGTAGTATTTTGGCAGTTATTAGCTGTTCCAGGTATACTCTTGCGTGGTTAGAATGATGACCTGCAAACACCGCAGACCCATGTGGGGAAGAGTGATTCAAATGATTGAATATTTTCGCCAACACGCACTAGTCTATTTCCCGCTGTTTCTCAGGCCGCATCCTCTCTCACTGAACCTGGCTGTAAGGTTTTACAGATTTTACACTGCAAATACCCTCTGTTCATATAAGATGGATCTTCCAAATTAACCCCCCTCCCTTCCCGGAACAGCCAAATGAGATCTCTGAAGCAAGAGAAAATAAAACGAATCATAGCATTCTTGAGGAAATTCTTAAGCTTGTCTTTACTAAGTGCTGAGTTCTTCACAGTGCTTCCACGATGTGTGTGTCTGGGGGATGGGGTAGCGACACCAAATTCTGCTGGACAAGCAGAGAGGAATAATCACCTTGGAAACAGCCAACCAGCAGCTGGGCCAAGGTATCGCATAACGAGGGGAGCATACCCTCCGCTGCCTTCTCATAGCACCACAAAAGACAGGAGGTCACAGCCTGTAGCCCAAACCATGTTTAACAGAACTTTCTTGCACCTGGTCTTCACCAAAGCTATCTTGGGGTAACGACGCTTTGATAGATGACAGTCGGGACGTTCCAGGCATCGATGCTTCAGCTGGCTAACCGCGACTGTCACGCTACGGTTCTCGAGCAGGTGAGGATTCTCCAACGTTATTCCTAGAAGTATTCATCTGCATCTCTGTCCCAAAGTCCCCCTCATATCTCCAAATGTACTTTTGAAGGTTTAAAAAAGCCACAACATTGTACCGCAGTCTTGAGGCACTCACAGTTTTTTGTGTTTTTTTTTTTTGTCTATTGTTTTTGTCTTTTTTTTTTTTCTCAGAGCTTTCAGAGGGCCCAATGGGGGTTGTGCGTGTTCGGCATCAGTGAGAAAAATGAAAACTGTCAGGAATGTAGCTACGAGGTGTTCTCAGAGCGCTGACAGAGTGGATGATGACCAGTGAGTTTTATCAGGCATTGTTAGTCAATTACTTATAGCACTTCCTGTGGGGCTATAAGTTTTTTTGTTTTTTTTTTTAACTCTAAGACCTCTACCCTTGTTTTGTGTGGTTTGTCGGGGAAAACATAGCGCTTCAGCAACAAAATCGCGCGAGCACACAGCTAAACACCCGCAGAGTTCGTTCACGTCCGGCTGGACCCAAAAAGGGGCTGTCAGAATCACCCCAAACCCATTTTCGGTGGACACTGTTCAAACTTTTTTTTTTTTAAATTGTGCCATTAAACCAATATTTGAAGCAACTGAAGTTGCTAATAACATGTAAAATATTGATAAATGAATTAAATTGCAGGGGGAAACGCAAACACAAATTGCATCGCGGTATTGTGCTTTGGGGTACTGCTTGCTTCGATTGCTGTTGGTCATTAGCATTTGTGCTCGATTTGTTTCTTTAATATCCAGGCACAATATATCCCATTCAATTAAGGACCGTAACGGTGACATCCATTACCTTAGCTTGGATTCTGTTGCTCAGGCTAATACATCTTTCCTGGCAGACATACGACAGTGTTGTCCTTATAGAAGCAGACTCAAGGAGAGCATTAGGCCTGCTGAACGCTGGCAGAAGAGAAACGTCTTATTTTCATGCACCAGCAGGTGCAGTATAACCAAGCCTTTTAATGACCTATTAGTGTAATGACCTTATAGCAACCCGAATAATGACCTAAAAGAAATCACTCTTCGTGGTAATTAGGGAAGAACTGTTTATTCTGGTCCACCCCAGACATGAGCGCACAACCTGAACTCCAACACGCCGCATAATTAAAATATTGTTTCACAAAATACAACTCTTGTTTTTTTTTGTTGTTTAGTTTTGTTTATGTAGCAGATGTGGTGAGCGCCACGACACATTAAAATCTGTAATTTTTTATAGCTTTTTAATTTCTTGTATAGCACCAAAGAGAAATGCATTTCACTTATTTGGCTTAAGGCACAGGAAAATATATTACAGTAATCAGGGAGATTGTTTTCATTTAAGCTTGGTGGAGTATTCAATTAGCTTTAACGAGTCATTAGCTGTTTTTAATAGAACATTTGTGGAAAGACAGTTTGTTGGTTAAGATCGCCCGAGAAAAAAAAGAGGGCGATTACGAATGCTTTTCAAGAACCGAACATATCAAAAAACATAGTTTTCAATCTTTATCTTAATTTGCGAAACAGTTGCGTGATGTAGCTGGTCAGTGGAGCTGCAGTGTCTGAGTGAACGGGCAGGCATCTTTCCTTTAGCTAAGAGCGGCGTATAAGTCACACCTTTTTCCTGTTTTGAGGACTCTGTCCGAGGTGTGTGTGTGTGTGTGTTTGTCTGTGTGAGTAGCTGGGTGGAGGGAGGTCTAAACAGCGTCGCACAAACATACCTCAGCCTCCATGCGATAAACAGGATTGATGTTTGCAAGCAAGACATTTAACTTGATCCGGCAGCGTTTGAGAAGAATCATTCAGCTTCATTGACCTGTCGAGAGTCTGTGCACGAAAGGCTTTTCCCTACCAATTTTTCTCCACCCTAAGCACCATCTAATAGGAGTCCCTTATCATTTACTAAGGAGCCAGTTCATCTTTTTCACAATACATGTCGCGTTTTCTATGTGTACCCTGAAAGAAAAACGCAGACGAAAGCGGTCGACGTCGCAGTCATCATACTCGCTCGTGCTGCACAGTAACTAACGTGAAGGTCGAGGATAACGCGTCGGCCAAGCGCTGTAAATCTGTAGCAGAAGACTCTAGTAAGGGTCGAGGGATGTTGTAGACAGAGAGCCATGCTGCTTCGCGTTGACCCAGGCTTCTAATCGTTGATCCACTGTTTGCAGCATGAGTGACCGCAAAATAGATCAGGCCAGAGACTCGATATCGATCGCTGAGGGTGTCGGCGGTTCTCTTGGGCAAAGAGGCCTGCGGTCTCTTTCGGTATGAGTCCAACGAACCGGGGAGGGAGCTCCTGCTCTCTATATGGCCCACTACACACCACACTTACCTCAGCACCGAGGTTGTGGGTGATAAATGTGGTGTTCAAATGGCGTTTGATACCGTCACGTGAGTGGCGCTCCCTTGAAAGAGGTTTAATTGAATTAATGCTTTTTAGATGCCGTGGTTTCCCTCTGGATTTGACTGGAAAATTTATGGCCTTTGGCTATTATTACTATATTCTTTAGCTGTCAAATCTGCGTGCATGTTTCAAAATATGGCACAGTGGCTATTGAAGTGGATGAAAATGGTAAATTATCACATGGCTAGAGCAAAAACAAAAAAAGAATATCAAATCATCTGGTCATATTCAGTATATGTTTCTATCAACTTTTGTGTGAAAGGGACTTCCTGTTTCCATAATCAAGCTCTGGAGAAGGTGAATTTTCTTTCTCAGTTGGCTAGAATAATGGACCTTCTATTTTTCTTAAATTTAGATGTTTACAGCATCAACAAAAGCCATCATTGATTTATTTAAAAGTGCTGACATACTACTGACCCCCTATAGTACTGGAGTTGCTTCAGTGTATAGAGTGTATAAGGGCCTTGACCGTATAAGCTTAGCACTCAAGTTTAACACTCAGCATTCATTCGTAGTATAATGGTATATCACACAGGATTGTCCAGAATATTCCATGAAAATAGATGGAGCTTTTCTGATGATGCTGCTCTTTTGAAGATGCACATTCTTTGGATTGCCAGTCTGTCCGTGGGTCGATTTCAATCTGTGATTTGTGCTCTGTTGTTGTTGTTATTGTTGTTGTTGATTACTATCACAGGAATGACATCTTTTAAAACACCAATCACAGCAATTTGATCACACCGCTCTCAGTAATCAGCCCACATGTGCACGCCGTTAAGACACACCTACCTTCCTGTTAACGCAGAAGAAAACCCGAGCTTCGTTAAAGTTTAAATCGCATCGGTTCACGACAAACTATTTGCAAACAGACACAATCGAATGACATGATGAGAATATGTTCAATGAACATAATTCCTTGAATATAATCCCCTAACATTATCTGACAGAGGGAGAGGGATGGAGCGCATTCAGACTGGACTGGTCAATGCAAACTGCCTGTTCTACTGACATGAAAATGGGCATCTCTGAGGCCTGCAATGGAAAATTAGCCTGTGTGACTGGTCTTTACCCTTTTGCTGTTAAGGTCTTTAACAGCTCCTCCCAGTATAGCTGCCTACACTGGATAATATCATAACCCCCCCCCCCCAATCACTGTCAGCTGTTGCCCTTTTATGATTTCCCCTCTCGTTTTTTCCCCAATCTCTGTAATTTAACAACTCCTCATATCATTTTTAATGGAGAAGTCATGCAGTATTGAGCAGCAACTGCTCCTAATTTCCTGCCGTATTTCATTTGAATTTTTTTATTTTTTTTTAAAGTAAGAAAATAATTACCACATCCCCCTCGTCTGCCATAGCTGGTTCCGTACGCCTCCACTTTTAGGAGCCAAAGAGCACGGCGCGCTGTAAAATGTAATGCTCGTATTTAAAGGGAATCAGGAAGCACTGTGAGGTTTCCCACGTTACGATGTAGGACACATGGGGCACTGGTAATGGTTGAGTGGGCGGAGCTTAGTTCGTGACGGGGTTTGATCCCAGATACTCTGCATTCTCCTCTGGTGGACAGGGGTAGATAGTGAGCCAGGCGTGTTTCATTACTGTAAGGGAAACATCTTAATTCCTAACTTGATGATAGAGACGGCAGCCAAGACCTCCCGAAGCCCTAAGAAACGAGGGTCACCGGTGCACGTTGATTCATGCGCCATCTGGACGGAGACGGTTCTGCATCCTGTCCAGTCGCTACCATGTCGGGGGGGGGGGGTCGTGGCTTCTGCAATGTTGAGTCTGAGACACACCCCCCCCCCACACACACACACTATGGTGAGGGCGTCTTATTACTTCGCTGGGTGGCTGCAGCCTTTGGCGGCAGGGTGTCAGATGTGGTGGAGGTGGGGAGGGGGTGGAGGCTGTGGTGCTGCTGATAACTGGGCCATGAAAAAAATCCTCCCTCCTTGAGACGAGCGGGAGTCCCTGCCCCCAACAACACCCCCACCCCCGCCAGTACTCCATCGGACATAGATGGAGGCACGCATCTGGGTCAAGCATTCAACGGGTGGGGGGGTCCAAACACACCACCCTTCATGCGCCAATCTCTTCGATGGCCTCCTCTCTCCTGCCTTCAAGAGCCGACTGTCTGCAGACACGCTAATGCAGCTCTCGCAGTGAGAAGAGAACAATTAATCACCAACAACATATGATGGACCACTGCAAAGGCTATCACACCCGTAAGCTGTATGCTCTTAAACGTTTTTTTTTAAATATACTTCTTACATGTCACTGTACGCATCTGAAGCACAAACCGTTGGGAGATGACACGTCTGCTATCATATCCTGAGCCACAAAGCTCACCTCGCCATGTCATGTTCAGTCTCTGAGGTTAAATGGTTGTTCTTCTCTTTATAGAGAACCTAGAGTGAGGCACAAAAAAAAAAAAAAACCCAACAGAAAAAAAAGAAACATTACGGCTAGTTTGAGGTTAAAGGTGATCTGGGAAACAGAATTAGAGAAGTCGTGAGTGCACGTTTTGTTTATAGCTAAACACACGTAAGCTTGTTACTTAGATTATCTAAAAAAAGACTGAATGAGAGAACGATGTTTTTATTGCTTTATGTCAGGCTAACTTAGTTTACTGTTATTTATTCAGTCTTGTAATGTTAAATGAAGTTACTAAACAATAACTAAATAATATATGATTATGTTTAAATTTGAATAAAAATCGTAAATTAATGTTTGAATGTGCTTAGAAAACATTCACAGAACATGGTCCTTGGAGGTTGAAACCATATCTTTGATGCAATTTTCAGACCTTTTTGACACCATTTAATCGAATGTTCTGTCAAAAACTGGCTACCTGTGCAATCCAGGCTCATCAATGGGCCATAATTGTCTTATCTTTTTTGCTGTTGTTCGTTCGTCCTACCGAGGGATTTTACAGCGATTTTCATTATGTGCTAACAATGAAAACCTGCTCTGGTTTCATTTTCCTATCAAGATTAAAATGCCAACTGAGATCAGTTTGATTGTTGGTGTCTATGAGTCATTATAAGTGGTCCACAAAGTGGATGAGAAATTTGAATTATTAAAACTTCAAAACATTTTTAATGACATTCTGTTAATTATCTGGAATTTTTTGCTCTATTTGTAATTTTTTTGTCCTGGAAAATGAGAGGGTGTTTTTATTTGTGTGTGTGTGTGTGTGTGTGTGTGTGTGTGTGTGCGTAATTATGTTTAGCCCTGTCAAAACCTAGGGAGAGACATATAGTACTTCATATAACTCATGAATAATCACATGTAATCCACATCACATTATTTAATCAGAAAAAATCAAAATAGCATCCCATAATAGCCATGAGTAATCAAATATTTGCATTAAATAAAATGTTGCATTAAGTAAAAACACGTGTACACTTGTGCATGCCATGCATCACATCCTGTTTGCAAACATTCCCTGCCACTTCTGTTCACGTTCTCAGCTGTGAGCGTATTATCCTGCTTCCTGAGGTCACCGTCCTGCTCTCTGAGGTCACCGTCCTGCTCTCTGAGGTCACCGTCCCGCTCTCTGAGGTCAGCATCCCGCTGAGCCACACTGAGCCTTTCCTAAGAAAGTTGTACAACATAAATTAGGCCCTTCCTTTTTCATTCAGACACCACTGCTAGCATTTCCTGATATGGCTATAAAATTGGCAAATTGAATAACGTAAGTGTCCCCAGAATACTGAGGCAAGTTCTCGAGCCTTTCATAAATAACATACCACGTTTAATACCACGAAGTATAAATGCCACGTTTGAAAGAATCTCGTGTTCGGTTTGATTTGATGGTTCACCAGAAAGAGACAACACTACTTTGGGTCAATTTGCTTCCGTTAATCTGTGTTCTAGTGTGTATGGCTTCCCTAAATGCAGCAGTGAAGAGGGTCACTGCACAGAGACGTTGTTGTTAATGATGTGTATAAACCAATAAAACACGTGTTCTGGAGGCTTTTTTTTTTTTTAATTCTTGCAAACCGCACTGGTGATACGCAGTAAGTTTATGCCCAGGGCTCTGTTAAAACGACCCATGAGGTCATACAACGAGCCAAAGACGACCTTCGAACCGCACTAACGACGGGGGGATGGGCGTGGCGTCCGAGCACGTCTTTTACAGTGAGGGAAGGTGCTGGCTACATCTGGAAAGGAAAGGCTGCACTTGCTGTGGCACTTAAGGGGTTAATACCGTCTACTATGCACATCACAGTCCGTGCACTAAGCTAGGAAATGCTGAGGTCACACTTTATTAAAATTCTACGGATGTTAAGTTTGCCAAATTTGATACTAGACCCTAGTAATAATTATGTAAATGGTATTCCAACAAGCAGCCAAAAGAAAGCATGACTCGATAGAATTCAAAGTTCGTCTCGCCTCCCACACTTGAAACAGTATAGCAAAGTTTTTGCTGACAGAACAACAGTTATATTCCAAAAGGCAGGTGTGTGTGTGTCAGAGAGAGAATTTCTTTTCTCTCTCTTTTTTGTTAATTATATGTTTTGGTAGGTAGAGAAGGAAAATCTTTTTATGTGCACAAGAAGGAAAGACTGTGCTTTGGGCTAACGCAAATTATGCTGGGCATCAGAAAAGCTGGGTGGGGAGGACAGGCCCAAAAATGCGTGTTTATCATCACACATCATAGATGGTGGTAGCCAAGGGCAACAAGGCCATGGTGCATTGAGCTTATACAGTTATATGCATGAAAACTATTTGTAGCTGGTACTTAGTATGTTAGTTAAAAATATGGAAATTATACATTTTATTTAAAATATTTGCATATAAATAAAAATTAAATATTTCCAGACACTGTAAACCCCACCCATGCATGTAGTACATGTAATATACAGAAATGATATACTTTAAATGCAATTATCCACATATTAGTAATTAAGAGTGATTCACTCAATACTATACCGCCAGTGTAACTCAACCTAGACGACAATAATCGATCTCCCTGGACAGCAGTTATGATTTAATAATCCAGCCTGTTTATTTTAGTATATACAACTACTCTACATAAACCACTGTTCCCCAAACATTACCACCCCTCCCCACACACACACACATCCTCACACACACAAACACGCACACACACACGTCAGTAAACTAGCATTGTAAATAGTTATCATTTATAAACTCTGACAGATCTTACGTACAAGTGCGGAATGCTAAATATGTATAAACAGTATGTTTACATTGTTTTGTTGTTGTTTTTGTTTTTCTTTCTGTTGCTGTTCCAGTTTCTATGCCCTCCCTGTTACTGAAGACCTCCCAGACTCACGTGTTTCTGAAATATGTATCACAAATAACAAAGTACTGTGTGTGTGTGTGTGTGTGTGTGTGTGTGTGTATGTACACAGTCAATACCTTTTTTTTTGTGTTGCATATTTGCATATATATATTTGCTTTGTTTTATCATTTCTTTTATGTTTCATTCTATAAACCTCTTGATTTTTCTCTTAAATTGCAAATAGAAGCATGGTTATTTAGAGCGTGCATTTTCAGACTGTGAAAAATATGAACTTTTCAAACTAAAAAAAAAAAGGTGCAGTGTTTTCAGAAAAGGCCTTGAGGTCAAGAGGCTTTTTAATGTCATTCCAGCCACACAAGTACGCAGTGAAATGAAATAATATTTCTCCAGGTGCAGCACAAGAGAACAGAAGTGCAAGCAACAATTAGCATGAAATCACCAGTAATCACGATAACATACAGAGTAACACCAACCAGTACACCAGGTGACATAATATAACATACAGAGTAACACCAACCAGTACACCAGGTGACATAATATAACATACAGAGTAACACCAACCAGTACACCA
>JAOXYF010000006.1:15126582-15143308 GCA_028565775.1 Sternarchorhynchus goeldii
GGTGACATAACATACAGAGTAACACCAACCAGTACACCAGGTGACATAATATGATATATAAGGATTTAACAGATGTACTTATACAATATATGAACACAGCGGTCATGGTGGTAACTGCCAGTTTAAGGAACACAACAATTGTTCAACTGGATACAATGTTTGTTAAGTACTGCATTTGAGCAGCAGGGCATTACTGGGAAATTGGCTGCGAGTTGTGCAAGAGAGTGTGAGGTTGAATATTATGTTAAATATAGTGTTCTGACAACAGCCCTTAGGTAGGAGATGTGCAGAAAAAGCAGAGAGATAAAATGGTGGTGGTGTGTGTGTGTGTGTGTGTGTGTGTGTGTGTGTGTGTGTGTGTGTGTGTGTGTGTGTGTGAGCCAGTGTCAGGTCAGTCGCTGAGAGGTGAAGATTCTGATGGCATGAGGGAAGAAAGAGATGCTGATTAAGAAAGATTTAGAGAGGTGTGTGAGAGAGAGAGAGAGAGAGAGAGAGAAAGAGAGCGAGAGTGAGAGATGCTTGTTTTATGAACTATTAGATACACACAGTATCATAGTACCTTTTTTTTTGATCATGACCCAGGAATAGATCTGCTCGAACCGATTCTTCTAATCCTGATGCTGCAGTTCTTCTGCACTGCACCCTGCGCTATTAAATGGGCGGGTCTTCTTATAACACGCCCTTTTTAGACGTTATTGCGTGACGATCGGAGTTGCCCGTGCTGGGAGCTTGGAAAAACATTAAACCTGGCAAATCAGGACCAAGAAATGCTGTACTACGAATTGATTTGTCTCTGGCTTTTTAGAGTGCTGGTCTGGGACCTTGATTTGGCCTTTACATTTTAATTATTTCAGATGTATGAACAGGGCCTTGCTGATCCTAGACCAGCTTTCTTAATCTTAGGTACTTAATGCCTAGCTGTTCTTTTTTTTTTTTCCAATGACACTCAATATTTCATTGATCTTCACTGTCCAGCTGGCTTCAAAGTACCCTCATTGCTAAGAATCCATTAAGGATCCATTGGTATACTACCTACAGTCCTCTCTGCTGGAGTGTAGCGCCCTCTACTGGCCGTGTTGCTCTAAGGAACCAGTCGATGGACTAATGAGGTGTTCAACAAAATTAGTCCATGTATGGGTTCTCTAATCATGATGAAGAACCATAATCAGCAGGCAGACTGATGAAGACATTTTGGAAGGTATTTGCAAATTCCTAAACATTTGGGTCACACAGTTTTAGCCATTGAGTCTCTCTGTACAAAAACAGTGCTTCATCATCTCAAGTGAAGGCCTGTGATACAAGAGAATAGGTGCCATAGCACTAATTGATCAAATTACTTCATGAGGAGGTCAGTATACTCAACTAAAAGACTGCTGTTATTAGATCAAGTGGTAGTTAAAGTGTTTCATGGGTTGGTGGGTCCGGTGAAGGAAACTCCCCTGATCTCCTGTGAATTGCATTTGAACCTGTTCTGGAATTTCGGTTTATTTGAGTTATCAGTGCAAAATCGACTCACTGAGGCCTGTGGAAGGAACTGATTAACCCAAGGAAGATTGCAAATACACAAAAGGGGTTTGGTGGGTGTGGTGGGGTAAAGAAACCAGAAGAATGTTTAAGGAAAGTCATGGACAGAAGCTTAACATTTAAGGCCTGTGTACCAAAGGCTTACATCACAGAAGCACTCCCTAAAAAAATGTTCTTCCCACAATCCTGGGCCAAAAATCACAGCAACGGTGCTTAAATAATTACTTTTATTAACCATGTCAAAGTCCTTTTAAAACCTCGTAGTCATGGTGATGGCCAACAGAGGATTTGCCTGACATTGCTGATCCATGCCTCGGACAATGTGCTTTGTTCTAAGAGGCTGCCAAATCGTCCAGAGAGCAGCCCTTGTTTGTTTGATATTTTTTGTCTTTTCTCCCCCCCCCTTTTTCTCCCCTGTTTCTTTAAAAACCCTGACAACAACAACAAATCACAAGTGCTTGGCATGCAGCGTAAGTTCATAAGAGTAAACAACCGCCTTTGTCCTGTTCTTTCAAAAAGAAGAAGTGTCAAAATGTCAGACTGCGTGTCAAACCGAGCCGACCTGACCTCGGGAAACAGAACAGCAAAATAACAGCGTGAGCCATTATCTGGACGTTAAATTCTCATCCTTGACATTAGCTGAACAATTGCGTGTTTAAGCGTGCCAACTCCATACCCGTGCAGCTCTCTCGAGCCAAACATAAATCTGACTCCCCAAACTCTCCTATGCTTGACAGTAACCTGAAATCATACTAATCTCTGACACAGCAGGTTTCTGATGGCTCTGTAAAAATGGAACATCATTGCTTAAGGCAAGGTGATGGGGATAATCATCTGCCATAACTCATGTTTAATATCAAAGTCCCAGAGGTAAGAAGGAAGGGCGATAGGTGTCCTTGCTGTGAAAATCCCTCCTTTCCGTCCACCACCACCACCCCCTCTCCACCCCCCCTCCACCCCCTCCACCCGCTGATAAGCCCTCGCCGAGTTGTGAAGTCCTGCACAGATCCCAATCACAGGAAACCTCCCGCATATACAGTCAGCTTCTTTTTGTCTATACTGTGGAAACAGCCTACGACTCGAAGCCTACGACTGCGTGTGTGTGTGTGTGTGTGTGTGTGTGTTATTTGCTAAAAGTAGGCCAGGGGAAACCGCTGGGAAGTAAGGCGTGTCAGACACTTCTGAGTGAATAACTAAAGCGTACTAAAAATGACAAGCGCATTTCACATGCATAACATGTTTGTCAAACAGAGCCATAATAGCAGTACAGGACTTTGTAATGACTATGACACTCTGCTATTCATTGGATTTTATGACACATTGCTGCATATTGCCTGACTGCTAAATAATGTGCAGATTTACAGACAATAAAAGGTCAAATAACTGGAGGGCAGAGTAAAGCCGGTAAATGTTGATGAAACGTTGCCATTCACCACTGATTTATGTCTATCTGCAGAGTTTATGACTAGCAGAATAGCTCTAAAGTACAATTAATCAGCTTGTAAGTTGCAATTCTGCCACTTCTGCCAACACGGTACCAAAACTTTACTTTGAGAAGTTAATTAAAGCATGTCTAATCATTTATATCATAAAGGCATTGCGGTTGTCTTTCTTTTAGATGTACCACATTAAAATTCCCCCCCAAAAAAACTGTTAAATTATTATTACAGTGAGGCCATAGCTGATGACATTTTATCTATGTTCAAAAAAAATGTCCAAAATATTGAGTCTAGTTGACTTTACAGCTCACTAGTATCACATAATTCTTTTATCTGTGGCTGACAGTGTAAAAAAAAAAAAACATGGTTGGTGTTTCAACCAATCAGCTCATCAAATACATTATAAACTAGGTTATGGACCAATGACAAGTTAGCACCATAAAAATCAAGTACACTAATGAGTTCACATTACACAGAGAACTGGACACCAGAAGAACACCAGAAGCTGGAGCAAGGCCGAGACTTGGAGAGCTGACTGGATGCCAGCGTGGGTGCCAGGCTGGCCTGTTACCAGCAGACCACGGTGCCCGGCACCTGCCCTTTCACCCCCACAGCTGTGCACTCCCACCCAAACCCGTTCCTGCGTAACCGGCCTGGATCTCTGGAACCAAAGATCTCTGGAGAAAGAAAGAAGGGCTGTTTGGCAAAGTGCAGAAGCAACTGGTTTAGAAAAAAGAAAGAAAAAAGAGAGAGAGATGAATCAACACCAGCTTTATGCCCTAAGGCCACTGCAATAGCTGATCATTATGGTAGCCAATGATACGAGCAAAACATCAAAACATTCATACCGCAGTGATGCAGTATGTGTTCAGCGAACAAATATGATTGAGCTCATTACATCTGGAGTGGGAGATCATAAACAATTTAATTATTTCTGTACATAAGGGTGATCAGTGTATTTCTCTAAGGGTTCACAGGCAGTTGAGTTTTCTACCATAATTTTCATTATAAACCTGTTTGATCAGCAAACACTGCCTGTCCTTCTCAGCTACGACAGACAGTCGTTCTTCAGAAGAACATCAGCACTTAATCATACTCGAAAACAAAAACTCTGACTAAAAATAACAAGTCTGGTTGGGTTAGGCCAGGTACTCTAGAAAGTTCCATCCAGCAATTAACAGGACCTTGAGGTTGATTGTGCAGATACCCAGAGTAACATTTCTTCCCCTTTTTGAGTCACGCATCCCCGCAAACTTGACATGCGGTTCACATTTTCCTCCCGAGAGTTCATCCTGGTGCATATGCAACCTGTTATTTTTAATGTTACTGGGGGTTTTTTTTATTGTTTTTTATTTTTTTTTCACCTCCCTATTTGATTAATTTTTTTTTTCTATTCCCTCCTGAGTTTGCTGCCAGAGTGCTGTTGTTTCTGGAGACAGAGCTCAAACAGCTATATTTGTCTATGGGGAAAGAGATGAGGATGCTCTGTCCGGATCGCTGGTGTGATGCCGAGTACGCAGAGCGCTCAATGTTGGTCTTTAGGCAGACCAGAACACCCCCCCCCCTCTCACCCCACCCCCGGTGGCCAGTGTTTGGACTGGATACGGCCAGCTCTCGGCCCTAGAACCGTCCTGACCTCCCCGACACCCATAGGAGCCCCACACTTTCAGGGAAGAGGACATCACATCTTCATTGCATTCTTGCAGATGAAACACCACACAGGCAGGTTGCGCTTGATAAATATTTCACAGCGCCTTTACCCAAGGGTACACTGTCCCTCCCATACACACACACACACACACACACACAGCCGAGTCCCTCTGTGACAGAACCAGAGCATTGTGAATGCACTACATTGATGTCATACCATGCGGTACGTCCTGCATTCAAACTCTCTCTACCCTCTTCTACAATATATTTTCTAGTCCTTCAATAACAAACATATGTATTATCAAATAAAAAAATCTATTATTAGCTTTTTTTTTTCTTTTTAGAGAGAAATATATACAGTAACTGTTTAAGTGACATGTATATAATAGTTTCATGTACAACATTTTTTTTTTATGTGACCAGTTTCATGCAGTTTCATTCAACTTAAACGCGAATCATAATGGTTTTGAAGTGGCATCTCTCTTCTTGCGGAGGGCCTACATGTCCTACAGCTAAATAATCAGATTAGAATTATAACAATCAAGACAAATCTAATTATGTTTACCCTCTGGCTAATTAAACATTATGTGCGATTGCCGCACACAGTACAGAGCCTAAGCATGATACCCAATTATGACGTACATCCAAACACTGACCTGAGGTTCACAGTGCACGCAGCATCAGGTAAAAAAAACAAAAACCTCCCTTTATGACTGAACTGTTCACAGCACTAAACGCGGAAACACTCAGTTGATAACTATAGACTTCAAAGAAATGTATGTCATTTTACTCTGCATTTAGATCAGTCCAGGAGTGATTCGACTCTCTGAGGTAAAGAGGCAGTTACCAACAGATACATGATAAATTTGGCGGGTTCTAAAATGTCATTGGTGACTCCATTAGTTCTGGCTTGATCCAAATATATAATAAATGTTGATGCAGACTGATCACATGATGATCGGACTAGATGCATGTCTATTAAACGATTATATCATTCATGGCAGTTTTAAAGGAATACCTCACCCCCATGATCTTAGTTTGGCTAATGATGAACCGGTTAGCATTATGCAAATAACTTGCGCTAGGGCCAATAACAATTATCTGTGATTATCCATGATTATTTTCTGGGTGAGGTTTTACTGTGAATACTGGTAATTAGGACACATTGCTTTTATATCAGGTTGGGAAACGAAGAAAGACTCTTATTTCTGATGGAAATATATAACATGTCCTGATCTGGCATAGTGCTTTGTCTGTGTGGCATATTCGTTGATGCCACCATCTAAATGGTGGGCCTCCAACAGTATTTAAAATATCAGTATTCACAGATCATGAACACAGGCGAGCTCTGTGGAAGATATTTCTATTTAAATAAGCACTGGAATGGAGTGTCTTTATTTCTATTATTTTACCAGGCTATAAACTGGCTAAAGACTTCAAAGAAATGTTGTAAATTCTGGGGAAAAGTACACCGAGATATCGAAGAAAAGGGTTTTCTGTTTGTTAAATTTATGTGTGATAAAAACAGAATCTGCCTGCTGGATATACGCTGTACAGCAAGGAAAATAACTGCAATAATAACAGGCTAAGATAAACATTAGGTGATCAGGAGCAGGACAGTTCTGGAGAATTTATTGATTCCAAGTCAATTATGAAGTGGATTGATTGATTGCTCACACAGTTCGTACTGTCCAATGCTGTTTTAGCATGACTGTTCGGGAGAAAACAGATTTCGTTCCTCACGCAACTCATATGGTCAGAAGGACAGCGTTACATGGTACAGCAATACCAAGGCCATGGGTTCAGTCTCTAGAGAGGGGGAACACACCTGTAATTATAGTGAAACAATGCGCAAGTAACTGAAAGTTTCTCTTGTTTTATTTCCAGAACTTGGTAACAGTTCTTGATATAGTCCTTTCAAGTCATACGAATAGTTTTGTGTAATACTGCTACAAGGTCTGTCTTCTGTTTTGGAATTTGTTATGGATAGGAGCATCTGCTCTCGGATTTTAAGCGTACAGTTATATTGCTTAAAAACAATCTCTTACGTGCCCTTCTGTGATGACGCTCCACACTAACGGACATCAACCAAAAAAACCAGGATTTAAAAGAGTTGACTGGCTTGCTGGACGCGCTCCGCTAATTATCTTATCTGCGGTTCTGTGTTATGTGTATTTGGTTGGTACATAACAGCAGTCTCGGAGGCTTTTGCCTCGTCCACGGGCGAATACATCTGATTGGTGGAGCCACCCACTTTCCTCTTGAGAACCACGTTAATACACCCTCCGCTGTTACGCAACGAGACCTTAGGAGGTTTCATGGAGCAGACTCGTACTGGCGGCTCTAGTAAAAATGTTCAGTCGCTGTATTAGGTGTACTTCGCTGCTACCGCTGCAATGTGCTGGTAAATGGTGCAAGAAAGTGGTAGAGCGCAATCTGTTTGTCCTCCAAAGCTGAAGATTCAAAGTTAAAAGCACTGCAAGGCGCAAGAAAAAAAATCTTTGTTTTCGATATAATGTTGACACGAGATTATCTCAAGAATGCTTAATTCGTGAATAACTGACCTAAAATACAATCTGCAGTTTTGTTTGTCTTTTTGCGGTTATTTTGTCAATTCGCGAAACTTGAGGTGTTTAACAGCGTCTTTTCCGATTTCGGTGTGGCCAAGCGTTGGACACCTGCGCGTGTTCACCTGCTTGCACCGATTCCGTCGGTGTAGCTTAGTTAACCTGCTTGGAGCGTGAAAACAAGGGGCCAGCAACATCCTTCTTGTCATGACATGTTCACCTTTTCTAGCGGGTTCTGTGGTGACCGTATGGCATAGTGAGTGATGAAAGAAGTGGTAATAAGCGTTTTAAGATACCAAATGATCATGATAGTTTGAGGAGTCATGGATAAATGTTTACTTTACTGTGTTATACATTCTCATAAAGACACGTGAAGGTCAGAGTTTCCCTTCCTAATGAAGATTCCGCGATGTCGAGGGGATTAGAAATATGGGTGATGTTAGTCGCAAAAGGGCAACTCGTTAATCTACCTTAACAGGGTAAGAGCGATTTTGGTGAATCTGAGCGTCGGCCACAGGCCTGGAAATAACGCTTCGGAAATTTTTTCCTACGTCTACTTCCTGGTGGGTTATGAAATGCTGCGCTTTTATTCTATGTTGCTTTCCTTGCAAAAACAAAAACAACAAAAAAACACGAGAACGACTTTTCAACAAAATGCCCTCCACGTGACAGGAGAAATTATACCGTTTGCCCTAATTACTGGTCAAAAGGATGGCCAAATGAATCGGCTGTAGTTAACACTTCCATTTATCTGGTTCGTTCATCCATGCGAAGCTCACACATATATTTTGAAAACGTTTTCATGATGTGCAGTGACTCTTCAAGTCACATTGAGTAAAAAATTGATGCCTGTCAGCTGTGTTAATGGCTGATGAAATCTAGCTAGCAAAATGTGGATTTTTTTCTCTCTGTAATTTTATTGAATTTTACAGCCAAGATAATGCAAACTCCATAGCATGTGGATTCTGTACACATAATTACGACATGATATTTGTGACTTTAATTGGATTATGAGATTCTAAATGACATTTGACACAAACAAGTTAATGTTATTTATGTCAGGTCTTTACCATGTTGCCTTTTGAAAAGTATTTTGAAAAGCAGAAACATGATAAAACCAGAAAGATCCGGAGCACACAAATATGTCTGAATTATTAAGGAAGAATATTTTCAAGATTTATGTACTAAAATCATAGAATATTCAGATAGAATCTTATGCTAATATGTTATAATGATTTACAATAGTGCATTAATGTTCCCATTCTGTACTGTATCTACAGTAAAATATTCCATGGACCAGAGCAAAAAGTATTACATATTTATGATGTAATACACCTAGAAAAATCTCAGAAACATTTTTAGGAGAAGAGAAACATATGGTTTTCCACCGTACTGACCTATTATCACAAAACTTTCAAGGCATTTAGATGATCGTTTCCTTCTCAGTGCTGCAGAGGACCTGGTGGGATAAAATGGACAACAAGCATTAAATTGATGTAAAACACACAGACAGAGGCCCAGGAGATACAGATGTACTGCATATTATCACAGCACTTTTACTAGCTTCCCTATACATTAAGAAGAACATTTCTCAGTAATGCAGTAATGAATGTGGTACATCTTAGGTGATGTTAGCGGTTTCCTCACAAGATTTAATGAACTGTTAGCTGCATTAGCATTCTGGTGAATTATCCATCGATATTGCTTCCCAAAAGATGATGTGTTACTTTATGTCCATTTTCTTATGTTCAAAAACAGCATGACACACATGCCCGCTGCCTGGTGTCTGGTATGATTCTAACAAGCAAAACAAAGCGGAAAAAACAAGAAAACACCCAAAGACGTAGGATCTAGGTTTGAATACGCTCACCAGTCTGTCGTGGAGGCACATGAGGAAACTTAGCAGGCAGTGTCAAATTGTTTTCTAACGGATAATTGATTTATGCAACCATCTTAAGGCTAGACAGAAAAGGAAGGGGGCGTGTTTAATGGAACACACAGCCCTGTGGGAGCATCCGGCACTGATGTCAGTTTCATTTGTATAGCACTGTTTACAATAGATGATGTCACAGAGCTGGTTTGTAGCATTTGTATGGAAATACAGGCAAAACAAATGTAACATACAAGTTGAAGTTTTATGATCTGAAAGCCCCTGCCCCCTATTTCCCAGTGATAGAACGGAAGAGGAAATTATGTTTTGGGCACAGGTACAATAGTGAGCCAATTTCTTTTCCCCACGGATGATCTCACAGTGTCGTAAGGAAGGCTTTCAGTGCCCTGCGGAGAGCTTGGAGCTGGCTGAGGAGAGAAGCACGATTGCTTTTGACAAATCAACAGATGTGACCTGTACAGCCCACATGGGATTACAGCCGTTCATGAATTTTGCCATTTCTATCCAGTGGTGGGTTGTGCTTTTGTTTCAGCTACATACTTTGCAGACAGAAAACTTGGAAAATGGATTTGGGTTCCGCGGCAGTCGTGTTGCCTTGAGCCAGCCAACAGCTGTGGCAAATCCAGCAAGAACGGTCAGCTGAAGAACCCCAGCACTCCCCCCACTTCCCTCTCTCACTGGGGAATGTCCAGGATACATGGGTGTCATTAACAAGTGGTGTTTTTTTTCCCCCCTTCAGTCAGGATACCTTGCATGTGAAAGTACAGATTTAGCTATGATGCCACATAAATTATTTACAAAGGCAACTCTCTGAACAGTGTTGATTTTGAAAAAGAGGCTACCACTCTCTCATAATGCTGGCCAGGTGTACCAGAGTCTGTATTTTTCTGTTATTATTTTTGTGTTATGTTATCTTGTGCATTGTGTTATAAATATAACAAACTTGAAAACAAGAAGTAACAAAGTCTATCAACATAATATTTAATAGATTGCAAGTTATTATAAATGTAAAAGAGTACAGAATCGGGCTTAGTTATGAGAGACATAGTTATAATGATGTCGTTGCAATGAACGCGAATCAACAGCTGATCAAAATCATCTTCAAGAAACCATTTCAACTACCCTTATTATGTACAGGTGCGTCAGGTTACCCTAGCAACAGGTTTACTCACGAGACAGCGGATTAGGCCCGCTCAGGGTTTCTTTCTTTTTTCTTGTCTCACAGCGAGGCCTAGTAGTCTGTGCTATACGCTATCGTGTGCATTTAAATGAGCGTATCTCCCGAGTTTGAATGCATGCTATATTTCATCTTAAATATGTTTAATTTGGGTCAGCTAATTTAAAGGTAATCACACAGTATAGCCGGAAGTGAGCAGTATGTGCCAGCCCAAGGATATGTCAAGAGCAGATGGCGGCATTTGGAGGAAGATTAGGCATATGAAGTCGACTCGAAGAGAGGGGGGGGGGAAGCTTAAGAAAGCTGATAAATGGAAGAGTTCTGATTTCTTCCAGTTCCCTAACAGCAATACGACACGAAATATCGTGGAGTTCAACTTCCAGTAGTAAGTTTTTGTTTATAAATGTGTGTTACGTTTGTTTATATACGTTGGATTTATGTTGTCTTTGTGGGACCTTTAACCTTTAGCCATATTGTAACGGTTATGCACGAGGGGACCTAGTGACAGGAGATATTCTCCTCTTTACGTTCAGAAAAAAAAAAATCATTTAGCCTCTTTAGATGTGGCGACTGTAACAATAGGAGCGTTATGAATAGACATATAGGCGAACTATTACATTTTTCCGGTCGCTTATAACCTTGGACGGGATTTTTTTTCCCGCTGAGCTCACCTTTTGCTACGGTGTGTGGTCTTGATGAACAAACCTTAGTCGAAAGGTATGACTAACAGCATCATATATTTAGGCTAAATCAGTCATCCTGTCCAGTGGTGACAGCTCGTGTCAAACGATTTTTTAAGGCTGGCTAAACGGTCAGTCAATAGTCCATTAAGTTGCGTGCTGTTCCGGACGCCGTTAAACCTTTCAAAATCACTGCTGAAGGTTGTCAAGAGAGTATGCATTTTAGCCAACGTACTTTAACGGCCTATGGATAACGCTGACTGAAATAGACCAGTACGGCACATACCTGTTCTCTCCTGCCCTGAAGGGACAGTGGACAGACGCCAGCGATAAATCTGGAAACCTGAGTGTTATGAGAAATGATTAACCATATGTAAAAGCATTTAAGTAATTGGATTGATCTAAAAAAAAAAATCGATAGTGTGATTATACGAACGACCATTAACAGCTTCATCATCCTCCGCGCAGCACCATTTTAACCTCCAGTTTCTCTCGGTTTATCATATGTCTAACCCTCCTGACCGTGCGGTGTGCTGACTCGGCTTATAAAATGTGGGACATGGATTGGCTGTTTTGTAGCGCACTGCTGGATGCACAGCTCTGTAGGTGGACGTTAGCTGGTGTTCTTGTTTTAGCCGTCATTGTTTAGTAGTGCTTACTTAGCACTGGAAGGCTTTTAATGAAACCAATTACTTTTATCCAGCGTAAATACTCTGCATATGCATGCTATAAGAGCGCGGGCCATTAAGCCGAACGTAAAGGGGTCTCCATTGTCCTTGGAGTGCGTTTCACGCGCGTTTGTCGGTTACCTGCAGTTTTTATCCACCCCTTTACGGAAGCGTCGTTACTTTCTTTAAGGGCACGCACATGCCTTCCAGGCACGGCCCATAAATGATCCGAAACTCCAGCTTTAACGAAATTTAGCATTAGGAGCAAGCAGCACGGAGATTGCCCTCAGAACATTTTAAGATGTTTTGCACTCTCTTCAATGCGTTACTGTAGGCGAATGATTAAGGCTAATTGCTTTGCTTGGCAGGCATTTTTGTCGAAGTTGTTTATGCATCGGTACATTATGCCCTTCCCTTTGTTGTGTCTAAATTGCATCTCTGTGGAGACCTGGTGATCTTGTCACTCCATTTTCACCGTCACTTAATATGCAGAGTGTCTTCTCCAGCCTTTCATTTGAACAAGAAACCCTATAATTTCAAGGCTCACCTCAATAATTAGTTGCCCTTTGCCATGATACTTGATATAGACCTAAAAAGGAGCATCATTTTGGATAGTTCTTTCCTTTAAATTATTGATAATTGGTTTTCTGAGAGCTGGGCTCAATTTTGTTGATATATGATACAGAGAAAACGTGCAGTTCCTAAAGCCCAAATCGGAGACTGCCAAGACTGTGAAATGCCCTGCTCCACCCACTCACCCCTCCCCCAGCTCCGGCCAGCTGTCTGTTGACATGCTCATCTGACCCCAGTACACGTACATATGGCACCAATTAGCGGTCGCCATCTTGTGTCATGGCTCTTCTTTGAAAGCTTCTGTTTCTGTGCCTTTCAGATAAATTGTGATTCTTTATTGTGAGCTGTGAGAGGAAAAGCTCTTCAGTAAAGCTGTAGCTTATGTTATTGTTCGTGGTGATCCAGATCCAAATCCAGATTGTTCATGGTGATCCAGATTCAAATCCAGATTGTTCAGTACCACAAATGTAATTGGATTTGTTACTTTTGTTTAATGCCGTTGCTCTTTCGGAGGGGTGAAGGACTGTATGGCCAAATTTTCTAGCAACTCCCCCGCAACCTGATTGGTTTTTTTTGTTTGTTTGTTTTGTATGTTTTATTATTAATTTGTCCATCTCCAGAGCTGATGCCCTTTACTCTTAATTGAGATTTATTGTGAGTAAAGCTTACATTTTTAAGGACACACATGGAGAGAAATGGTGCCAGTGAGCAGCTGGGCCTTCTAGCAGTTGTATAGCTGGCACATTTTAAAACCAGGCCTGTCTGTTGAGTGGGAGTCTGTTTTCTAATCCACTAAATTAACCGAGGCTGGTTAATCTTACTTCAATCTCAAAGTTCTCACCAGTTTTTCTAAACTAGTTCAACTTAAATGTGTGAAATCTCATCATTTTGACCACATGCGTGCATCTTATTTTCTTCAGACCTGTATGTCCCTGAATTTGAAAGTGTAAATGCAGTGTATTGGATCTAACCCCCCATCAGAACCTTGTTCATGTATGGATGAAGTTGTCCCCTTTAACACCCACATTTAATGCATCAGTGAAGCACTGCAGCTGCACAAATCTGGGTGAAATAAATGTCCAATTATCCAACTAACTCGCTTTGTATTTGTTGTTTGAAATTACAGTATAGCAGCACAGCACATCCAGCCAATCTATGGCTTCCCTTTCTATCATGCCTGAATGCTGGTCTCTTTAAGTGTTTGTGTTTCCTTAACAGTAAACTGTCTCGTTGTTGAGGGGCCATTGATGAGCTCAGAAGATCCTATCGATCTGGGCTCCACCGGGCATGTAGGTGAGCTCCTCGGTGTGATCTGAGCCCCCCCCCCCCCTTTATCTGCACTTTATCTGCAACTGGACTCGTGTCTTTGCCGTTAACTTTCTCCCCCCTCCCTCTCCCTGGGAGCCAGCATAGCCTATGTTCATTCTAGAACATCCCAGCCACCAGATGCAGAAGATGCAGCACCTCTGCTAGCTACATCCTAGTCTCTTGGAGAATATATGTATGAAGCAGGTCACTACCTAAAGATGGTAATGTTGGTAATAATAAGTGGAAAGTACTGCCAGGTAACCACATGATGTGTAAACTTGCCCCTCACAAGCTTGCCCTGCTAAGCATGTCAGCATTTTTGTTTTTGTGGGTTTTTGTTTTTTTTTTAGTTTTGTTTGAAAGATTCCATTATTGGCTTTCTGGTCTTCCTCAGCAAGAAGTGTTTAAATATTGTGGTTTAACTGTCTCCGTTTGTGCAAACCCTGGTGCTTTGGCAGACAAATATGCCCCCTGTTCGATCTGCTTTTCCTCCAGAGCAGAAATAATTAGTCTCTGATTACAGTTTGATTAACATCCGCACCTCCAACCTCGGCGAAAAAGAACCTTTTTGTTCAATGAGACATATTCTGTCCAAAGAGATTAGAGATGTGTCCAAGGAGTGTGTTCATCTTCCAGTCAGAGACACTTCACTCTAATTAAAGGCACGTACTTTCAAGGAGGACAGGCTATTTGCATAATTACATCACACAGCGATAGCTGTTGATTCCTGATGCACTGTAAAATGTTCCACGGGACCAGGAAATGCACGATGAGTGGAGCTGGGATTTTGCCATCCTTTGTACCACAGTGACGATAAAGATGCACATTCGTGTCGCCATAGCGACGTGATATGATGCCATTCTTCCTCTTCCCTCACTCTTCTCTTCTTCTTCAGGATGAATGTATGTGTTTTTTGTTTTTTTGCTCGGAGCTCAAGCAACTGTGCCTCCGTTGTCTCCGTGGCATCCATCTGCCAGCGGATAGGGCGGTCTGGTACTGCCTTAAGCTCTGGAAGCCTCTCACCTCCTCCTCCCCCCCCCCCCTTTCCATCTGTCATTCGACACCCCCTTGATCACGGAAGTCTAGGACGGGGATGGTTCTACCGAGGAGGTGGGCGCTATCTTGGCTTATATGGAAGGAACTAAAGGTCAAAAGCTTGGCAAGCTCCAGCCTCGGGCATCTGGAGAACTGGAGGTCGAAGCGGTGGACTAGCTTCACCTGCCCGGTCAATAATATGTTGACTGTCGTTTGACGTAAGGTCTGTGACCTCACGCGTTTTTTGTCACGTGTAACGTGTGTAAGTTGATAAATGTGTTTCCCAGGTCCGGAACGTGCAGGTGCGTAACGAAGCGGCGGGTTTTTTTTTTTGGCGCGGTGGCTAGTGGCGACGTTGCAGTTTCCGCAGCGGGTCGTCGACGCGTTCCCTGTCGAAACGACAAACAAACAAGCAAATAAATAAATAAATAAAGCACGATCGTTCCTAATAGGGTTATGACGTCCGTTTCTTGGCCATCAGTGCAATGCCTCCGAGACACTTGTCAATGTCTGCTGCTGTTCGTTCGTTCATTTTTTTTAAATTGCCCCCCTCTTTACCCACCTACTATGTATTCATATTCAGTACTATGTATTCATATTCAGTACTATTTATTGCCAAGGAGCCCTTTATGCTAGTCATTGTTCCCAAATCTCGCCAAGGCAGTAGTGCAGGTTCAGATGTATCTGCAGAGCCTGTTCTGTTTATCTCGAGCCCAAGTTGAAGATGGGGGGGTGGGGTAGTACGAGGTCATCTGTTTTACCTCCGCGGTGGAGGAATATTTTATCCGGCGCTGCTGGAAACCGCAGGAAATCGAGGCCTCAAGGACACAGCTGGTGGTGAGAGCTGCGTCGACTGAGCTTGTTAGGAGACGGCGGATTAAAAGAGGAAGATCTCAAGACGGAAGGGCTTCAGCGTTTGTGGTGTTTGATCGGTTTAACCCGGGGCTCCCGGGCCGACTCTGGCCTTTTGTCGTCGCAAACGGGGAAAGACGGTCGGGGCCTTCCGAGCTGACGGTGGAGGGCGGTGGCGCGGGAACCTGGTAGAGCAGCAGCGCTGGCAAACGTTTTGCTTTTGGTTTTCTTTGTCGCTTGTTTTTTCCCCCTTTCTTTCTTTCTTTCGCTTACTGCAGCCTTGATGCCGTTCCGCCGGTATGGATTCGCCCGCAGTCATGCTGGAACTCAAGCACGTGGGCTCCTGTTTTGCCCCAAGGGAAAAGTTAACGGGTGTTTCCTCCAAGGCAGCGCTCCGGGGTCCCAGCATCCCATCCATCGGCCTGCTCAGACTCTCCACTCGCTTCCTCCTTCATGCCAGCAAAATGAGAATAATCTTCATCTGTGTCTCAATTGTTTTTTTTTCTATGATGGATGAGTTGATGGATTTGTATTTGTTTATTGGCGTTACGGTTTGAGTGTTCATTACTTAAAGTGAGTTGGCTACCAAGCTGTCTGTTGAAACTACTACTGCTGTCTTATAAGGGTGTGTGTGTGTGTGTGTGTGTGTGTGATTTTTTATATATATAAATTTATATTATATATAAATTTATAATTACTGGAGATCAAAATTAGAGAACACACAATTTCCTAAATGTCAAGGTCAAAAATTGTATATATTCTAAAGCACAGCATAAAAAACTTAAATGATATAACTTATTCAAGTCCCTCAAGAAGGCTGGTCACCCACGAAAAACAAATGCAAGAGCGGAGAGGATAATGTGGAGAATCTCCATGTGTCATCAGTTCAACACTGCAGCTGGAATCGCTCGCCAGTTCAGCACTGAACAGGGTAAAGATCGGTCTCGTCATACAGTGTGTCGACATTTAAGAGCGTTTGGACTGAAAACCCACTCTGCAGTGACCAAACCTCTCATTAGCAGAAAGAATCAAAACGCTAGACTCGCCTTTCCTGAGGAGCGTGTTGTGTGGATAGAGGAGAAGTGGTCCAGAGTTCATTTTAGTGAAGAAAGCTTTATTTATTTATTTATTTATTTAAGAAGTTTAATTTATTTGTGTCTGATGGGAAACATTATGTTCGTCAACAAACTGGGGAAAGGCTGAACCCAAAGTGTGTAAAGAAGTCAGTGAAAGGTGGAGGAGGAAGTGTCATGGTTTGTGGAATGTTTACAGCAGCAGGAGTTGAACCCTCTCATACAGATACATGGAAGAGTGAATGCAAGTGTGTATCAGAACCTTCTTCAACAACACGTGGTTCCTTCC
>JAOXYF010000006.1:15160026-15170590 GCA_028565775.1 Sternarchorhynchus goeldii
GGGGGGTGCAATGAAGGGCACGTGGAGGTTGGAGAACATTTTCATCTGTAAATCTAACAAGGTAAGCCAGTCTTCGACCGGAGCAAGAAATTGTTCGCTCCCTCCGAAACGGGACGGGGGGGAAAAAAAAACCTCTCGAGACGATCCCGCCCACCGGCCCGCCCACGACGCGGCCCCCTGCTGGCGGGTCGTGCAACCACGGGTGATTAGAAGCAGGGTGTTTGCCGTGGAGCTCTTTCCCCCGAACTGCCGATGAAAGCCGAGGACGCGCTTACAAAAGAAAAAAAAAAGCCCCTCTGTTTCGAAAACATGCGAATCTCGCCGAAACCCGAAGAAACGTCCCTTTAATCAGACGCGGAAAACGGCCGCAAGCCGGGGAGCATGAAATGGCTTTTTGCAGACGCCTCTCGCTTTCGACGGAGGCACGCGGTCGCTCCTGTTGGAATAATTGCTTCCGAGTTGTGGCGGCGTGCAAGAGACCACGCGTGTGCAAGCATGCAGCACACAAACGCACTTCCTCCTCTCCAGAAACCCAAATGGCCCTTCCCACAATGCAACGTAATTGTGAACACGCTTTTGTATCACACAGGCCGGGGTATCGTTTCTGCTCGCTGACGTCGGCCGTCTCTGCTGTTGTGTGTTAGCTTTCTGACTTGCACAAAAAATAAATAAATAAATATCTGATTTGAATTCTTTTCAAGCCTGACGTTCTCCCCCGAGCTGCCGTGCCCCTGTTTCAGCAGATTTAGCCGACCGATGGAATTCATCAGTTCCTGGCACCTCACGGTCCTCTTGGCCGAGCCGCGGCGCATCTGAGAGCGAGCGTTTTCATTTTCGCCTCTCGTCGGCTTCACGCCTCTGTTTGGACCGTTCGGCAAAAACGCATTATGAGAATGTTCTTGGCTTGGCTAACGCGCTGCAGTTCAAGGCTCCGTGTTCTCATTTGGAGTGGGAAGCTTAAGAGATCTTCAGAGAGCAACGGAGGGCCCCTCAGACAGGTCCGAGTCTCTTGATGCCCGTCTTGAGGCTGCGGTGGCAAAATGTCATGTTCTTTTGATCCTGACCTCACCAGCCACCGCCGGATCACATGTTTGTCCTTAGAGCGCAAAGAGCGGGAAAGGATGAGTCATCTTAAGATGAGACCTACACCCATTGATCTGTAGACCATTATCTGTCCTTCTGTTGATTTGAAATCCTAATCTCAAACCCAAATGTTCTTTAACCATTGGGGTGGATTCAGGAAGAACATGCTTTGATACTTAGGCTGAAAGTGTTTGGAGTGTTTGGAGTTGCACTTTTTTTTTTTGGTTCTATGAATATTTGCAGGCTGCGTCAGTTCTTCCCAATTTCAAAGGCAAATTGAGTTTTAAAATCAATTTCCTGCTGATTGACTCTTAGACATTGAGCATGGAGCTTAATAACAGCCTTAGGAATTGTAATACTGATGAGCTACAATGGGTTATTCAAAAAGACATTTGCAAATAAACGCTCGTGTTTTTCATTGTCTGTTCAAATGGCAGTGTATTCATGCCCTATAATTCATTGGTTTTGGATCCTTCTGGTTGGATGTGACGAGCAGCACGTCTCACGCGCTCACCGCTCTGGCCCAGGCTGCTCATCCAGAAACAAAAGGTGATTAATGTGGCGCTGGTAAATCTGGGCTCGTCCAGAGCGACGCGGGCGCCGGTCGGCGAGGACGGAGGAGGCTGGCGCCGCGTCTGAGCCTTGGCACGCGCTCGACCGGCACGACCGATGTGGTCTTGGATCCACACCCTCGGACTGCACCGATGAACCAATTTCTGCCTGACAAAGGCTGCTCCAGCTCGGGGGGGGCGGGGGGTTTGACCGGACTGCCATAAAAGAGCCAGCGTACCATACCGCCAGCAAGCAAACACGTTCCATCCACTCCCCCGAAAGTTTTTGTTGATTTATTTCTTTATTGTGGCCACTCAGACGCGTCTTTTATGAAGGGCGAGTCCTGGCTCACCTGCCACTGGATTGCCTCATTTCTTCTCTTGCTTTTCCCTCCCCTTGTCTTCTAGTTCCAATTTCTCCTGTCTGTATCGACTTTCTTCACTTATCGCTAAGAAGCATCTGCCCTGACACCCCGCTACCCTGCCCCTCCCCCTTTATCTGCCACATCGCAGCTGAAGGCTGCGGGTGGGTCAGCCACTCCCTCCCCGTCCGTCTGGGCCGACCCCCTCGTACCGTGTACCACGCGAGTACGATGCCAGCATTAGCAGCGGAAACCAAATTAGCTTTGTGTAAATGCAATTATGTTAACCAGCCCCTCTCAGCCTGGCTTCTTTATTCCTCCATCTCAACCCCCCCCCCCACCCCTCGACAGGACGCCACTGTGAGACGGAGATAAACGAGTGCGACTCCAGGCCCTGTCAGCGTGGGGGCATGTGCACAGACCACGTCGGGTACTACACCTGCTCCTGCCCCACAGGTACCGCTAGCCCCACCCCCTGCTAACGTCAGCTCAGCCGTGTCATCTGTGTTGCGTCAGGGAGTTCTCTTCCGGTTCCGAGCACAACGGGCTCCGGGCCTTTGTTCGGATGCAGCAGGGCGAGCCGGGGGCCCGCCCCAGGTACCAGCGGTGCCCCTGGCAGGCTTACAAACGTTACCACTCTGCCAGCCGCTCCCAACCGCCTTTTGAGCGGAACCCCAGGAGCACTGGTGCCTAAGGCACTGAGCTCCAACCACCCCACCTACCCACACACACACACACACACAAACACACACACACAACCCTTTTTTTTTTTTTGCATCACAAAGTTTGATTTATTGATATGGAGAAGGATTTAATGTGGGCAACACCTGTTCAGCTCCATAATCAAAGTGATAACACAACCGGCTGACGGTCAGCCTCTCGCACGTAACACTGAAGTTAAGCTAGGAGTCCAAAAATACTTTTGCTGCAAGATCAAAGGTTTCCCCCTCCCCCAACCTTCAAGCTGCTGCCAGTGACCATGCCAACCGCTCCGACAGAAGCCAAGAAGCCACGGCACGCGAAACGCTGTTTGAAGCCGCTATCGTTTAAAATGACCATTAAAGTCCCACAAATCATATTTTTCCCATACAATCATATTTCCCATAACTTGTTCTTCTCCTCCACCACCCTTAGCTCTACCAGCTGCTGCTCGCGCTCCTCGCCGCTCTGATGATCAAATACCTTTGTAGAACTTTCCACCACCACCACCACCAACCTTCGTTTTTTTTTTTCCCCCCTCGGTGTTACGTAACTAAACCTCAGCCTTTCACTCGGAGAAGACTTTCAACCGATTTGAGCAAGTCTGCCTGGTCTCTGCGGTATCTTCTCAGGCCGACTGGGTTCCTAGCGGACGGGAAGGCCCGGGATGTACCAGCGGTGTTGACTCGCGTGCTCCTCGGCGCGAGTTTGCGCCTCATCCGTTTCGTCCCGCGTCGGACTGGCTGTGATTTCCAGCCCCATTTCTTGTCTATTGATTGACCTGCAGCACATTGATTGCAGCAGAAGGGATGTATAAATTCAAAAAGGCAATTAGACAGAGGACCACCTTCTTCTCCCATCCTTCCCCCCCCCCAGACACCTGCTTATTTGTTTGTCGACCGCAGCGATCAATTGTGATCCTCATCGAGCCGGTTGCTCTCTCTCGCGCGCGCCGCGGCCGTTTCTGGTTTTTTTCCAACTTTTTTTCTTTCCCTCTCCTCTGCAGGGTTCACCTGTGAGGCCGACGCTCTTCTGAACGTCACCTGCCCTACGGGGACGCTCTGCTTGAACACGCCCGAGGGGCGGGGCTGTACGTGCCGCAGGCCCCGCCCCCTCCCCACGCAGGTGAGTCATCTCGAGGATGAAGGCGGGGCTAGTCCAGCAACTGTAATGAGGGGAGACTTGACATGTCTCTCGCCGCCATGGTAATCGCCGTTTTTAAACGGCTTGCAACCCGCACCGTTAATCAGCATAAATCGTTTCATATGCAAATGGAGGCCGTTAACCGATTTTCAAGGATGCCACGCCACATCCACTCCCCACAGAACCTCTCGAAAAACATCTGCTTTAAGGAATACAAGACGCATGCTGGTTTGCTCCCTGGATTTTATTGTTTAATAACTCCGGAGTCCTGAGGGTAACTTTTGCACGTACCTGACTTTGAAGAGGCCCGTATCAGTTGGAGTTTTAATTGCATCAATAACCCCTGCCAATTACGATAACAATTAAAAACATCAGCCTTGCCTTGAATATTCAGCGTCGTCTAATGAAAACGCCCGCGTTGTCACCAGATCAAATCTGCATGCCAGCGTGCATGTTTATGAGAGGCTTTTGGTATATGACCATGGGTAATTGAATATTTATAGTTTTCTGTGATTTTTGACAGCCCTGTGCCAGCCGTGCCCGCTGCCCCCTCGAGGCTGGCGCCAGTCCTGGCTGTGTGTGCGCACCTGGCAGGGCGGGCCCCAACCGCACGGGCGCCATCAACGAGCACATGCAGCACTGGTGTCGAGACGGAACCACCTGCGTTGATCACGTGGGCAGGTGCAGGTGAGCAAGCGTGTGTGTTTAAAAATACACAACGCTGTACGTTTTTTGGGGTTTTTTTTTTTTTCGTTTTGGATCACGGAGCCACCTGCAAGGGTCAAGCTCATATCCCCCTAAACCGAACAGAGGTGGGAGATCGGTGCAGCAGGGAAAACTAATCATCATGAGCTCCCAATTTGATTTCATAACGATCATGGAATCTCGTTGAAAAAGCATGAATCAGCGATACTCTGCTGTGATGTTAATAAGAATGATGAGGTGCTCATGAGGTGTCCAGGGACTTTTTTATGCATGTTAACAGAGCCATCCTGAGCCAGACGTTTAAATCAACAGCGATGTGTGTGTGTGTGTGTTGGCAGCTGTCAGTGTGCCAGCAGACGCTGCGAGCTCATCGACAACCGCCTCCCCCTGCACCGCATGTGTCTGTGCGCGCTACATGCCCACTCCTGCCACCGCCTGCCCGGGTACGAGGCCGGGCAGCGCGAGACCGACGCGGAAGACTGCAGCATCGGCCTGCGCGCCTCCGGCTTCGAAGGTACCGAGCGCGGATCGGATCGAAACGTTCTGCGATGCAACATGACGCAGGGGGAGCCTGCGGCTTTTAGACGGCTCTTCAGACGGGTCTCGTCGTTTCGAGCCTGGCCACAAACGGATTACGGGTCGTCCCCAAATTCACGCGCTGCCGACAATGGTCTCACGCGGCGGGGTAACCGAGAAAGCGCCCCGGAACGACTGTAACGATGCATCACGGCAGGCGCAATTATGACAGCTAATAAAGCTAATTACGATCACGACAAACTAATAAACAAATTGCCGTTTTCCAACAAATATAGGGGAACGAAGGCGTCGCAAATAGGCTTGTTTAAAAAGAATATGCAAATGCTCTGCTAATTGTACTTGGTTGTGGGCGGAGCCGTTTTGGCTCTGCGCTGAAAGCCAGAGGCGAAGAATGCACATTTGCTCCCTTTAGTGAGAGCAAGACATAAAAAGATATGGATGCAGATGTGGACGTTTACCGCTAAATCTCTTGGTGAGCTTAAAAAAAACGTTATTAAAGGAACATCCTGCCCAGAAAATGTGTAATGCTACTTGGAAGTGTGTTCAGTAAAAAGTGTGTATACTATAACTGATGATTTTTTTTTTTTTGCAAAAGGTTACTTGTTAGAGGGTGTAGTTTAGTTACTAGTACACCTGGAGCAAAACAGTACCGCATCTAGACCACACTGCTTAGTGAATGAGAATGCTAATGAACATGCTAAAATGCTAATGCTTTCTACACCCACTGCTGATGCTAAAAAAAAAATCCCAATCAATAATGAATCTGTTCCAATAAATAATAAATCATTATCATTTTTTATCACCATTAAATTCCCATAAAATGGTTAGAGGGGCAGGATAGCTGGAATTGTTCTTACTAGCTTTCGTTTACTGTAAGTTTGCAGGAGAGGGGGGTGGTCTTCTAAACGGATCTCTCTGCAGGTCCTACGCGCTCACAGGACTCTGACGACTGCTGGTCGACGCCGTGCCTCAACGGAGGCTCCTGTGTGAATCTGATCGACATCTGTGTTTGCATCTGCCCTGTGGGTACGTTCAGCCTTCCACACCCTCCTACTGAACACGTTTTGAGTTTTCAAGCTCACACGCACACTCATACTGACCTCCCTTAATTAACGGAGCCTGAAACGAGGCTTTAATTTTGAAAAATGGCAGCATGGGAGCCGGTTCTGCCTCTCCATGGCGGTAATTGTCCCACGGGATCCATTTCGCAGAAGAAGCCATGAGGATGTGCAGACGTATACATGTGGGGCTGCATATAAATTTGCTCTTTCCAAGAAACGAGGCTTTAATTTTGAAAAATGGCAGCATGGGAGATGATTCTGCCTCTCCATCGTTCAGAGAAACATGCCCTCCGTATCACATACGTGTTATTTCGGTCCCACCCCAGGCCAAGGAAATGCATCATCGCATCAGTGTAAATTTTCCAGCGCTTGTTAAATGCGCTTCTGAACCCAGGCCCTGAAAGAAACCAGCAGACCTGCTGTCAACTTCAGTTCCGCAGCAGACGTGACTTTAGGCACCTGGTCTTTTTTTGGTTCCTTGGAAATTCGGTTAGTTAATCGAAATGTGATTACGCATCTGTGGAGGTAACGAATGTACTCTGAGAAATCCCCTAAAGGAACTAGTCGTCTTTATAACACCTTTCCCCATCATTCGAGTCATGTTCTCGATTTGGGGGGGGGGGGGGGGGTTAGTTTATTTCCAGGGATGGAGAGATGGAGTTTCCTGGCAAAGACAGGCAGGAAAATGGCACCAGATGCATTTGTAATTTTTGACTTAACAAGAGCTGTTTCAAAAATCACAGCATTTAGACCAGAGAAGCGTCTCTGTCTCAAAATCATTTCAAAATAAAAGGATGTGGCACTTGCCAACAGGTTGGTGGTTTTCATTCGTTACATGTAGAGGTCAAGGCAGTAGCTGAACAACGTATGTTAAATTGAGAACATTGCAAGGTTTTAAATTTATGAATCCATAGATGAAACGATTAGCGAGTGTGTGTTTATTTATGTATGTGTATAAGCGCATAGCTAGAGGTTCGGGCCTTGCTTCAGTGTGTGAACAGTGTGGTATTTAAAATATTTAAAGAATGTGCTCAGCATAATATAATTGTGTAATACTTCTGCTGCATCTAATCAAGACTGAATTACAATTTAAAAATTTTACGTTAATGAAGTATTGCTTAAGCATGAAAGGGTTTTTATTTTTTTAAATTTATTTTCTTACATTCAAGGTGGTAAACTTTATGAATTATTTAATTGCATGACATTGGGTTCTCTGAATATTCATGGCGTTCATATTCCTATCTTTCTGGTCTTTTCTGCATAAGATATAACACATTTAAATGTTTATCTACTGTTATGGGGCTTTTACAGGATGGAGGAGTGTGTTTCTTCACCAGGATGATGTGTGTTGGATATATGGAGTTGTGCATCTAATTATTACAAATGAAATTTGAACCACAACCCTCTCCGGACCGTTGCCATGATAAACACTCGGCTAGTTAGCGTTATTGTAATGATAAACACTCGGCTAGTTAGCGTTACTGTAATGATAAACACTCGGCTAGTTAGCGTTACTGTAATGATAAACACTCGGCTAGTTAGCGTTACTGTAATGATAAACACTTGGCTAGTTAGCGCTGCTGTAATGATAAACACTCGGCTAGTTAGCGTTACTGTAATGATAAACACTCAGCTAAGCACACCATTAGAGCCTTTGCATTAGGTGTTCTACTGGTGTTCAGACGCTCTGTAACCAGATAACTCGAACCACAGTCGAAGGTGATCGGAGACCGATTTTGACCACGTTTAAGTGTAAACGGAACGACTTTTGCATCCGCATGCAACTGCGGTAGCAGAAACCGCATCTGCTGGTCGACTGCAGAAACGTGAGCAGCGGCCAATCGCGTCATTCTCCTGCCACAACGCAGACGTTCCGTCGCCTGTTGCGGCCCTGCCTGTATTTGACAGTGTGTAATACAGTGGTAATAACACACGAGGAGTCACGTTTACTGTAGGTTAAAGGAAGCAAAACAAAACCGGTAGGTGGGAAAATAAGCTCGGATCTCATTTGGTTGCATCAGAAATGCATTTTAGTGAAAGGTGTAAACAGGATCCAGTCAAAGTAAATCCAGATACAATCTGGCTATGAAACGTGCGTGAACGCTAAGGCTAACCGCGTCTAACTCCGCTGTCTGTTTGCAGGCCATAACAAACCGTGGCAAACCATGGTCTCCATCTGACTTAATTTCCACAGTTTATCTGGGAAGAAGGACATCGGGCTTCATGAAAGCTTTATTTTAAACGGCCCAGACAGGAAGGGGACGCGACTTAATGGAATGTTTATTTGCCTTAACCATGAAGGAGCTTGAGGTTGCAGAGATAGACGACCAAACCACTGTCAGTGTGACTAACTAAGAAAGAAGGCTAGCGTTTCCCATTAGTGTGACATCAGTGTTTCATTTGAGCTTGGCTCAGACGTTGATTGGTTCAGCCATTGTCTGATGGCTTCTTGGTAATGAGTGAGGGCTTGTTGAGGGGGTTGGGGGAGTATTACATCCTGAAGCTAAAGACCTAGCCTTTACAGTCTACGTTTGCTAAACAAATGGCATATTAAATATACAGCCTTTAATATAAATGCAGCGTACAGAAAAGAGGCTTCAACCAGACGCCTTCTAAAAAGGTTTCGTTCCCTTATGCAACAGGTTCTTTATTCATTTCTCCTATTAAGTCCCACATGAACCAGAATCTTGCACCACGAGCCAGCGCGAGAGGGGCGGGGCCGCGGGTCGAAGGGGAGGCGGGACCGACGGGCTAACGGAAGCGTCTCGCAAGGCCGGGTCAGCGTGTCCCGTTAAGGCCGGGCCCGCGCGTTAAGTATGACATTCCTTCACGCAACATTAAGCCCCCGGCGAAATTGCACGCGCAATTGGTTATTAAACGCCGCTCCTGCGATACCGTGGAGGAGCGCGTCCATTACTGCCTCATGCATTAAACATGGCGCGGCCCTCCCCCGTTGGCGCCAGCCCGCGAGCCCTTAAGCCCGGCATCACTGTCGCCATTTATTTTCTTCGTCTCTAAGGTGGCCGTCTTCTGCGGAGATGATTACATACCTTTTTATGCTTGCCAGGGAACATGGCATGTACATGGTTAGGATTCATGTGGCCTGAGCAGGCCTTAGATTACCTTCATCTGCCCCCTCCATCTGTTTAATTCTTTCTCTTTTTTTTCCTTCCCCCGAGGCTCGACCAAACGATACCTGATAAGTCGTCGAATTCCTCTTTCCCGTTGTGCGCCATCAGCGTTGATATCCAGAAGCTATTTATTAAGGTTGTAATCTGGTCAATTATCGAGCAAAACACGCACAGGGCCTGGCTTATTTACCGCAGGCATCGAGCGAATATTAGTTACTGCGGGTGGCGGTGTTTTATTTATAACAAAGGCTATCGACGGGCTCATCAATCAGCGGCCGGGACGCGGCACGGCTGCCTGGCCGGTATGGATCGGGTCGTCCGCGGCGGGGCCTCCGTGCGGCAGCAGGCTGGAAGAGGGATCGATGGGGCCCCCGTAAATCTGCAGGACAAAAAAAAAAAACCTGCCTCGGCCCGGCCAAAGCTGCCAACGTGCGTAACGAGGCCCAAGGAATTTATCTAAATAAAAAAAAGTGAAATGCATTAGGAAAGGAGTGTTAAGAGTGTTAAAGGGAGGAAGGAAAGGAGGGGGGGGGGGGTTTCTCTCTCTCCTAACCGTGGCTCCGCGTTGGCTGACGGCCGCGTTTCCGTAAGCCAATCATGCCCGTGATTATTCTGGGACACCATGGAGTGGTGCGGTTAATTCGCCCAGTGCAGCAGCAGCTGGGTTTCTGCCAGGAGCACACAGTGAAACCTGTGAGTGGATGTACATTACATTTCTTTTGCGACTTTGCAGCAGTTTACCTGTCTCTCCTCATATTAAACACAGACTCCCGCTCCCGACACCTCGCTGGACGTCTCGTCCTGTTAACTCATCCTGTTGCAGTTTGCTAGCGCTGCATAAACAAATGCAATACACTTTATTGCACTGATACATTAGACATGCAAATTTTTTAAAACAACCGTTATGGCTAACGGTACCACCTCCACATAAATTCTGAGCGTGTATTCGGAAACTGTGGTCGAGTGTACCGATTACCCCTCCCCCCCCCCAAATATAGCACTGCATGGCATGTTAGTCTTCTTAATGTGATTCTGAACTGAGGGGGCTTATCAGTGGTCTCCACCAAACACAGTAATGTCCTTAATACTGTCCCCAGTCCTTAAATAAGCGGCTAAGCCAGAAGCGGATGTTGAGAACTTCGCCGCTGTCCTCAGGACCTCGGAGGCCCTGTTTGTGGCGAGCCATTCATCTGCAGCCATTTTGTTCTGTTTGATTTTTTGTCTTTGAATCATCATCCCGTTCACGTTCGACACCTTCTTGCCCACAAAACGATCCGTTTCTCATATATATA
>JAOXYF010000006.1:15196672-15201672 GCA_028565775.1 Sternarchorhynchus goeldii
TAAAAAAAATTCTAATAGAGTTTCCTAATAGAGACTTTTCCTAATCCATGGACATTCCACAGGTGCTTCCACAGGGCTGAAGCGGTTTCTAGCGCAGAACGTGTCTAGATACGTATAGCGCCAGGCATGCCGAGTGTCACCGCTTCGTGCTGGGAAATGCCTTATGCAAATGTCCTTAGCTTGTCAACGTTTGTCTCGTTATGTTAATTAAGTCAAAGCCCGGGCACGTATTAACCGGCACTCGGCGCGGCACAGAGAGCCATTTACTGCGGGCGGCGTGGAGAGCGTCTTCCAGAATGGTTCGCCTGGGACCAATAAGGGGATGAGATTTTCCAAAGTGCCGAGCGCTCATTCCGAAACCCACCCCATTCCGTCTGTTTGCACACTGGAGGCGTAGGGGGGTGGGGGTGGGGGGGGGGGTGCTGGATGTTGTCACTGCTGACAACGTACTTCACGTTTGAAACCCCCCCCACCCCCTTTCCAAGGTGATGGAGAAAAGGCAATTTTCTCTCTCTCCTTTTGAATTTTTTTTTCCCTAGTTCTTTGTTTCTTGTTTTTTTTTCTTCTTCCCCTTCCTCATCCGTGCAGACTTTGCTCTGGGTCCCGTTCACACCATTTTGGTTAAAGTGGGCTCCCTGTGAGTCCTTGCACGTCTCTACCCCTGATTGGATCTCACCTCTGGTTATTGTACAGCTTCTCAGAGAGGTGCGCAGAGCTGTGCACGGGGCAGGTGGCGACTCTGAATCTCACTTTTTTCGTTGTTTTTTTTAATATTCCGTTTGCATCCTTTTCCCCTCCTTGTATTCCAAACCGATGACAACATTACTCTTATCAAAAATGTGCCGGACAGAAGAAACCCATTCTGTTATATTGGCGAGCTTCAGAGTTTTGAAAGGATCTTGGGCGAGCATATTCCACTTGCAGATGCCCTAAATTTTTTAAGCTCCGTTTGTCATTCAGAGAATTTTATTTCGTTCCATACAGTACAACTGTTCTGCATCTTTTGTACAAGATTGAATTTTTTGTAGACACCCGGGTGTAACTGTAGAACTGGGGCAGCAGTGTTTGTTTGTTGCACATAGCTGGTCCCAAACACCCAGAGGGGCCCTGTAACACCACGCTGTGTGCATATAAAATATTTCTTCCAAAAAGAACATGATAATTATACAGCAGTTGTGTTCTTCTCTTCCTCTTTCAGGGGTAAATGTGTCTAAACGGAGCTGAATTTACTGCTCCAGCCTGGAAGGTTTATTCTTTCGTAAATTTAAAGGTCAAGTCAGAGAAGGGTAAAGCCTCGCTTCAAATTCGATTTGTAACGCCAGCCTCTCTGCTCAGACGCTCCGAGCGTTCGACGACAAACTTCACCGTCCAGTCCAGTTTCTGAGGGGGGCTTCACACTCCTCCAGTTCTGGGACATCTCAAGGTTAGCTGACGCAGCCCTGGCCCTCTGCGAGCGTCGTACAGCGAAGCTTCCATCAATCCTCAGCCTGCCGAGGCCTCAGCTCAGACGCGTCTCCCCCTGCGTTCCTTTTGGAAACGGAGACTTCAAAAAGTGCGATGGAGAGCGAGAGAAAAGCCCCGGGCAGGGACCATGGATGTCGAGCGGCGGATTGGACTAGATTATCCGTGTAAGGGAATTGAATTAATAGATTTGCCACACTACTCTTCCTGATCAGGTGACTCACTGCTTTAGATCTTTTATTTCCACCTTACGAACCCTTCAGGCTGGCAAATATTCGCTTAGTGTCGCGTGTCCCGGACACGGAAGGAAGCTTCAAGCACCACTAACATTTCTTTTCCAAATACGAGATGTTTTTAGGAGAACTGTAACCTACAACACAATTCTCCAGTTTATGGTTATCATCCTCCAGGAGTTTTTTTTCTCTGCAGTCCAAATTTTCTGGCCATCTCAGAAGCTTTAGCTTTTCCTCCCTCTCCTGTAGTGTCGGTCAGATTAATGATTATGGGCCAAGGCTAATTACCAGCATGGTGTTGCTTAAGGACTGCATGCATAAATCTCGGTTATTTTTAAAGATTGTTAATAACAGGGAGGACTGCGGTTCACCTTGATAAATCTGTCGGCCCAGGTAACAACCCTGTCGGCGTAAAGAATTTACCTCCGCGCGTGGTCTGGCTCTCTTTGAGCCTGGTCCAGCGTCCCCGTTTGCTCACAGTGGTTTGAGAACTGATCCTGAACTTTTTTTATTAATGGAATCAGGGAATCTGAATGTTAAGCACAGTGGTTGGGATTCAGTTAGCTTTTGTTTGTTAGGGAGAAAATATTAAAATGAATGAATATTTGCAAGGTTCTGGAGGCTCTTTGAGACTTTGACGTGCTCAGTTTCACATCAGACCTTGTGTTGAACAAAAGCCTCAAAGCTCAGAAGCTCAGTATGCATCTAATGTTTATGTTTCGATGTCAGAGTCAAAGCTCCCTTTTTGCGTAAATTACTGCAACTGAAGCCGGCCACCGGTTGTGGAAATTCACTCGCTCAGCGTGGTATTTTGTGTTTTTGTACTTTTATTTCAAAAAGTGAAAATGATTAAGATCAAATTCGCATTAGGCCCACATCAGATCATTATTAACATTAGCAGACTAAATCCATTGGACTTTAAAAAAATATATATATTTTAATGAACTTTTTTTTCCCTCCTCACTGGGAGCGTTGAACTCACTCGACACTGCTTCCAGCTGTAGCGATCACTGGCTACGTCTCCCTGTCAGCAATCGACACACCTGTCTCCCTGTCAGCAATCTACACACCTGTCTCCCTGTCAGCAATCTACTGCAGCTAATCGGGGTCAGACAGATTCGACACAGTCACCCACCCCACCCCCAACCGAGCCTCGTTGATTGGTCACACCCCAGGGAGGCGCTGCCACGTGGCGGATAACTGGAACTGGGGGAGGAGGCGAGGCGAGGCGGGACGGAGCCGTCCAGCTGCTCCTTTCTCCCGCTGCGGTGGTTTCCTGGCACTGGATGCATCACCGCTGCCAGTCCCGGGAGTGGGCGGGGCTCGTGCCGCGCCTGCCGGCACCCATGACGACCTTCTTCTCAGCCCACTGCGATTTGCCAGACATTTCCGCCTCGTTTCCTGTGGTGGTGCGGGGCCTTTAACATGGCCGACCTGCCAAGGAAATGCGGGGCTCGGGGGTTAGCCAGGGGGTCAATCCCAGGGTCAATACAATTTGCTGTTGAGGGAATTAATTAAACGTGGCAGATGAATTCCGTTCCAGAGAAGGTTCCGGAGAGATCTTTACCGAAGGATATTGATGGGTTTCAGTCAAAGCCCCGCTTTGGAGTAGTTTGAATGGGATGGATACTACAGCTGTGGGTTTACCCCATTAAACGCAAGAAATGATCTAACATTTGATTTTCACTTAAAGCGCTTGGATGAGCTTATCAGTCAGAACCTTTACATTCCTTTCCCTTTGCTTCTGTAAGGCAGAAGTTAGGCGCGTGATCAATATATACTCCCTGTTCAAATGTGTAAAATTCATATCTTGGGAGTACTTAATAACAAAAATAACTTGGGTTAGTTCTCTTCAATTTACTGCTGAGCACGAGTAAATTGTCCTTCCGCCTGCAGATTTTGAATGCTGCATATTTACTGAGTGAATGTCCCCGTATTGCAATAAAATATGTATGAACCCGTCACAAACATGCCACAGCTCAATTTATTAGATATCAGGGATGTGGATTTCACTGGGATATTTAATGCTTGATACATTTAGTTTCATCGTGGGCGCAGCGGGTTCAGATCGTTGAACCCTGTCCACAAGAACAGGGAACAAATACAGGAGAGAATTTGGGTTCGTCCAACAGATGTGAAGATTGCAGAGAGGAAAAGGCCTGTAGGAGGCTTTTCCCTTTAATTGTAGTCATGCTGTCTGCCCTGCACCTGTTCTCCATGGTGGATTAATTAAACTATGAGCTAATGACACGGAGAGCGGGGCGGGAGAAAGGCGTCCTCGTGTCGAGAGGAGGTCGTCGTTTCCAGCAGTGTGAAACGCGGTTGCTTTCGGAGGCGCTCGGGCATGACAGGAAGAAGAGGAAGAGGCTCCCTCATGACTTCCTGTCGAGCCTTTTTTGAAAAAAAAAAAAAAAATAATAATTTTCTTTTGGCCGCGCTTCCGAAGCTGAGGCGCTGAGACTCCCTTTGATCTTTTCCCATGGCGACCGGTGACCTCGGTTAAACTGCAGACACCCCCACCCAATCCCACATCGCCATGACGACCCATCGTCCTCTCATCAAGCCTCACTCCACCCCTTCCTCTGTTCGCACACCCATCGTTCTTCCAGACCATCCGACCGCCGGCATCCCCCCACCCCCCACCCTCACAGGGCCCCCAGAGGGAGACTGGTCCGTCGGTCGGGCAATACCACGGTTTCCATTAAGAGAGTATTCGTCGCGGGGCCTTTGTTAGCATTGATCCGGCCACGTCGGGGCAGAGCCAGGCTCGCTGATCCGTGGCCATCTCATCTATCTTTTAGGGTCCGAAGGACCTCGCTGTGAAATCAACGCCGACAAGTGCCGCTCCAAATCCTGCCAAAACCAGGGCCTTTGTGCACACGGGTGTTGACGCTTTGCTAGTGAAGACTGGATGCAATCTTTTTTTCTTTTCAATTTATATATTTATTTCCTGTCACATTTTATCTATATAGAAGATGTGATTTGGAGGGAGGGATTATTGAACATTTGTTGGGAGATTTTCGCTGCTTCATTTTCCTTCCTTTATTGTTTTTAAGAAAAGGGGTGAATCGTCAGGTCAGGAAGAATATTTATCAGAAAATGTCAGCGTAGCTAAAACTGCTTGTTCCTGTTGGCGGCATTGATGGAATTTACCCAGTTAGTTAAATTCCTGAAGGGGGTTGAGGTAAAGCAGGGGTGTCCTGATCTTCCAACTGCACTCTTTCTGAAACTGCTACTGCCTGGTGGTGAAGACCTCGACAAGAGCGCCTCCCGCTGGAACCGAGATGCCTGCCAGGACCTAGCGGC
>JAOXYF010000006.1:15204172-15207627 GCA_028565775.1 Sternarchorhynchus goeldii
CTGGGTGAGCGAGGGTCCCCTTTAGAAGTAGCACTGTTCTTCCACTTGACGTTTTTTTTTACAATTTTCCTTGTTCCCTGACAAAGGAACAAGTAATGTCTCCATTTACCTTCAAATGAACCTTCTTTACCCCCTTTCTCCTGGATCTCTCAGGTGGAATTTCCTTTAGTCATCCTGTGTTTAGCCAGATATAATTGATAGGTAGCTTTAATTTACTGCTAGCATATACCTCAAACCACAGATGACTACATTGATGTGTACCGGCTTCAGCAGGCTCTCTTTCCCACTAAATAAGCTGAAATAGCACACTCTTCAATTCCAGTTTTTATTTCCTGCACAGTACAAGAGGGAATGATGCAGTTTATTTAGTTGTTTTTAATTATTTTTTTAAAAAGAGGCTCAGTTCTGGTCAGCGTTTGGATCTTGCGCGAACTTGGGAGGCTTGTCCATTATGTTGGGAGGATGGCCGTTTGCCATTTTGGTACAGCGTTTTGGGGCCATTTTGGGGATGTTATATCACAACAGGCATCGTTCCAGGGTATGTAATGCTCTTTCTTACAGTAATGGGCCGATAAAGAGCTGGGAAGAGTGGAAGGGCGACACTCTTTGTCAGATTAATACGGGATTCTACCGTGACACAAATTGCAGCACGAACACACAAAGTAATCATGACTTATGTCCCCTCTGAGCCACCTGACCCCTTAGAACCAAAGGCATCTGAACATTTTGCTGCCATAGCGACAATAAAATAGCCTCAGGTCCAGGAGACCAATGAGGGATAAATGAATGAGCCAATCACTCGCCCGCTGACTGTCAGACTGCTTGATTGAATGAACGAACGATTAATTGGTTAATTATCAACGCAGTGACCTGCCCCTGTTCTGCCACGCCAGGTGTAGAGTGTGAGGCGGAGGGGGATGACCGCGCCTCGGCCCCCTGCCGGAACGGCGGGCGGAGCGTGGGCGGAGTCTCCGGCCACCGCTGCCCCTCCGGCTTGGCGGGTCCCGACTGCGAGGCCGACGTGGACGAGTGCTCCTCCAGCCCCTGCCTGCACGGGAGGTACGTGAGCCCTAGCCAAGGGAGCAGCCACCGATTGGCCGACCCTGGATCGCGGGATCGCCGCGCGTCACAAACGACGCCACCTGCCTCTGTGTCCTCCAGACTGCCGCTTCATTTAACCATCACGTTTCAGACAGAACACGTTTTCTTTTAGTACAGCTTGCTCGTGTTGAGCGTTGAACCTCAGGCGCCAACAAGAATAGTTTCTGGTGCATTAAACACACATCAATATCACCTGGACTGAATTCAGTGTCTGACTTGGCCGTGAACTCAATATAGAGCATTAATACAGAGTTAAAATAATGGTGTTGCATCCAGAACACGAAGGGAACCAGCCGTGCCTAACTTACGTAATTCTGCATATATGTACAGTTTTTATAATCACACGTGAAAGGTTTTGGAATGGTTCCCTTAAAGTGAACAGTCTCAAGTTTCTTGAACCGCGGGTGTTTGAAATCTGAAAGGCGAGCGCCGAGAGGCTCGGTCGACGCGATCCCCTCTAATAAATCATCGCTCATAAAGTCGGAGCTCGCGGTTGTCAGGGAGCATTAACGGGCACTTTCTTCATGCCAGCTGTTCGGATGGCATCGGCACGTTCACCTGCCGGTGCGAGGACGGATGGGGCGGACCCCGATGCGAGACCGACATGGACGTAAGTACACGTGCCTCGAAAGCTTTCCTTTTTGCTAACGTCTCCAGAGATCAGACGTACGTTTGTTTATTTGCTTGTCTGGTCCCACGCCGATATAACTGGGCCGGGGCTGGGATTTGTTCATTCTTGTCTGTAGGGGGTTCTTGGAAAGATGGTAGACCATTCTGACTAGCCTGACCAGTTTTGTCTCCTGAACCAAGTGCGCTGTCAAAACTACTCTAGCGGTGAGATAACACACACGTCTGATGTGCAAAATTAGAGTGTAATTGCAGAACTGGCCCCAAATCATTGGGCGAACAAGTACAGAACACCGAACGGAGAGGACACGCCAGAACACCGAAACCAAATCCATCTGAAGTGACTGGAAAGTTGAGGCAGACACTCCCCGTCCGACATTTTCCGACATTATCAAATTTTATCAAGATATCGCTCTGACTGCTGGAAGGGGAAGAGCTGGGAAATTACAGCCTTGCCGTGCCACCCATAGAATCAAGATGATCGCCTACCATGAGGCTCTTTCAACACACTTCAGGACGTAAAATGACTGACATTAAAAAACGAGGAAGGACATGCAAGTTTCCCCTTTCGACATGTCGTCTGGCTTAGTTTTGTGCTCTCGGTGACGCTGATGAGAGGTCAGCCTTACCTCAAATGCATGTTTCCTTGTACGTCTTTAAAGGGAAATCGGATGCCATTAATCTCTTGAAACAAGATTTAAAAATAAAAATGGAATCTTTTTGTATAACATGGCGTTTCACGGTAGCTGGGATCCGGTATATAAAACCACGAACAGCAGCAGCTGTTTCTTTTAAAAATTCTCCTCTTCATCAACGCTGCACACCTATTATCAAGCCAATAATGGAGTTTTTTTTTGTTTTTTTTAACAAACTCCTTCTGCGTTTCCACCCTAAAGTCTATTTTTTTTTCCGGCTTTTTAATCGTTCGATCCAATTATTCATCGCTGCCCACCGTCGATAGGCGCCTTGCGCGCGGCGCGTCCGTGTTCGTGAACGGCGCGGGGTCCTATCGACGTACCTGTAAAGCGAAGCTACGGCCAACGAGCCTCGTGGAGCTCCCTAATTAGAAAGCGAGGGGCTCATCCTAATGCCTAATTGATTTTAAAGTGCGCCATTGATTAAAAACTTGCCGCAGCCTGGAAATACACCCTTGAGGTGAAACAGCCGTCACCGGGAAGGCCCCGGCAACATCCTGCGATATATTAAACTGTTAGTGGCCGTCTCCTGCCCTGTCATGACTCTATAGGATGCACGTATTAGCTTCTTATTTGACCTGGGGGAGTCTTTTGTCTAAGGAGTCTGATTTAATCAGGCAGCCACAAATGTGGAATTTGTTTGGGTAAAAGTTTTATGCCAGCGCAGTATTTATATCAAGTACTTGGTCGACTACACCGTGAAGCTTAAGATATGTTGAGACGAGTTTTAAAATAATTTAAATGAGTGAACTGTCTTCTCCTCCTGAGTTGCCTGGCTAAAAGGCAAATTATTTGCTCGCTTTTGTGAAATATCTCCAGCCTTATATATCTCCCAGGCGGACGTGAATGGTGGTGAGTCCCGTGGGCAGCCGTACCTGATTGGTGGATCTCGTGTGGACCTCCCACCGGAGGCGCCCGCACCCACACTCTGCCTCAACGGTGCCACCCGCGTGGATGGTCCTGGATCCAGTTACTCATGCAGGTGAGGGAACTGGGGGGGGGGGGGGGGGGGGGGGGGGGGGGGGGGGGGGG
>JAOXYF010000006.1:15216130-15239459 GCA_028565775.1 Sternarchorhynchus goeldii
CCCCCCCCCCCCCCCCCCCCCCCCCCCCCACGGCTGTACCTGTTGCATGCCGAGCTTCAGCGAAACGCACTTTATTTATTTATTTACAAACTACCAATTATAATCTTAAGAAAACAGGAATGTACGAACACAAACCAAACAAACTTTAAAACACACACAAAACAATGATCGGAAACATTACGCCCATACATGCACACGCATGCAAATATATACCATCCACTGAACACCTTCCTGTTTGCAGTCTTTCTCTCTCCCGCACCTGTTCCCTCTGCTGTCAGCATCTCACAAAAGTTAACGATTAAAATCCTAACTGGGGGGAAAAAAAAAAAAACCTACCTCTGTATCTTATCAAATGCACTTTCCTCTCCTTGTTACTCTCTTGGATAAGACTGACAGATTCTTATAATGAAAGACAGAGGCTTGCAAGCTAGCGTACGTAAAGTCTTTTAAACGTGGTTCAAATACTGTTCGGCGTAATGGAATGAAATGTCTATGGTAGTGAACGGACGGTTCCCACGTTTATGACGCAAATGATTCATTCTAACCAGATTACAGGCCGTTATCTAGTTAATTGTGTCTTATTAGCTGATTTCAAGCCTGAAGCCCATTGTACGTTGCATTACCTTTTGAAGTAAAACGTAAAAAGTTAAAAAAGAAAAAAAATGTTAATCATTTTCATGATCTGTGTAAGAACCACATAAGACCAGCCCCCACGGTTGCCCATGGTAACCACCTGTGTCACCTACGAGCCCGTTACAGGACACCGCCCCTGTAACTAAACGAGGGGCCCTGAGCCGTGGCCCTTGGACCTCCTGGCAAGGCCCCGCCTGAGCAAATCCAATTCAGTTCCACCGGTAACTCTCTCCTCGGTGTTCTTCAAATCACAAAACTCCTCCATGGAGGTCCGATCAGTTCAGCTTCCGTACTTTTGCCTTTGGGTGCGTGTACGTATTTGTTTATTTATTTTTCCTTCCTTCTTGCTTTTTGTCCCCACGTATTTCTGGACACCACCGTTTCAAAATGTGACTGAACTCTACAGTAAATGAGGTTCACCTGCGCTCTGCCCGCCTCCTAATTTTTCTCAATTTGCTCCAGCCTGGAGGTGCCGCGTTCTGTTGCTCTAGTCCTATGAAACATGGGGGGGGGGGGGGGGTGTCGCTAATGTCACCGGAGCAGATGCATATTCATGAGCTGCATCTTGGCTGCGTACCCGCCTCCCTGGCCTGGCGTCCCGGCTGTGTGCCGAGCCCCAGTCGGCATTATGAAGATGCCATTAATGTTTCATTTCAATGAACGGCATAATTCCTGCGTCTCAATAGTCCCGGTAAGGATTTACAGTGTATCAAATATTTCAATCATAACGAAGCACATTAATAACAAAATAATATGCACGTAAACACGTACAGTCAAATGTTAAGCAGTGTGGGATAACGCTGAGCTAGAAAATATTAAACGAAAAGCGTTCGTCCACCAGTGTGTCGCTAAAGCTGTCCTCCACGAACCTGCACCTTCTGTTCTAATCTCAGATGCATGTCTGTATCCAATCAACAGTTTGGTACACAAGTTTAATTTAGTGACGACCCACAAACCGGGGAACGTTATAAATGCCCCTTAGTTTAATGGAATAACTGCCACTGAATTACTATGAGAAGGATTGTAAATTTCTCAGTCTGCATCTTGTTATCTTGGTCTGTATCAGTAAATTTCAAAGTTATAACTCTCGCTTGTTTGTTAATGAGATGTTGCTGGGTCCTGGTGTGTGTATTTTCTATTAAAGTCTCCAAAAGAGGGTGTGTGTGTGTGTGTGTGTTACACACTTTCATATTACAGTAGAATTGCAACATATTACACTGAGATATCTTTGTGTCTTGGGCATACTCATCACCCATCATTTTGTTTAATAGAGTTTTGTTTTGCCCGTGGAAATAATTGGCAGCTTCCAATTGTATAGAAGCTTATGTTCATTACAAATGAACATCATGATAGCAGTTAAACCTCTGCATGTAAATTGTCAATCGGACCCTCAGTCTGCTCACTCTACCAGTCCAGTGTGTGCATGTTTTTGTGCATGCACACGTGTGTGTGTGTGTGTGTGTGTGTGTGTGTGTGTGTGTGTGTGTGTGTGTGTGCGTGCAGAAATACCTAACGCCACCCCATCTCATTCATTTCATACTTCATTTATGCTCTTGTCTGATGGAAATGCAGTGTGACATTCATTGAAGATTGGAAGGTTAAATGAAAGAAAACATTGCTGGACATGCATTTCAAAAATTCCCAGTAATTGATTGAGCATCAGAGCACAATAGCTCCCACTGACTAATGGCAATCTTAGCAGTAACATCTCATAATGACAAAAATGAAAATCTATTACTCAAAATGATAAACACTACCAAGGCTAGAGGCCCATGTTGTTCTGTGCATAGCGAGACGTTAGCTGGGGTGGGGGTTTTTTTTTGGCTGGTGAACGGAGCAGCCCTGCGGTCTTCGTCTTCAAGCAGGAGTTATTTACTAACGCTCCCCTGATGCTGTTTCTTCTGGAAAACTAGCACGTGATTGTCCACCGTCTACCAGACAGCATCTGTTTTGCTTACAATGCAAAGAATCAAATGCATGGAAGTACAGTACCCGTGAGTACATATTTGCAGCATTTAGCAGCACCTTGAATATTTAGCGCCGTGATGGTATTTCTTGGAGTCGTTCACCTCAGACGGTTGACGGGTTGCGAGTTAACTGGGCTTAATTGAACCCTCCTTTAACCAACAGGAGCGAAACAAGCAAACAGTTCTGTGTGTTTGCTGTGTAGATCTCGCAAATTCTTTGAAAATCACGTTTGACTTCTCCCCTGCAGTGAGGTCAACGGTTACAGAATCCCTACTGCTGTGAGGTCAGTTGTTAAAGAATCCCTACTGCTGTGAGGTCAGTTGTTAAAGAATATATCACAGGTGACGTCTGGAAGGACGGTGGGTTTCTCTCCTGGGGTGATCACATTTATTTTACTGTTGTATAATACGTGCCTATATAAATTCCTTTTAGGATAGATGGTGCTTATCTGTATACTGGAGTTTAGAGTCTGTTTTTTCTTCTTCTTTTTAGGTACTGCTGAGCCTCCAAAAAAAGTGAAATTTAGTTTTCCTTTTTATGTAAAGGGAAAAAATACCAGGACATGCAAAGTTTTGCAGTAATGCATGTGTTGTTGTTGTTGTTGTTTTCTCGCATTAACGTCATGTTAGCGTTAGCAAAAGCAATAATAATAACGTCCAGGTGATCCAGGGAACCTCGAGTATATACGGACGATTCCAGCGTGGACAGGCTGCGTGTTTTACAGAACTGCCAGTACCGTGGGTCGGTCAAGTTACAGTTAATGCAGCTGTTTTGTATACTGCTGGTGCCTTAGTTAACTCCTCTTCTCAAGCAGTTTCGTGTTGTTCTCTGCGTTCGCGTCCAACCTATTTCCACTATAACCTGGCAGACCCAGATTTATAAGCAGCCTATCAAGTTTGTTTTTCTATATGTGTTTTTCCATCTTTTTGTTTGTCTCGGTTTTTCAGGTTCCCCCCCCCCCCCCCACCTGTCCCTGGTTTTCCCTTCAGGCCTTTTGGCAGTTCAGTTCACCCTGTTGAAGCCCTTCTCCTCCACACACACACACATACACACACACAAAACTGACACCCAAGGAACAGTATGCCCACAGTGACTGTTTTTCCAAATTATTCATGCAAGGGTTCGGAAATGGCCACTTCACCCACAGCCAGCCGCATTGCCAAAAGAGAACCCTGGCTAACCCAAACTCCCGAACACATCGAGACTGAAGTGCAGCGTGGGTAAAGGGAGCTAGCACCAAGCGCTAATGAGGCATACCCGAGCCTCCTGGCTGCTGCCAGCGACTGCATCAAAGCCTTACATCAGTCCAAACAAGGATCTCAAATTAGCGACTGGCTCGGCCCCAGAGGGCTAATTTCCCATCATCATTGCTGCTGAAATCGTTTGGAAATCCAGGGGTGCGACGACAGGGAGGTTTGGGAGGGGGGGGGGGGGGTGTTCGGATGTGCCCACGCCGTCATCCCCAACGTTGCAACCGATTCACCCCGATTAACCCCGAGATCACAGGCTCTATGTTCCTAAGAATCCCTGGCGCTTCTGGTTTTCTCTGGGTCGTCCGTAGGGCGGCGCTTCCTGAACTACACGACTTTACTCGCAGTCCGACGAGTCGACGTGCCCGTAAAGGCTCGCCTGCACCTTTCCCGTTGATGGTGACCGACGATTATAATAAACACGTGCATAGCCGCATCAAAGCGTGAGGCATCGAGCTGAACATGGACGAGAGAGAAATATTCACGTAGTTGGACTTTGTTTCCGTCCTAAACGCTCCACACTTGCCCCAGGAAGGAACGTCGGCGAGCCAATTGCCTCCAAAAGAGAAACACTCTCCCACCGTCAAATTCAAAATCAGTCTGACGTGGGTTTGGTTTCGGTCTTCACGCAGCACAGCCCAGTAATTGCTGAGTATCGTGGCAGATGGACAGAAGAAGGTCACGGCTTAGAGCTCTGGCATGCAGATACCCTACAGGATCTCAAAGGTTAAACACAAATTCCGATGCCGATAACGGCAAATGAAGGCGTGTGGTGGTGTTTAGCGCATCGTCTCGCTGGCTGCCGGCACTGGTAATTCACCATTTATTGTTGCTTTAGCATTTCAGTGCTGTATTGCATTAAGGGCTTCCCATTGAACCAAGGCTCTTCTGGGACCATGCTTGCCTGGGGTGTGGTATCGTTTGCAGTAAGCTTATAACATTTTGGCATTTATTTCCAAGTAAGCAGCTATAGATGGCTATTAACACAGATTTTCTTGATTACTATTAATCCTTTCAATGGTGACTAGGAAGACGTTCAGTCGGATGTTTACTGAAATCAGTGCAGTCTAAACTCTTCCTCAAAGATCTTGGCGAGCAGCACTCTACAACATTTCTGGCCCGCCCGCGTTCCTTTCAAACGCAGTGTGCCGGTGCTTTGATTGACTGAGGATACAAGGGGCTGATTGCTTTGAAGCCATGCCTCGAATACGTAATCAATCTCACTTCATCAGGCTTTGGCGGCTCTTTTTGTTAGCCACGTCGAAACGTAAGCGCGTAGATTTCTCCAATAACGCCGTAGCAACATGGGCGTCTGAAGCTTTGAGGAACAAATTTTAAGGCAGCTGCATGAGGCAACCAATTTATTCCAGAACCTTCGCTAATTGGAATAAAATAAATTCTACGTAGTCCACCTCCAATTATAGCAGGATGGAGCTTGATGTAGAACAACAAAAAAAGAGAGAAAATAACTTTTTTTTTAATAGAAGTATAAAAACTATCAAGTCTTGCCAGATAATGACACACTTTCAGCTCCACTACCTTGTCTTTGATCACACTCAGGAAAAGCACAAGCTACTGTACCAGCCATAATGATGATGGAAAGCTCAGAGAATGGAAGTCGTTTGCGGTCTGGGCTTTTCTGATATTCTGACAGAAAGACGAACGCAAAAGAGCGAGGGTTCTAAAAAAAAAAGTCCATGGCATTACGAGCAGAGCGCTTGGTTACGTCAGAGTCTCCCAGGTTGTGTTTCATGTGTTTTATATGCTTCGTTGTTGCTGTGTGGTAACTGTGGGGGTTTTTTTTACGGCGCGGAGGCCCTTGTTGATCTATTGCTTTAACAAATAACAAAGCCTTTTAAGGCTCTGAGGTAATCGCGAAACGGCGTGTTTCAACACTGCATTTACACATCTCCTCCGTCACTGATACTTTCAGTATCGTAATGTAATCCAGCTTTCTTTTCTTGATGTAATCCAGGTTTTTTTTCTCTCTCTCTCTCAGTGTAATCCAGTTATTTGGAAGCAGCTCAGATATGGCAGATTATGTGGCATATGACATCTATAATCTGTACAACTACACTTGTGATTCTAACGCCTCCACTCAATTTTTTGTATTTTTTGGGGGGGGGGTATGGGGTCTCTATTATATCCGATCGTTCACACAGCGATCAGATCCTCTCACGGTTATAAACGCGTCCTGTGCGGCTTTTTTCTAGATTTCATCTACGGGAGATATTTCGGAGATTCCTTCCTGGAGTTCGAGGGCACTGACCTGAGTGCAGTGAGCAATATCACTGTGCGCTTTCTGACCCAATCACAGAACGGAACCCTCCTGTATGTGGACCAAGGGCCTGCACCCAGAGGTCTTTTCTTCATCAAACTCTACCTTCAAAATGGAATTTTACAGGTAAAGATATAGAGGGGTTTTATGTGGAGGTTCTTCAGTCTGTGCTCTTTGTAATGACTCAAGTCTAGCTTTTAAATGCTGTAGCATAACAAAAGCAGAAGTACAAAAAATCACAAAGCTTCACAAAGCAGCTTCGGCGAGAATCCGACTGTTCTACTTAACAGTACCTTATCAACTATTCTACAAATGAATAACTTCTTTTTCAGTATGATTTTTCCTGTACCCTAGAAGAGAGGAGTCAGAGCATTAATACCAAAATACAGGTCAACGATGGCATTGAGTACCTGGTGACTGTAAGGTAAGAGACTTCTCCACATGTATGGGAGAGCCTAGTGGAAGCACACGCTCACATTTGTATTTGCACCGTGAAATAGGGTGTGTAATTAGGAATGAACAGTACACTCCAAAACTATAACAGATGCTATAAACACTGAAAGAGCTTTTCACGCCAGTATTGTTTCTCATCCTGCGTATAATTTGGTAATCATACATTTACTGCAGCTCTGTGTGTATCGCAAAAAACAAAATGTTTGTTTTTTCTCTTTTAATTTGACTTAAAGTTGTATGATTACCCGATGCAGTAGGTCCATGTGTTGCTACCTGAACAATATTCGACTGTTCCACTCAACGGGGTCTGATTTATAACTTGTTTAGACTGAGGTAATTTGTTCAGTTGCTAATGAAAGGCTTCAAAAATGAACTTACCTGGGACTTAATGAAGATTTTTAAACCACACTTCCCAAATGATGACTGATGGGTGAGATAACATGCGTAGATGATCGTGTGTGTGTGTGTGTGTGTGTGTTTGAGTGTGAATTTGAAAACCTCCCTCTCAGGTCCAAACTTTGAGAGAGTTTGTTCTGATTAAAAAAACGGGCAAAATAAGGAACAAATGCAATAAAAAAATAAGTAAATAAATAAAATGTAACTTTTTGTGGGATTTTAGTCAATTCCTAGTTTTTGAGAAAAAAAAAAATTAGTAGACTTGTTCACAATAGAAAAAGAAACGTTTGACCATAAAATCTTGATTAGACTTTCATAAAGTTTAAAACCCAAACAGCTCCACAAATTACTCCTTTCTCTTTGCCCGCCATTTAAAAGGGGGCGGAGCCAAAAAAAAAATTTCTGTTTGAATTCCACATCCATCCCTGAAGATTCATCCTATCCACCGCGTGAGGAGCCACCACCTTGGACACCAAGGCCCGTCCATATCACCGGCCTCTTTAATAGAGCTCTCCGTCAGGAGCAGTTCCCTGCACGTGTAACGGAGCTCTGTGGGGAGCGGCGGGGGCCCGGGTCCTCCCAGGGCCAGCTGCCCTCTGGCGAGGAGCCAGGCCGCTCTACCAGAGCGCTCCTAAATTAACCGCCTCTCTGGAGCAGCTTCGGGGCTTCTGGGAGAGGTGGGGCCTTGTCCCCCGTGCGCCAGGGCGAGCGGAGGCAGCGCCTAACAGGCTGAGCCAAACGGCCCTGCATCCCCTCACCTCCAACCATTCCTCTCGTTCTCCATCTTCCTCCCCCACCCCCACCCCCGACGAGGCACGGGTCTTAAGAGTCTGATCATCTACGAGCAGACTAGCCTCAAGCTGCACATAGTTAGCCCAGAATCCGCACTAAGGTAATTATCTTCCCTCCCCTGTTGTTTGGAGGGAGCGTAATTAGCTTTGGAAATCTCCCCGCTCTCAGGAACCGGTTCAAGAACAGTGTGTCCAAGACACACAAGTTGTCTTTTTAGGGGAGGGAGGCAGGGACGAGCAAAGCTCAGAGGAACGGAGGCCCTCAAACCTTGGGTGCCATTCGTTTTGTTGTATGGATTTTATGAATATATTAATACTATTCTCTCTCTTTCTCTCTCCCCTCTCGGTACATATATGGGTGTGTGTGTGTGTGTGTATACAAACACACATTTTTAAGGGAAGGTGAGAAGTGACAAATCCACTAAAATAGCAGGCACAAGAGGATCAATTACCTGTTCCTCCTCATGCATTACGGTGGGTGTTGCCTACTGTATTATATGCAAGACACATAATCATCTTTTAATGAGAGAAAACAAGACAGGACTTGCCGATCTTTTTTGATGGACACCTTCGGACCATCGGGGGCAGGGTATTTTAATACTTGTGGACATTTGCGTTAATAACGTATCTGTTTGCATCGCCTGTTGTTGCCATGGCAGCAATGAAGTTAGGCAACTCGGAGAAAAGGAACCGATTTACTCTCTCAGGATTTTAAGGCCCGGTGAAATGAACGCTATGATTTAACCCTCTGCTCTTTTCTGATATAAATTTCTAACGTTTGCTCCGCCTTCTAGAATTTCAGAAGCACTTTGCTTGTGAAGCTGATGAAGGACCCACTGTACCTTCTGAAGCATTTCTGTTTCTCTGGAAATCTTGTGTGCAACATTGCAATTTTGAACCACTTTCGTATGTGAGTCAGTCAAAATTGCAGTTTCCAGAGAAACGGGACATTTCAGACGTGTTCTCATTCAGCTGTGCAGACAAAATGTTTCACATGTATGTGTGTACGTATGCATCGCAGTGCTGCTGGGTGGGTGGGTGAGAATCTCAGTGTTTATGCATCAAACCGGTACACATATTCCTGTGCAAAGAAATTGCAACTCTTGCGAAGGTTCATATTTCTGCTTTTCATGTCCAGCTGTGATAATATGTACTTATCAGAGCATTTGGATTTGCAGAAATGTCCAAGTACACAGAACAATATGAGCGAACCATAATTATTTTCTATTCACTCTGAGGTCTTTAAGAGGTCAGGTGGAGATTAATTAATACTCAGGCGATATATTGAGTTGCTTTAGTTCTACTATCTCTGCTGCTGACCGTAGTGGCCTTTCCCATCTGTAGCGTCAGGATATATCCATTGGCTCTTTTTGTTCAGTTTCAGATCAGCATTCAGTAATCGTTCCCAACAAATTGGCTTCCTCAGTCCACAACCTGGAGCTGAATACACCATGATGTAATTGGATTTTGGACTTCCTTACCAACAGGCGAGACTGACAGACCCACTCCACCTCCACTCCACAGCGGAGTGCCACAAGGCTGTACACTGAGCCCATCGCTCGTTCTTCCCCTATGACTGCGTATCCACCAGCAACTCCAGCGGCACCGTTAAGTTTGCAGATGACACCATTACTATGAGCCTGATTTCTCATAACGACAAGTCTGTCTACAGAGGTGCGGTACCTTCGATGGGTGCACACCGCCAGCTGCCTGGTTCTCAGCGCTAGAGAAGCAAAGGAACTCGTCGTGCAGCTCTAGAAGCAGAAACTACTGCCCACCTACATGAAGGGAGGTGAGGTGGATTTCCTCGGTGTCTCTACCACCGAGAGTCTTCGTGATTGCTCAGCACCTACACCCTAATAACGTATAGGCCTGTCACTGTCTGTATTTCCTAAAGAGATTAGAGACCCTTTCTGCCGCAGCAGCTAGCAAACCGCTAACTGTGAACCTGGAGCACCTTGACCTTTTCACGACAGCGTGGGACGGCAGCCGCTTCAGCACCAGTCAGAAAGCCCCACAAGAAGAAGTAGCCAAGAGCATCTTTCCCACCGTGATGGACGGTCGCAACAGATGCCACTTCTGGAGGGCCCTTGGCATCACCCAAATGTGCATCCCTCCCGCCGCCGGCCGCTACGCACGCCAACTGGCAAACGCCACAGGGCCACAGGTGCCCACCCAGCCGGGCTCACGCGCCAGCTCCTCCCGGGTGCAGCCCTCTGCAGACACAGCCTGGAGCTGCCACCAGTATAGCTTCCCTCTCACCTGGAGCTGCCACCCAGAAAGCCACACCCCCCCCCCACCACTGCCAACTAGAGCTGCCACCCATCCAGCAACCCCTTGCCAATATTTTATTTCTCTTCTGCTATAGCTGAACAGTGGCAGTAAAAAAATAATGGAGATGAATTGAATCTTCCAGATCCATGTTCATCTATGTGTGTGTTCTACATGGCTTCCGAAAGCCACGGGTCACGGCTTGTCAGTGGTAATCTGTTTTAAAGCATTCAGGAGAATCACTTTTTTTCTTCTTCTTCTTGGCATGTTTTCATCCTTATTTACAACATTCAGGCTGTGAAAAATGGAGGAGTGGGTGAAACCCAGTGCATAAGGAGAGGACTTCAAAGTCATAACTCCATGCTAAAATTTGACCAGCCATGTTTTACAGGGAATAATGAATAACAAATTCATCGTGTATCCTGCTCTGCTCTTAATGCACTCCCTTCTGTATCCATGGAAACACTGAATTTATTCCCTTCAACCAGTTTTTGGTCTGAGTATTAAAAAAGAGCTTTAAAAAAATGTAATATGGGAATTAGAAGGACCTAGCTTTCATACTAATTGCGCATTCCTGAGGCAAGGAAAAAAATTATCTTATTAATATAAATTGGAGGGCGTTAAACTTCTTTGCCGGTGTTTATGCTAAACGTCATTACTTTAGCATATTTACTGTCACTGAGCAAAAAGGATAAGCGTGGAGCCAGTTTTGGCTTTTCACGTGCAGGAGTGATTCTTTCGCTGAGACTTTCTCGCCTTCACCCGCTCTGCACACACCCCACCCCACCCCCACCCCCCACAGGCAGTACCTGGCTCCATGCGAGGCCGAGGTGACCGTCTCTGACTCTCTCCTAACCCGGGGTCGTCCGAGCCGTCGCTCTCCCATGCCGGCTGAGCGACGGACGGGTCACATCTTTGTAGGCGGTCTGCCACGCGCTCGCCTTCCACGTAAGGTAAAGTTATTCCCGTCGCTGAATAAACGTCTTTTGTTTCTTCAGAAAAGGCCCTTTTAGGTCATGATTTTCTTTTAAATGGATGGTAATTATTTCTTTCGCATTTATTATAAATACTATGGTGATCCCTGTTAACAGCGGAGAATGTTTTGCATATATATGTGGTTTTGTTCGTATTCATGCGAACGTATTGAAATATTTAACTAACGTATTGACAGACCTTTCACAGACAGGAAATCAAAAATGCCTGCGGTTCCGTGGTACCTGGTATTTGTCCGATACATAGACGCTTGTGTCTTGCGTCGGAGGATTGAGTGTTTACTAGTACACGCTGCTGAATAATTGAAAAACAAGAGCGTGACTCCTGCACGTTTTGGTGATCGCACCACGTGAGCTGCGGGAGATCTGCGTCAACCTCAGGACTTTTTGCACTGTGAAATAGCGTTTTTAAAAACATTTTTTTTTCGTGAGGTTCTCCATTCCCGCCTGCGGGCCTGAGTTGTTTCATTCCTTTCTTCTCTTCAGAAAAACAGCCCCAGACTTTCTCTTCCTTTCTCTCCCCTCAGGGAGCTGATCCTCTCTACAACTACACCGGCTGTATAGAAGTAATTGAAATTAATAAGCTCAGAGGATTTCACACTTACAGTGCCATTACCGGGAGCAGTGTTCACAACTGCAGGTAAGGACATTTTATTCGGTAAGGTGTTGTTATATAAAATTTTGCTGGGATTTATTTGTTTTCTAGCCGAACCCCCCCCCCCTCGTTCACTCTCCCTCGTGCTCTGTCCTTAGACATGTTTTCTTTATCAGCTCTCCCGTGCATTTCCTCAACTCCTGCTCAGAAGGTGGCCATTTAAGTGCACTGGGTGCTATGGAAACGAACTGGATCAGATCTCGAGCAAGCTTGCGCCGCCGGTGTCGAGGGTTGTCCACACCGCCATGCTGTACTGGCCCAAGGAGAGTGCATGTTGGGCGGGTGGGTAGTTACCCCCGGCTAGGTGCTGCGAATTGGACCCAGATCACTTAAGGGAGAAAAACAGTTTTCCAAGCGAACTTGGGTCCCAACCTCATTTGTGGTTCCGAGTGGTGAAATGACTGATATGAAGACGCTGGCCCAAACGAGGGCAGCTCTACACATTTACCACTTCCCTCCAGCCAGTCCTCGAATAAACTTACTCGCTTTGATTCAATGGAGATAATGGCACTGTGAAGCGGACGAGCCGTCCGGTCTCGGGCCGTGCGGGATCTGATATATACCGTTCACCAAATCTGAATAATGGTGCTTTATGTGGCGGGTCTGTTTCAGAAAGTAATATTTGACCAATACATACAATGTTTTGGCCTGAAGTGTGGCATGTGTGTTCATAGCAGTGGGAACCATCTCTTGGGGAACCAATCATTACCTCTGGATTTTATTCCTCACACAATAAGCTTGGTGTCTTTGTGAGTTTGCAGTATCAACATATTAAAGACTAACAGCATTGATATTGAAGACAACGTGCAAATATTTGTGACAATGACAGAAATTAAACTTAACACTTAAACTTCAGTTAAACTTAAGCTTCTTTTGCAGCTAGAACCGCTACACACTTGTTCTGCGTAAGTCTTTGTACACACTCTTACTGCAGAAAGTCTTTGTACACACTCTTTCTGCATTGTGTCATTTTCCAGGCAGCCATCGGAGATCCAAACATTCTCTTTTAGAAATATCTTCGACAAAGAAAGCTGGTAAAAAAAAAATGTTTTTGTATATTTTGGCAAATCCTGCCATTCATAGTGAGACGTTTTGGTGAACATGAAACTGAATCTTGCAAAAACTACCTAGCGAATAACTAGATTAACAAAACTTTCAAACTTTTTCCAGACCGTTTCTCTCTCTCTCTCTCTCTCTCTCTGCGAAATTCAAACTCAGAGGAATAAAAAAACGCCATTTAATGAAAGAAAAGACTTCTGACACACGGCGTAAATGTTTCATTGTTCTGCGAGCTTTTGAGCAGCGCTGAAGTCCTCCATGCTTTCAGTTCCTGTTTGTTCGGTGGATGTTAAAGGGTTACACAGGGCAAGGTTTGGCGCTGACGATCCTCTCACTTCAACACAGCAGTCCTGCCCAGTTCATATTTCGAAACATTTACGAAAATAGTCCCTACATCAGTTGGCTAACATTTGTCTTTATTTGGCCTTAGAAATGTTCGGGAAGTCTGAGGTGGTTTTTATTGAACAGCTGAAAAGCTTTTGCGAGAGCGTGTTATCCAGGCAAAGGGAAATGGGCTCCGTGCGGGTTTCCTGCGGTTAGTTTCGTAGCCCAGTTGGTGACGGCGGCAGTAATGGAGTTCCGCCGGAGGCATTGATCCGTCCGCCGCGTGCCGCCCAGCCCGATCTCGTCCCATTCGCCAGCGGACAGAAACGCTTCCCAGAGTGCTTCTGCTCGCTGTCTCACAGTGCCGTGTTCAAAATCATCTCCACACTTCATCTCCACACATGGAGGGAGTGATGACTGGTGCCTTTCTCTGAGCGGGAAGGCGCGCGCGCGCGTGTGTGTGTGTGTGTGTGTGTGTGTGTCGGGTGCAATGGAGTTGTAGGCTGCACATAAGGTTTAACTGTTCTCTGATATATTGCCACAGTGGTCAAGGATGAGAAAGGGCCCCGCCATCCTCAGCCCTTGCTCTCCATGGCGATCGATACAAAGTGTTCTCCGTTCTCCTGCTGTTAATTTGCTTCTTCCTTACGACCTGATTGGCTGGGAGCGGCGGCTGCATCCTCCCTGAGCCACCGATGTTGATGCTGGGTTTGGTTTATGATTTTAATTTTACAAATGGGGTAGGGGGGTGGGGGGGTTGTTTGCGAGTGCTTTGTGTGTGTCTGCTCACGATGCTGGATGAAGTTAATTACAGTACGGCTGATACGGATGGACAACCTCAAACACACACAGCTCTGCTGATGATACACTACATTAAACTCACAGTTTTGTTGTGTAGGTTCACTATGCAATTGAGTGAATACGTTCACGTATACACACACACACACACACACACACACTCGTTCACTCACACACGTACGTGTGCTCTCTCTCTCTCTCTCTCTCTCTCTCTCTCTCTCTCTCTCTCTCTTCTCTCTGGGAACACTTTGCCATGAATCTTCATGTGCCTTCCAGTTCTCCACAGCATCGGGACAAGCCAGTGAACCCCCTGCCAACCTTACCCGCGTCCAACCCGGCCGAGGTCATCGCACCGCCCGCTTCGCCCGCCGCACCCACGCCCTGCTTCGACGAACCCTGCCGCAACGGGGGCACCTGCCGCCCGCTCCACCTGCCCAGCGGTGCCGCTGCCTTCCTCTGTGACTGCCCGCTCCGCTTCACGGGCCGCCTGTGCGATGAAGGTAAGGCCCCCGCCCTCCCCGCCCCCCCACCCACCGCGGCTCCCGTTACCGCAGCACCCGTCACCGCGGCTCGAACAAAAGCGGGTTTTTGCTCGACTGCAGGCTTTTGCGCTGAGGTAATCCAACCTGACATCATAACCTTAATCCCCTGATCTCTGGATAGGGTGCATCAAGGCTAGTTCACAAAAGGCAGACTTTGATTGGCTCGCTCAGAAAAGCCAGCGGAGCTACAAAACGACATGGAGATACGTTAAGTAGTTTTGAGGAGAGGCCCTTTGCTTGTAATGAGAAGTGATAATGAAATCCATGTTAGTGAGATGAGATCTGAGAAGCACCTCCTGCCTGTTCTCTCCTCCACACCACAGTCTTCCACTCATGCTCTCCATCACCTCCACCCACCACCCCCACCCCCCCAAACCCACTAGAAAATGTCAGAACTTTTTGCGCATTGAGATATTTTGCAAATTGTCTCTCCACCAACACCAATCATCAAGACGGGATGGTGGTTCTGGAATGGTGGTTTTAATAGTCATGCAGTCACTCTGCTGTTGGATATTACACTCTTCTGCTGGGGCTGGTGTTTAGGAAATCATCCGGACCGCACAACTTTTTTTTTGGTGTGAAGTTTATACACAGAGAAGCTACAGATGTGATTTGGCAGGCAATTACTCTAGTTGCCGTGAAATGCACTTTTCATACACAAAGATATGATTAAGATTCTACTGCGCCTGGAAAGGCAGTTCCGGAGAGAATAATTGGGCTCAGTTTAAGAGCCAATCAGCTTTGTCCATCAGACGCCAATGCTAATTGTGACGTTTTGGATCCTGGAGGTCCTATACCATCAAATCCAGGATGTAAACCAGATTACAGTACGCGTTTCACATAGAACATTCACTCAGCTGGCTGCGAGATTTAATCAGAAAACAGTTCGCACCACTTACTGTTTATTCGTTTATTTTTATAAGATAAATTGGCCGTCAGTTATAATGACGTCCGTTAACCAGGTCGAACCGTTAAACGTTTGTTTGCGTCGCCTGCGGAGCACCTGAAGTGGGAAACTCCTCCGTGGCCAGCGGCAACATCCAGCCTCCCCTCACCTCACCTCCCCTCACCTCACCTCACCTCACCCGGAAGCCGAGCCTTCCCCGAATGGCTCGGCCCACCGCGCCACCCTCCGGACCCCACGAGGCAGCTGTCGCCCCACTCCCTGGATCCACTTCTCATGCTGAATCGCCAGTTTGCCGTCTGTGTCGAAAAAGCGCTGCCCAGGTACACAGCTAATTCGCTGAACCCCAGCTTCATTCATCTCCATTGATGTAGCATTTCTCATCTTCTGGCAATGAAAGTAACTTGCTACAAATTAATTAAAAATCTCTAATCCCTTCTGCCTGCGCATGGGTTCTATTTTTGTTTGGGTTCAAAAGAGCTTTGTGGTGTTAGCTGCCTCAGTGAATTCTTAAGGCTGGTTTGATTATACATCGCTGGGAATGTGTTTACATTTTGTGAGCCCCCCCCCCCCCCCCAATTTTCCTGAACATCCTCTGAGCTGCACAACATCTTGCAAGCAACACAAGAGTGTTTGTGTATAGAATCTGTTAAAGCTACATGCCCTCCAGTGCGTTCACTTGAAAAGACGTTAGGTACAGGTGAGTAATGATACTAATTTCGAATTCTGAACGTGTGTAAGGACCAGTAGCGCGTGTTCCGTGCTCCAGGACCCGGAGGTTCTGATTTGCGTATTCGATGAGCACGTCCGTCCGCGTGCGTTGGCGACGGTTGTCTGTGATCCGTTGGGAGATCACGCCGGGACAGCTTCCACACGCCAACGTCGCTGCCTCCCCTCGGAAGACGCCGTCTCTCGCCAGAGTCCGCCAGCTCGCTTCTTCCGCCCGTGCTTTAAATCCGCCAGCCTGCCCCCCCGGGGGCGGGACGCATTGGGACAGAGGCGATGGTGCCTCAGCTTCGCCCTAGAGCTTCCTGTGGAGCTTCCGACGTTTCGGCTTGGACGTCAGTTCTCGAGTAATTGAGTTGTCTTATCATGTGATGGGAGGTCGGGCTGGGTGTGTAGCAGTTGAACTCTGACCCCTCCGATATGGAGGGCTCTTCACCCCCAACCCTAGCTGCCGTAGCCACACTCGCTCCACCACGACTCGAAGGTGTATCCACCCCCCCCCCCACCCCCACCCGGTCGGGTGGAGGAGGGCGTGCACGACCCGCGCCATCTGGACACGGCCGGAGATTTGCGTCAGCCCTTCCCTCTCAAGCCGTTGCCACGGCGAACGCCGCTCCCCCCCCACATGTGCCCACTCTCCACCACCCCCACCCCCTTTCCCCCCGAATTGAGGAGGACGTTCACCGTCGCTCGTTCAGGCCGGGAGCGCTGTTACCAGCGTGAGCTGACTGAATTAGGGCAGTTATAACCGCACGCCATATGCCCTCCACCACCGATCCGTGAGCGGGGCCCGTCCGCACCCGCGATAAATTGCATTGCGTGTCTGACGCTCATCGAAGACGACGCGCGGCTCATTTCCGCGCAATCGGGTCTTCGAGCGAAATCACTCTGCAGTTAAAAAGCAGGGACGCGTGGTTTTCTGGCTGAGAATGGAAGCATTACGTCTGATTCATTCCGCTAGCATATGCCTTCCCACAGTCTGACCCATTATTTCATGTCTTTTTCCTAAACACTCGAGCTTTACACAGCATTAAAGGGTTTTTACGCTGTATGGCCACAATATAACATGCACACTGGGCGAACTGTCGATAAAGCAAGCGGACTTTATATGTACATGCACTAAAAAGAATTGGGGCATTTTTTTCATACCTTTTATGTACCTGTTTTGATTGAGCAGTATTGGGGGGGGGGGGGGCTGTTCACACTGGTTCAACCATTTAAGTCTAGATATGTGATGGCATTAATCCCTGTTATATCCTTTCCTAAATGTTCAGATTAGCATTAATATGTGTGATTTCACGTTCCGTATTACGAATGAGATTGAAGTCATAATCCACTGCATACTGTGTGTTTTTTTTTTAATATTTCCCAGTCATATATATACTATGTCTGTAATTATGATAAGGATTTGTTATAAATCACAGCTTATTCTAAAACAGCCTCGTCGAATTCGAGCGGGCGTATCGATCCGCGAGCGCGTAAAAGCGAGGATCGCCGCGTCCCTGGATGCAGGCGGGCCGGCGTTCTCGGAGAGCCCGGATAAACAGACAGTGGGAATTCCTGTCTGCTCTCGTTCTCCCGCTTCCGTCATTTGCCCTTCCGGGCCGAGCCGGGAGCGCGCCGGAAAGTTCCGTGTCAGCAAGCGCGCCTGATGTCACGCCGCCGCAAAAGATGAAACGCAGCTCGGCTCCTCGGGAAATTTCCCGCAGCTCGGCCTCCTTAGGGAGGCGAAGATGAGTCATTTGCTTTAAGACTAATACCGCGGGCTGAGCCGTGTGTCAGGGTTATTAGTAAAACCACGCGATACGGTTTTCCGAAAGGACTGCCCAGCTGGATTTCGGATAATCTCCAGCCTCCGCCGGTTTCCCGTAGGTGAAAAGGGTTCGGGTCGGCATCGTTCATCCATTTCCACAATCGTCCTTGTTTTTACGTCCATGGTTTTACAGTCATCCTGGGGAAGCTACTGATAAGCTAAGGCTGATGGAATTGCAACAGCAGACAGGAGATCCATACATGCATCCACTCAAGGCAATGCTAAGATGTTTTCAAACCTTTAGTAAAGGAAAAACTTGACCACCAAGTCTTTAACGCACCGTTCCCTAGCGTCTTACAATACCAACGTCTTCCTCCGAAACGGCGAGACCTAGGCAGGCCGACACGGAGATGCAGCCGATGCTTCATCACCAGGACTGGAAGGCAAACGGAGCGGCCCTTCGCCCTCGTTAAGTCACAAGCTGTTCTCCACTGCTGATCTCGTACCCTTTCCCGACCACCTCCTCTATTTATTCACAAAGTGCTAATTTGCAGATAATTAAGCAATTCAGCGAAATGCTATTTGTCTCTCCGGGCTCCGCGCGAAACAGTAGGGGTGCTATATTTGGGGGCCGCCTCGTTTCTCCCCCCCCCCCCGGGAAATATCACATCATGCAGCAAGATTTGATCTAGATATTTATTTATTTAAAGTATTTCCTTCTTTACTGTGATATTCCTCGGAGCTCTCGTCGTCACAGCCGTTCGCGCTCCGCGTGTTTCGCCGGGGGAAAACTTGACCCGAACGATCAAGCCTCCGGACAGGGGGCGGGGCTGACGATGGAGGAAATCCTCCGGGTGACTCGCGGGGTGGTATTATTGGGTCCGGGGCAGCACCTCCTCAGAAAGCTCCCCTCACCAAACTGGGCCTAATTACCCAAGTCCATTAGCCTTCTTTTTGCGAGAGGTCTTTGTTTCAGCGGATCCCATACCGGAATGAGCAAGCAAGTAATTATACTGCAAGCTTGGGACGTGGTGATTAAGCTATTAAGTGACACGGGCTAAAGGCATTTTAAGACGCCTGCTTCTGCAGAGGAAGACTCCGAGTTCACGGACGGAGCCCGATGAGCCGTGATCGTAGCCGTGATTATCTTACGCCCCGTCAACTCCGTCACCCTCACAGCCACCACCCCTCCCTCCCCCACTCCCCCTCGCTCAGCCGGAGGAAGTCTCACCCTCTTGAAAGGATCTGTCGTCCCGCAGAACGACGGCGGTTGCCCGTCCTCCCGTTCCTCACGCCCACGGGTACTGACCCGGTCTGAGTGACAGCCAAGTAACGGTGGAAAGAAATGGTGAAGTTCGACTTCAGGCGCAGTACAAATGTTGTTTTATTTCTACTTAAGTTGTCCAAAGAAACACGTCAATGGGCTTGGTCCTAATATATACACTTGATCCACACCTACACACTTGCACACTTCACAGTGTCAGTGTGCGAGTGTGCCAAACTTTTTCTACTAAGGCAAAGCACTGTGCACTTGATGTGCACTCGATGTGCACTTAGGCAAAGAGAACAGGAGGATTATAACTGCCTGCATCACCCACAGTACATCACCGGGGGGGACATTTTAGTGTTGCGCTAAGGCTCGAATGTTAACATTTCAGTGAAAAATGATTGCAATAACCCAATGTAGTTGTGATTTCATATTTTATTCAAGATTTTTTGTAGCGGTAGTTTGTTATGAAGGAAGAATCATCATTACACAGGCTGCACTCTCAGCCGATGTGGATTTTATAATAACAGCCAATCTGGTTTATGTTAATTTTAACAGGGAGTTGGCAGTTGTCCGCTCCACCCTGGCAGTATTACTATAACAGACATGATGAGAGGGCTTCACTAGCGGTGGAGTTTAATCTAACATTGTTGCCTGAGAGCTGACCTTAGAACCAGTGGACAAAGAAACATCAGGAAAACTAAAGTGTTCCTTCTTCACTACACACTGCTTTTCGGTTTCCTAACTGCTGTCGATTAAGTCTGCAAGGTGGCCGTTATTTCCATAATCAGTTAATCGGAAGTTTTGTTTCAGCGGAGCGCTTAATCGGGGGAATGAAAAACTGCAGTCTGGCAATAATTAAAAGCTTCATGTTATACACAGTATAAATCAACAAATTAAAAATACAGGGTTAGGGTTATGATTCCTCCCGTGTACCGTGGAACACGTACGCTGTTCTCATTCGCATTTACACGAAGAAATACAGACGACGTTACGCGATATTCAAGAGCATAACGGCAGATCCGTCCTGCTCTTGGAAACGTTCTTTTACTCTGTACTTGCCTTGAAAGGTATATCAACAAAAAGGGGAAACGCCAGGCAGAATGGAAAGTGCAGCTGAAACACTGTTACGTGGGTAGGTTTGGTTCTACGAGAACTTTGCATTCGTATTCAAATGATTTGCTTTTCTAATGATAAACAGTTTCTAAGTTTGGTAACGCCATGTAAGTAAATTTGATATCAGAGGCAGACAACGGCGCTAACCGTGCGTGTGGGGTCAGCGTTTTCAAAAACAAAAACACGTTTGATCAGCCCACATGAAAATGCTGGAAATCTCCATGGAGAGCATTTTCTGAAACCTCTGCTTCCAGTGTTCTAATGCACTGTATTCACGAGTTCCTGAAAGTGGAAGGTCTCATTTTCAAAGATAGCTTTTCATCTGCTTTAGCGCACAAACAGCCCAGTTATCGGATACTCCAGGCTTGGAGTTTATACCGTCAGCCAACATTGATTATTCCATTTGCCAAACTAAAACAGAGTTAGCTGGAAATATGACTGTGACGCCCATCTTTGGACTACTGTTTTAGCATCGAGCCTTGCTGTGTTTCTGGAATCTCTGCCACATGCTAGCATATGTGTTTTCTCTGACACAGCACCGTGCAAATGAACTCTGCTTTACACATCTTGGGAGGAATATAAAAACCTTATATATACCAGAAAAGGGAAATATATTTTTTTTTCTACTTTCGGGACAGGCACTGATTGTGGTGTTGTGAGGACCCTGGGCACCGTCATTATTCACACACACACAAACACACGTTTTATGCAAAATAACACTAGCTGATTGTTAAACAATCAACAATACTTCAAGGAACACTGCAGTGACTCCATCATTCAACAGTTAAATACACAAGTCAATTAAGGCCCCATCTCACTCCATATCTGCTCTGATGAGGTTATGTGTTCATTTTCAGCATCAATTAAAAAAAAAACAACTATACATATCAACCATGAATTACTTTCTCGGCTTCACTGATTGTGAGTTGTGCGTGTTGTTATGCAGGGCTTGAGTTTTTACACCTGTAGAAGAGCCCTTGAGTTGTGTCAGGGCACCGAAACCCCGACTCTACCAGCCCCGTCAGCAATATTGTCCTTGTTTGAGTGTCATAAACCACCACTTCCTCTCTTTCAATAACGTGACACAAAAGAGAAACACACACACCATTAACCCTTTCAACAACGGCATGATTTGTTAGTAAGTATGATTTATTATCCACGGTGTCGATAGCATTGATTAGCTGTTGCAGCCATACTGACAACTAACACCAGGACGTTTCGGTTTTAGACGAACTGCTTGGTTAAAAATATACACACGCAAAAAGAAAAGAGATGCAGGAAAGAAAATATCGTTTATGCAGAAAACAATATCAACAGTTTTTCGGGTTTTTTTTTCTTAAACCAGGGCTTACTATTGGGCAAATAAACCAGCACGTTTTTTCCAGCTGCAGTAGGAATTGAAAGCATAATAAAAAATTTGCACTAGACAATTATGGTTAATTGTTAAATAAGCTTTTAATTAGTCGAGGTAGCATGACGGTGCTCCAAATTCTGCTGAATGCATCCGTTCTCAAAAGAGTGATGATCTACAGAACCATCGGTGCGATGACTGGCTGAGGTCAGCGCATGCCCCACCCCCTCCCCCACCCGGTTACAACAAGCCCCGCCCACTTAGAACTGTTTCTAGTGCTCTTTATCATAACTTGCTCGCTATATGTAGCAAAGGTCCTTCAACATGCAACATTACCAAAAGTACCCGAATACCCTCATGACTGGGTGGAGCAGCAACGCGGAAAACGATCCCTGCTCTCCCTCACACAGATCGCGACCCCTTATAACGGCTCATTAGTGCCGCCGTCGCTCTTGCGGCAGACCGCCTTCCGGTCGGGGGGGTTTTCTGGTAACCGTTGCCGGGCGGCAACAATGCAAACCATTGTGACCAAGGCCTAGGTCTGAATGCGAGATGCCTGCTCACTGGCTGTATCGAGCGCTACATGGGATCTAAGCAAATGGGCTTTACTACATATATATATTTAAGTTTGTTTATGTTTTCATTTATTTATTTATTTTCTTCAGACCATTATTTTTAAACCTGAAAAAGCACAGATTCATCGCTGCTATGAGTGACGCCAGGGGACATTCTAAATAAAAAGGGTTTAATGGTCATTTTCGATGATGGATTAATGCACGGTACAGAATCGCTGGCCTTGCGTTGAGAGCTCAGAGGATTCTCCTCTTGACTGAGGGATGCAGGATGGGTTTCTTGGGGCTGTTGGCCCGAACGACGGCGAAAACAAAACCTTCACAGCGCCCAGGCGACTAAACCGCTGTAATTACATGTTCCCATTTTGCATTAAATGAATCAATCAAGTGCTTTTAAGATAACTCTGGGACACTTTGTTTATTTTTTTTGCTCAGTTGATAAAAGTATAAACGAAATGTAACGCCGATGTAACCTTGAACCTTTGAAATTTTATGGAAAAGCAGAGAAACAAAAGCTTTCATTTGTTTAGGCCGTTCAGTGACAGCCACACGTTCTCAGGACTAATGTTTTATTGATCAACGTTACTGCCGTCAGTGCAGTAGCCCCACCCCCACCCTACCCCCACATCCCGTATCATATTGATGGAGATTCTAAAGGCCAAAAGGTCACCAAAGCATCATGTTCTCTCCTCGGGAAATTAGAAAGGACATGCTACTTTCGATCTCGTTATTTGCGAGGTGATGGATTGTTTGCGGTCAGAGCATTGTCCAACCGCCATCCATAACAAACACGAAGGCAGCGCTTCAGCTCCTCCCACCCTTCAGGTTCATCAGAACATTTCCATTCAGCTGCTTCGTGCCGGCAGGGTTCGTTGTGTAAGGGCTTTTAGCAGTAGCGCGCGCCTCTGCATGCAGGAATGTTTTCGAGGGATAAGCAATTTGTCACCAGAAATAATGTCACGGTCATGAGGGTGCGCGCGAGAACGCCTTCCCGCTCGGCCAAACGGCGCGAGAGGCCGTGCGGTCCTGCAGGTGCGTCTGCAGGATTTTCAGACGTCTCTGTTGCAAACCACAGCACATCTTTCTCCTTCGTTTTTGTCCGTTATCCGTCTTTTGGTCTTTTAGACATTCTTTCTTTATTTATTTTACTAAACAACTGCAGAAATCTCAATGCCACCTACACACTACCAGTCATCGGATATCAACACCTACACACTACCAGTCATCGGA
>JAOXYF010000006.1:15245826-15267726 GCA_028565775.1 Sternarchorhynchus goeldii
AAACTCCCTCTCCTCCCCTCCCCCTCCCCCACACACACACACACACACACACACACACACACACACACACACACACACCCTCCTCCCCCCACCCACCCCCGGCCACGAGTGTTTGCCTTCACACAGCTGCGTAGGTGCGGGGGCCAAGCGAGCCAGCAAGACCAAACACGGAGGGCTTTTTGGCCCTGAAGCAGCCGCAGCCCTGGTTTTAGCTGGCTCTCGCACACCATGGACCGGCCCCAAGCACTGACCTTTTACTTTGATGGATGGTTGTATTTACAGTTAGAAACTTCTGTCAAAATACATTGTTGGCTTCTTGTTTCTCCGGTTTCTATTCGCTGCTCGGTTATCTTGGCCTGGACGGAAGCACTAAATGATACATCGTTGCATTTTAGCTCTGGTTTTGCTTAACGCCGACATTTTTTCCCATCGATTGAAAGGATATAGACAAAAGACATGTGGAGACAGACGCATCCTGATTGAACAGCTTTTAGTATGTCAGCTTAGCAACAGTAACTACCATAACGTCAACTGATCTTTTAAAACGATGCATGACTCTAAATGCACTTGAAGGGGGTTGTCACCTGATGGTATCTGCACCATGTCTACTGTATACACCCCCCCCCCTCCCCCCCAATATCATTTTTACATAAAGTTGGAAAAACAAGGCAAGTAGTCAAAACGCTAGCAGGAATTTCTCTGCATCTTTGTCACATCGTTGTGCTCTATGTGGTTTCCTCTGGCGCTCCTGGTGCGTTCGGTGCTCGTACTTCAGACGAAGCGATCAGATCCACCTGCTCCTTGATCCTCGATCGGCTTATTTTAGCGCCGCGGCCTGGTTTTAATCAAAGCCGTCAACAGAGTGATTCAACGCACACTGAATACAAACACAGGAACAAAGCATGCAGCCACTGCTACTCGCAAAGCATTATGGGAACACACGTCATTCATGTCTACTAGATTTCATTCATTGGTATTCATGCTGTTACTTGACCCTTTGAGAAGCAGGACTCTGTAGTGATCAGTTTTGCCTGCTCTCTGTTAAAGACCATCATTCTGTGATTAGAATGTTATAAGCTTGGAAGATGTATGGTAATGAAGTGTACTCTACCAACAGAGAAATATTTTAAAATATATTGAAGTACACAAGGTTTTCCAAAAAAATAAGATCTTTATCAGCTGTACGAGCAAAGTGCGTTTGAATTAGTGGAAGGAGGAATCAGTAGAATCACAGCATAAATGCGATATGATTTTTCTGTATATATGCACATATGCACCTGTAGTTATGTGGTAAACGTATATGATTCAAAATGGCCTCCACCCACCGGCAGCTGGCAGCTGCTGGCAGCAGCCGAGCCTGTGGACTGTTGTTCGTTTTGGTTAGTTGTCCACGTCTCCCTCGGGTGGGTCGTGTTCTCCATCAGTAGCAACGCCACCTGAAGGCTGTTATGATATTTCTGCTGCTTATCCAGTTCCTTATTCCAGTTGTGTTTCTGTGACTGAGGTCGATCATTAATGTTGCGTTCCTTTTGTTTGTTTCTCTTTCGTTTTCACCGTCTGCCTGTTCCTCGTCCGTGACGATACCCCATCACTGCCTGCTCTCTCCGATGTAAAATCCTGAATGGTCCTTATAGATCGGCTCATAGGGTTTATGGGGATTGTATCATTTGTATGCATTGTGAAATCCAAGATGCATCAACCCCCTCCTTTTTAGGATGAACATCACTTCCCTGCCAGAGCTTATGTGTGCTACTGTTTTGACTGCTTGGTGTACTGACCTGAATATTTTTCGGGTTATAATTCCTGTAGGATAGGGAGTGTGAGGCAGATTTTAACCTTTTCCCATCTCCTCTTTCTGTCCAGCCCGGGAGCGGAACTCCGGCGATCGGTTCCTGCATGTGTTCCTGCGAGATGGACGCCCGGTGGCCAGGTTGGGCTGCAGTGCTGTCCACATTCTAAATGCTTTTGCGAGGGAGAACATTAAAAACAACTCCATAGTTCCTATAACAGTGAGGTGAGCCACATAAATACTTGTATATGTATTATCTGAATATATGATATAAAATACAATAACTAATATATTGTTTTTGTTTGAATGTATATTGCATTTGTACATAAGTAGGTATAAACCAGATTGGAAATGCATTTGTGAAAGTGACTGCTATTTGAAAGAGAGAGCAAGTCCTCCAACTTTATACCCCAGGAAAGAGGGAACTGCACATATAGAGATTTGCTTTCTGATTAGTTTCAGTGGCAGGAAAACAGAGGGGCCCCGGGGCCCCAGACCTGCCTCATCTCGCAAGGCCACAGGAACGAGCGCCTGTTCATTTAGAAATGTGCTTGTGCTGTCCGAAGGGAAGGGGCTCGAGCGGTTTGGGGGGGCCCCCGCGAGGCGAGGACACCCCCCCCCCCCAATCCATCCCACCCCCACGGAAAGCCAAGGCCAGATCGTAGTTAAACGTGGTCCCCCACACGTTTGTCACGCTCTCACTGATTGGCTCTGCTCCTGGTCCCCGAAACACTGGATTCAACGAATCAGAAGTCTCCCCTGTACGGGTCCTGCTCTCCAAAGCATGCTTTTGTTGTGTGTGTTTAAATGCCAAAATGTTCAACTGAAACATGAAGTCAGTGCCACAGTGGCTAGTTTAGCGATCGACTGTCAAATAGGCTTTTACAACATAGAAAGTAAGCACTTCAGTAACTCAAGTGTATATTTTCATCAAAGATCAAATGCTTTTTTATGGAATGCATATAGGTGGAGAATTTAATCAGAAGACAACACCCGTGTTTACTCCCAAGTTTCCACTTCTAATACGAATAAATTGCAGTGATTTAGCCTGATTCTCAACGTCCAGGATATTTTGCACCTGAGAGATTCTCACAGTGGTGTTTTTTTTTTTTTTCCCCAAGTAACCTTCAGGAACTGAAGGGGTGGGTGAACCTTTACTTAACCTTGTTTACGGACATCAGCGCAGCCACTTCTGCGGAGGAGATGAATGCGTATCGTGATCGTGAACTTTCGCGCACAGCGCCTGCCTCGCCCGACACGGGTAGAACCAGGCGTGAGAAACGGACATCAAAGTTTCTCCGCAGTATATGAAGTCCTGGTCAGAAATGAGTTTCGCTGTTCTTCTGGGATTCTTCTTGGTTTTTCAAGCTTTGTGAAGTAAACGTACAGGACTAGCCTAGTTAAATGCCCATGGTCGTGGATAACATGACAGGTCACAGGGTTATTTTCTATAGGGTAGCTGAAGACTGCTGTCTGGTTTTGCAAAAAAATGGCAGTTTCTTTGTATCCGTTCAGCGTTGACAGACACCCATTGAAAGGTGGGCTTCTAGATGTTGTGGACAGGCCTGCGATTGGGGGTCAGAACGGGTCAGAACGGAGTGAGTCTTTGGCTTCCTGAGGGTTGTCACATGGTCTTAAGTGTTAGTACCGGTCATCTAATGCTAATAAGAACCATGGCTAAAACATCAGATCATTACAGAAACATTAGGGGTCTGTTAAAGTTGCACTTTGGTAAACATGCTGTTACTTGTTTACTTGTTTGGAACTGGTATAAATGCCTGGTATATGTACTAAGAGCTGGTGCCCACCTTTTTCCTTTGTGAATGTTCTTGCTTATGATGTTTTTCAATAGGTTGGCAATAATAATCAATTGGCGTTTTGTTGTCTTGGAACAAATTTGTTTCATTTTGATTATCATAGCCGTATTGCGTAATATGTTTAAATGACCTTATTGTGACCCTCCACACAGAAATAGCAGAGGTTGCTTGGCAACAGACTGATTTACTCCATCTAAGGTGAGGTAGAACGCTCTTAATGCTTTGCTAAACGAATGTATTTGAGGACTGTAAATGAGGGTGACCTAAGTTTAGACCATCCGCAGACATCCATGGTTTATCGCATGGTCAGAAATAAAGAACTTTAAATGCGATATAGTCGGCCACTTTCTTGAGATGTTTTTTTGGGATAAATGCGGTATCTCCTTGCAGTGAATTGCTTGGGTAGATCTTTATTGGAAGCCCCTCCCTGTAGTAGGTTTACCAGGTCAGGCCGGTATTTTCTTGGTGGCGATGCTGAATGGTCTGAAAGAGACAGAGGTCAAGTACAAAATTGTGCTCTTCTGAAAACTACCATTTAACACTGATTCACAGAGAACGGTCAGAAGATGTGATGTTTAAAACTGCCCCTATTAGCTGTAAGCTTTTAGGGAAAAAAAAAAGATTTGTGATCTTGGTATATCATCAATGTACTAATTTTAATCGGTTCACACGAATTCAATTCACATACGTCTTTAAAAAATAACATTTTGAAAAGGCAGAGAATTTTGTTTCACAAGAAGGGACGTTGAGAAATCTTTTAAGTCAGTTATCTTTTTAAAAGGGGGGTTTTTAGACTGTAGTGCATAAGGATGAAGTTATATTAGCACATTAGCTCGCCTGTAGTTCTGTATCGTTTCTCATAGAACGTATTGTGTCCACAGCAGTTTTCACAAGATCCATTTTAAAAAGTCAAATAGATGACTCACTTTGATGTGACTGATTAGCTGAATTTATTAAATTAGATTGTAAATTTACACTCCCTCTGATAACAGAAAATTGGATCCTAATTGCATTAGATCTCTGCAGAGGTGCTAAATTGTTGTGGCTCCAGCATATGGCTATTTCTCTTCTGGCTATTTGCCATCTCTAGCCTTGCCCTTCATCTGGACCAGGCGCGAGCGTGTTTATTTACTTCTCTCCTATGCAACCCTTTGCGAATATGAACATCCATAAAATCGGACACCAGAGCCGTAATGGACGGCACACGGCGCCTGAGTTGCCGGTAGCCGGACGCTGTTGAAGAAACTCTCCGGTGAACTACTGTGAACATGAAAATGAGGTTCTTTGGCTGTTTCAAACAGAAGGTCCGAGTCAGTCATTAAAACAAAAAAAAAGCTGTTCTCTATGTGAAGTCATGATCAAAACGCACATCGGTTCAGCAGATCTGTTACAAAAAGCAGCCATTTGCGTACTGACGGCCTTAACTTCAAAGAATGTCTGTAGGTACATATGAACGAATTTTGCATTCATGACCTGCTATTGTATAGCCAAGCTGAAAATGTAAAAGCCTGATACTGATATAGCAGAGTGTAACCAGCAAAATGCCAAAAGCATGTACCCATCTAACATATCTGAAGCACCATTTAAATCATGAGCAGATAGTTGTGAAACACAGGCAGTTGACAGTGGATAGAAGTTAGAAATTATACCTCATCTGCAGTGTTTATTTGCATTTTAAAACACTATGTAACGAATTAGACCTTATCAAATAAACCACGAATGCAAATATATATTAATATAAAAGAGTGTAGTGCTATTATTTTTTTTTTTAGTAGTGTTTTCGTTTGCTTCCTCTGGGCGTGCAGCAGATGAACACCCACCGCCCTAATAAATAGCTTTAAATCCAATTTCTTTGGTGCCGATACGCCACAATGCACAGTACTGCGATGTTAAATCGTCATTATTGACAAAAAGGTGTGAAATTATTGCGATCTCGATCGCATCGCGCGCCATCACATGCCACCCGAGTGCTCTGGATCGCCCGTGAGCAGATAAACTCCCTGGTCTGGTGCCACGTGGTTCCACTGCTAGTGGTTGAAGCGGCGGTGGAATCACGTGCAGGTATGATGTCATAATGCTTTCTGTTGAGCTGTGTCTGCCCCACCCTCAACTAAACGAAACTAAACTGTCTATATATACATACATTTACATTGGCCAAAGAAGCCATCACACGTTTAAAGACCTAGAGGACAAAGAAGGCCGTGTGCTAATGTCGTGGGGCCTTGAAATTCGGACATCATACGGGAGAACGTGGGTCCTGGTTTAACGTTTTGGTTTTAGCAAATGTTGGGGGGGGTTTTTTGTTTGTTTGTTTTTTTTTTAAACCCAGCTCTTTTTTAAGATGCCACAGCGCACGCTGCACATTACTCCTGCCTTGTTTGTCTTGCTGGTAATCCTCTCTGAGAGCAGGTGTAAGCATCCTCCTTCTCTGCAGTGTTCTTCGGAGAATCTTAAACCGAGCCAGTCGTCTGCTTTCCATTTCGCTTCTCTTTTGATGCGACTATTAGAACGATTAGCACTTCAGTACCAAGAATGGTTATGTGCAGAGTTGTGCGATGGAGTCGCATTGCTTTTGTTTCGATACATGGCCAGTCTGCTCAGGGTCTTCTGAAAGGGGGGGGGGGTAGGAGCTAAATCCTCCATTCTCAGAGTGCTCAATTATAGCTCTATCACACGACATGCTTGAACAGTCATCATATGGAGCCTGCAGTCCCATAACCATAATCGTTTAACAGCCTCATGACTTCTTCACGACTTTATCCATCTAACTGTGCGTATAGTGGTTGAAAAGGCAGTGGTGCTGAGACTTGGGAGTGTTTAATCAAGAAATTAGCAGCTACCACTGACAGTTAAAGGCTTTTGCATGCCATCACCTCACCACCAGGATTTAACGTGTCCCACCAGCTAATTATCCACCCCGGTCCACACAAATTTACTCCCTTTTCCACATCTCCATTCACACCCACCCTCCCCTCCATCCACCCCCAACATGGCCAGGTGCCACAGATCTCCCCTCCTGATATTTTTGGGCAAATATCATTAATTCTGTCACTTGGATTTTGCACGGAGAGACGACCTCCCCGAGTCCAGCCGAGGCGTCAGGATCCGACAGGGCGAAACGCAGGGCAGGGAGGCGGCCGGCTCGACGGGGGGCTGCGGATTGCAAACATTCTGCTCCTGCTGGTGACTGACAGCTCCACTCACCAATTAGATCAGCAGCAGTCTGCTCCCCACCTCCCCCACCCGCCCACCATGGGCGAAAAAAAAAGAAACAAAATTTGGTTGGATTATGTGAACATGTTGATTACTGAAAACAACGAACAGAATTCTTAACACGGGGAGCATCTGAGCCTGGTCAGGACGCTCGTAGCACACAACGTAACGTGATTTGTCTGGGGACTCATTAATTTGTGTGTTACAGTCTTATGGCCTTCTGTCACGTCTACCTTGCAAATGTTGCAATAATGCTTAAGAAACGATATATTGTGCCGCCCGGAGATGTTGGCTGCTTGCAGATGCCATTCTCTGAGAACAAACGTGTGTATTAAAAAAAGATTATGATTTAATAAGCTCGTGATGATGGACATAACTCTCCAGATTTGACAAAATCCAACAACCCCTGGTGCTTCAGGTGTTGGAGGTCATAGGTGGAGGCCGTTAGAACCATCACAGCCTCTGTGAGGCCAAACGAAGGTCGGCACTTCTCTGTGCTCTCTCACTGAAGCGCACAATTGCTGATGTATGCGGAGTCAATGTGGGATTTTCAGAATTACAGTCCAGATCGTTTACATTAAACTCGCATAATAGCTGCCTAGCTCCCAATGAGCTACATTTGCATAGATCATTTTTTATTAGGGTGTATTCTCCAGATCTCCTTTTTAGTAATGACTGACAGTCTCACACTGAATTCTTGCTTGTGCATAAACTGAAAAATGTAACTACAGTGATGTGTTTCCTTAGATTTCATTTCAGTTCATTGTTCGTGAGATGGGAGAAGCATCGTAAACAACATGCTAAAGTATATTATGAATCTTAATATAAATATAATTCATATCAAGTGTAGGTTGTGTTTATTTTTATATTTATTGGTTAGTTATTCATTATTTTAGTAATGAAATGCTCCAAGATAAGTGCATAAATCACTCACTCAAAAATAACATCAAAGTCTGCCACTGGTAACACTGGGAAAAGTTCTCTGGCTTTTCATTTTAGAAGTGTTGTTTGTTTGAAATAAGCAAGCAGTCTGCGGGTTTTGTCACCACCTCTTTACATCCTGAACGGTGCCTGGAAAACGGACAGGTGATGGGCGGGAGACGAGCGAGTCCTGTAAGCAGTCCTGTCCTGAAACGGTGCAGTATATTCTGGTCAAATGAGTCTGGTGACGGAATATTACATGCACAGAGATGAGGCGTGGTGGGAATAAGGTAGTGCTGGCCTGTGCCACTATCTTGCTACGACAAATAATGCAAATGAAAGCTAGGGTGACACAAAATCTGATTATATTAATTATATAGTACCTTCGACACATGGGAAGACGATATTCCACAGAGCCGGCGCAGCTAGTGGAAAAGCTCCATCGCTTCTGCTCTTGAGCTTGGACTTGGATATTTCCAAAAACATTAGCTTGGCCGACCTGGAATATGAACCTGCGGAATCTTTGCTAGGTGTGATCCCGTTCAGGGGCTAACAATAAATTTTTAAAATCAATCCGAAATTCCACTGGATGCCAGTAAAGGGATGAAAGGCAGGCAGTATCAAATCGCGCTTCCTTCTACCATTTAAAAGTCAGGGTGCAGCGTTTTGAGCTAACGGCACATGATGATGAGACAGCTAATGTACGCCCACATATAAAGAATTACAGTAATCTGTCCGAGAAGAGATAAAGGCATGAATTACCTTTTCAAAACCAATAAAAGACAAATAAGCCTTTATCTTGGCTAAAATTCTTCGCTGAAAGAAATGATTTTATACAGCAGAGCTAATCTGCTTCTCAAACTTATCAGAAATCAGGCCCTAGGGTCTTAGCAAGTGATCTGTTGTAGCAAGATAATGGACCAAGAGAAGTAAGGGGGTTTAGATCCTATCTGGTTTATATGGGTTTTTCTGTATGTCTTGGGTTCTAAGCTTCTTCATCCAAAGTTCCCATTCATTTGTGGGGTTCCCCAGGGATCTGTCTTGGGTCCATTTATTTATTTATTTATTTATTTATTTATTTATTAATTATATATGCTGCTGTTAGGGTCTGTTTTTGCTAAGAGCTCATTTCATTTGATGACAACACAAATATATCTCACCTTAAAATCTGAATTTACCTGGTTGTTGTGGTGCTTGCTAAATCGCACAATATAAAAAATGGATTAATCTTGACTTATTGTTTGGTATAGCAGTTATCGTTGTTTTAATGTAGAACGTTACAGTATTCGACCTCAGTGGTATCTTTGACTCTAATCTACCGTACTATCCTATGGGTAGATGACAAAGCACTTTTGTAAGTCGATCTGAATGAGAGCATCTGCTAAATGTATCAAATTTACATACAACTTTCTCTAAGACTTTTGAAAGGAAAGGTAACTTGGAGATAGACATATAGTTAAACAGAACCGAGGGCTCCAAAGACTGCTTCTTAATGAGAGGCTGTACTGCGGTATGTTTAAAAGCAGCCGGAACACAGCCTGTGGTGAGCTGGGTGTTTGAATTTTAGTCCCTGCACCATCAAAAAAAAAAAAAAAAACGAAACTCTTCAAACGAACAGGGCAGGATACCGTCCGACCAAACAGCAAGTAGGTTTCAGGGTGGATCGACTAATAAATGAAAAGATTCACAAAGAAATGAGCCAAGGGAGGAATAGCAATGTCGCTAGGATTTATTAGCGAATTAACATCTGGAAGTTATGGTGTTGCATAGCCATTACCCATTGCAGTGTGTATATTATACAGAATCGGATCGACGTGACTACAGTACAGAGCAGTCACAGCAGTAACACCACGCCAGTCACAACTCTTCTAGAGCAAAAACATATATACTGGTACGGTAGATCTCTCCATCAGAGCGAGGGTTCATCACCTTGCTGATCGTTTCAAAGACGGGCAGCCTTGTCACTTTTAAGTAGCTTTTTCATAAATGATATCAATTACTCGTTCAAGTCGAGTGCTCTCGAAGCTGTAATTTAGCTTAAAGGGCATTAAACATTTTTAATTGGATGATGCGACATTTATGAAACAAATTCTTGATCACTTTTTGGCATCAATAATGTCAGTGTTTAATTATTTACACCCCCACTCAAAAAAGGAATGGCGAAAATATAAAAATTGTGTACATTCTAAAAGTACTCAAAGATTAACCTCTAAACCAGAAGGACTGCCTTTATACATATTCAAAGAAAACACTTCATTGTACTCTACACTTGTATATCACTGCTACTCTGGGAGCTTCAGCTATTGCACAATGCCCTGGCAGCCAAGAGGGTTAAGGGCCTTGCTCAAGAGCTCAACACTGACTGCCTGGCAGAGCTGGGATTCAAACCTGCAACCTTCCAATTGAGAGCCCAAAGCTTTATCCACTGGGCTACCACCGCGCTTACTCGCAGTTTCACGTAAGCAGAGTGCAGAGCGCGTGGCAGCAGAGAGGGACGTCCGTGACGGACAGTGAGAACCACGCGGCTCTGGCCTGCCATGCCCAGTGGGACCAGCCAGTCGCTTTGTTGTAATCGTCACTTGCAGGTGTGATGCTACATCTGGCACGGGTTAGCTGGGAAGCTGGGAACAGCATGTTGTGAGGGATGCCTGCTTTTTTCCTGCCTTCCTGCCTCTGTGTGTGTGTGTGTGTGTGTGTGTGTGTGTGTGTGTGTGTGGGAGAGAGAGAGAGTAATTTCCATTCACACTATGGCAAAGGTCAACAAGCATGGGGGACTGCATTCCACATCATGGTTTTCTCTCCTTTATTACAGATGAACTTTCAAGTCCCTGGTGGATATGATTAAATATCTACCCCCCNNNNTCCCGTCTCCTTCCCGCTGAGCTGTTGCTCAGGTTTTCTTCCGTTTTACACGGGGGAGACCGAACGGCTCACCATTATCTCGCAGTGTCTCGCCTGTGTGACTCACCAGGGTGGTTAACATCGCTGTGTGACTGTCTTCCTGTCGTACGTACGAACCTTCGCCGCCGGGGGGGCGAAGGGCCTCGTTACTGGAGCGTTTACACACGTCAGCCGTGAGAGACAGAAACGCAGTGCACGCGAGAGACAGAAACGCGGCCGCCGTAGTGCACGTGACCCTCCGGCCCAGCCCTCGATGGAACGGTGCCGTGGGGCCTGAAGGAACGCTCGGGCTCCCCGAAAATAACTGGCACCCCCTAGTCTGTCTGCCCCCATTAAACACGGACCACCACTGATATTAACCTGGCAATGTGCCCACACCGGAGTGAGCTGGAGAGAAGTGTGACATCACATCCACTGGGGGTGGAGGTGATTTTGTGGTGGTAGGACCAGATTGTTCTGTCATTGTGGCGTGATGTAGCCCACACACACACACACACACACACACACACACACACACTGCAGGATGAATGCAGAGGAAGATCTCTCTTCACCCACGTTATAGGTGGGCTGTGATTGAGACTCGTCGTGCCGAGAAATGCATTATGATCAGCTGAATAACAGCCTCAGCCAAGTAGCAGGTTTGCCCCAGTGTGGGGTTCCTCCTTCCCGAACTGAAGGGGTAGAGGGGGTTGGGTAAAACTTCAGAGAAAGTGTCTAAAATTGTTGACCTATTTAGATGTCCTTTATAGTCAGGCGGGCGAGAACAAGTGCTTACCTCGACAGCATCCATGGATATTCGGAAAGTAGCGCCTTCCGTGAGATCACAGCTTCTCCGAGCAATCAGAGGAAGGATGCGTTGCTGACATCGTGCATGTCCTGCAGGAATCTGGAATATTCTGCAAAACGAACTCCCTCTGTTATTTTCAGTTTGTCTGGATTTTTTTTTTTCCACTTCTTCTTCATCTTCCACCTACCACAGATGTGTGTGTGTGTGTGTGTGTGTGTGTGTGTGTGTGTCCGTGTGTTTGCGCGCACACACTCGTCCGTGTGTTACTACGAAGCTCTCCGCAGGATGATGTTTTACTGCCATCTGTTGCCAGCTCTTCACACACACTCCACAGTGTGAGCGCTTGGCCCCTGTGTTGCGCTTCTGCTCCTGCGTGGCGTTTTAATTGGGCCTGCCAGGCCGGATACAGCCTGCCAGGCCGGATACAGCCGTGCCTCGCGCCTGACGCCCGCTCGCCCGCGTCTCGTCGCTCTCGGGCTGGCGGGGGGGCACCGTGTCACAGCGTTGCATCAGCCCCGAACCGAGGTCGTCTCGGGCCACCCATCAGAACCGGGCCTCCCTAACGGAAGATCTAGAGCTACTGCGGTTCACACGTTTTTGACGAGGTGCTGGGAAAGGAGTTTTCAGCCAATCGGCTGTAAATCTCGGGTCTGGCTCAGTGAGACTCTGGGCTCATTACAGTAACAGATCAGCACTGAGAGGAGGTGGCACCAAAAGCTGAATAATTTAACCACTGGTTCGTCCCACTAAACTAAAACAGTCGCTTCTGATTTTGGATGAAGCCATGGATAAAGCCACAAGTGACTAACTCGGCGAATTTGCATTTACTTACCGATTTATTTGTTTGTTTGTTTATTTTTCGCTGGCTGAAATATTGAAAAAGATGCTTAACGGTGTTTGTGTCACGGGCGCACAGAGATGAACGTCCATATGGAGCTTGTTACTCCGCATGACAGCTGCATCTGGGCTTTGAGATGGCACTGCATGTCGGAAATGTTCCGATGTTCGAAAGACCTGTGCCTGCCCCACCCCACACACACACACACACACACACACACACCCCTTTCAGGACTCTGTAGTTGCATTTTAATGGTGTCCACTTGTGCTCTCACTCTCCTATCCCTCGTACTGGGTCACTCTCTCTCTGTTTTCTGTAACTGTACTGACGGAGTGCTTGTAAGTACAGCAGGTAGTAAACATGGTGTAGTGGTGAGGGGTGGATACAGATGCTTCCCTCTATCAGTCCACCAGGTAAGTGAAGACCATTCGACCGAGATGGCAAGCAGCTCCAGGGTGGAATAATCCATCTTTATCTAATTTTATGCTTTTATGTTTCTTAGATTTCATCAAAAAAAATTGAATTTGAAACCTTGAGGGCTGAAGCCTTACCTGATCTCATCTTGTGCCTGGCTTCTTAAAAAAGAAACAGCTGTATAATATCCATAAAAGTGATTAACATTCTGCAATTAAGATAATTACCATTTAATTATAGATCACCGCTGCTCTGATATTGGAGTATTGGAATCTTTATTAGAGTTTTCATAAACAATCACCTCAGCAGGAAGGCCTGCGTTCATCTCCTCAGCCATCCAGGTGCGCCATGCCACCCGTCACCTTGTGTTTTCTGCTCGCCCGCTTTCCTGGGTGCTGATTGGTCAGTCTGTACACGGAGAGGGTTTAGTGAGTTTCCGGCATTGCAATTTGTAATTAGCCCTACCTGAAGTTGTAGGGGCCTTGATTGCATGTGGTGGGCATCCTGGAAGGCTGGCTGGAGCTGGCGTAATGGTAATCGGGCTGATTGCTCACATCTGGTCATTAAAAAGCCGATTTCGCACGCACACACACGCACACACGCACACCCCAAACCATTCGAATGTGAGGTGAGCAAACAACCTGCTTCTGATGGAAAAATTTCAAGTCCTGTTTGCAGCTTTGCTTGAGAGAGGCGCAGGCAAAAAACCCAAAACAACGGAATATTTTGTTGAATGCTAAATCAACGCTTCATTTGGGCCAAATCTCGAGTGCAACACTGTGTTGGAATCTTCCAAGAAACGTGGGGGATTTTTTTCACCTTCTAACCTTTCTCTATTTTTTTTTTATGATAAGAGGAAGCCACGTTCAACACTTTTTGGTATTTTAGATATCACATGACTGTCAGGCATCTGCAGTACTAAAAAAAAAGAAACTGTCTAGAGAGATATAAGTAAACAATACACAACTTGGCATTCTGGTGCATTCTCTTTAAGGACACTCAGAGAGGAACGACGAAAACCATGAATGGTGCAGAGTGTGGAGTCATTTGGGGTGAAAAAGTCTTTCCTAACTGTTATTTGCAAGCTAACTAATCATTTCAAACCAGTTCTGAACCAGCAGCAGGTTGGTTTTACTCCAAGGCAGCCGTTTGGGTTTGTCCATCCACTGGGTCTGTTTACTCGATTCATCTACCGACCTCGGTGTGTCTCTGGGGAGACGTCCATCATGTATCTGCGTGCTGTTGTCCGATTAAGAAAACTTTGTCTTGCTTTTAGCTGCAGGAGAGAGAGCAAACTGGACAAAGTTGAAAAAAAAACATTAGAGAGGGGGAAAACAAAAAAAGTTTTGATTTAATTTCATGTTTGTTTGGGTGCCTTTTCATTACAGCTTCAGATCGGGCTAATGGCTAATCCATCACACGAATATGTAGGGCTCGTCATCTGAAGGAAACCACAAGAAAACACACCTGCTTTTTGTTACAGTTGTACTGTGTGTGTGTGGGGGGGGGCTGTGGCTAAACACAGTGAAAGCACACAGTAGCACAGCTGAATATATGCATTTACTAGTTAGCCCTAGATAATGTGGCAAAAAGAATTCTAGGGAGAGCTTGGTTCAGGGTCCTTTTGGATGGGGTCCTCTCTTAATTACAGGGGAGCAGTGTGCTGTCGATTAGGTTTAACTGGTGCAGGTCCACATTACGCATTCAGCACTTGGCCGACGCTCTTATTCAGAGTGACTTGCATATTTCTCTGCATGGCACCATCCTGGTGCTGCTTGGGATTCGAACCCATGACCTTGGTGAGCACCTTGCTCTACCTGCGCTAGCTGATTAGCATTTTTACATTTTATATGCAAGGTATTCTGTAGCCGTACAGAATTCACTGGTGAAATTCACATGCCAAAACTGGGCTGGAACCGTGTTGATCATATTACAGATATTATTTTTTTCTTGTGTAAAAGCTTACATTATCCATTTTTGTCTGTTTGGTTTTAAGGGATGTCAGTTTAAACATTATTCATTCTGAAACTATTTGATTTATTTGACGCTGGCTGCTTTAATATAAACGAAGATGATTCACTCTAGATCCGATTTGACTCAACGCTTTCTTCTTACCAAAGTAAAATCCCACTTCGTTCAGTAGGTTGGGGGGGGGGGGGGGCATTAACCCAATAACCCTAACTGTTGGCATGGTTGCATAGCAACAACATTCTAATGCGCTGGTTTGGTCAAGTTTAGCAGTGCTCATTAAGCGCTCGCACGCACGGTTTCCAGATCTGCGGACTCGCCCGGATGCCGTGCTTCCTTGACACACTGCCTCCACACACTGCCTCCACATACACTGCCTCGACACACACTGCCTCCACACACACTGCCTCCACACTTATCCATTAAAGAACAAAGCTACGCTCTCTTTGAGGTGGTCCCTTAATCGCTGTGGTGAGCAATAAAACTGTGTTTTTATTTTCTTTTTCATCAGTCATCAACATCTAAAGCTCCACCCCCCCGCCTAAATCATCAGATCATACCATAAGCCATTCATACCTTCCAGCTCCAAATTGTAAGTTTTATCTCCAAACGACTACCTTTTTACTCTTGCCAGTGGGAGACCTTTTTAATGATGGCCATCTGACTGAAATTGATTTATTTTTCTTTATTTGAACTGTAAATAAATGAAGTTGCCTCCAGCGGAGCTGTGGTAGTAGCTGTCGGGGTTCGGAGGCCGACGGCGGGTGGTTTCCGACTCCGGCGTCGTGCCAGTGTGGTGTCATGGCGATGGCTGTGGGTTTATTGTTGTCGCTGTCGTCGTGGAAGCGCAGACAAGGGGCCTCAGACAATCCAGCTCTGCACAAGGCTGCATCGTCATCTTCACGCTTAAATGGATTTATTGTGAATGCTGCATGATCTAATGAGATAGCCCCACCCCCACCCCCACCTCCACCTCCACCCCTTTACACCCCTCTATCTCCCACACTATCTCCCCTACTCTACTCCTCTCACCGCTCTCACATACATTCCTTCTCTTTATTCACTGTATTTCTTCTCTCTCTCTCTCTCTCTCTCTCTCTCTTTCTCTCAGGTATCAGTTACCCATCAGTGAAAACAGAGGGTTATGCACGATTGAAATATCTGCAGCTAACAGAACCGTTAATCGCCGGCAGAAATATGTATCCGGACCCGTGTCAGAGGTAAATCCGACCACAGATACCAGATGAACTATGCATGGTATGTTCCCGCGCTAGAGAGATCCATGCATGTTTTGCAGAGAGAGGCCGTCTGTCGTGTCAAACTCAAGTAATGCAATCATACTCTCGACAGATTGTACGGGGGGGGAGGGGGGGGGGTATAGATTGATATGAAGTGCATCAGATACCGGGCACCTGCACTGCGATCTTCGTGAGCGTCTCATTTGTGAGCGCCCCCCTTGTTTACTGGTAAACCATATCACCATCATGTTAAACAAGGGGGCATCAAAAGGAAGTCAATGCACCTCACTTTGGTGATTAATGTGAATGTAGATTGAAGTCGAGCATATTTTTCAATTCCACTCTCTGAGCAAAAAAAAAATAAAAATTGCTTGGCCATAGTGATTGTCATTAATGGGATGTGCACAGAAAGGCCACGCCAGATATAATCTGTAGCTTTTGAGTAGAACAGTAAAGAATTAGGAAAATGTTTTACCACAACGATGTGTATTCGGTGGGGGAATGAATGGAGATGGTCTAATATCATTTGGCTTCAGACTGAATTCAGAGTCCAGGTTCAGTAAAGTCTCTAGTGTTGTACCTTATAAAGCTGTTGAGTTGGAATTCGTACTCCGCATCTTGATCAGGGAGAACAAAACATCCCATCACCGTGACGACGATATTTGTTTATTCATCTCCTAATGAAAGAACCCTGTGAACAGGGCAGCTTTTTAACTAATCTAGAGGAGCTCAGTGAAGTTGAGATGGTCTAAAATGTATTCCATATCGATATGTTTATATGATATGATTATGTATCTTATACACTGTTGTATACCAAAGTCTGCTGTACAGGTATATATTTTTTAATGGTTACTTTGCTGCTTAATATCAGATCGTAACAGCAGCTCAGACTGTAACAGCAGCTCAGACTGTAACAGCAGCTCAGACTGTAACAACAGCTCAGACTGTAACAGGAACATCACTGGTCTCTTCTAGATGAGCTAAAATGCTGCTTTCCTCATGTAGTTCTTTCATTAGGAGTTGAATAAACAGTCAATGTCATGGCGATTGGGTGTTTTTTTCTTTCTGGTACACGTGCAACTGTACTAGGCAAAACTGTACTAGGACTCTAAACCGTATATGGATTCCAGTTGATGTGGTCATTGGATTTCGACCGAGCACAGATCTGTCTTCCTTCCTCCTCCTCGCTTAAACACGAAGAAGCTGAGCTCTGCTCTGACGGAGAGAGAGACAGTTGGGTGGAGAGAGAGAGGAGGAGGATGGAGAGAGAAAGAGATGGGGGCCTCTCCACTGCTGAGAGAGCTTTTAACTGTGATTAGCATCAGTCTGTTAAATACCCCCCCCTATATATATATTGTCTTGTTTATGAATAAGGTATTCTTACCATTCAATTTTCTAATTGTATTTTTACGTGCATTGATAATTCAGTAAGAGCTTTATCTTCTGTTGAAATAGTCTGAGAAAACTGAGAAACTGAGAAACTCGCTTCGAACACGATGTATGAAACCTGCTAAATAAACAAAGGACACGTACAAAAAAAAAAAACATTTTGTAAATGAAGCAAAAACATTTTTGAGCTTTGATTCTGTTCAGGAAATTATAATATTTTGTGGAGGGAATATTTTCTTCTAAAATTGTGAGAAAAAGGAACCAAATAATTTACCAAGTTCTTATTTTCTTTGTAAAAGTTTATAGAATTGCAGGCTTGTGGAAAACTGGAGTAATGACACTACATGGTACCGAGTTTCAATCCTTAAAATGATTTAGCAAGAAATTGTGTTGCTGTGAGTTTTTATGTCAGGTCAAAATTATTGCAATATCGCATGTCAGGTGAAAATGACTTTAATATCAGTTTAATTCCAAGTAATAGAGTTATACAGTGCCCGCTGCGCAGTGTGAAATGAGGGCTTTCTTTCGAACTCAGGTCATGTTCGGGCCGACGTTCCTGGGCGGCGTGCCGACTGGGTCCGTCCTGCACGCCGCAGCGGGGAACGTCTCGGGCTTGACGGGCTGCTTGCGGGAGCTGCAGGTCAACTCCAGGGAGGTCTGTCTGGAGAGCGAGGCGGTCGGAGGCCGGAACGTCGGCAGCTGCGCTACGTCGACGTGCCGGCGCGTTCCGTGTCGCGACGGTACAGCCTGCGTCAGGTGGGAAGCCTCCCCTCCTGCATGCCCCGCCCCCTGCGTCTCCTGGCCCCACCTCCTCCACTTCACGCGCCGCCTCTGCCGGCGCTCGGCTCGCCCCTGCATCAACACCTCCCCCACCTCCTGTCCGACCTCCTCTAACCCTCACCATAACATGTTAACCTCTGCCTTAAACTGGTGCTCTTAAAGTGTTTGATTTTGAAAGAATAATGGGGCAAATTTACCCTTTTGACAACATTACTGTGGCCCATTGCACGCTGTAAAATACACTTCCCTACAGCTGATCTGCGTTCCCTACAGCTGATCTGCGTTCCCTACAGCTGATCTGCGTTCCCTACAGCTGATCTGTGTTGCACGTCGTTTCAGCCTCAGAAGACACATCCTCGGACTCTTATAAAAACCAGCAAGTGCTCCCAGCCTGGTCCCTGCGGCGAAACCCCAGCGATCTGCTGTAACACCCAGCCTGGTCCCTGCGGCGAAACCCCAGCGATCTGCTGTAACACCCAGCCTGGTCCCTGCGGTAACACCCAGCCCCACAGGCAGCCGAACGGCACGAACAGGAGCACAGCCACGCGGGACACACGGGACCCCGCCGCTTCTCCCTCCCAATCAGAATATAGACGCTTATGTTCTCGAGAACCTCCAGCCATATGGTACGGCTGGGTTTGGGCTTCGGGACCCAGTAGTAGCTACTGGCTCAGCAATACTGCGATGAACTTCTACCAGCTTTGCCTCTTCTTGAGGGGAGGGGGGGTTGAGAAAGCTTTATTTTTCATTAGAACAAGGACCTTCATGCTTCATTAATAATCCATGGTACATGCAGGCACACATCATAGGCACTTAACTAATGGAGCAACAGGAACGTCTGCTTCCCCGTTGGGCTTAGAAGGGGAGCGTAGCTGGCCCGAACTGGTTGCTTTACATATCTTGCTTCTCCTTCACTTTCTGTCTTCTACAACTTTTGAAGGCCAATGGCTCAGTCAGTGATATACGTAAACGTAAGCAAAAATAACACCCTAACCGTAACGCCATGTGATGTCACCCAGCATTCAGATGGTTCGCTCTGAGGTGGCTCAGGGTGGAAACGCACCGGTTTCTACACTGGCAATGAGCAGCCTACTGGGGCCTAGTTGTTCCCGAGGATCTTCCTTACAGCACCTGTACTCTGCTATTCAACCTTTCTGTGGCGCTCCAGAACATGTTTGTTTAGGCACGTTATGCAAACTTGCAGGCTCTTCCATTTCCTTGCAGGCTTTTTCTCTCTCTCTCTCTCTCTTTTGCCTTGCTGGATTTTCTACTCCCTTGTAGGCGTTTCTACGGCTCAGCCCCTGGACTGATCTCAGTGCTCTGTGGCTGTTTTCATCCATGATGCAGGATGTACTGTTGCAGACATCCATGTCAGAACATTCTAGATGCCACTTCACCATTAAAACTACTTCCATTTAGAATTTGAATGAACTCCAGGTAGCATTGTTTTGGTTTGTTTTTTTCCTTGAAAGGTCAGAAAAGTATGCGTTAGCTGCACAAATACATGAGAACTATTTGCATTGGTGAAATTATGTTAAAGCAGCATTTGATATTCTGAGAAATTTTAATTAAGCATAATTTTAACTAGCAGGATGGGTTACTTTGGTGAAGTCCATGTCTTTGATGAAAAAAAAGGCATAATTTTGTTTAGTACATCTGCTTCTATCTTTTGTGCTTCAATTACAGAGTTGGTAAATATTGCAAAATACTGGGTCGATATTACCAGGGAGGTGCTTGTGTTTTAAATAGCTGTAATCACAGTCCTGATTGCATTACATGCGCGGCTGACTGTGGGAACCTCAATCATGTGATTGTGGCCCGTTCTCAGTTCTGAATACTTATGATGTCCTTCACTTTTGTGAACGGAAGCACAGGCTCCTTTGATATATACATTAACAGAGTTTGTTGATGCAAGCTGTGCAGTGGGAGGTTCTTTTTGGATCGGTTTGGATCAGCACTAGCTCTGAAATTCAAACTGGAGCAAAGGTAACTTTAAATTTACAGGTTAATTAAAAACAATGATTCATGTTAATAGGATGTTAATACTCCAAACAAGATTTAAGGACACTGTTTATCTCATTATTATTGTTATTATTGTTGTTGTTGTTGTTTACGGGCACCTGAAAAAAAAAAATCACATCATCTCACCAACTCCCTCGTTCCCTGTGTACTCCTCCCGTCCAGGCGGCAGGGTGCATGTCTCAAACCCGTGGCTGGCAGGAAAGGGGAGGAACGTCCAGCTCTATTCCGCCGGTCCGTTCACCCATCCATCCACTCGAGCGCTCCAGCGTTCTGTACCCGCGTCCTTACCACCACCACCACCACCACCCAATCGAGCGGGAAAGCGAATCGCGTGCCTCTTCTCAGATAACTCCCTCCGACCGAGGCCGCTGCATCCTCTCGTCCCGACTTTAATCCCAAACAGCTTCAAGCTGCCCCCCTGCCCAAGCTCACAGATGATACTAGCAGTTTGACAACAGATGGTTCTCGAAAATTTTCCACACTCATATTCTTCTTTCTCCATCTCTCTATCCACCCCCCCCCCCAACCCCTGTCCCTCCAGCAGCACCGGTGAGTTGTGACGTGTTTATAGCCAGGCGTCTAGTTCTCCGATTCCCAACATCCCCGTCAACCTCACGCTCCCCAATACCACCATGGTGCTGCCGGATTATCAGCGTCACTAGTACGGGCTCAATTTCTTTGTAACATCTAACGCGTTGGGGGGTTTTTTTTTCCCACGTTTGGTCTTAAGTGGGTTGAAAGCAGGCATGTATTTGATCATTTTTCCAAGTTAGAGATGCTGTTTGCCTTCTATAAGCACCCATTCATTTACTCACTTGTTTGGTCGTTCATTGACTTCAGGCAGACTATCGCTGGCTACAGCTCTTGCTAATGAGAGGTAGTTGTGGTCATTAGTAGGCTGGAGACATATTGATACTCTGTGTACCGTCGTCTCAATTTGTACTGCATGATTTGTGCTCGTACTGTTCTACAAAGGCATAATTGCTCCAGCACATTTCTATTCTTGTGGCTAATTAAAGAGTTGAACAGTATTTTTCTGTCAATCTCCCTTATGTGAGAACAATTTCAGGCCCTTCCTCTTTCTTAAGAAAATGTCTTGTTCACGTAAACACATTTATTCGCAGAATTAATAGGCCATGTCCAATTTTTGTTTCAGTAACATCTCTGGGCATATACTGCAAAATGTGTTTCTTGTCTATATTCGTGCCGGACCAATCATCTCGTCTGGTGAAGTAGCCTCCGATACAACGCAGAGTTGACCCATGACGTGACCACGCTCAGAGCTGTTTCAGCTGCTAACCAGACCGTTTTAGAAAAGCTCAGCGCTCGTTGGGGAGTAACCCCACAGTGACTCAGCAGTGTGTTTTGCTGAGTGCACTCGCTATGTAATTCCTAATTCCCACCACACCGCTCCCCAGAATTATGCGGGGAAAAAAACGCAACGCCGCGCTCATCTCGACTTGCCGCGAGCCACTTTGGACCACGGGCGGTTCTGTTCATAGACCTCCGGCTCGAACCTACGAAAAAGATCTGTTGGAGAGAATCGCTTTTGACACCTTCCACGGATAGCGGCAGTGGCATGCAGGCAGGCGCGATGCCACTCCAACCCTCAACACACACGGCTCAGTATCCCGAGGGGACCCTCATATTTGTGACGCTCAGACTTCTTTCTAATGTTTGTCACAGTTTACGTCAAAGGCTTAAGGCTTAATCCTTTCTTCTCTCTCCAGCTCCAGTGCATTTAAGCAATTACATGTATTTGTAGTCAGAAGTAGTGTACATGTGCCTGGTTTCCTACTTTATATTGAAATCTCTTTACCACA
>JAOXYF010000006.1:15286515-15300957 GCA_028565775.1 Sternarchorhynchus goeldii
GTGAACCATGCCTGCCAATATATGTGCATCTAGCAAATGACAAAATGGTCCATAGAAAGAAAGGAACAATACGATCTATATATATATATATATATATATATATATATCCCACTAATCCTGGGAGACAGAGCACCACAGCTGTACTTATTTTATAGTACCACACAATAGCTCATCTCTCATTTTATATATATATAAAATGTTACATACATATAATTTTAAACCTCGTTCTTTTGAGAATAATCTGATGTCTCAACCCCATGAACACATATAAAGACGGAGTCATTTGAGTTTGCAATTTAATATTAAACAATCAGAATTGGTGCAGTGTAGCACTAACCAACAACAGTTCTGAAGATCGCTTAGTGTCTGACATTACCATTACCAGATTTCTATCAGCAAAAGTCACATCTCGTTACACCTCTCATAAATTCTGAAAACATTACATTCTAAATACAGTTCCTACCTTTGTAATAAAAAATCTGTGTAAAAGAAACTTGCAAGGGGGAATTTTGCCAGTATTTCTTAGCAACATTTGGATTGGTTGTGCTCACAGAAGGATTCAGATGCATTGTTTACACGGTGGTCATTGTACTGTATATTCTGCAGGTGCTCACTGACCAATCAATCATTGTAGCACTTTACAAATCGAACGCATCGTCAATTCAGGATGCTACGATGTTAAATTCATACATTCATTGGCTGTTCCTTGTTTCGTTATCCCTCGATAGTTCTAGAGTTCTATACATGTAAAAATAAAAGCGCCTCTTTCACTTATGACTCATTCATTTGATCAGGATTCTCTCTCTCACCGTGATTGGTTAATTAATATTGTACCACTGTATTTCATTAACAAAGTTTATTATCTTTTTGTCAACAATAAAAAGATTTTATGAACTGTACATAATGTGCAGAATGCACACTTTATCTCTAAATGTATGACAAACAAAAAATGTACAAAGACCATTTCTGTCATTTGACACAAATAGAAAATATTTAAGAAGCCGTTTAAAAACACATAAGAAAGCAGTGGACAAAGTATCCGACATGTTTTGCTGTTACTTTTGTCCTTAAAAAAAAAAAATAATAAAATAAAATAAAAACAGTAGTTGAAATTCAGATTTCTTGTGATCAACATAGGAACAGTCTGTCTATGACCTGTGGTTGCAAATTAGTCTTTAACACAAGGAACATAATCTTGCATTCTGAATTCAGAACACAACCAACTAAAACCTAAAATCATTAAAAAAAAAAGCTGCTTTTCAATGTTATAAATATTTTTCTTCTACAATGCAGTAAAATTTAAAAAAATTTAAAAACAAAACACTTAACAGCGTTGAACAAATGTATCCAGGCAGAGTACAGAGATCATGAGTGCCTGTCTCTCGAGTCTCTTCTGTGTTTCTCCTGATCTCGTGACCTGCGTTTGTCTTTGTGATGACTACTGTGATGCCGCTCCTTCCTCCTCTCGCTATGCCTCTCATCTCGCGAGTGCCTGCTCTTATGCCTGTGCCTACTCCGGCTCCTGCTGCGGCTCCGGCTCCGGCTCCTGCTGCGGCTCCGGCTCCGGCTTCGGCTCCTGCTCCGACTCCGGCTCTTGGTCCAGCTCCGGCTCCGGCTGCGGGCGTGGTGCTTCTCCCGCTCGTGGTGCCGACTTTTGTGCCGGTGTCTCCCGTAGTGGTCCCGCTCATCCTTCTTGAAATGTTCCTCCGAGCGTTTGGGCTGCCTGTCCCACAGCTCATCGTAGTTCAGCTCGGGGCCCTTCTCACCCTTGCCCGAGGGCGGAGGGGCGGGCAAGGCCGAATCAGGGAACCTCCGTGTCGCGTAGGACAGAGGAGGTCCAGCAACCACCTCTGGGACAGGCTGGGGAAAGCAACCTTGGGGAGGAACTGGCTGAGTCCAAGGTGGAGCATGCATTTGATTTTGAGGGTCAGGCTGGGGAAAGATCATTGGAGGTGGACCAGGAGGGTAGCTGAACGGTGGAGGACCCCGCAGGGATCTAAACGGTGCTGGGCCAGACTGGGGTGGGTAGGCGGGCATTGGTCCAGGTGGATACACGTGATCAGGTGCCCCAGAATGATAGGGAGGAAGTGTGGGTGGTGGAGGACCATGGCCACCAGTGTTGAAAGGACCGGGGCTTAGCAGACGTGGCCTTGACTGCTTTAGTCCTTCATTTTTTCCAGTAGAGGAAATAGTGGTGATGGTCTGAATATCTTCCACAACTTTAAAATCTGACAGTGGCTTTGAAGGTGCTGACTGAGTTATTGGTGAGGACAGTACAGGTGCAGTCAGCGGGAGCGGCTCTGCAGTTGCTGGTTGGCTGACATTCAGCCGGGGTGCATCTGTGTCTGAGGCTGGCTGTTCTCCATCGCCTTCTGATAAAGTGCCAGACGCGAGTGGTTTCTGAGTCTTGGTTGGGCTTTCCACAGCTGCATCCCTAGCAGCAGCCTTAGTGGTGTCATTAGCAGAATCTTCTGATGAAGCTGAACTAGCTTCAGGAAGTACATTCATTTCTTGACTGGGTTGTGTACTGGGGTCGCTTTTGGTTTCGGCGTCAGTGGACTCGGTCTTCAGCTGAGCGACCGAAAGACTGGAGAGGAAAGTCTCGGTTGAAACGTCTCCCGGCTTATCCTTCAGCGTGAATACAACTCCGCTCATAGTCCCACTCTCTTTCCCTTGTGAGCCTGCATCTGTTTTCGAGTCCGATGGCTCGTGCTCCATTTTGACAGGTCTGGGCTCTTTCTTCTTGATGATGAATCGATCCAGTCTGGGGGTGGTGGGCGTTCTTGCACCGGCACTTCCTGAGGTGGAACAGTCCGCGGTAGACGACTGACTGACTGCACTGCCACTTGTGTCCTTCCCGTCGTCACCTGCAGCCGTGGTTTTCCCAGTCGTGGGCTGCGTTAGCACGCCAGGGAGGAAACGCAGGGAGACATTTTCATCATCCTCCATCTCCAACAGAGTCTCGTCTGTGGCCGATTTGACGACTGCGGCAGCATCCTTTTTGTGTATCCGTCCAAGAGTGTTGATAAAGTTTCTTTCTTCGGCTCGACCGACCACAGTTTTCTGGATGGGGTCTACCTGAGGTTTGCTCTCTGGCAAGAAACCTGGAACTTCGCTAGCATCACTTGGGAGGATGACCCCAAAGTCCCTTTTGGGTCTCTGCCGAATGATTAATCCCAGGAGAAGGTTTGGACGGTTGGTCTCCAACCCTATTGTCAGGCAAAATATTTAAGACCGATTTAGACACCCACAAAACATTACAGGCTGAAATGGAAACCTACACATGTGCGCTATCCAAGCCCTCTTAAACCAAACAAGCAGGCTATGTTTGACGATTTATATTAAATATTGGGTAGGGTAAGATTAAATCCAGGAGTAGGCCATCAGGTTTCTCTGACCTAGAGTGTCTTATACTAGATGACCATACAATTTCAGTACTTGGTACAGAAGAAACATATCAATATTCATGGGAGTTTCTGACGTATTACAAAGACGATAACTCTTACCCGGGCCATCAAACGGAACAATCTGGTGTGGAATTTTTTCCGTGGTTCCAAGGGGGATAAGATACATGTCTTTAACTTGTTTGCGGTTGTTGGCGACAACCCCGTATCGCCTGCGGCTACTAAAATAGGCATACAGCAAGGTGTACGATATTTCATCTTCCTCTGTGTCAGGTGTGAATCGGACAATACATATTTCCTGAGAAATGAAAGAGAGTTACTCAAAAAAAAAAATACACATACACACACACACGCACACACAAAAAACCAAAAAAAAACATACAGAACAGGATGTGACATTTGAATGGAACATGGACTGACATAAGCAAGTAATCAGTAATCATCACCTTTGTACCAGAGGCACGTATTTTCTCTACGTAGTCCCAGACAATTTGGGGCGAGATTCTTCCACCAACCTGGATGCTGTCTGGCAGATCCTGCAGAACATAGCCATGTAAAAAATTAAAAACGCTTTTCATTCAGGTGTTAGTAATGTTAGGGAAGAGTCAGAATTTCTTTTTTTTTTTGTTTTGTTTAAGCATTTTGGCTTTTCTTCAGTACAGAGAACTGAGTGAGGTATGCATCAGAAGGCAGTGTGTAGCCAGGGCATTTGAACTAAGTGAAGAAAAACCATAGCCACTGTAAACTGGGTGGGGAAAACAGCAATTTGGTAGAACACGGTAAAGAAACCTGGCAACGGAAAAATCATCAAACCATGTAGGTCGTCACCACCCAGAAAAGCTAACGGTTGGAGTTTAAAAAAGTGACCTTACACTGCCTGGGAAACCCCACTGGACAGCTGTCTGCACATGGCATGGCAGAAGTGTGCAGATAAACATCAAGCTTGTTTTACGCTCTACTCATATAGATTTAATGAAATAAAACAGATCAATTTCATCAACCTACCATGTTTGATAACTAACTCGACAATAACTTGATGCATTTAACCGTTTGTCTTAAAGATTTTTGATCGACTCACTTCACACTACGGATAACTTACTCTAGATTGTTGTAGACTGCATCTCCATTTAATATAGTAATATCGTGGGACTTTTTTTTTTGGATGCGTTTTGTCTGTTTGGATGGGGCTTTGGCAATACACCGAACAATTGGGGTGGGTTAAATATGTAAATTTCACTCCACTGAAATGCTGATTTCTAGGTGACACCTTTAAGCAATCAGAGAAACTTGCCTCTGTGAGATGGTCCAATATTCCAGAGACTGGGTAAGCCTTCGTAAGAAACCGGGCTACAGCTGGCATGACTACATATCCATTCCATAAGTTCTCTAAATTGGCAAGGAATGTAACTGTATCTTCTTTACTGTTTGCATTCTCAGACCTGTAAGAAAACAGTGGCACAGAACACTTCTTTGGTAATCACAGTAAATGTCAATGATAAATCCAACATCATACCTCACTGCCTTGTTAAAAGTTAGCATAACTATCAACAATATCAATCTTCTTCAAACCCAAAGATCAATAAATCCTAAATCACTCAATTCAGTTCATGTTTCAGCTGGTCTTTGACCATATGCTTTTTTTTTGGTTAAGTAATTTGACCCCTTTGTGTGGTCGAAACTAAAGCTAGAAGCTTTACCTTCCAAATTTAAGTGCAAGTACCCTCATAGAGTGGTTATACCACAAGAAATACACATCACTTTTACCTTGATTCATAAGCTGGAAAAGTGCTGGAGTTGAGGAGACCTTCTTCCAGGGCTCTTAGAGACAAGTCGTCCACCAGCACTGCTGAAGATGCAGGTGGAGATACGGGGGTGGTCTGCTGGTTGTCACCTTCAGTGGCTGAGGACTGCCTTCTACGTACTGTCGTTGCCACTTTTACAACTTTAGTGGTGGCCTCCTCTACCGGTGGAGCCATTCGACCTGTTTAAAATAGGTCGACTTAATTTTATTTCTTTTTTTATTCGTCCTTAAAGTCGTGTCCAAGATCGGTAGTAAAAAAGCTCATTTTGGAGATGTGCGTTACCTGTGCAGATTTTGCAGTGAAGGTCAAAGAGATGAGACTTGTGCAAACTTGTTGTATCTTTACTTTTCTTGGGACTCTCCGCTTTCAAGTCTGGTGGGTTTTCTTCAGTTATCTCAACGGCTTTGGGAACCGGATCCGACTGGGGGGAAGATCAGAAAAGCGCATCATTTTAGTCGCAAGAATATCTGATGCATTTATCACAGTACAAGAACCAAACGCCTTCCATCTTACCATGGCTTCCATGGCTTCAGACACTTTTGCAGGTTCCTCGTTCTCAATTTCAATTTCCCCTTTGTGCGTGATTTTGGTGACGGGTCGCCTCTCGGCTTCTCGCTGTTCTTTCTCGATCATTTCAATTGTCTGAAAATAGAATCGCTAGTGAGCTACACGAACGGCAACGTTCGCGCTGAACGTCTTTGAAGTATCGGACTATGGTCCATACGTAGCCGGGTGTCGATCAGAGAGTTTCCTTACATGTCTGTTTTCCCTTCGTCTCCAAGCAGCCAGTTCTTTAGAGGCAAGTTCCTCCGCACTCATACGAACTAAATCTCTAGGTGAAACTTCACCCTTGAGAACGCGCTTGAATAACACCTGGAAGATTGTACTTGTGTTTATTATTTGTGCAGCATTTGCCAAAAAGGTTGAAATATATTTAAAGTGTTTATGCATGAGCAGGTAACAGTTTGGCTACACCCTATAACTACGTTTACTAGCGTTCCGATAAATTATTGCACTGCTGCATTACTGTTATAATACAGAGGGGGAAAAAAAAATACTTACATTATTTTTTGTATCTTTGAGATTGAATGTCAAGCTTCTGTATTTATTTTTATACTTGCTATCAACACCTTGGAAGAGGGCAAAAAGCTCTTTTTCTGTCCTCTTTGCCAGCTCAGCTGGTTTCTCTGATGAAACTTTCATGTCCGATTCCTTCAGCCTTTAAACAAGTGGTTAAACAAAAGGGCAAACGTCAAGCATACGATTTGCATCAATTACTAAAAGCCAAGAAAAGAGGTCAAATCAATGTTTGAACTGAATAAGTTCACTCATAAGCCATCGATAAAGTGCAACGACCAGTTGTAATATTTCGGACCAGTATTCTTAGGAAACGTTTCCACTATGTTTACAAATCTCAGTCTCTCTTCACCTACTATGCAAGAGGCCCATACACATCTGCTATGACTCACTCATAGCCTTGTGGCACATTCAACATTAGCAGTAATATTAGTACATATATTTCAAAATCACTGTCTGTTAAAATGACATTTACCGTCTTTTATGGTGTGGTTTGTAATAAATCTAACCTACAATTTTCCACCTACACCAAAAGAAAAACCATCGACTCAGACATGTTTGGTTTATAGCGTTTGGACTGCAGCTAACAAGACACTATTCCATCCCGTCTTCGTAAATGCATGGCAAAGTCGTCCTTTTCTTCATGACCTCTTTAAGATGCATTTAAGGTCTAAACGTTTTAAGTACAACTATCTGTGTAAGTTTGAGCACTTCAGAGTTTGTTTTGATCTTTAAAAAAACAAACAAAAAAAAAAACCATTCGGGTTATTTAAGGTGACTGCCAGGATGACAAGTATGTGGTGTTTGTTTGTTTTTTTTATTACAGATGGCAGCAAATCATACGGTGTGCTAAGTACATGAAGTTTGTAGGACATTCCTTTTGAAGTCAATGAAAGAAAGCCAGCATCAGATTTGCCGTGTATTTATGGGAGACTTATGGAAGCCTCGCACACCAACCACACCGTGGTAGAACATAGATTCAATTACATTTTTTTTTTGCACCAAACCACTGCTTTAAGTTCACTATAGCAAAGTGTTTTTCCTCTGATGTCTCCAACTTTGAATAGGCAGACTCAACTATTACCTCCTTTTGCACATGAAAAACCCTACCACAGAAAAGGGCAAATGTGCTCTATTTACATTCCTTACCGTTTCACAAGAATGTCCTCGAGCGAGTCCCGGACGCTCCTTCTGATTTGTCCTGTGGACGGTTTCTTCAGGCTTGCTGAAGACACTTTCGCCTTTTTTACTTCATGCTTCGCATTCGAACCTGGCAAAAAAACTAAAATTGAGTTGGGTACCTCAGTATTTGATGAACTCCAGAATCCATTACACTTCATTTTATGAAAGCAAAGCAAAAATAAATAAATTAAATTAAATAGGTCATACCACTTTTTTGCACCGAATCCGCCGATGGTCTTCTGTCCCCCGAGTCCTGGAGGAAATGGAGAGAACAATTACACTGCTGCCTGCCATGGTACATAAAAGCTAATACTGCACTACCCAGTGAAATCAAAACCTGGGGAGTGCATGAAAATGTGGTCGGTGCAAAAAATATTTTGTAATGCTTTCACAAACAAGTAAACCTGGAATGACCGCATGAGTCCCTCAACACCTACACAGATCTGTGATGGAGATTTTGGTTCATGTAAATGTGTACTTGGAACCATAAAAAACAAAGAAAGAAAGAAACAAACAAACAAAAAACAGGTGGCAAGCAGAATAGGAATCGTTCGGTTAAAAACTTATATATTTGCTGTGTATATCTGCAGAGCTAATCTAATTAAACTCATCCTTTTCCCGTTACTGGTCAAACTTCTGCTACACAATCTAGATCTAGTTGGGTCAAACTGGCTGCCCCTTCAAATGTACACAAATCATTATTTTCTTTTTTTTTTTAAACTATTGCGGCCAGACAGCATGATGGTAAATAAATTCTAAGAAAATTATAAGAGTGATGACCAATGGATTTTTGTCCAGGGACATTGGAGACTTGCTTACTTTCCGAAAGGGACGGATTCCCCCTGATGTGACCGATGATTCGGCCCCCTGTTTTTGCTGGAGGGGAGACTTGCTGTCCGAGTGACCCGTAGTCTGGACCTCTGCCTTCCCGGCTTCATCGGCGCAGCACTTGAGACACACGTATTCTTGGTCATCCTTCTCCATCTGTTGCACTTTAGCTAGATCCAGCCCAACGCAGTCGCCATGGAACCAGTCGTCACAGCGCCCGCAGCCCACCATGAACCTGGAAACGTACCCAACTGTTATGTTCGATCCAGGGTGTCCTTCTAGTGAGTGAGTCTCTGTACACAGCATGGACACTGACTACATGGCAGTAACATTAAAAGTATAATTAAAAGTGCCCTGATAGTCAGTACTTACTCCAACAAAGAGACACCATAATTGGGTGCCTCTTTGTTGGGAGTATGGTTTTTGTAGCATTGAGGGGTGGGGTCATTATAAGCTTTTAGAATTTTCTTTATAATTCGTAACTGGAACAGAACGCACCTGTTGTTATGAGGTTTCTTGCACAAGCCACACTGTTTGCTGGAATCCCACGTGGTCTCGTTGTCTGTGGCGGGTGGAGGTTCCCCTTCTGCAGGTCCCTTCTTCGCCACAGGGGCGTTGTCAGGGACAAACAGCTCCGGCTCATCCAGAGAAATGCTCCTGGAGTTCCGGCTCTTCTGCCTCTGCGAGATCTTCTCTGGCTTCTTGATCTTGGTCTTGTCCGGCTCGTCCTGCGCAAGGCCGTCCTTGGACGGCTGACTCGGTTTGAGCGCTGCCACCGGCAGATGTTGTGGCTTCTTCGGAGCGTGGGGAGGTTTATTTGTAACTGCCTTGGCACCAGGACTGGAGTCAGAAGACACCTTTCTAATCGGGGGAGGGTGAACGTTGGAGGAGTTGGCGTTCGATTTCTCAGGATGACTAACATGCGCCTGTGGAGGTTTCGAGGCTGGTTTTGGAGCAGGTGACACAGTAGGTCGCTTCAGACCTGCACTGACCGGTTTACCTTTGACATGTTGGAGATTTTCTGCTGTACGGACCTTTTTGTCTTGGAGCTTGAGATGTTTGGACCCCTTCAACAAAATGGCCGGTCTGGTGAGGTGTGCACGCTTGTTTTTGGTTATAGACAGTGGCTGCTTGGGTTTCAGTAGCTTTTTGGTGACGGGCTTTTCCATTGTGCCGTTTTTGTTCTGCGACTTGCAGGCACCTAGCTTGGCGGTGGCGTTTTGGTCACTGACTTTGGTGTCTGTGGTTGCCTCTGTCGCGCTGGGTTTGATGGACGGCGCACCGTTGGCATCCTGCACATCGTTCGGGTTCACGTACGGCCCAAATTCCATAGGCACATCGTTGGTTCCCTGCTGCCCGACATTCGGCTCCCCGACAACCGCCAGTGTCTGCTGCCCGGTGAAAGCCTGGTTCTGTGCCAAATCAAAAATGATGCCATCAGTGGCCACGGCATCGCTCTGAAAACTCAGAGCCTGGAGAGCGCTTGCGTTAAGTGATCCAGAGATTTGAGAGGGCCCGGGTAACAGTTCAATTTTGTAGCCCCCCACAGTGACGGTCAGTCGTCTCAACACAACCACAGGGTTCATCGAGGGGTCAACCTCATGAGCGTTAAAGCGACGGCTGAGCAAGGCCTCCCTTTTCTCCGCGTAGCTGTCATCTAACGACTTGCTGCTCGACGGTACCTCTTGGTTGGGCTTCGCCATTGCTCTCCTGCCTGGTGTTCTGCTAGGTGTTTCTGAAGAAGCTTCTCTCAGCGGGCCAGGACGCCTGGTCTGTCCACCTCTGCCCCTGCCCCTGCCCCTGCCGACTGAAAGAGTTAAGAAAGAAAAGCCACCTCATCACTGGAACCAAGACTCGGGGTGTATACAGTCAGTTTTACCAAAACCATGGTCGACCCTCTTTGGTTTCAAAAATATACACTAGGAAAAGGGAGAGGTAAAATGTGTTGCTCTTGTACACCTCTACCCTCCCAAAGAACCTACCAGAGAAAGTCAAGCTTATATACCTGGGGGTTTCTTCTGCAACAGAGGGGCACCTTTCCTCCTACCCCGGGGAAACCTGGGCTGGGTCACGTCCTCGGGAGCAGAAGTCTGGCTAACGCCTGAAGTGTTCATGTCATTGCTAGAATCTGAAAAGTGAGAGGAAAACAAAGTCACACCAAAAAGTGCTAATGCTAACGACTTGTTTACTGGTTTAAGTGGAGGCATGGGGAAATCTGCCGAATCATGGTGATGTTAGTCTGTTAGGTCATAGGTTATATCCTACATAATATCCCACTCCATTAAATGAGTAGTTGTAATTTGTTTTGTAATTCAGGAAAAAAAAAGACCCGTGTCATTAAATGCCTTCTACCTGTATCCAGTCTACCTTTAGCTTTTTTTTAAGAAACAAAATGTGTGTCGACATGCTATTTTGTCTTAGCAAAAATGTTGCTTCCCACCTGTTGAGTTGGGTAGCTGATAGTTAGCATTATCGTTTTCCAAAAGATGAAACTGGGTGCTAGCAGATCCAAACATAGGATCCTTGTCACTGAGCATGTTCTTGAGTGAGTCTTCTAGTAAGCTGTGACCAGACCCAAACTCATCACTTGCTTCACACTCCAAGTTCTGTCCAAGAAGTAGGGAGTCTTCCAACTGGTCACTGGGAATCAAATGGTTAAAAGTGCCAACTATATCCATGAATGCTTCGGCTCTTACGGTTGCTCTGGAAGAAGAGATGTGGGAAGAATAAACTTCAATTGAATTAATGCACATTAGCCATAGTCTTGTCAGATAATGGCCAACTTACAAGCCGTTTTCTAGTACCTTTGATGCTGGTTCCCCCAAACATGCTGCAGTCCAATATTATTAGAAACAAACAGGGTCTTTAAAAGTTGAAATATTTCATTTTGGCCAGTTAAGAACTATACAGTACAAGTGGCATTATACCATTATATGCATTCCCTTATACGCTTGAAGGGAAATTGCTGAATTTAATCCACTCTTATGAATCAACTATATCATATTCATCATGATGTGAAACTTAGGTCTTAGCTTTGTGTCTCGTTTCGTGGTTAACCGTAATCATTTGGTTCACCAGTGTCGTGTGTGTGTGTGTGTGTGTGGGGGGGGGGGGCGGTTAACCACTCAGTGGTTATATGTACTGCTAAAACACCAGTTGTAGATTACTCTACAACTCTTGCAACATCAAACGTTTCTGCCAAACTTGTTAAATAAGAAACCAGAGTAACGATGAAGCAGCACATTATTCAATCCTACACTAAAACTAAATAACTGGTCAGATGCTTCATTAAGAAAACACCAATATTTTACTAAAGACTGATAAACTTGTCAATCTTTCACAGGAAGCACCATTAATGTTGACACTGGCCTGGTGTGTTTACAGTATGCATGTCCTACTTTGGTAGGTAGTGAAAAAAGTCCCCTCTGATTTCCTATCGAGATTTTCTTGACTTAAAGAAGGGCCTACCAAACCAAGTTATGGAACTTAATCCAGGAATTCCTATCTTCGTACAGATTACCTCACTTTTAGACTAGACAAAGGTAAGGGAATTTAATGACCCATGTTTCATTCTGAATTTAAATGTCTCTCTCTAGTTAGACTATCTGGTGGTTGGGCTGACCTGGTGTCTAACTTTCTTCTAGACTGTCCTTCGTCTTTGAGCGCGCCCACCCGCCCCCTTTCCTGTATGATGGTTGGACTGACCCAAGTCCAACCGGCATCTAAACATCTTATCTGTGGAGGCCACTTGTTGGAATTTTACGTCCCATCCTTAAGACCAATCATGTACTTGTTGAGGGGGCACCTGACTCGACCTTAGGCCAATCATTTTATCCCACACCATCACGCTCTTATTCCACATCATTTTCTGCTATTTAAATTTACTATTTTGCTAATAAACATCAGAGAATCTTCGTGACACCTGTGTGTTGTGAATTTGTTCTCCGGGATCCTGTAACGAGGCATACTGAGGGCTAAACTTATTTCCGGTCGAACTCTGAGGGTACTCTGTCAGTCGGACTGAAACAAACAAGTTTCACTCACAGATGGTAACTTCAGGAATGTTAACATAACAGCAATATGCGCCACACGTAACCTTATTTTAACTTTTTGTATACAATCCGAATAATTAATTAAGCGCAATAAGAATAATAAATGTTAACTAGCTAGCAGAGTAGGAAGGCACAAGTTATTTCAAACAATGTGCCACGACACTTGACAGCCAACGCATTAATGAGATATAAACAACACTAACTAAGCCAAAAACTTTCATGAAAATTCTGTGCTGGCGTTCATTTACATTTAGATCAAAGCGTCGATATAAAGCGACGCACATTAATCGCGGTTCTGTTTTAATCTTGTCAACTTGCAGCATCGCGTGTCCAATGGTTTGAGTTAAAAGTGTAATGTTAGCTAGTTACTTTAAGGAAAGGCAGCTAATAAGCGAGCATGTTAGCTAACGTTTCAAAGGAAAAAGAAATACAACAATATCTAGGTAGCTACCATATTAAGATACCAGTAAGACCACTGCCTATGAAACAAGCATGTGGGTTTTGCGATAAATGCCATTTTGGCTAAAGGCGATGGCCGCCCATACTAACCAGAATCACAACACACCTAACTGAGTCTCTCTGAACCCAACTAGCTAGATAAGCATGTTATTGCAGGCCTGGCTAACCAAGTGGTAACTTACAAACCGAAACACTCACCATTTTAGCTACCTAGCAAACCAGTAAGCCTGCAGTAACTATACATACACTTCTTGTTAAGTGCCAACGTAGTTTGCAAGACATAAATTGACTCACTTAAAAGTTAAAAAAAAGCTAGCTAGCTAAGCTACCTATCAAATATAGACGCTATCAAGCTAGCTAGCTAACTAGCCAGACTACAGGCCTTGTTTGTAGCTAGCTAGCTAGTTATGTACTCATTAAGTGAAGTTTGGTTTACACCCGCATCTATTTGTATAACCAGTTGTGCAAGTTTATATAAACTAAACATATAAAACTCACGTTAAGAATATGGAATTTAATTCGTACGAGATTCACCGGGCCAAATGTAAAGCTGTTGCCCACTACTTTGCAAGACACACTAAAACTACGTTGCTAGCCTGCTAGCTGGGTTAACTAGGCCGTGTTCGCAGCGGTATGGATTGCTACAGCTAAAACTAAAGCAAACATTCACGCCCACTTCGCGTCCCAGCTAAATCGATAGAAGAACTTTACGGTTTTCTGCGAAACGTTTAAACGTTACCTTATTGTCGAAAAGCCAGCACATAATTTGAAGGGTCTGTAATTCCAGTCACAGTTGTTCAAGGGTGTCTCGTGATGCTATACACAGCGGTTCTCCTAGGATTAGCAGTAGGCAGACTGTACTTCCCTGACCCTGTCCATCAGCAAATACTTTGCAATGGATGTTTCTGACGGTAGAGGGCGCTGTTAGTGGTATAAACGCGTAATGTCTTTTTCCTAGTCTTGTTTGCAAACGGACACTGCCACCTAACGTAGCGGGGACGAAAATAATAGCGTCCATTCGCATGTTGCGTATTAAATTATCTGTATACCTCAAATACAATATTCGACACTGTTAAATATTCAGCTGATTGGTCAGTGTTAAATAATAATAATAAAACAATTCAATGACCCTTTCAGTATCAACTAGTCACTAGATATACAAAATATCAAATAAATTGAACTTTTTTCTTCATTGACCTTGTCTCTCGCAGATATAAATTGGATTAATAATATACCTTTACTTAATTCCTAAGTGTGATGTAACCTGTTCAAATAAACGATCAGTTAAAATAATAAAGATAATATCAACTAACTGACAGTGTAACATTGGCTTAAAAACTTATACAAATAAATAACACAAAATGTGTCTGGAGTGACTTTAGCAGATAAAGCTGCTCTTGTTCATTTTAATATGTTTAATGCACAGACAACAAATAAGTTACATAATAAAGGAAACAGGGCACTGCAACACCTTCAGGGTACCTTGGCCTAGATTATACAATAGTCTGGAACTCTGCCTTGAATATAAACTATGCAACCAAAAGAAATGTAACGTCTTGTTGGAGCCTCCACATTAGAACCCTAAACAGCAGAGGGCAGTGATTCAGAAGTGCATCTGAAAGGAAAGTGTTCATAACC
>JAOXYF010000006.1:15309742-15347283 GCA_028565775.1 Sternarchorhynchus goeldii
CAGAACATCCTACACAGAACATCCTACACAAATCATCCTACACAAATCATCCTACACAGAACAACCTACACAGAACAACCCACACAGAACATCCTACACAGAACATCCTACACAGAACAACCTACACAGAACAACCCACACAGAACATCCTACACAGAACATCCTACACAGAACAACCTACACAGAACATCCTACACAAATCATCCTACACAGAACAACCTACACAGAACATCCTACACAAACCATCCTACACAGAACAACCTACACAGAACAACCTACACAGAACATCCTACACAGAACATCCTACACAAATCATCCTACACAAATCATCCTACACAGAACAACCTACACAGAACATCCTACACAAATCATCCTACACAGAACAACCTACACAGAACATCATACACAAATCATCCTACACAGAACATCCTACACAGATCATCTTACACAGAACATCCCTCACAGAACATCCATCACAGAACATCCCTCACAGCACATCTTACTCAGGCCTTCAGCCTTCAATGAGGCATTTCAGCAGCATGGGGTTGAGCTTGCAGTGAGAAGGAATTGCAAGCAATCAGACGTTTATTGCTTATTTTTATTTTATTAATTTTAATGTTTATTTTAATTGTGCTTCCACTGGTCTGGACCAATGTCCAAAAGGGTCCGTTCTCATTAGCCATAGAAGTAGGCTTGCAAAACTTGTAAAATTGTACGGGTAGTTCTGTACTGAGCAGACGCCATGCATTTCACTCCCTACTAAAAGGATTAGGGTTAGTGTTAGAGAGCCAATCGAAGTTAATATGGGATATATATCTCCATACAGGAGAAACACTGATGGCGTGAGCAATGGAACAATAACCCTTTCTGTTATCATATCGTCGGATGTGCGCTTCGTACTTGTGACTTGAGCGACTTATTGACATATGTAAGACACATGCAAGCATAATTATTGTATAGAAGAGTTCGATATGTCTCTATAAAATAACATGTTTATGCACAGACATGAGGAAGCTTTTATCCATGGGTGACTGCGGACGTCTTTTTGCTTTAAACCTAACTTTCGATTCGCGCAAATGCATTCCTGATATCGTTATCCTGGGTGTAGTCAGGGCATACGGGGAATCTTTTTTTTTCGAAACTTCTAGTTAGATGTCCGGATTCATTTTTGCTCGGACGGTTCCAACGTTTTTATTTTATATTGTACCATTTACCTCTAGCTCTTTGAAGAACAGACTTTGCTACCCCATTATTCCCAACCTTTACTTCCTCCAATTCTTTGCAGTTCTGTTTTTTTTCTTGCTTTTGTTGCTCAGGTTCCATTTTTGGTTTAATTTGTCGTGCGTATTTTCATGAAATAACGCAATTTACGGGTGAGACGCCCTTTCCGATATTTCCTCAGATGGACGCGTTGTACGTGTCTTGTCCTGCGATATCTCGAGTAGCGTGCATATCTCTACGTCAATAAAGATCTAATCACAAGGCAATAAACGTCGTGTAATATGAGCAGTATAGCTATTCAGAGATTTTGCACGTCGTTTGATGTCCACTTGACACATTGCACACTGGCAGATGTTCGACGAGCAAACCTTTGATTACACACTGCTGGAAGTCAAAATGACAGCCTTCTCCTTCGGACCCTGTGCGTAGCAAACCTGACTCCTCCCGTCTGGACGTCAGCGTTGGCTTTTACAACAAATTGAGGGGGAACAGCTAGTTAACTGTTCTTAATAAGGAAGGGAAGGCGTCGTTAGCTAACCAGCTAGATGAACTAAAAATATTCGTCTGTGCTGGGACGGTATAGACCCATTTCCTTCGCAGGAATAGTTAAAGCTGGTTTAAAACAAAACAAAAAACAAACCTTGCAAAACAAGTCGTGTAAAATGGGGAACCGAGTTGCTCGGGAGGATTACGAATGGGTTTACACAGACCAGCCACATGCGGACCGGAGGAAACAAATTTTGGGTGAGCGGTTTTCCCTGACCTGTTTTGAGTGATGAATTTATTTTACTCAAATTAAAATAGTGATACACCAGTTTCGAAACGGTCCTTAAAACGAAACCGTCTAATTTACTGTGAAATTGTTCCTAGCTAGTTATGGCTGTCCAAACTACATGCTGATTATGCGCCGGCTTTTTTTTTCTTGTACGAAAACCATAGCTAGCTAGCTAGCTTACCAGCTAGCGCTAAAACATGAAATACCAGTGATTGTATATAATTTATACCACTTGTATAATTTTATTAAACTATAACTAGTTGACCAACGTTATCACCTGCAGGATAAAGACTTATCAGTAGTAACAAGTGTGTCGGTTAGCCGCAGTTAGCTAGGATAGCTAGTTAGCTAGCTGGCTAAACCTTTGTAAGTCACAAGAAATAACGTTACGTTTCGTTACAGTTATGTCGAGATATCAAGCAAAGCTTTCCAGCGAGTTAACATGTCTCCTCGGGATGGCTGAAGCGCCACTCCCTGAGAGGTTTTCTCGACATGGACTCTGACGTATTTTCCTCTAACTTGTCCTGGATGTCGGCTGGCTGTTACTTCTTTTAGTAATTTCTTGTTTTTGTTGGTTAAACTTAGGCTTGGTTACACTAGTTGGTTAAGTAGCTAGATAGGCGTTTGGAGCGTTACCACTAACCCAACTTGCTGGTCTTATGAAGTGTTTTTGCACCGTGTCCTGTTTTTGACACACTAAGGTTTGATTTTTAGGTGTGAGAGACGTTTATGAAACGAGGGTGGTTTACTGTTTTGCATCTAGATTTTGCAATATGACATAATTGTGCAAACATTTGAAACATAATATGGAGGTTTCGAGAAACGGAGCGATTAGCTCGTATGTACATCTCGGATAATGGGCCTGGATTAATGGGCAGGATATTTGATTAAACTTGAGCGAAACACCTTCAGCCCAAGGTAGCATAGATACTTTGTTCTTCGTGAATGCCAACCCTCTCATTAGTGATTTAAATGACATCTCGACTTGATTTGAAAATCCATCATTTGTATACTTTTTGCTTAGTCATTGTAACCCATACACAGTGCTTGCAGAAGCAAAAAATCCAGCCCAACTTTACTCTTGTTCAAAATAGTTTCGGTAAGACAAACGTCTGCATTTTGGCATAAACAACGGCTCAAATAGGCGTAATTTCGGTTTGATTAAACCGTCCGCATTGTATCGCACAAACCTCTACTGGTGTAATATCATAGCGCTTAAGTAGGCTACAGGGTGGTGTGGTGAAATGTAATGTAATCCACTGAATTGAAAAGTTGTGGGAAAGCATTATCGAGGTTTTTCGACCGGGTAACGCCCAAAACCTTCATGTGAGAGAAGGGGCTTAATATATGAGATTAAGATAGCTGTACCGGTAGCTTTAGGCCCGACATATTTTTTTTTTTTTCTGGGTGGCTGGGTTTCGCACAGTGTGCCATGTGAATTGTTGAATCCATTTTATATTGCATTAAACAAAGCCAAAGTGATGTGCCTGGGCAAATATTTGTGTCCATCCCATACTACTTGCAGCAGAATGTGGAGGAGACTGTTTTATAGCAGTCTTATCTTTTGCTACTGATACGTTGTACAGGCAGTCGTGTTATGACATTTGCATTGCAATCGTATTTACTGTGGAGATTGATGGAGGAAAGAAACGTAGCGACGGGTTTTCAAACTGAACACGACCGCTTTGTGATGGCCATTGAAGGTGATTGATTCCTAGTTACACTGAAGGTGATAAATTCTTAATTTAAAAACATAAGTATCAAGAGGCTGGGTGATCGCTGGCACGCTGAGACAAAGTTTAATCAAATTAACATTTTGGCCATTTGAACTGCGTGCAGTAGAATGGGCCAGGAAAATGCATATGTATCATGTTTTTTTTTATTGCTACTGAATGTTTAATGCTTCGTTAGGATTGTTCAATATTAAATTTCAGGGTAGCCCTAGTGTCATGGTATTAAATGCAGAATTTCCTAGAAGTACTTACCTCGTTCTCATGCTTGTATAATGTTTACCTAAGTGTGCTTAGGGGTGTGCACAGTGCACCTTCCCATGATAGTCCTGATTAATAACACGATTCAGTATTTGACAGTTATTCCTATAATAGTGACTTTAATATGAGCAACACATCCCAGGAAAAAAAAATCACCAACTCCACCAAAGTCAGCTTGACTGTAAATAATTAAGCAATTCTTGAATGAAGCCATTCTCTCGCAACTTGTAGCGCACAAAACAACGTTGGTGATTTACTCAGCAACAATTTAAATGATTAATGGCCTACTGAAAGTTTGCAAACACCTAGACAGCGGTTCAAAAATTGGGGTGGATTTTAAGAAAATTGGACAAAATAGAATGAAAAAATGTAGAATCTGCAAGAGCACCTAGGGGAAACTTGGTTATTTGTGCTTAGCTGTGTGGTGGTATTGCACATAGACCTCAGCCTGGGAGTTTTCATTTCAAACTTGGCCAGTGTCAAGCAACTCATTTACAGGAAATTACTAATCTTTGCTGTGACATGCCCTTACAAAATGGTGGTGTGCTTTTTCATATTTCTGTGGCAAGCCTGCAGTACGTATCCTCTGTAGAGTGATCTTAAAATCTAAATGCCTTAATGTCGTATTTCTATAGATGGGTTAAAATGAAGACATGCTTTCACACATGCGTGGTGGTTTTGTTTCTGTATTTTGTGCTCTAACAAAATGTTAAGGAACATAGAATTAGTTTTACTTCTACTTGACAATTTATGTAGACCTCCGTGTTTATCAGCAGTAATAAATGTTTAAGATTTCTGAAATGTTAAATGAATGCATTTAAGGTGAATGCAGTTTCATAGGGGTGTAACATCAACCATCGCACACCCTTTGAGGTATTGTATGCAGCTTAGTGTGTTTTCACTAGACATGAACATTTATACAATGTGTTTAATAGCATTCAAATTGGATCAGTGCATGGATTAAATGCTTTTCAAACCGTCACTCGCATGAAGTCCTGTCAGTATCACTTACAGGTTATCATTTGTAACTCTCTTACAGTCCTAAACTGTTGGAAAACCAAACTCACCTTGGATCAGTGGAAAATGCCAATAACTACTAAAATGTTACCTCTAACAGTTTAATGGGGGGGGGGGGGGTCCAGGCTGGTATGGTTAACACCCTGAATAGCTTCTACAGTATTTTTTCCACTCTCAAATGACTTTTGAGATCATAGCTAAACTCTGAATCAGCTTGAAGCTTGTCCTGACTAATAGTATGAAGTATTTAATAATTGGTTTCCTCTTTGTGTCTGTTCTATATTTAGTTATATTGTAGTCCGAGGCCTTAAAAACAGCACACTGAGAGGTGTGCAGTCCTTAAGGAATCTTTAAAAAAACTTTTAAATCAAGTTGTCCTGTGTCATATCTATAAAGTTGTGACTAATTTAACGTTCTGTTTGTCTTGCTAGCAAAATATCCAGAGATAAAGGAATTGATGGGACCAGACCCCAGGCTGAAATGGATCGTCTGTATGATGGTTGGCATTCAGTTTCTGGCCTTCTACCTAGTTAAGGACTTGGAATGGAAATGGGTGTTGTTTTGGACGTATGTGTTTGGGAGCTGCATAAACCATTCAATGACTCTAGCCATTCACGAGATTTCTCACAACACTGCTTTTGGGAACAACCGTGCCAAAGCAAACCGCTGGTTCGCCATCTTCGCCAACCTTCCCATCGGCTTGCCGTACTCTGCCTCTTTTAAGCGCTACCACCTCGACCACCACCGCTACTTGGGTGGTGACGGCGTGGATGTGGACATCCCTACCAACTTCGAGGGCTGGTTCTTCTGTACCCGCTTCCGCAAGTTTTTCTGGATTGTCCTGCAACCGTTGTTCTACGCCTTACGACCTCTCTGCATCAACCCGAAACCCATCAGCCAACTGGAGCTGGCCAATGTGGCAATCCAGTTCATGTTCAACGCCCTCCTCTATTGGCTGTGGGGAATGAAGCCCTTTGTCTACATGCTGGCAGGTTCTGTGCTGGGTATGGGCCTTCATCCCATCTCAGGACACTTCATAGCTGAACATTACATGTTCCTGAAGGGCCACGAGACCTATTCGTACTATGGGTCTCTTAACCTGCTCACGTTCAACGTGGGCTATCACAACGAACACCATGACTTCCCCAGCATCCCAGGAAGAAGACTGCCTCTGGTAAGATGTTCGAGGTGTTTGTATTCGTGTGTTTGTTTTTGCTAGTGTTCCTTCAGGGTTTAATCATTAATGGGTTCTCACTTGTTTGAAATGTTTTCAGTGCTAAGTCTGTAAGTAAATATTAGACTGACTTTAGAGAAGACTTTGACCAAAACCATTCATCATGGAATTTAAATCATTAGAAGTGTAATTTGTGACCATTTTTTTCACCATATGAAAAAGTTAAGGATTAAAAATTTGGCTTTAAAATAAAATATTTGGCTTTAAGAACCATTTTAAAAGTAACCTTATTTTACCTTTTCAGAATACAAAACTTTAAAGGGTTTATAACATAACTTTGCAGTGGATGTGGCAATTTGGTAACATTACGAGTTCTTCCTTTTATCAGAATGACTGTAATGACTTACTGTAAACATGACTTGGGTGTCTTTTGGATTAGGTAGGAGCGAATCAAATTCAAATTTAATTTGTTTAAAACTGAAATCACGGGAGAGAGGTCTTTTTTCAGATGGTAAGAAACCATATTAATAGAAGCTGTATAGAAACCGTTTAACCACATCACAACAGCCAAGTTCCTTGCCATAAGAGAGCTTCAGCGTCGGCACTCACTCCTGCTTCCAAACAGGTGAAGAAGATCGCTGGGGAGTATTACGACGACCTGCCCTGCTACACGTCATGGGTGAGGGTCCTGTACGATTTCATCATGGACGACGAACTGAGCCCGTACTCTCGTGTGAAGAGGAAGCTGAAGGGCGAAGTCAAGCTGGAATGAGCCGACGCGTCCTCACAAACGGAGCAACGCCGACCAAATCGGGAGACTACAGTCGCCGACCCCCACCCTCCCAAAGAAAACACCTGCCAGAATGTTAACCACTTGAGCAGTTACTCGTAGCTGTGCATCAAGTCGTGTGAATGCAGTGTGGAATTGATCCGTGCGTGTATGAGTGAGAGGAAGAGAATGGTCATTTTACTCGAGAGCCATTTCTCATTCTTTGCAGAATGAAAAATTAACAGTCCTTATTTGCAAGTCTAACCTTTTGGCTTCAGTAATGTAATCCTCAATTCCATTTGCCTTTGAAATTTTAGAAAATTTTCTAAGGTATTTCAGTATTTTAACATTTAATTCTGGACTTTGAGGGGGGCACCTTTAATTTTTTTTTTTTTTGAATGGTTTGTTCCTCACAGGTTTTAATGTTTTCTTAAAGAAATGAAAAAGCCCATGTAATTCTAAAGTGTTGAGGCATGGATAAGCACCTAGTCCTGAAACAACGCCCGTTGTAACTTGACTTCAGTTCAGCCTAAACTGTCTGGCTTCTACCCAGCAAGTACTGCTTGCTTCTACATACAGATGCTTATCATTCGGTTCTTTGGATGTTTATGGGATGTTTGTTTGTTTTGTGTGTGCGAGACTAAACACGTATGTATGCACAAGATGTGGAACGGCACACTTCCATGCGCTGATGACGGATGGCAATACCGCTTTAATTTAGCCTGGAGCTCCTGTGATTTCAGTAAGATCACACTGTGCTACTTGGTTATTTTAGGCAGGATGTTTTTGGGCCGCCATTTGGGTTGGTCGCTGATGCAGCAGTTTAGTAAAGGGGTAGGCTTAATCCATATCTGGGAAACGGGACAATAAGAACAGGTGACTCAGACTCTGGAGAGGAGAGGAGGAGAGGGATTAGTTGCAGTAAAACATCAGTCCTGTCTGTCAGACGCAGATTAAGGTTTGGCAACAAAGAACTTATGCGATTCACAAATGCCACTAGTCTGGACTAGGTGCTTATCCATGTCCAGAAAACCTTCCATTCAAGATGTTCTCTTCAGAACCACATGGTTTCTCCGACCCCCGTTCCTCACGGTCAATGTTACTTATCGTGTCATGTAGTAGCCTGTCCCCTGATTTAAAACTCTGGTTATTTAAAACTTCATTCTTCCAATCCACTATAACATTTTGTTACTGCTCACATAAAATAATTTTATTGCACATTGAAGTTGTGGGAGTCTTAATTATAAACCTCCACAGCATTCGGATTATGGATTGTAGTATTAGTGATTTACACGAAGCTGCTGTTGTACAGCCAGTGGGCTATGGCTATTTTTCGGGCCACATATTAAACCAGTTGGGTGCTACAAATTAATTTAATGACTGGATATAGTTTTAAGCACCATATTAACAGTAATAAGACGAACAGTAGCACAATCCTGTCTTGCTATTACTGGTCTCAAACACACTTGTCAGATTTTATATCGAATGGTGGTAGTTTAGTTTTGTCCAAAAGTAACGCCAGCAGGTGGGGGAGAATGAGAGAAACCGAGGTCGTCATTAATATCCCACATCGATCTCAAGTTTGTAAGCAAGTATAATGGGTTAAGTTACAACTCGTCACACCAAAGTGTCCAACTCCTTTTATGCATAACAAGTGTGGCTCATGGCTGAAGTTCTGCGATCTTGTCTTTAATATGATGTATTTAAACACGAATTCTAGGTCCTTAACATTTTCAAAATGACCAAAAATAACCCTGGCTTGTTTTTAAAGCGCTTTACCTCCAGTAACCCTCAGAGATGGTAACCAGATACAAGTAATATCTGAAATGCATCTTACAAAAGGATAAATGACCAAGAAAGTGTGTGCTGAAAATATACTGGTCATTCTTGTGAAAGGTTTCCACCACCGTTACTAGCGTAAATGTGTTGTTGAAGAAACTTTCCTATATCAGTGTTAGACTTTGTCTTTATGCATCCTAATACTGGCAGACGTTCATGTTTTGGCTATATATTTAAACAGTTCTTGTTCTGTTTTTCTGAATTGATATTTTATTAAACCACATCAAACCAATTCATTCATGCCACCACATGATTTAGAGGGAAATAAGAATACTGGTTTGGATAAAGTTGTACCAACGTGGGTAGCATATGGAGACATATGGCTTTTCTCTGTGTAGCAGGAGAGTAATGTTACACTCAAAAATATTTAATAAAGGCATCGGAGCACTTTGCCCCCACTTATTTCAAAATGGTCCTCGTGAGATGACTTCAATATATTATTACAGCCACTATATATCAAAGTACAAATATTGAGAAGTTGGTATCCAAGCTCTTGCTGCAGTCGGTCAGTCTATCTGGTGAGTGATTCTCGCAGTTTCTCGTACATTAGCTGGTCCTGTGTGGAACAAAGCAAAAGTCCAAAGAATCACATCAACTCCTCGCTTCGACCGATACAAAAGATGCAAACAACAAATGAAAGAATGGCAGGCTTTTCTGCCAGTCTCCTGTCGCGTACACGCCTAGAAGACCAGCTTCAGTGTCTATTTTCCTGACGACACATGATGCCTGCAAACACGACCGTTGCTCACTGTGCAAATTAAACGCGGACGGAACAATAAATCGTCACAAAGCTGCGGTTTGAGAGAGCAGCCTGAGTGGCACAGACTACGCCTCACAAAAGCAAAGAGCAGTTGGACAAAAAATTAACCTCAAGAGACGGCGCTCCTCCAGGACCTAAAGCAACTGTGTGGCAACTGTAACGGGAGGGGAGGGACTCCTAGCAACCCAAGCTCCCTAGGACTGGACAGACTGGTTCACCTGGCATTTAACAACCATCAAGCTTGCAAAACAGCTCCATGGATGCACTTTGCATTGCGACTGGTGAGCTCGCAGGGCTGCGACATTCGGAGTGAATGGAACCAAGTGCTCCTGGGATCAGCTCTCAGGATGGTGTGGACATGGAGACACAGCTAAGAAAAACAAGCTTGTGCCATGGAAACGTGCAGCCCGTCTCCAGTCTACCTGAGGGCTCTCGGGCAATCCAAGGCCTGTTTCTTCAAAGCACTTCCAGTTATTGCGGACTAATCTGCAATGATGCTGCTAAACAGTAAAAAAAAAAAAAAAAATTGGCCTCTCCATTTCAAAGGCTTCAAAATCGAGTTCTTTCATTATCCTGTATGAAAGCACTGCTCATCACAGTGTCTCTCACCTTCTTGGACACTGACGGCCGGACCTTCGTAAAGGCATCTTCAAAATTTTTCTTGCTAACCTTTATCTCTTCAGCAGAGCCAGAGGAGAAGGTGTGCTCTGTGTTGGAGACCAAAAAAAAGTCAGAAATTAACCAGATACTCATCATCATCATCATCAGAGTACATCTCTGACACTGTATGGCACATAAGTGTAAATCATAAAAAAAAAACCAAAGTTTGTACTTTGTACCTGTACTTGCAAGAGAAGTTCGACCACTGAGATGTGCTCTTAAAGCATTAATGGAAGCCTCTCTTATCAGTGCAGATAGGTCAGCCCCACTACAAGACCAGGGCATGTAAACATGCTTATGTAAATATACTAAATATCACTGTTCAAACACAAGTGTTAAATCAATACAAAACTATTAATACAGTCATCAATCAGTGCTTCAAAAAAGAAAAAAAAAAAATCCAACAATATCCTTAACTGCAAAATGAAGCTGTCCTCAAGTATTTATGCAGTGCTTCAACACATTTTAAACACAGTATAGAAACACAAACGCCGTTTTATATATGCAATGCAATAATTTAACATAATTCATGCATACTCTCGGAAGAAGAGGCCAATCCAGTAAGGTTTCAGAATACTCACGTAAAACAGTCACACCGTTCGTCGCAGGCGATTTCCTCCAAGCTGACGTCAGACCCCAGACGAGGCTTGGTTCCTCCCTGTGGCGGTTCCACAACTCGTTAGCCGTTCGTTCGCCTCGCAACCAGCGTCAGTCACGCACAACCGTATTTGTTCTTTTCCCGAGGGTCACGTCAAATGAAACCACGCCGACTCACCTTGGTGATCGTGAGCAGGATGGCGTGCCTGTCGGCTGGCGGAGGCAAACCCACGTAAAGCGTCTTGTCCAGGCGGCCCGGCCTGAGTACAGCTGGGTCAATGATGTCTGCGTGCGATCACACGGGTATTTTAGCGTCCCGCGCGACAACGACGTAAGCAAAGCGTCATAAACGCGTGGCTGAAGGTCTCACCTGGGCGGTTGGTGGCTGCCATGATGAAGACCTGGCGTCGGGCTTCCAGGCCGTCCATCTCTGTAAGCAGCTGGTTGACCACACGGACGCTGGCCCCGGACTGACCACAGAACAGCAGCGCACGGGGTTACAACACGCTCACTAACTGGTGTGCTGTTAAGTTTTCAACATACTGAGTCACATCCCAGACTGCAAAGCTGCTGAGGCCAGTGTCAGCTGGATCCAGTGCAGTGTATTATGCTGTGAACTAAACTGCTTCAGCCCAGAGCTGGAGCACTCTGGCTTTGAAATGGGTTTTTTTTTTCGTCCGAAAGGCAAACGATCAAAACACCGACTTATGAAAATTACATTTTGCCGTTTATATTTTGTATGAATGCAGCAACGAGCATTCGCACAGACCGCCGTTCAGGTACGTATCGTACATCAACGTCTTTCGGTCTTGTTCAGACACACACACACACACTTGAGTCAGGCAAGTATGAGTATCAGCTTTGTAACTGCAAGTCTCATTCAACATAAAAACGCAGGTGTACATGTACTACTTGCAGCAAATGATGAAGCGGGTGGTGTTTGGGTGTTGCAAGTGTCGCCCCTCGGCAGCAGTGCGATTTTGAATCGTCACCTCGTGGCCAGAGCGTCGTGGGCAAAGCGCGTCTATCTCGTCGAAGAAGATGACGCACGGGGCCGAGTTGCGTCCTCTCTGGAAGACCTGGCGGACGGCCCGCTCGCTCTCGCCGACGTACTGCGGAACAGCGGTTAATTTTAGAAAATCCGGTAAATTTGTCTCTGCAAATAACCCGTTACGAACTAGACCGCGCACACATAATACTTGGTCATCGCTGCCGCTTTATATAGCGGTGATCAAAAGAGCCTTAAGCAAGGAACTGGGTCCGAAGTTTGAAACGCTTCGCAATGGCGATAGCGTTGACGAAAGACAAGCAATTTGAAATCAGAGTGCGCCGTCATGAAATATCCCTCAGTGTGGTAACCGAATCGCCACCGAGTGCCATTAATAACGGAGGAGGACAAGGCTCGGCTTTGCGTAGACCTGCTGTCGTAAGCAGCATCTTGGTGGACAAATGCGTATAATTTGAGGTGGAAAGGTACTACCTTAATACTTCGAACATGCTTCTAGTTCTAAATGTCTAAATGGTATCAATCCGAGACCATTAATTTTCTTAATCCTAAAAATGATTAATCCTAATCCTTAATCCTGAGCCTGAAACAAAAAACAAACAAAAAAACAACGAAAGTCTGACGGGGTTCAGTGAAAACGTCAGAGCCTCGGACACTCACCATGTTCAGTAACTCCGGGCCCTTGACTGATATGAAGTTTAGGCCAGACTCATTGGCAACCGCCTGTAATTATAGAGAAAACATTTACATAAGCATTTACTACACAAAATAAAACAAAAAAAAGCTCCATTAGCATTGATAATATACACTAACTGACTTCAGTTTCGAAAAACAAAACTGAGAATGGAATAAAAATCTATTCACATAGAACGAGCAGGGGTGGTGGTGTTGTACCTTAGCCAGCAGGGTCTTCCCACAGCCTGGAGGCCCAGCTAGCAGCACACCGGCAGGTGCACTCAGCCCCAGAGCCTTGAACTGCTCCGGGTTACGGACAGGGGCCTGAGCACGCACACACACACACACACACACACACACTGTGACATTATTCTACCCTTATTCCTACACAATGCTGACATTCACACTGGTCACACAAGGAGCCAGTCAGCATGAACTGACCATGCTGACTGCAATGCAGCTGAATGGCCGGACATTAAATAAACAAACAAATACATACATTTTATTTGTAAATCACCAAATTGTTTCAGCCTGCGAGAGGTGGTAATAGCGGTTACTGGCTCGTCATATTCTTTGAAATCTTCTTAACACACTCTCCTTTTAAATCATGTAATCGTTTTTTGTTTAACTTTTAGTTATTTGTTTGTTTATAGAATCGAGCCTAAAATGCAACAGTCCCAACAGTGTGAAAATCCTACCAGGGTCTTACCAGGATGGCCATGGTGAGCTCCTCACGGACATCCTGTAAGGCTCCTACGTCGTCCCAGGTGACGTCGGGCACGGTGGCGAAACCCTCGCGTTTGGCCGACGGCTGGACGCTGGCCAGCGAGGCCCTGAAGTCGTCCATGACGATGCAGAGGCCGGCTAGCTGCTCCTCGCTCAGAGACTCGCTGTTCTTCAGCAGAGCCAGCAGCTGCGTCAGCTCCCCCTGCTGGCGACATGAACAACTGCAATCAGCCATTATGCCTAGGATTATAGGTTTGCCTTGATCCTTAGATCAGTAATTCCTTAGATCCTTAAATCAGTAATTGGGGATATTTCTTCCAGGCCTACAATGAACTACCTCATTCTCCTGATCTGATAAAAATTAAATCAAAATGCTTTAGGCAAAAATGTACCTAATTCTATCCGTCTTGCGCATCAGGATTAGCTCTGTATAAGAATTATTTTTTTTTTGGCTTCAGTAGGTAGTAGGAGATGCACTAGCCAGATGTTATTGAAGTGTGAATTCATCCATTTCACTAACGCACATTTGACAAATCCCCACCCACTGTATCATCTAAGCCAAGTTTGAGAAAAGCCCTAATACATCATCATTTGACAAAATGTCATCCAGGATCCACCGTCCAGTGAAAAATGACAATATTCCTCTATAGAAAAATGAAAAACATCATACAAACTCATGATTTTCAGCCATCGTTCCCTTTTAACACACCATTAGTGAAGGAATAGGTCTCATAGAAGTGGCTTTTCATTTCTTGTGCCAACGTCTATCAGTTCAAGCAGGACCAGTAGGGAACGTAAATACCTGCATGTTAACTTAGCAGGACATAGTCCAGTTCCATCAAACCTGTATCGGACTGCATCCTGGCCTAATCTCGAATTAAGAGCACTATATTCAGGTAATCGGACTGGTGATCAGACTCCTTCCTGTTATACATCACAAGATTCGATTCTCTTTTAACGTACTGGCATAACTGAGCTTACCTCTGTTTCCAGGACGTCAGGAGGAGGCGCCGGCCCTTCCTCCAGTGCGTCGCTAGCCATGCCCTCGTCCCGGCAGTCCGCCCCGCTCTCAGCGGGTCTGGCACCGCCCCCTCCGGCCTCCGCCTCCGCCCCTTGCTGGCCGGCAGGGGGAGGGGGGCGTGGCGAGGCCGGCCTGCCGGAGGCCAACCGCTGGAGCAGGACCCTGTTGACGGCGCACATGGCCGCCTCGCGGCACAGGGCCATCAGGTCCGCCCCCACGTAGCCGGGCGTGAGCCGCGCCAAGCTGCGGAAATCGAAGTCCACCGGCAGTTTCAGCTTCCGACAGAGAGTTTTAAGAATCCTGGGGGGCGGGAAGAAGGACAGAGCACAGTATGAACGCAAGTAAACCTGGAGAACAGCAAAGGATTCTGGGAAAAGGAACTGGTTTTGCTGAAGTGACACGTTATCGAGCGACAGAAACCTCCCCCACTCTAAATGAAGAGGTTGATAACATCACCGCGCTGATAACGTGAACTGAGGAAACCGAAGGTTGGATTTACTGACTGGAATCATATGATAAGGTCACAGTAACAAGAACAAACTCCAACAGCAACTAAGAAAGCTTGAATCCCTCTGAATTCTGCATACATTCAAGACAGTTCCATGTTGAATGATGGCCCGCTATTTGATTGAGGTGAACAATGGGCAGTGGGGATGTTGGCGTGCGACAGTCACACACCTGAACCTCGTGGTTTCATCCGGGATTCCCAGGCAGATCTCCCGGTCGAAGCGGCCCGCCCTTCGGAGAGCCGGATCGAGGGAGTCAGGGCGGTTGGTGGCCCCGATAACCAAGACCTGTGCCGGCACGGATAGGGAATTCAGGTCTAGAGAGAGAGAGTGTGAGGGAGAGAGAGTGTGAGGGAGTAATCGATGAGTCAACGATTTCTTTCAGTGAGGAAGAATCTTAGAAAGCCCCTCACCATCCATGCAGGTGAGTAGCTGAGCGACGATCCTTCTCTCCATGTCTTTGGAGGCCACCTCCCTCTTTGGCGTGATGGCGTCGATCTCGTCGATGAACAGGATGCAGGGGGCGCTGCTCTGTGGTACAAACCACGACACAGGAATTCAAGCTGGCAAATACATCGAATTATACACTGTTGTACCGGTATATTCGTATGAGTTCAGTCAGTGGAAGTGTTCTTACCACAGCGTGTTCAAAGAGCTCACGCAACTTCTGCTCTGACTCCCCCGAGACTCCCGACACCAGCTCAGGAGCAGAGACCTTCAACATGGGTAACTCCATCTCCTACGACCGGCCAGAAAACACCGCGCTATCACAACACAGCGGCAGCTAACAGGTTGAAACACTTACGAGGATCAGATGCAGTCCTTGGAATCTAGATGGCATCGGTGTTACTACTTAACAAATGGCGCCTTATGAATTGTCGTTTCATGAACACTTTGATCAAAGACACGATGAAGCTAGGGAATCAGTTAGCATGGCATTAGCGTACTTGGTGGAAGCTCTCCTTCAACCAAAACCCACGTTACTCATTCTAACCCTCACCCCAGCAACCGCCTGGGCGAGAAGGGTCTTCCCACATCCGGGCGGCCCGTGAAGGAGGAACCCGCGTGGAGGCACCACGCCCAGCTGCTGGTACACTTCAGGGTGGCGCATGTGAATGAGCAATCTGCACAACTCCTAAAAGACAGAGGCACGTCACTCAGTGAGGCGGGGCCGAAGAGCCGTGGCGGTGGGCTGAGGTCGCGTGAGGTCGGATGCGAGGCGCGTAGCAACTCATCCCGTACCGTGAGAGTTTCCTCGTTCCCGCCGACATCGTCGAACTTCACAGCGGAGTGCTGAAGCTCGGGTCCTCTGGCGCGAGCTTAAACGAAAGCGTTGCCATGGTGCGTCACACCCCGACCACTCGCTCACGATTCACTTTTTGCGATAACCGTGGAAATTCCAGCGGTCCGTACGCATGTTTCGGACGACAGGACGACCCACCTTTTTTCGCCATGATGCTTGCCTCGACGTCCGCGTCGACCTCCGCGCTTTCCGCCTCACTTTTCGTTTTTCTTTTTCCTTTCTTCACGCTCTTCTTCGGTTTTGTCTCAAGCATCGGGAGATCTTCATCCTTCTGTAACAGCGTAAATGTAACCGTGCCATCTTCAGCGCCGACTAGACTATAAATCAGTTTACTGAAAACAGCAGCAAGTTTCATTTACGAATGTCGACCGACAGATCTGCTCTCAACAACTTTTGTTGCCGTTTCTCTGTAACGGTTCATAGAAACGCTCATAAATCAAACGCGGATATCATGAGTTTTTGCCGACTCGTGTGAGGAGCAGTTCTAACGCACGTTTACCGCAGGCCGGGCAGAGTCCTCCTCGCACAGATCAATCAGGATGTTTTCCTGATCTGTGCTTCTGGACTTGTCGATGAACCACCCGCCTGTGGACACCAGGGTGGAGCCAGCACCCGCTCCTCTCTGCGGGGCAGGACGAGGGCTGCTGGCAGACCCCTCCCCGGATGGCGTCCCGTCCTGTGGGTTTCCCTTACGGTACAGGGACATCAAGGAGTTGTTCATGTGGTTGGAATTCTGTCAAGGAGAGCGAAGATCATCCGTGAGGGTGTTCCCTTGAGTCGCCTTCCTTTGACTCAGTTTAAACCAAAATGGGTTAAAACACAACAATTTGGACTGAACTCTACAATATTACTTGGCATGAATAGTATGGTGCAGTGCAAGTTACACATCTCAATCACTCACCTCCCCCTCGGAGATATCACCCTCTGTGTCTGTGGTGTCCTCCAGTATACTGCTGCCATCACTAAAGAGTTCAATGAACACCCATTGAGCATAAAAACTACATAATAACAAAATCTGCTTTGAGCACTGCATTTGGCAAGACCTGGAGTGCACTGTAAATAGTTAGATACAAATTTTTGCAGTAAATTTAGATATGTATTCATAAAACAGGACCTAAATGGAGAACACTTTAAATGCTCTAAAATGCACATAAAAAGATCTCCCCTTACCCATTATCTTCATGACCTCGTCTTGCCCTTTTGGCCAAATGTTTCTCTTCCAAAGAAGACAAACCAGCCTCTTTGCACAGCACTCCGTGCACTGTACATAAACCACATGTATAAACAAAGGAGCTGGGGAAATTTGCATTGTGGTTATTTTATTACAGATGATTTATTAGGGGTGTTACGCAATAACCATGCGACTGGCTACGTTCGTTTCACCTTTCTCTACTTGAATCCTGAAGGCATTTCGATTCCGTCGGCCGTAATCCATCCTGAGTACATAAACATTCACGTCACAAACAGACCACGTATATTGTAACGCTATATCTGATGGGGAAAGGATTTACAGCCCACCTGTACTGATGCTGCAAATCGGCGGCCATTTCAGAAATATCCACATACTGACTGTTCCTGGATTTCAGGTACTAAGTTACAACAGTTACAACGGTCAGCATGTGTGCTCATCAGTTCTGGTTTACGAGAGATGTAATTTGGCTGTGAAAATTACAGCGTCAGACTACCTTGTACAACAAAGGTTTAACCTTTTAACTTTATTTAAGCAACTAATCCCAGCCATAGATGTGAAGAGTTGTCAGCTTACTTGTTCCACTCTCTGTTTGAGGCGTTGATCTATGTAACCTCCACTTCGGTTCTTCATTTTTAACCTTAGCTGTTATCAATCATTGCTTTCAGCCTATTTATTTTCAAGGCTGAACGTAGCGAAGTTATCTAAAGTGGAATATATGTCGAGCCGTTATGCTAAAGAGTGCGTTAGCTGACAAGCTAACAAATGACAAACTGCAAATCTAGCTCAGTCAGTTAGTTAACCGAATGACAAGGGATGAATTATCCTCTAAACCGATCCCTTTGTCGCATTTACACTAAAATGTTTGTAGTTGAAAGAGGAGAATTTAAGAGCAGAGTGTTAACAGCCAGACCCATGTGAGGATTACTGCTTCCCGTGTTAAAAAGATGTGGGAAATTAAACATTGCAATAGACACTGCCGCCTACCTCTTTGGAGCGCTACGATGTCTCCGCGTCCAAATTACTACCGCCACCTAGTGGTTCACACGTTACGGAATATCAAATCATTTTAATACTCCACTATCGCCTATTTATAATCTAATACAGATAATAAAATTCATTATTTTATACACAGTCATTAAGACATACACATCCATTAAGACGATCGACGATGCGCGGTATTATCACCGTATTATGCCCTAGTTATGTTAGAGTTAGCAAACGTCCTTAATTAATCTGCATGAAGGATATTTTACTTCGTCAGAGGAAATAATACACAACGAATTCAGGATAAGAATCTTTATTCGACAGATGTGACTTTCTCTTGGTGCGGGTGTCAAACACCAAGAGACACCTTCTACAATTCTAAATTGTAGAAATACAGCAGAGTAAAATATAGAATATAATATATAAAGGGATTCTATATATATGCATAAATATAATGTACTGTTTCCTCAGAATCCTTGTGCACTGCAGTTTTGAATATCTACTACCTCACTACAATTACAGTAAACTCGTTTTTTTTAAAGATAGATAGAGAGTGAGAGAGAGAGAGAGAGAGAGAGAGAGAGAGAGAGAGAGGTCCTTTATGAGCCGTGCAAGGGAAGTGTTAACATTCTGAATTTGTAGAAGGAGGAACCAGTTTATATTAGAAAAAAAGTGGTTTAAATCATAACATTTACTACAGGGGTTCTACAGTTCTAAGAGTGTAGATCAGTGGGTTTTTTTTTTTCATTGCTCAATTTCATTGCTGCCATAGTAACAACTGGCAATGCAAACAGATATGTCAGTATTAATAAATGTGTATGTAACACATCTAGAGCAGTTGCAGGCTACAGTAATACAGTTATTATTTGAATGGTCATTTATCTTACTCTTGACAAGCATGCCTTTGATGTGTTTGTCTCGTCTGTAAGAAAGTATCTTTAAAGAGAGATGTACTCTTTTTTGTTGGATGATAAATCAGCATCAAAGGAATTCTTGTTGTATTCACAATAGGTTGTTTATAGTCTGTGCATCCTCTTTGAACAGGTAAAACACATGTCCATAATTTTTCAGGAGGAAGTCTTCATTTTCACTTAGTAATAGCATTCTAAACATATATGACAATAAACCTGACTTGACTTGACCTGGGTTACTCTGGACTGGTTCTTGTAGTTGTCCTGTTTTAACAGTTTAGGGAGTAATGCTATTATGATGACAGTCATCTGCCTTTAGCAGTTTACCTGTATTTACAAATGTGTGTACACAAATATACTGTATGTTTAACATACAGTTATCATCTTGTCCTTTAGCCAAAATTATGTCAAAAAGCCAATAAAGGTTAACATGATTTCCACACGGTACAATATACATTAAAGTCACTAATCTTGAGAACAGCTGATCGTAAAATGTATGACAATCGGGTATTCAACAGAGTATATAATAAAGTCCATATACCAGTATAATACACTCCATATACCAGTATAATACACTCCATATACCAACAGAGTGTATAATACATTCCAGTCGCCTATCATGAACAGACCAATTTTTTTTGTTTGTTTATAGTGATGTGAGATAAAATACATAAACCAGTCCAGTCGTAGAAAATAATGGGCAATTGGACAGTCATCAAATTCATCATGACTGGTTTCAACACCGAGTTATCAATGACAGGATACATAACTATACATGTCTTTATTTAAGTTTCAGGTGATAAGGTACTGAATGCATTTTGGACTTAAAGTATGTATTTCTGTCTCAACTTGATTAAATCATTTGAGACGGTCTCTGGGCTGCGTGTCCGCGCATCGTGACGTGTACTCCCTTTCGACACGATTCGACGTGCGCGCACTTGAACGACTCACACGGTAGAAAATGGCGAGTTTGTGCAAAAGGCAGATTTGCACAAATGCGAAGCACGGTGTTCGTCAGGACTTTGATTGGTGGCGGTGTACATTCATTCGCTGTGTGGGTAAGAGGCTTTTATCTGACATGTTTGACAAGAGATATCGTTGGCAATTCGTTAGTTACGTTCTGCATGTTTGATAAAAACGGACTGCCAGAATCTGGTAGCTAGATGGCTAGCTAGCGTGCTAGCTAACGTCGCTAACAGCAGTTATGGGACTTATTGTGTTTTTCTGCATGACTCTTTCAGTGACTGTCACGCCTTCGGTAGCAAACCATTGGGTGGCCTAGCATGTTCCGGTGTTCATCGCCGAATCGCGAGTTATTGTTTTGCTTATTTTATTCGCTTGGCCATAATTGGGTGAAGTTCCTGTGTCGGAAGCTAGCTAGCATATCTAGCTATCGGCTATAGCAACAGAGGGAGTGTTCACGGCAAGATGCAGGAATGAACGAAGGTAGATGCGCGTTTTCTTGGGTGCGCGCTCCTGAGAAATTCAGAAGTCTACTGTATTTTGTTTTGGGGGGAAGGGACACGCTGCTATTTAAACTCTTGGTCGTCGCCTTATTGGAAATGTTTTTAAATACTCAAGGTAATGTCATTTTCTTTTGTCAGGTCTATTGCTGTTGGCTACTTCCATATGGCGTTTGCCGACATAACAAACTGGCACGCATATTTTTGCATTTAAAAAAAAGGCTTTTTTGCTCATTTGCTCGTTGCGAAGTCGATTTTTGCATTTAAAAATGAATTAACTTTCCACATGTCTGTACTTGTAATGGGGACCGTTCTGTTACACGACGGTAGATACTTGGAGATTTTGTTTCACCTTGAAGGAAAGCGTAGCTAGTTGCTCTTTTAAGAACGTGTTGTTAAATATTAATCTTCCTAATTGCGAATTTGTGAAAATCTCGCGAATAATTGGACGTTTCTCACTACACTAAAAAAACATACCAGTAAGCGTACATGTTTGAACTTTTTTGTGAGCAGTGGTCACCGGGGAAACGAATTATTTATTTATTTGTTTTTTAAATAATTTATCTTCGAGATGTAGCCCATGTAATGTTTATTTAACATATTCAGTCCTATAACGCCATTTTGGATGAATGAAACCAGAATTCTGTAGGCCTTCTGGATGAAGGTAATGGTCACATGTGTTGTTGACTTTGGGATAGGGAAGTGAAAGTTTTCTGTATCGAACAGGGTAAACGATTTCAGGCGTCTTGAAAGTATTTGCCTCACTTTCCATAGTCAAATGCCTTTTTTTTTGCAGTCCTTTGTTTGATCATCCTAAATATCATCACAGAATATTAAAAATTTTCTTATTGCAACTGGTCAAGCAACGATGTCTTTGAATGATTAAAGTCTGCAAGGCTTGGAAAGATTAATCCAATATTATGATCCGAATGTTTCTCTGACTTGCTGGTGTTGTAGTTTCAATTTTAGGTCTCTGACTTTTTGAAATGGTCCTTATTTCTTATTGCTTGCTGCCCAACCCCCCCCCCCCCCCATTTTTCATCTTAAGATTTTAATTTGCACACATGGTTTTGAACTGTAATTAAAACTCTTGCAGTCCGCCACATAGTCTTGTTTAAATTGCTCGGAGCAAAAACAGATCTTTATTTTCTGTATTTGACAAATGGGTTCATTAAAATCCTAAACTTCTTAAATATAGAAATTTCTCTTACCTTACCTTAATTATAGGTTAATTAAGGTTAATAATAGGTTAATAATAGGTTAATAATCTTAATAGGTTACTAGATGCAGACCGTTGTAGATGACTAGCCCAGGTAACCGAAGAGGAGAGAACCAATTCTCCTGCTTACCATCACCTGGTTTGTGCAGAAGCCGGATGATGAGCCTGGGAAAAAGTGTCAACTCTGAAGGATCGCTTTGTCAGATGATTGTAAGATGTGCCTGTGTAGACAGTTCCATTAACTGTAGCCATGGCAACGTAGTCCAACCAATAATGCGGGATAGTTTTTTTTTGTTTGTTTGTTTTTTTTGTTTGTTTGGTTTTTTTGTTTGTTTGTTTTTTTTCTGGAATTGTTTGAATCTTGAATGTGTAGTCCAACCCCTTTCTTCTTCCATTTTCTTCTTTCTGACCTCACTTGGAAAATGATAAGAAGTGGGCTGGTTTTATCACAAACAGCAGGGTTTCCTCCGTGGCGAACGCTATTATCTGGCTTGTTTATGAAATGCATGTCCTCTTTGAGGGTACAGGCTTTGCTACTGTGGTGTTTATTTTTCTGAGACCTGCTGGCGGTCTTTTAAGTGCATGCCTGTTTTGTGATATGAATTGGGTGGTGTAATGCGGCATTCTTGGGCAACGATAGTTCTGATGTTTTGTTCACGTAAATCCATTTGAGTTGCTTTTGGCTTAGCAACTGCCTTCCGACATCACAAAATGCTGAAATCAAATATCAGGAATTGCTTTTGATCAGCATACAGATTTGATTAAATGGTTCAATTTACTGTGCACAGAGATATTGACACTTTTAAATTTGGTGATTTATCCCTTAGGTAGCTAAATTGACAAAAGTATAACTCTTGTACTGACTGCTCAGTATTCTTAATAGTACTGTTTATATAGAATATTTGTACCCTTTCTATTTGTGTGTGTGTGTGTGTGTGTGTGTGTCGTTAAACTGCTTCTGTGACTGTAGTGCTGCATGTACAAACGAGGCAGGTGAAACCACGCTGCTTTGCCACCTATGTCAGCAAAACCAAAGACAGGATGTGTGTGTGTAGATCGTCTGTCAGGTGCCTCGAAACAGTAAAGTTCACGAGAAACGATGTTTGCAGTCGCAGGGTGGGGGGGTCTAATATTATACAAATGCCTCTGACTGCAGAAATGCTAACCATTATGGGAAATGAGGACTTTTACAAGCAATACAAATATTAGAGGGGTGAAAAATATTGAATTATCATTATTTCTAAAGCTGTTCTTTTAACAGAAGCCTACATAATCGAAAGTATCTTGGCACGAATCAATAATGGCCTATCCAAAAGTGTTTTGTTTTTTGTTTTGTAAAGGTATAGTATCTCGTGACAATATACAAGTTGCTTGCATACTCCCAACTTACACGAACTGGTGTTTGTCTAAAAGAAAAATTGATTCGGTCAGTGTTTAAGAAGTGATGGGCTATTTGATATTACTGGCCTACTCAAGAGGTGGTTGTTTGTACCCACTCAGCAACTGGAGCTGGTTCTGTTTTAGTTCGCACAAGCATTACTTTATTCCCTATTTTACATTTGTGGGTAGCATTTGTGAAGTTCCTCAATAACAAAGTGATTTGGAAGGCACCATAAGATGGCCATCCACAGTATCTTATTGTATCCAGATTTGAAGGCAGCGTTTTTTCTTTTTTCAGGGAAGTGGCCCATCTGTTGACTAGGCACAATTGCTACTCCAACCATTCGGACTGCTAATTGCCCTTGTAGCTAATATTCTAGCTCCGCATGTCGTCATGATTCATTTCACATGGTTCACACAATGTGCACTAGCAGGTGCTGCATGAAACTTGCTCAACGCTGAGGGGAAAAGCAGACTAGCGGAGAAGCCAAGGAGGAATTGGGAGAAAGCAAAGAAAAACGTAACCCACTTCGTCGTGCCACTATTCGGCTTGACTTGCGAGTTCCAGGAGCATGCATGCCTTTTTTGGAGTTAGCATGTTCTTGTGAAATGTTGATTCCAGTGTGCCTAATTTCTGTCAGATCAAGGGGGTTTGTAAGGCTTGTTTCAAACCAGCAGAAAAGGAAGAGTTGCAGTATGTAACGCACATGATGCTTATAGGGAGCTGTATTGGAAAAGCTTTATTAGGAGTAACATCTACCCTGTAGGCGGCTCTGTTTTCTTTATTCTTGTTCCCTCCCTCCTGCCTGATCACAAGATGAGTCGGTCAAACCTAGATATATCCAGCTTCAACCCTAATGCTTTAGATGTTTTCAGAAATGGATGTTGAGGCGCCTTACTGGGGTATTATGTGTTTAGGATTATACAAAAGAACGAGATCTAGGAGCAGCAAACCCATCATCACTTGCTCCTGGAAAAAAAAGCATAGTTTTACAAACTCACCAATGTTCCTCATTCTGCATAGGTATTGAGAAGATCTTGGAAGTGTTACGAGGTACAAGACTTTTAGAGGACCTGAAGGTTTTTAAAGGTAAGTATGTTTAAGGCTGTGTACAGAAGTGCTGTGTGTGCACTGCGACATTTTGTCTTGCAGAAATAATGCTGCATTTCATTCTTAATTGCATTTTTCATTTTTAATGTGCTTTTTTTTGTCATTGTTGAGGGGCAACAACGTTTGTTGTTGTTTTTGTTTGTTGTTTTTGTTGTTTTCCAAAGCTACTTAAGCAGCAGCAGATCCCTGGGGATCTGAATTCCTGCCGAGTTTCAGTTCAGTTCTGTTCCAACCTAAAAAAAGAAGCAAAGAGTTGTTCGTCTGGGCCATATTTGTAGTGGGATGAAACTGTTCATGAAGCTCCATGTTGGTGACCACTACTTTTTAAAGCTTGCTTCATAAGTACAGATCAAAGTTTAGATGCGTCAACTTGCCATTCTGTCTTATGATTTTAATATTGTACACATCTTCAATTTATGGTGAAGACCTCAAAATGCTAGGTTTTATTTATTTGTTTATTTGTTTGTTTGTTTGGTTGGTTTTTGTGGGGGGAGGGGTGGCCCTACTGGCTTTGTACACTCAAGGCTGTCTCAGCCTACATGAGGTAGCCACACAAGATGTTTTTCCAACAGCGTGGAAGAAGTTCCCACATATGCTGCGCGCTAGTTGGCAATAGGACTAGAGTTCAAGATGAAAACTACTTGTTTGACATGTATGAACTTCACTATGTATTTTCATCATGGAAGCTAATTTAGATGAGTGTTTAGTGCAGTTTTTTCAATCATCTTAAGTCAGGTGCTGTACTGTATGCAGACAATGATGAGCAGAACAAAATGGCATTTGATGCCTGTTATCAAGCTCCTGTCCTAGAGAGATGTACATATTAGACTGAGGGTAGAAAGTTGTTGTTTTTCCCCTGTAACTGAAGAGCTTGTTTGCACTCATGAAAGCTGCTGCAATTAATTTTACAGGTCTTGATAACTTCCTACAGACTTGACCGCTGAAGGAGACCACTCTGTCTCACACTATCAAAGACGCACAGGATAAAAACTTGGTGTACAATACATGTATACGAAAAATTATTGACAACCAAGAACCTATGCTTCTAGTAGAACTCTCCTTATTGATTTATTAAAATCAGACTGGAATTAATATTTTTGCTATTGATTTATAAAATCGTGCCTGGCCACCAAGAGCTATAAATTTTCTCTCCGGGCCATTGTTGTAGTGATGGCATTCAGACATGTAAAGTGATGTGTTTTTAAATTAAATAACTTACTGAAATTTTAACTTGTATGGTATTTACACTCTTAAGTCTGCTGCTGTTCCCAGAGTTTGAACACCAACAGGGAAATCCAGAGAGTACAGTCTCACTAATATCTCTGTTTATGGTTGGGCAGCCTGTTAGTTAGTCCAGTGGGCCCTCTGGCAGGCACTGGCTGATGGGTAAAGCTGCAAACTTGTGCAAGATCGCATCATGTTTAATCAGTTGCACAGTGGATAGATAGATATATACTTACTCTTGAAGGAAATTTAGCAAATTGTTAATTGGACTCTTAATTGTTGTGGACTGATGTTTGAAAGTGTATTGACTGGATACGGAACATGTTTTGGGTGGCTTGGGTCTGCAGTGAGTGGTGGTGATCATCCCTATTGTGAGATAGCAAAGAGTACAGGCCTAATGTTTGATAAATATATATATTTTGCCAAGGTGAGGTAGCACAAAAACGGTCACATTTAAGGGTAAAACATATTTTCCCTTAATAGCATCTATAGTTTAATTTTTACTTTTCTTTTGGATCCACAGATTATAAGACTCCAAGTGTGTCAAATTGCTTTGATGAAAATTGTCTTTTCTGCTGCTTAAGACGAGAGAAAGTGAAGGTAGTTTTCTTTTTGTTTCTTTACGTTTCTCCTCTCATGATTAAACTGTTCTGAAATTGAGAGCAGCATTTTGTCTTTCAAATTTGCATATTCAGTAATATCTGAATGCAGGGCTAAGGCTGTTTGCCTTAGCCCCTCCATTTTAACACATTTACGTTTTATGTTTTGAAAGATGCAACCCTGTGGTTTAGGGAAAATTGGTGTGGGAGATGATTTTCTTTATATTAGCTTGAAGGGTCTTGATTTGCCCTTATGTCTTTAGTTTTTATGTCCTTTTCGACCCACAGGAGCATGTAGTTGCACTTAATAACAAAATTGTGGAAAGTGGAGGCAAGCCTTTACTAGGCAAGGATCATTCTAATATCAGACTTGAATGGCAAGTAGAAGAATTTCTCAGTGCAGTCTTGCACAAGAAAGGTGAGTAGTTCTTTATAGTGGTCTTTATAGTGATTTAAAACATCTTGAGGCACCGTTTAATTACCATATGCGGTTAACATAAACTTTAATAGAAATGTTTATTAGGAACATTGATTAGAAACGGCACAATTTGATACAATGTTAGTGCACCAAGTTTAGAGTTGTGAGAAGGTTTGTAAGCCCTTTTGAGTTACCTGCACTTTAACAAGAATGGCACCTAAAATATGGTCTCGTCACCCCTCATGTTCCCATGATCATGCTTCATAAATGCAGGACATTTATTTTGAGAGTCCACAGAATTCACACATTATAGTCTATCCGTTGTTATGAACAACTTGTGTTGGCCATCCAACTCAAAGGGCCAATTTTTAACCAAAGGTCTGCTGTTGTATAGATGTTTATGGGTGGCAGACCACCCCCTAAACCAGGAGCGACATTGACATTGACAAGTATAGCCCAGCAGTGCTGCTAGATCTGATCTACATTCATGAATGAGGCAGAGGAAAATGTAGATTGTAGGCAACAGATGAGCTATGACTTGTAATTATACACCTATAACATGTTACTAGATAAAGTATCAAGTGAAAATGGGTGCACAATGTATATTTAAGTGGGTGGCAAATTTAAAAATGATCTAATTACATGAAAATTACACTTGTCTTGCCAATTTCCTATCATTTGACAGTTATTGTTGGTGTTGTTTTTAACTGAGACATTTTTTTTTCTCCATTAGTTATGAAAGCAGTCATTGTTTTGTTGGTTTTTATTGCGTTTTCAGTGTCCTGTTTATAACCCTACAGAATATACACCAAGGATTCCTGATCCTCACATACCTGTGGTGGCGTGTGATGCCATGCAGCAAATGATTGGTCAGTTAGTGGTGCATTATACCTCAAGCAACTCTCAGGGTTCACCTCAGCACAAGGGCAACACGGACCAAAGCTTGCTGAAAGCGTGCTCGATCACGTCACCCACCATTGCTGCTACACCTGTCGCCTCCGCGCAGAGTCCTGTCCTCAGTAACCTTCTCATGGCAGACCAAGACGCTCCCCTGGACCTTTCAGTCAAGAAGGTCAAACCTGAAATCCCGGAGCAAGGTATGATGTCACTGCTGTTCTTTTTTTTCTTTTTTTTTTGTGAGAGGACGTTGATCTTATTTGTGGTCTTGGTGCTTAGAGGGTTGGTTTCCTGGATGTAGATTTAAGCATATTCTTTGATTTTAATTACAGAAATAATGATGAATGAACATTGGGAATTCTGATTTAGGTTTAGGTTAAGTTTAATCAGGTTGTGGGTTACTGGGTCTTTTAGAATTTTTCTTGCCATTGATGATGTGAATTTTCAGATGGCGTTCTGGATCTTTCAATTAAGAAGAATCGTAATCAAGATGACATGTCTCCTAAAAACCCTCATATGACGTTCACCACACCATTTGATACAAGGTTAGTGCATCAAGATTAGAGTTGTGAAAAGATTTGTAAGCCCTTTAGAGTTACCTGCACTTTAACAAGAATGGCATCTAAAAATATAGTCTTGTCACCCCTCATGTTCCTATGATCATGCTTCATAAATGCATGACGGCATTAGCACATATTGAGGGTCCACAGTTCGATTAGCAGCTGGACCTAGTTGGTCCATTTAGGTGGTCTTTAGCAAACTTGAGATGGGCAGCAATGTTTTTTTTACTTTTGTGTGGTGGTTTTTATTTGTTTATTAAATTTTTTTTTTATTCTCCATGGTAAAGACCAGTTAAATTGACCAGTCTGGACCAGTGTTTTTAACACGTGCAAGATATGCCTGCCAAGTTTTTTTTATGGCATGGATATGCACTGATTTTTGTAGGATGCTCACACCTACATTGCATTGTAAAATTTGTCAAAGATGGTTTTATTTGACTTACCACATTTTAGGATTTAGCCAAATTCAAAGGGTTTACAAACTTTGTTTTGCAGCTGTAGCTGTCTTGTTCTTAAATTGCAATTACAAACAGTGGTAGATACTGCAGCCTGGAAATGCATTCAGATCCTACGTATGATATCCAAGGATAATGTAGAACTATACAAATAAATAATAAACAGGTAATAATCTGTTGGTGACAGCATCATGCTGTGGTGGTATTTCTCTGCAACAGGGGCTGAAAATTAGGATAAAAGAACAAACATATCCAGTTCTAGGTGTTAATACTATTGTAAGTAAGACGGGTATCGCAGATGACATTTTGTCACCCTTTAACACTCTAGGTCTTGTAATTTTCAGCCTAAATGTCCAACTGTCCTCGTTACTACTTAAATACCAGTCTTGACCAGGGGTGGTAAATCACTTCTTAGCAGGTCAGTGAGTTGTGCCGAGGCTAACTGGAGTGGTGTTTTGAATTGCAAATCTATCCAGAATTCCCGTTTGTGTACATTTTACATATCAACCTGTGAAATGTCAGTTAAGTCAGTTAAGAATTTAAAATAGTAGAGTGGGCGTATGTATGCATTTATTTTATTTTTTGTTCCCAAAGGGACTCTTTGGATCCAGGTCTTGCTAACGTAAAAGATCATCAGTCAACTTCCACATTGGAACACTTCATGGCAAAGCTTTGTTTGCATCACCAGCGGCAGATTATTGATGCATTTGGGCTCTTGCAAACTGAAGTCAAGGCTGTAGATTCTTCTACAAACTGTCAAGTGGCCTCTTCAGTTGTCCCAGAAAGCGCTCCAACCTCAGGCTGTAGTCAAGCAACGTTTAATGAACAGTCTGAGATCCAGTTGTCTGGGGAGGCACACACGATGTCTGTAGCAATAAGCAAGCCTGGAGTCCAGGAATCCGCTTTTGTCAAAACTAATGAATTTCCACCTGCAGAGCATCCCTCAGTAACTGACGAGTCATTGATTCTATCAGTAAAGTCTGGCCCTCCTGTGGATCTTAGTAAGACGGGTATCGGAGATGACGTTTCGTCACCCTCTAACAATGCAGGTGTCGAAAGCAGAAGTACAAATTTTCAGCCTAAATGTTCAACTCTCCTTATTGTAAAAAACAGAAGCTCTGGCAATCTTGAAGCCAAAAATGTATCTGACGTGGACTCGAGCATTCAGCATAATATTGGCACTTTAGAGCAGGTCTTGTGCACTTCTAACGCACAATTACAAGCGACTACCAGTGAATCCGACGGCATCAAGGTGTCCTCGTCTTTAGGGCATGAACGCTCTGAGCCCAAGTATTGTACCGTACAAAGAAGCCTTCCTGCACATGGTACAGTCTCTACTGTTAAACCCTGTTCAGATCAAAGATCCTCAGCTAGGAAAAGTAGGAGAGTGTCTCGCCTTCGACAAAGGGATGGCCTAATATGCCCTCTTATAAATGATCCTGATATTAATTGTGACATAGTCTATGTTGGAAAACCAATTACTGAATGTGAGCATCAATCACGGAATAGTATGCTTCCACGAAAAAATGCTCGAAAAAGCACAAGAGGACATCTGTATATTGGGGAGTGCTGGGAACTAAAAACTGTGCGAACATTGGAACGCAAGTCTGCTGAGAATGGTAGTGGGAATTGTCATGTTCTTGTACCAGAGATGATCACATCGGTCACCCCAAAGCAGGCACATACCAAGCCTGATGGTGTTCCTCCAGTGGACATACCATTTACAGGGGATTGTATGGAAACTGTGATGAACAAAAAGTCCTCAGCTCAACCAGTGGAGACAGAATTGCCCGGTGATGTTGTTGAAATAGAAAATGACCATTTGATTGTTGAGACCAGTCAGACAGGTCAAACTCAAAGTAAAGAACACATTTCCTCTCTACTTGCAAGTGAGCAGAGCGATGCATCTGTACATCAGAGCTCAAATGCAAGGGTACATGGCAGTGTTGCCGACAATGGTGAACTTGAAACAAAGCAAGCAAACAATATGGACACTATTGTGGCAAATGGTAATGAACCCACTGAAAATGTGGAGCCTGCAAAGGAAACTATAGATGCTTCAATATCTGATGTGATCTCAAATGAAAATGAGATTCCGAGTCAAAATGTAGCCACAGAGTCATTGTTGGGCGTAGTATCTTCAGATATAGCCAAAGATGACAGATCAGATGCAGAAAGTATGGGAGAAAGCAGTGATTTGAAAGAGCAAAATGCCATAATGAATGATTTCCAAGCGGAGACCCTACAACAAATTGATTGCCTAGAAATACCTGTCAGTATCTACACGGCTACAAATGCAGAATTGGAAAATACTAATAGAACTGAAACAAATGCCCAACCAGAAGATGGTAGCAAAGAGAAAATTGTGGAATCAAGGATGCCGGATTTAAATAGTGATGAAATTGCTATAAAAGAAATTCCTCAAAAGGAGCTGAATACCCTTGAAGGTTTTAGTGCGAAAAAGGTTCTTCCAAAGCATGCTTTCTCAGACAGGTGTTTGCGTAGCAGAGCCAATCAAAAAATAGTTCCTGAAATACCAAGTCAGAAGGAAATGACTGATTTACAGTCAGATATCCAAGATGACCTCAATACTCAAGAGTCTAAAAGGCCTTTGAAATCTTTTAAATTGAAACCTGTTGAAGAAAATGTGCCCTGTACAGATGGTCAGAACAGTGTAAATACCACAGAGACTCTTGAGAAAACGCAAATAGCCTCAGTTGTTGCGAGCAGAGATATTTTGGGCAAAATGGATATGGTATGCACAAGACAGAAGCAAAGGTTAATGACTGTGAAGGAAGCAGAGACTGACAAAGAGCAAAAAGTCCCATCTCCCAAAAATGAGTCTAAATTAGAATCGCATGGTGTTACAGAGGAAGTGGAGGTTACTCCACCTGAGACTGAAAAATCGCCTGAAAATAATTCCCCTGGGAAGTCCTTAAGGGTTTCTGAAAGAATGCCGCTTAGAAATAGGACCAGTCAAATTGAGCAACCAGGTAGCAAGCAATCTTGTTCAGCTGTCAAAAATATTCCACAAACCAGTGAACGAATGCCTTTGAGAAACAGGAATAGCGGCGCTGTTGATCAGCCTCTTGGTGGAGATTTGGGCAGTTCTCCTACTGGAGGCCACTTGGAGCGTCAGGAGCGGATGCCTTTAAGAAGCAGGAACGGCTGCATGGCTGAGCAGGTTGTTGGTAAAGATACTAGTATTTCTCCCAATAGAAGCAATTCAGAAAGTGTGATGCGTCTACCTCAGAGGAGCAAAAATAGTAGCACGACTGATCAGAAAGTCACTGAAGAATCCCCTGATGTAATTGGAGATGCAGCAGGCTCTCTCATCGGACAGCCGACTAGTGAGGACATCAGCATTAGCAATAGTAAAATGGAGAGCACTGGACATATGCCTCTAAGAAGTGGAAATGTTTCAATAGCAGAACAGCCATCCAATAGTAATTTGTGTACTTTGTCAGGAAATACTGAAAGTCCAGGGCGAATGTCATTAAGAAGGAGTAACACGTCTATTGCTGAAAGGCCTGATCATTTAGCAACACCTCCCAAAATCAGAAAACTTTCTCAAAGACCTCAAAGATTGTCTAAAACATCTGTACCTTCCTCAGACCTGGAGGCAGAACAAAATCCCAACACTGCTAAATGCAAGACTGATAAGCTTTTTAAGGGCCGAACAAAAGACTCTTCTCTGCTAGAAAACGCGTTGATTTCAGTTAACCTTCCACCTGCTGCTCCTGTGATTCCTAGTCAATCCAAGTTTTTAGAGGCATTAAATGGAGAAGAGAACCAGCATTTGATTTCGGATTTAAATAGCAAATTTGAAAAAATGCAGAAAGGGTGGGTTCAGATGGATAAAGAGGGACAGCCTGCAACACGACCAAAAAACAGGGCTGACAGGCTAAAAGAAATCTGGAAAAGCAAACGACGAATTCGAAAACCAAGGTCGTTGGATCAGCAGAAATTCTCTCCTGTGCAAACGTTATTTATGAAATCTTTTGACCTACCCAGGATTTGTCGATGGTTCTTGCAATCAACTGAAACAAAATCTCTAGTCATTGTAAAGAAGGTAAATACTAGGCTTCCATCTGAGACCCAGTTGTGTTTTCACACCTCTGCATCTGTGCCTGGGACTTCCAATGGAGTCTTTCCAAGTCTTCAGGCTGAACGCTTAAAGAAACATCTGAAAAAGTTTGCTATTGCATCTCCTGTGAAGAGCAACTCCAAAACTAAAAGGCTAATTGCTAAAGCTTTAGCCCATGATGTCTCCATATCACAGGGAAAAGAAAAACGCGAATCAATCACTGCTACACGCATCTCTACAAAGCCTCACAGTTATACAGGTCTGATGCAAACACAGCTCACCGAGAACCACAGCAAGGGCACAGTTGTTGTGAAAAACCCAGCAAGTGCGAGAATTTTGAGGAAATATTCCAACATGCGTGAGAAAATGCAAGGTCAGCAAAACACATTAAAATGCCGTAGGAGTTCACGGGAAGAGACAAAGAAAGCGCATTTAATGCCAAAGAATGTCTCTAAAGAGAAACTGTCCACGGGTAGAGGACAAAAGTCGGCCATCGTCAAGAAGGTAAAAGCCTTGGCTAAAAAAGTGAAGGAAAAGTCTGGTGTAAAAGTGAGGATCCCAAAGAGGAGTGTTAGTAGAGCATTAAGAGATTTAAATAACAAAGATGGTGTCCCATCAAAAGGGACAATCCCAAAAGTATCAAAATTCAACCCCGTAACTGCAACTAAAACTTTGAGTAAAAAAGAGATACCGATGAAAACCGACAAGTCTCCACAAGCTAAACTGGACGTTAAAAAGTCTCCTCTTTGTAAAGCTTCTGATTCATCTCCATCTCAGAATGCAGGCGTGAAACCATTATCTGAAGATCAAGTATTGACTCGGTCTCAAAGAAAGATCGAGGCTACTTTTACACAAACTGGTTCCCCAAAAACAACCAGCAAAAGAGGTATTGAACCCTTGGTCTCTCCAGCAAAACGTACAAGGACTTCAAAATGAGCAGATAAAGACTGCCGACGCAGATGAGTGCTTGTGATCTGACTCAGCAAGTGAGATTTATACTTTTCTGTAAAGACGTGCTTGAAAGTAAATCTGAAAGCGTATATCCTTTTACATGCATTTTTGTTTTTTTTTCTTCTCTGGAACTGTTCAGGTTGTTTTGTGTGAGGTTCCACAAAACCAGTGCAGAGTGCAAAGGTTTGGTACTATTTTAACAACAAAATGTACATTGTGCTTATAGTCCCGCCCCCCCACCCCCCACCCCGAGACTGTTTATTTTGCCATGGATATTGCAGCTGTTTCTTTTATGTAGATTAGGCAGTGTTGTGCACTTGTCATTACAGACCTATAGTGTAACATGCTAATGTCCAGATTTGAAGTGGCTGTCCATTGGTCTTAGTTACAAATAATTGTGATTGTTTCTGGTGATTGGTGGGGGGGGGGGGATGATATTTAATATTTGATCATTCCTGTTAGCAATTAGCAATGCTTGCGTGACTTTGATAATGTGCCTTATTAAGTAATAGAGACTAGTTCTTAAGCCTCAACATCGTTTATTGCACATGGATGTCATTTTGTTTAAACACGGGCCTTATGCCCAAGGTCCACCTGTGAGCTCCGTTTCATGCAAACTCCAGTTATTGAATTCTTTCCTCTAAACTTGTTTTTGAGTTCTTGATAAAGAATTTTTTTTCCCCCACCACTCTTATAGGTGGTGATGTCAGAGCATTAAATATGACAAAATACATTCTGTAACTTCCGTGTTGTTGTCATGTGATATGACGTTTGATGATCGCATTGTGTCGTTTTTGTGAGGTGTTTTGTTTGTTGTTTGTTTGGTTTTGTTTGTTTGGGGGTTTTTTGGCTTTCATTGCCTCTGTTCCCACTAGACATCAAAGCTTTTGATGTATAACTAACCTTGAAGCATAAAACGGCTAACTAAATTATGAATGATGGGCTGAAATGACTGGTCTGAGTAGGATTGCTTTATGTATGTTTGTTTTAAAATGTCTTCTTTGTCTACTGAATATCTTGACTAATGTTTGGATCTTCATGCAGGTTGTTATTGTTCTGCCAGGGGGCTGGCAGCAGAGTGGAGAGATGTGATTGTTATTTATTTAAGAGCTGTGTATACAGTGGGTGCTTGTGAAATGAATTTCCTAACCCGTATTTCACTCAAGTTGGAAAGAGAGAGCTTCACTTTTGTATTTCTCAAAATTTGAAGTCTATGCATGCACAATGATGTGCCTCTGAGTATTGTACAGAAAAAAAACTTGTTTAGAATTTTTTTTAATTATTATTATTATTATTATTATTATTATTATTATTATTAAATGTTATGTCTCCTTAATAGGTCACCCTTCAACACAGGTAGATTGACCAAAATGAAAATGTGGTGGCTAGGAGTCTGTGGGCCACCGGCTAACGATGCCAGTTTCAGTGCAGATACTTCCTGTCGTAGATTATATTGTCAATTTAATTGTGGTCGGACTTTTGTTTCAGTGCTTGGTTTTACTCCTTTCAGAAATGAGGTGAATTTGATCTAAATGAACCTAATTTTTCTCTTTCAGTTGTCTGGCTTTTAAACCTATATTTTCAAAATTTGGATTTCCTAACATTAGAAGAATAATTTGCTCCCATTACCAGAGAAAACTGAGTAAACCTGTAAAAATCGTTGATTTAGGGTGCTGTTTGGTGGCGTTGATGATCGTCATCTTCGTCTTTTAAAGATTTACTTTAGCACAACTGTTTCTTCTTGCTTTAAAAGTAATATCTTGTAAATGCAAAGCTATTAATCTTTAGATTTTTTATTGATATTTAATGTTACCATGGGTATCATTGTCACAAATGGATTCACCCACTGAATACCAGACTTGAACATTTTACTCTTTACTGTTGATATTTATAGTTTTGGGGTTTGTATATTTGAAAAAGAGAACATAGATTTATTTGTGTATTGTTTTTAAGTTTGCATTTTCCTGCTATAACTGATATAAAGTGTTTTGAATGGCAGTGTTTCCTTGGTTGATTTTCTATAAATGTTCTGTGAGTTTTAGTTTTGGCATATATGAAACTTGATGCTTTAGCACAAAATTTAATATTGTTAAGTACATATTAAATATTTGTTAACTTAATGTTTCCTTTAAAAAAATATACTTTTCTCAGTCCCAAAGAAACTTTCATCAATAGATTCTTATATTTGGTGAAGGTAAAAAAAAATTGCTATTGCAAATATTCCTAATTTTTAATTACTTCAGATTTTTTTTCCACATTGCCTGGCCACATTTGCTATTAAGAGAAAATGTTGATTTATATTGTTGGGCGGGTGTGATCTATGTGATCAGTTTGAGCAAAGATACAGTTTGTCATAAGTTATAATGCACGTAATAGACAACATTCATTAAAACTCACAATTTGCTCAATTTGACTTTTAATCCATACCCTCTCGAAGGTCAGTTGGTGTCACTACAAGATTTTAAGAATATGAAATGTCAGTAATATTAGACAGTTTTTTCCCCTTCACATTCCCTTTGGCTCAGATTAGATGGCATTTGTCATTTATTTGTCCAACTTGTGTCAAATGTCTTGGGTAGCCTTCCACAAGCTTTTCTCAATCCAGATTTGTAGGTTTCACCCTTTCTGAAGTGCATGTGAACACAGGTGAGCAATACGGTGGTCATGGCGCTGTGGATTAGGGCATCTTCTGTGAAACGTTAAGTTTGCTTTTTCTTGTCGTCTTCCATTTTTAGGTTCTATATATAACCTGAGTTTATACCATGGAATTAGTTACTACAGAGTAACCACTAAAGGTACTCACTACTGAACCATGCACCAATATATGACTTATTTTGCTGTTCATTCGACGTCCTTCATTATGCTATGGACAATGCGTAGACCAATCACAAGCTATACAGCAGTAAGACTGAAATGAGACTGAAAACTACTCTTGACCTACCTGGCCCATTGTAATTTTCATATGATGCTCATTTGTCTCTTTTGAAGGTGGCTAAAATAAATTTGAATGGGATGCTTTGCATCGAATTTTAAGGTTTACAGATCAGTCAGTATCGGTTTAATTCAAACATCAGGATGCTTATTTGTATCTGACGTTTGCTCTCCATTCAAGCGAGTCATAATTTGAGAATTTCCAATTTCATAGTGACTTTTCTGAGTCGCACACACTGAACAGACTAGTGAGGAAGATCTGCTCTTAAGCACAGTACTTGATTTCAAAGATGGCAATACAGATTTGTGGGGCCTAGGTTTAGCCCATATCAAAAAAACCTATCTTTAACTGTAGTTGTTTTTTGTTTAAAAAGCAAACAAGTATGCTTTTCACTAAATGCCCAGTGCTGCCAGTTGCTGCTGTGTTCTACACAGCTAAATGGACCATTTTTAAAATCCCAAATTCATGTTTAGAAGCTATTTTCACCTGGTACCACGTTATTTAACTGATGGGGAAATGGGGGGGGCAAATCTTACAGCATAACCTGTATCTCAAAATCTAAAGAAATGGCATCAGTGCAGTTTTGTTTTTGTATAGTGCTTTATAGACAATATAGACCATGCAGCTGTTTTTTTCTTAGAGATGCTGAATCTAAATATCTACAAGCCTGAAGTGGTTTACTAACGTGGCCAGCGCCACATCAAATCTGATCACATCAAAGCTGAAAGGCCACATAGCTGCAAGTGTATCAACAGTGCGAGGTTTTTTTTGGCTCAATTCGTTTCCGTTTTTAACATATAAAGCCTATATATGATAGCAATATGAATGCAGGTAACACTGTTACTGTGTACTAGATATCAGGAACCTATTTATGATGATCACCAATTAAAAATAACAATTTAAATGGCTACAATTCAACCTCCTTATGATCCCATATGTAACGTATCAATTATATTTAAATAAAAAATGTGATAAACCTCTTTCCTCTTGCATTTATTTCATCGGACACGTTCAGTTAATTCCACAGATGAGTTATGCGGGGGGAGCATACATTATGATGTAGATGAGCTGCAGAATTAGAAAGCCCTGTTGCCCTGTGGAGAGAGAGAGAGATATAT
>JAOXYF010000006.1:15366062-15388245 GCA_028565775.1 Sternarchorhynchus goeldii
CTATACTATACTATACTATACTATTTTTGATATTTGTAATATATTTGGAATGTACTTACAAAGCCGTCAGTTGGAACACATGAATCTGTGGAGTAGTCTCCTCTCGGTTGCTGTAAAATGGGAAAAAACCATATCAGCAACACTCAGTGAAATCTGTCCTGACTTATAGCTCTCCTCAACATCAATTATATTCCTTACTGCTGAGGTGAATGTGCACAGGAACAGGACAAAGGCGACTGCATACGAGAGAGTAGCCATTTCGGTCCTGCACTCGTGATGTAGCTCCTTGGGTTTGTGTGTGACTGTTGCTCCTGTGGGATATTTATCCGATCGAGGTCCTCGACAGAGATGGAGATAACAACGCGCTGTGCAAATAAAAGCCATTCGCTCACGAATGGCAAACTCAACGCCCCTATTACTCATAGTACAACTCAGAGCCTTACGATAATCTCGACAAAAAATTAACCCAGAGACTCAGCATAAAATCAGGGGTATGTGTATCTGTGAGAACATGTTGAAGTCCCTAAAGTTTGTAGTGGTCCTTAAGAAACATATGTGTGTAAGGACTGGAAGTGTAGGATATAAGGATGTGTTGATGGACTGACTTTGTTTTATCTGATTTTATATATGTATATATATAAAACCATGAATATGTAATTATATATATATATATAATCACATATTCATATATATATATGAATATATATATATTCATATATATATATTTAACCATGAATCAGATTCTAAGAGCTTGCATGAAATGTAATGTCACTGACACTGTCTTGATATACTGCAAGACCTTAACTGGTGTGACTTGACGTGGTCCAAACCTTTTAACTGGACTGAAGTTTTCAAAAAACCTGAATTGCACAAATGAAGCTTACAATTACACAGCAAAAGCCATCTGCATTGCTCCACAGAGCTTCCAGGTCCATCTCCACTCAAGTCCGAGTTAATGATTACATGTTGTCTCTTTCTGAGAGAACAACAAATTTTCCCTAAAGCACACAAAACCACCCACACGGTTACAAATGCACACACACAAAGGTCTAGTTTTGATCTAATTTGATGACAATGAGTCATTTGTGAATGATCATTTAACTGGTAATGACCACAGTCATGCACTGGAGTTTATAGAGTTTATATTTAAAGAAATGTAAATATTTAAATAAAATAAAATTAAATGGAAAAAACAAAACAAAAAGTGAATTTAATCTTGCATACAAAAATCGTACATTTCACCGAATTTTATAAAGCAAAATGTGTTCGTCAGAATGACTGGTGCTAGTACCTTTGACATCATTGGCCAAATAAGACCTTCTCAAAGTTTACACCATGTTACGTTATGTTCCTCTACAAGTGACAGTTCCACTTTAAAACATCTAGAAAAGTTAGAATGGCCCACATATGTGTGGTAGAGGATTCTCTCCATCAGCCAGTTACACTATGCCCTTACTAAAACCTTCGAGGACTTTCATTGCAAAGAAGATCGTTGCATTCCATTGTGCAGTTGCTTTTTGCAACAGCAGAAGCAGTTTGAAGGGTTCTGTGCTATAGTACAAAGGCAATAGCTCATGCATGATAAACTGAATGTACTGTCGTGCAGCCTTGATTTATTTAAAATGAATGTCTCTGATACATCAGATAACTATGTCCCATAGCATATTTTCATCCAAACTCTAAAAAACAGTTTTAATAAAAGGAAAATCACACAGTGATAGCACTGGCTTCAAAACTAGTGCATTTTCTTTAGAAAATGTAAAGCATTTCTGTGATTTCCATTGTAAGGCCCCCTTTTATAAGCTTTTATAAGCTTAGTTAAATTAGTTACTTAAAGCTTAGTTAAAGAGCAATAGCACCCAGAAGTATTATAAGGTATTCATGTGCATGTGCATTGTAAGTTTCCCCGTTTCTTTGACAGAAAAAGATCTCTCTTTTTTTGCAAAGTGAATTTTTGGTTAGACTGACAAGGCTGATGGTGAATGAAATCTAAATGTGTACTCTTGGGTGATGTATAGGTTTGCTTCATTGCACAACCTTCATGTCTCTCTGTAATTCGATGAGAAGGAAAGCTTTTATGTGAATTCAAGAGATACTGCGTGTGTGTGTGCGTGTGTGTCTCAGCTTTGCAGTGGGAGCACTCTTTTCTTTTAAATTGGATTCCAGCCAACGTTCTCCTTCATGAATGACCCATCACAGTCACTCAGTATGGAGCAGCACAAGAAAAGGAAGGCCTCCAGAATGGCGTCTCGCATAGCTTACATAGCTAGATGCCATTCTGATGCAAGTTTGTATCCGGCTCAAAGCCGCTCGAGAAAAATCAAGTAACGCTGGCGGTTCACGCTCAGCCTGCGCCATTGTTGACTGAACCACTCATGGAGTCCTGGACATGGTTAAAATAGTAATGAAGACTGAGAGGATTTCTTCAAATTTGCACAGTTTATACTGTTGTGCAGATTTATAACCCAATGTTCTGCCTGAGAGTCATCAAACAGGAAGAGTAATGGGTGTTCGCTTTACAAAACTACCACATTATAAATGCTAACCACTGGGAGCTTCTCAAACTTGTGATGTATTCTGTCAGTTAGGTCACTGGTAAAACTTTATGGCCTACTTCACATACATTCTCTGAACTGGACATTACTGACAATATGGATGTCACAGAGGGTCTTGTTAAACCAGTTAACTGCCTGATTAAATGATTAATTAATTCTTTTATGACCAGACAACATGTCAGTGGTAACTGTATCCAGTGCAACAAGATGTAATTCAGTTCTGTTGTAACACAGTACACAACATATTTGATGGTGTGGGGTGACATGATTGGTCTAAGGTGGAATAAACAATGAGATGATTGGTCTTAAGGATGGGGTGAGAAACACAAAGAAGTGGCCTCCACTAAGAAGGTGTTTGGATTACGTTCGGATCTGGGTCAGACCGACCGTCAGATAGGAAGGGTGTTGTGTATATGGTGAAGGACGGTCTAAAAGATAGTTTAGATGTCAGTAGGACTGGGGTCAGCGCTACTGCCAACTAGTCTACCTAGAGAGAGACATTTAATTCAGAATGTAACATGGATCACGGATCATTAAATTCCCTTACAGTAACAGTATACAATACACAACATTTGAAAAGAGGAATTACTACAACCTACTTGTGAAAATCTGGATCACTACACAGGGTGTTTTTATATGGAATATGATTTGTCAATATAGTGAAGATTTTCGGACACTATACTATATTTACATTTCGCTCGTGTTAGCTCATTACTGCGCGACAGCAGACTTCGTCGCGTAAACAATCTTCACGCCAGGCGCACAAAGATAAGAGCAGGCGCTCGTGACTGCACAAGGGAAATTAATCTTACTGAGCTGCTTGCCTCATTCCCGAAAAAAAGATGCGTCTTTTTGGTTCACTGGCGGATTAAGTTCGCCATATTTTCATCAATCCGTGAAATAATTAAAACTGGGCTGGCTACATCTCTCTTGGAAAATAAATTTTTAACACAGAATTATTTGACTTGAACGCTGAGAAAATCTAGTTAAATATAAACTCGACCTGTGACTACAGAAAGAATTTCTAAAGTCCACCTGCTATTTACATTTGTAACAGGCCAGTGAGGTCTCTGAAGACGTCGGCATTATTCCATCTGCCCTCCTCAGAGAAGCTGCTCTCTAATCTTCAGACCAAATAACACGGTGTATTAACAATGCAGACAATTCTTACTTTGCTACCTTGATAGGGTACATCACTTGTATACAATTTATTACAATGCATTGTGGGATTGTTAAATTCCACTGGACATTCCGCATTATGTTTTAAGACACCGCTACGCGTTGGCGGAACCTCAAAGTAGTGCACTGCATAGTCAAATACGGCACAGTTTGGGACATAGGTAGAGGCTATGTTCAGCGTGGCTACATCAAAGTAAATAAAGATTAGATAAATAAAGATCCAAATAAACAAGGATTGTATGATGTACAAGCATCTACTGGCAAACCATTCAAGGAAGTGCAACATCTACACCCTCCCTGATCTTTTCCCTGTAAATACTTCAAAAGTATAGTATATTCATTCAGAAGTATAGTATATTCATTTTCAAAAATAAGACTAAATACACTGAGAAAGTACATTACATGTATTCATTGTATTCATGTTGTTTCATGATACTACGTCTTGGATTATAATTACCACTACTGGATTGCAAGTGAGACCAGGCTTCCATGCTTCAGAAACTAAACTAAAATGATGGCCATCTTCTTTTCAAATCTTAACCATCTTAACCATTAACCATTTTCAAACCTTAATTTTAACCATCAAGCCTCAAATAAAAAAGGCTGCAGACAGCAATTGCACATCTTATCCACTAGAGAGCATAAGAGGGCACAAATAAACAATATTTCCTATAATTGTGGCCAATGCGTGTATATTCTGACACTAACATGTCAGTAGGGCTACCCAATGTGTTCAGACTACATCAAGTGTTCCCCTGAAATCGGTAATTACAAACAATCACCAGGGCTCATAAAAATCTTTATTGTCACCCTTACCAACAATTCTAATCTTTCCTAAACAGTCCATTAAACAAAAATATATGTGTTATTTATTGGTCCCAAGCACTGGAGTTCAACACATGCAGTCCAAATACTAGTCACACCCAGTCACGGGCACATCATCAGACCACCAACAAGGCTTCAGATCTGAGCAGAAGTTCACGCAAAGCAAATGTTTACATGCTTTGTTATGGGGAGAGGAACCTATGTTGGAACCTATGTATTGAACCTATGTATGGAACCTATGTTGGAACCTATGTATGGAACCTATGTATGGAACCTATGTTGGAACCTATGTTGGAACCTATGTATGGAACCTATGTATGGAACCTATATTGCACAAAAGCTTCTTGATTATCAACATCACAACTTTAGCAACATATTTACCAAGCTGGACTACTGTGTATTTGTTATATACAGCTACTGTAGTGGACCTAGTCTAATGGTGTATTATACCTTCTTCCCCACAAAACAGCCTGTCCAAGCAGACACTGAACTGTAAGATGTCAGCCAGAATTAATTCCTGTAAACATAAATATACTGAGCAGACTTTTAGAACAACATTCTGATTACTAGCTGAGTGCCTTAAACACTGAGCATTTAAAACTATTCTGTGATCTGCCCACTTTACAAATACTTTAAAACGGTTACACTGTCTAAGACAAGAAAATTAACAAATGTGAAACTATAGATTTATATTGCATGTACATTTTAAAGAAACATAAATTGGTAAATAAGTTAAAAAAGTAAAAGAACAAATTTTAATCTAATAAAAAAAAAATAAGCTGTCTAACACGAGCTATTTATGGAAAGGTTTGTGGAAGAATGAAGGGAAACTCTAAATGGAAGAATGGAAGTCTAACCCAATTTGGTTTAGTCTAGAGAGTCTGCAGCTGTACCATTTTACTGAATCAAACCTATTTTTAGAAAGCATAGGACATTTCTACACTGTGTTCATTACTGTCTGCATACTCACCTCTGACACATGTCGTGTTCACAATCTGTGCAGACGTTCATGCAGATTACAAGTGAGAGAGACATTGCTGGGTTTTATGCCAGAACCAAACACCAAACACATCGAGGTTACATGCTTATACATTCAGCCTGTATTAACGCATTGCATCTCCTTCTTCTACACTGCACCCTACTTAACAAACTGGCTCCAAACAGGATTTGGTTCCAGATGGAATTTGATCTACACAGACACTTCTTAACACCCTTTTCCTTCTGTTGCAAGTGTTTGTTTGCAAAAATTTCTTAGCAATCTGATAATAATCTCCCCAGGCCCATGGCCAAAACTACAACTGGCGGACATTTTTTTGTTTGTTTGTTTGTTAGCTTGCTTTCATTTGTTGCACCTGATTCTCTTTCTTCTCCTAAGCAAAATGTTTCTGCATGCAAGTTGTCATGGTTCATTGGCCCTCACACGCCCTCGCTCGCACCCACACGTTCACAACACCTGCCTCTTTCCCCAAACACCCACTTTCTTGTGACCTGCCACTCAGGTCATGTTTTCACTTCTACATGAGGCCACAGACAAGTGCCGCCTGTGCTGCAACGTTGCCTTCGCTACAGCCGGAGGACTACTACCATATCCTGCTGCTCTGCTTTCTTTGTCGATGTCTGCCGAGTTGCACGTCTAGCTGCCAGCCTCTGCTACCTGCAGAGCCAGCTACTCTTTAGCTTGCTACCCTCACTAAAGTATTTTTGTTTGTTTCTTTGGTTTTTGTGTGTGTGTGTGTGTGCGTGTGTGTGTGTGTATGTGTTCGAGTTGAGCCGCGGAAAATAAAGATTCCTTTCATTATGCCTCATGCCCTGTCTGCCACAACAGGGTGAGGCAAACTAGCTCCCAGATGACAGATCCGGATCAGAAAAAGCAGGAAATTGGCAAACTCGGTAAGGGTCCTTAGTGGATGGCCTAGTTGATTTCATGTGGGATCTCTTCACTGAAGCTAAGAGGTCACATTGCCTCCCCTGAGGTCTATGAAAGGGACCCAGAGAGCTGTGAGGGGAAAAAACTCAAGGCAGTGTGCCATCATCCACGCCCTGCTAAAGGCAGGGCTCTTGTTCAACAGCAGAGTCTGCTATGGGTTTTTGGACTCTAGCTGGCGAGACTATTGGGTGACCTGCAAGCCAAGCTTGAGAAAGCACTTACCTATGACCGGCCTCCTGCTAGACCATCCTGGCTGGCAGGCAAGAGTCCCACCAGGTTACCACAGGGTATTGCAGCTCCTGTGGAACTGGAAAGCACTGGAAGTCCATGGCAAATAAGCCCAAAATAAGCCGACCAGGTGAGTGACTCACTTACAGTCCCTCCGCATGTCTGTATAGGTTCCACACAAAGGTTGCTCCTCTATTGTTCTAGCAAACCTTTGTCCAGTGGCTTCATTACTCTTGTCACTCCCTCACTATAGACCACTACATAGAAACTATATTATTTTACATTTTCACCATAGTTTTCCAGCCCATTGTTTTAGGTTTGCTTTGTCTCTATACACACGACCCCCACATATCCTAGAAAAGTAACCTCATTCTGTAGTTGGCGCCCTCCTGCATCCCGCACCCCTCTATAGAGAACCCAAAAGCCAACAACAATGTCTCCATATCAGCAGTCTACCAAGTCCTAGAGGAAGTCTTTAGCCCAGCAAAGGCCACCTAGCTCCCCCCTCATAGACTTGGAATGGAAAATGTATCTCCTGACGGGAGCTGTGCCTCCAAAGTGCCAGGTCGATCCACTATGTCAAGAAGATGAGCAGGTTATGTATGAGAATGAACTAATAAGCAGGTGATTGCAAAAGGGTTAGGTGAATGTGTGGCTGTAAGCCAGGGTGTGAGAGTCGGTGTCACCCTCTGGCTGGTGGGCAGTACATCAAGGAGGCCCTGGCCCAGGAGTATATCTGCCCCTCCACCTCACCCACCATGGCCAATGCGATGCTGGTGAAGTACTCATACCCATTGCCCCTCGTGCTTGCTACATTGGAGCAGGTTTGGGGAGCACGTTACTTCACCAAACTAGACCTCTGTAACATATAAAACCTCATTCATATGGTATGTCTTCCAAGCTACATGGACAAAAATTTGATCTACTCTTTCTCCCTAGACTAACATTTGCAATGCCATATACGTGCAGTTCTTGGTACTCTGCAGCGCAATCACTTGTTTTCAAGCTGGAGAAGTGCAGGTTCCACCTTACTGAGGTGAATTTCCTGGGTTACATCATCAGGCAAGATTCCATACTATGTTATCTTGCAAGGTGGAGGCGGTGACCAGATGACCACAATTCCCAGACATGGAAGGAGCTCCAAAACTTCCTGGGGTTTACAAACTTTTAGGAGCCTGTCCAGGCCCCTTACTGATCTGCTCCAGGGGCAGGCAACATGGGAACTGCATAAATTGAACATTCATTTATTCTTGGAGTGTGTGCTAGGGTACCAGCCCCCGCTGTTCCCTTGGAACCCTGCATTGTCAGGCTTCGAAGGCACGTAAGACAGACGGTGACTTGGCGAAACATCCACCTACCAGCCTGGAGACAGGGTTTGGCTGTCTACCAAGGACGTCCGGATGGGGCCTATAGTCAAGCCGAGCCCTTCCCTATGTTTTTTAAACAGATCAACAATGTGACATAATGAGTCAGCTAACTGGAGATCAGCCATGCGTTATTACCTTTCCATGCCTGCTGCTCTGTATCCTTCTTTACTATCTGAACTGCTGCCTGTCTAGCTGCCAGCCTCCACTACCTCCAGAAGCTGCACCAACTGCTCTTTAGCTTGCTATCTTTTTTAAGTGAGTAGGTGCTCGAGTGGAACCATGAAAATAGATACTCTTTTTTGTTATGCCTTGCTTTCCGTCCCGTCAGTGCCACTGCTGTCCTTATAACTGTTCCTGGGAACAGCTAAGATACTACACAGGACCCTCCAGCTCCCAGGACCTGAACTTGAAGGAAAAAAGACCAACCAGATGTATATAAGGACACTGTCAGTTCCGTCTACGTGTGGAGTCAGTCGATAACTGACCCTACATCTCCATGAAATATTACAACACAGAACTGAGACTGGAGTCCCAGGAAGTGAGACTACTGTACCAGTAGATCAGAAGAGCCATTTCCTTGTTCTTCTTCAACATTTATACTTCAAAAACACTTGAAGCAAAAGACAGCCAGTGAGTAAGTGTTTCAGATGCAATTTATGTCCAAGATAGGAAGGAGATACCTGATGATTACAAATACAGCCTAAAGCTGTTATATCAGATGTGGATTTTATTGCCAGCAATGTATCCAGGTATATGACTCATTTTTGTATGATTTAATAACTATAATGTTTTACTGCAGCTTCATAAGTTGCTGGCCTGTTTCTTATCACCGCCTATGGCAAAAATAAACAAGTTTGATGCATAGAACAGCATCCTATCTGTACTTATTCAATGCTAACACTGCCATTGTTTTCCTGACCGTTTTTTGACCTTTTTTATGGTATGACTGCACACTGAATGTGGAAGGCAAGAGATATATGGGGGTGGTTGGCTGACCTAAACCTCAACTCTCTATTGCCTGTGAACCTAAACAGCTGTGAACTCTGTCTGAACTTGCAGAAACAAGCGGATGAAGAGATGCCTGCCATTTCTCAAGCTTCCAGAAGCTTCCAGAAGCCGCTCCTTTCGCCAGGCCGCCCCAAAAACAGCTGATAAGCGCCGCCATGCAGCTCCGCGAGTCGTCGTGGTGGGTCACCCGACCGACTGGGAAAGTCTCCCGGTGATTTCCAGGCCTCAGCTTAGCAGACCCTCGCAGCTATGGGCTGCCTCACTGGGTGGCCATATGCTAACGAGCATGCTAATGGGTTCATACAGCACAGCATTCACCAAGGCTCCTTGACTAAAACCCTAACCCTTACACACACTGATCTAGTTCAGCATACATACAGTGCAGTTAGCATGGCGTACGCAGCTGTGACAGCACTGGACGCAGCACTGGATACATACATGTTGGTAAGTTTACATCCTACACATGAGTCACACTTTGTCACTGGTTCTCAGTGAACCTCTTACAAGTCTTATCATGACGTTGAAGTATGTGCTATTGTCACTCTGATCAGTAAAGAACAGCATTTCCGTCCCACTCATAGAGCCTAATGACCATTCCATTGGACCATGCCATATCGCCAACATTCAGTGTTATTGTTAGGCAAAAATCTAATGGAAAAGTCTCCTTAGTGCAACGTTAGCACAGCTAGAAAGTAATGAAAGTAATTTGGAATCAGTTGTTTTCACATTAACCAGCCTGTAATATTTAAAAGTTTATGCCAAAAGGAGATGATGAGGATGATAACGATACTACTGAACTACGATATAGGATTTAAATACTAAAAATGAAGAAATATTACAAAGACTTTATGGGAGTGTATTCTTGAGTTTTGGGTCAATAACACTGAATGGTCTGTAGGACACGGAGGCCAGTCTAAAAGGGGGGATTGTCACAAGACTGCTGTTAATGGAGTTTCTGGGATGGTTCCAGCGCAGATTAAATTGTGGGCCTTTATAGACCCAGGTGCCTTTTCAAATTATGTCCAATCAATTCAAATCGAGTTCTAAACATAGGACACTTAAAGCAAACAGGACATGCCTGACACATTATTTGGATGGTCGGAATACTTTTGCAAACAAAAGATTTCCGTTTTTGATTTTATTTGTAATTTTTTTTTTTTTTAATTAGCCTCACAAAAACACAAAAACACTCATTTTGTCACTGGAGATGATTAAGTGTTCATCCATTACACAACAGTGTGCACAAAGAGCTCTGAGAATTTTATGAATTTCTAGGTCAGGTGGAACAGTACCAGAGGCAAAGCAGGTTGTAGTCTTAGCGTTCTGAATTTGCTCAGTAATAGTGGGTGGGTTGTAATGGACAGGGTACACAGATAGCAGACAGGGGAATGAAGGACAATGTCAGGAAAGAAGTTTTTTTTAACATTATTAGTATTTTTTTTTAAAAAAAACTTGTTAGGATTTGTAGATAGAATTCATTTATTATGCAGGAACTGGATAAAGGGATGAATCAGAACGAGAGTGTGTAGCAAAATCTTATCGTGCTGACTGAAGTTGTGTTGGTCAGCAACATTCAGAAAGTATTCAGCACTGGCAGTATTAATACATATATTAAAGTAATCTTGCCATATTAAAGTATTATTAAGTATATTGAATTAATCTTGCCATATTAAAGCCTGGCACAGGTGCTGCCTTACAGAACATAGATCTCTGCTTCAAAAGCCCTTTGCATGCACACCATTCCAAACATGAAGCAACATGTTCAGCAACAATAACAAAAAAAAAATGGCCATCAGAGATTCTTTCAAGCTATCAGTCTTTGCAGACTCTTTCTAAGTCCGTATTTTGACATTTTCCCATAGCTGGGTAATTAGGAAAGGGCATGGATTAGACACACACACACCCACACGAAAACAAAGTTTCATTCCAAGTTTGTAGTCCCAAGTTGAGTTTAGCAACTGTTTTCTTAAGAGTTCTTATCTGGCATCCTCTGAAAACGAGGCCAGTCTGTTGATGGGAAAGGGGGTCATGGCGAGGGTAGTGGAAGTTCATTGGCCGGATGACCTGTCCGTGACTGAAGGCGTCTGGCACACGTCACCAGCTCAAGACCAGTGGATGACATCTGCCCTTAAGACCTCATGTCTAAACAGGGAAAAGCACAGCAAAGGTTTCACTCTACAGGCTGAAGTTCTGAGGTCCTCCACAGGCTTCAGGTGTCCTTTAGCGTTTCAGCATTACAGATTTCACAACTTAAAGAAGTGTGTTTTTACTCCAAGGAATCTAAATGATGCACTTTTTTTTTACAACCAGGATCACATCTAATGGAATACTTTACATAAGTCTCGTTTCTAATATTATGAACTGCACAGGTCTCTTTTGTTTTCACTGTTTTAATACATCTGGGTAATGGTGGGCTTTATTGGTTTCCTGATAGCTTGAATCAGGTGTTAAAGCAGCTAAAATACTAAAATGTGCACAGTGTTGTACTCTAGTACTGTGACCCTTGAACCCACACCGCTGCAGCTGCTCTGAGCTACTGGTGTAATAAATATAATTTAACAAACACACTCTAGTCTGACAGTAATTGTTGTACCCGCTGTAATGCTCCACTCACTCATTACATTTTCAGTGAAAGGCTACTGACAGTGAACTGCAAAATGGCTGATTTATATTTGTATTGATCCAGTTTTTTTTTTAACACTTTCACAGGTCACCTGAGTCATGACCACCAACAATCTAACGCCAGGAGAACTGCTGTGCGCTCATGGTCTTGGTTTTTGAGATTTTTCAGCCCAATCCTTAGCAGTAGACAGAAGAAATTCTGTGTAGAGTTCACTCAAGGTGTAGAAGCTAACGACATTTTGTGTTTACTTAGTCTCACAAAGCATTTCAGTGCGTGGTTCACGATCTGAACCGTCTGTATACCTTCTGTTCGAAGAACATTGATATTTACATTGTTTTAGTACACATTGTTTTCCTTATAAAAAAGAAAAAAGGTTAATGTAAATATCACTACTTTATTCTTAGGGTTAGAGGATAATTTTTTTGCTGCTTATTGCCAGTTATATCTGACATGTCATTGTTTTAGTACAGTAAAATATTAAGAATATCCCTGTGAGGAATAATTATATTACTTCCTTTAAAAAGGATGTAGTCTGTGTTCAAAATTGCCTGCTATATACTACTCACATACTGATCAGATCAGTATGAAACCAAAATGCATGTTTCCAGTATGAGAGAAACTGCTAGGATGATGTACTGCTCTGGCAAAATATTCCAGTACATGACCAGTGCTAACTTTCTGTTGTATTGCATCCTGTCATGCAAAAGTGGAAGAAAACCTCTCACAATTATATGTTTTGCGAATTTCACATGCTGGCTACTATATTTTATACTACTGTGTGGACCAGTATTCAGTACTGAGTGTGTTATACGTGGGAGGGTTCAATTCTGGGGACTGGAGTACGGCAGTATCATAGAGTACTTGTTTTACTGAACTTTGAGGAGTTGAACAATCTTATTGCATGAGGGACAAAAAACTTCCTGAGTCTGTCTGTGGAGCAGGACCGGGACAGCAGTCTGTCTGTGAAGCAGGACCGGGACAGCAGTGTGCCACTGAACGAACTCCTCTGCCTAATGAGGACGCTGTGCAGAGGGTGATGAACATTGTTCATGATGCTCAGCAGCTTACTGAGGGCCCTACTCTCAGCTTACTGAGGGCCCTACTCTCAGCTTACTGAGGGTCCTACTCTCAGCTTACTGAGGGTCCTACTCTCAGGTGATGAAGTAACAGACTCCAGCTCTGATCCCCAGGTATTTATAGGACCGGACCACCTCCACATCAACCCCCTCAATGGAGATTGGCTGATGGGGGGTCTGGGCCTTCTGAAGACAATGCACATCTCCTTTGTTTTGGAGATGTTCAGCATTAATACATATTCAAAAACAAACATAACTTGTAAAATAAAAGCAGCAAAATGGACGTGCTGGCAGCTTGTGCATTGGAGTACGTCAGCTGAACCCTACATGATCTCTTGAGAAGAAGTAAAAAAGATATTTCTTACATGGTCACAAATCGGACATGAATTCAATTTAGGACAACATACGAAAATTACTTAAATTTGATTTAAATCTGACATTAAACACAAAAATTACATTTGAGTCATTTCATGTTGGTAATGTGAATGTCACCATAAACCCAGGATATCACATTGAATAAAGGCTTTATTTCACGACAAGGCCAAACATCATTTCACACAAGATGTTGAGAAGTTTAACATTTTGATTGGTGTGTAAACAGCTGCAGTTTGCACTTATCTCATGCATCCAAATAACTGACTGAAATATATTAAAAGACCAAGTGTGGAGAGTGGGTCGCTTCATTATTAATATTCAGCCGATATTATGTGTCGTTTGACTTGTGTTTCTTGTCATGCTTTCGGTGACTTTTTCACTTTTTAATGCGGTTGGATTAGTATGGTTCCTTGATTAGATTATCAGATATGATCAGATATTATCAGATATGACACACCATGTTTATGTATCTGATGTGATGGAAGCAACACCATCTTGTGCACTTTCCTGTGTTGAGTCCCTAGAGTTGATGTCCCCGTTCTTGTCTCCGGTACTTTTATCTGAAGGTTTAGTCCGTGTGCTAATGAAGTTTCGGGGCCCCTTTGTCTAAGATGGCTCTCAATTGCCCACTCATCCTACAAGTGATAGTTCTTTTATTTCTGAACCAAGCTGAGGTAGAGGTGCAGACTTTTCTTTGTAACTATGATAATTAAGATAACAGGTTCCACAGTTCAGATCAGGTATAATCACAATTTACATTTTGGGGGCAAATTCATAATCTAATGCATTCCACAACACAACACAATGCTTTTTGCTGGGGGTTTTGTTTGTTTCTGTATGCCAGCAAATTGACTGGAAATATAATGATAATAATTACAATGATAAATTGCAGAATACCTTAATATAAGGTTATTTGCATCTATGCTAGATGCCAGTGGGCCATAACAAAGTACTGTTTAATACTAAATGTCAAACCCATGGTAACTAATGACTCCGACACTGTTTTGAGACTGTACAGCAGTTTTTATACTTATTTTTTATTTCTTCAATAAATGGAACAGCATGTGTAGTAGGGCTGTTGGACATTCCACTTTTTGCCAGAAATAAACCGCCATTATACGTTTCATGTCCTCCTGAAAGACGAAGGACCTTCCACTGTGGTTTAGACTGTTTCCCCAAGCAGTTACATCATCGATCAATAGAGAATTCCACTGGTGGTCGTCCATGCCCAAGCCACTTTATTTCAGTGGTGAGATTGCATGCATTGGATCAGAAGCCGTTCCTGTTTTTCTCCACATTCTGACACTCTGGTAGAGATGAACCCTACTGGTTTTTCATATACATCTCGGCACACCATAACGCGGGTTTTAGAAGGAAATATTATAAAGAAATACAAAGAATGAAATATAAGTATAGATATATCTTCAGTCATTCATTACTGTGTTTTTTAATGTCTGTTAGCCTGTTTCTGCTTGGTAACGATTTAACAGCAGTGATGTTTCAACTGTTTCTGATTGATTTATCTCATTTTCAGCCTTACGGTGAATGCTGACTCCCACCTTTGTAGACTTTGAAGAAACAACATTTTCTGAGGAGTACTGAGAGTGAACTAATGATGCAACTGTCCACATTTAGCCAATAAATACATTTGCAGCGAACTGTTGAACTATGAAGTTTTGCGAGTCATTAATCACCCAACATTGAGGTAAGGAACCTGACAGTTGAGATTTAAACTCTATCCTCACAGTCATCGTTTCAACTCCAAGATGGTGATATACAAAGACAAGACAACAAAACTCACGTGGTCCAGTGCAAAGTATTGTATATTAATTAATAAGTCTGAGAATGCTGAAGTTTTAGCCACGGACTTGAAAATATCACGGGAAGATCACTTCCAGCCAATCGGATTGTTCCGCACTTAAGTCTCCTCCTTACGGATATAGAATATAAATCCTGTGTCGATTACTACTCACCTCACGTGGAAAATGCAAGACTCGTTGGCGTTTTTATTCGAGAAGATCTTTCTTCTTTGTAATGTTTTTAAAACTTCGTGGTCGACGGACGAGTGCGCGCCAAAATTCTCAGCGCCCTCGCTCCGGAGAGGTGATTTACTGGAAGTTCAGCGCACGCTGTTCATTCATTTCGGCATCTATCTGGGAGATAATAAAGTAGCACATTTGATGCCTGACATCATGCCCGTGCTAACTAACGATAAAGACCTAATCAAAGCAGTGGTTACAAACAAGAGACTCATTTTAGGTTGTATTTACAAAAATGCAAGTATACGTGTCGATTCAGTGGAGGATTTTGCGTACGGCGCAAATATTTTGGTGAACGACATGGACAAGAAAATTAACATACAAGCAATGTCAAACGAAGAGGTCGCGAAAAGAGCCGAAAAACTTATCGGGGCGATCCCGTATAGCTTGCTTTGGAATAACTGTGAACATTTTGTCACTTATTGCAGATACGGAACACCTGTCAGTCAGCAGACCGACAAGGTAAGATTCCTTCTGATTACTTGTTTTTCGTGAATTCTACAAAATTCTGGCCATTCCTTAATATCTTTGCATGGCAGAACATAAGGCAGACAGACAGGAAGCATAATAAACGAATTGTTTCGTGTTACTGAGAAATCGGTTTACCATATTCACTGTAAATCAGTTAATCCCTAAGAACAGGCTAATTGCATCTTCATTCTATCATGTAGCCAAACAAAGTGCTGTTATTAATGCATTATAAGACCATTTTCAACTCTCTAATTTTACAAAGTACTAAGGGGTTATCTTTAAGTAACAACAAAAGCTATTGATGCATTTTAACTTTTGTCCTTTTCAGTTCTGTAACTTTCTGAAAACGGCCATTCGTGACCAGAGGAGCGTTCTTCTCACCAGTCTCCTGGGAGTCATGTCCATCGTTTGCTTTGGTCTTGCCCTTAAAACTACATTACCCACAATCCTGATAACATTCACTCTTTGGATGGCTAGCTGAGCAACACTTCAGACTCCAGCCATGAAGCACTGCCTTCCAGACAGACTACTGATGATGTGAAATGTCTGGCGAAATGTTTATGCTGATTGTTGCCTAGCGATGTTCACGTGGTGTGTACACTCGGCAGCGCTTTTTTTTTTGTTTGTTTTCCTTCTCCATACGTCTGTCTTCTAGGTGCATTTTATGTGAACAATCACACCGTTTCCCCGCCGCCCTGCAGCAAGCACAATTTTTCGGTCACGCTTCACCCTGTTCATCGGTTTCTGCAGTTTCACTGAATGGTATTTGGATGGGGAGCCATTCTTAACACAGCATTACCACTTGGTAGGGACATAGCAGAGGGTGTTGGGCTAGTCCAAGCATGTCAGGCAAAAGTGCTTTTAAGGGTGTGTGGGTTTTTGTTTTTTTTATGGGTGTAGGATGTAGATGTTACTGCAGGACTTGACGTGGTCCACGTGCCAAGAGTATTCCGCCAGCGATCAGAAGCTGGCCACTGGAGACACGGCATGGCTAACCCAAACAGACGAGGGTTAGAAGTGGTGTTTTTAATGAAATGTGGTGAGTATATCTGATGCCGCTTGAGTGATGGCCCATAAGCTACTGACATCTTGAGCTTCATGGGAACGTACATTTTACAAATGATATGAAATAAAAGTAGTGTCTGTTTCCTGACGGGGTGGGGTGATGTTCATGTGTAAGTGCCTTGCTTATGATTATGGTTGATTTTTAATTTTGCTCTCTTTTTTTGTACATAATTACCATGTAAGACATGAACTTGTACACATTCTTTATTGTCAAAGCTCTGGCTCAAGACAACTGTAAACAGACTTAAAAGTCATGTACATGTAATATAGAATGTTGAATTCTTTATTGACATTTTAATAAAAAGGATTCCATCCACGTTCGGTTTACTTAAGCATCAAGCTCTCCAATGAACAAAATATTTAAAACTAAAAATCAGGGAGAGGTGCAAGACCCACTCAGGTGGGTATTTACGTAATGGTAACCTGATTCATCCCCAGCTATGATGCATAAATGAGGTGTGCATTGTTAAGCCTTATGGATTTTTTTTTTTTCTTTCAGCACAGGCCATTTAGACATGAGACAAAACTGTAAATGCAGCAGTGCAATAATAATAATGATCACAGGCTTTTTGGTTTTTGATGTAATAAGACCTGTAAACGCCAAGGTAGAACCAGGGCAGGGTAACGAAAGAGCTTCCATTGAGTTTGGTTCTTTTTTTTTTTTGGCATTAAACGTTCGTCCAAACGTTGGGGGGAAACGGAGATGATGAGGCGACTGATCTCAGAGTTAGCCACTTGGAGCCAAAACATGATTCTAAGGTTAGAAGGAAAGAAAGTTGAATTCTGTTTGTTTTCAGTGGGGGGTTTTTAAGAAATATCCTTATGGTAAATTGTACTGTTCATCACACGTACATGGTCAGGTTTTGCTCGAAATCAATAAAATACATTAAACGCTAACGCCTCTGTAAACCCACGTTTAGGTGTTTCCTCTGGCTTTTTCCAGACGCTTTTTTTTTCCCCCAGCCATTGACGTGATTGGTGGAACGCCACCCTGCGTGTGAAAAAAAAAGTGATGGATAAATAGCCAGTCATATCAGTGTTCATATCAGTGTTGACATTTAGTTGGTGAAGCTGACAGCTCAGATATTCTACCAGACATCCTTACTCAGCAGTCCAGCCCATTTCTGAGGGCATGCGACAAAAAAGGCTCACCTTGACATGTTTGTGGTAGTTAATAAGAAAAAAAAAATTGACATGTATGAAGTGGTTGGCCCATGTCAAAATCTAAGGCAGAAATGTTCTTTAAGAATCATGAATAAATTTGTAAAGTGAAAGGCTTTTAGTACCAGCACGTCCTAAACACAAGAGAAAGTTGCGTCATTGCGTGATGCACTGTGTTACAAATTCCTCTGCTTTTCGTGCACTCAGGTGGTTTTGTGAAGAAGAGTTTCAGTACGTATTGGGTTGTTTTGTATGCTTTGAGTCACTCCAACCTTCTTACACGATTTGGGCAAATATAAGTTCATGCTTAAAAGAGATTTAAAATAATAATGCATTTTTAAGCATGTGAGATTTGGCGTGTACAACCAAGAGACTAAACACACTGCAATATATAAAGTGTATGGAATATAATCTGCACAGTTTATGGTCCTCTGAAATATTCAGGGAAATGAGAATTCAATCACATTCTGTACAGGAACTACTGTACTATATACAGTATTTCCCCCTTGGTTTCTGATGTTTAACATGACTAATTTTTAAAGATATGAAAACCTGGTTAATGTAATATAAGAACTCTGCAAACTTTAGACAAACTTTAGACATTTCTGTCATTTTACAGAAGTCAGCTCCAGCAATCAGCAGCACCACCTAGTGGTTAAAGAAGCACTCACTAAAAGTGATCGATTGTCTTGGGCGTATACGTATACATTCTTAAGGAATTAAGCAAATTTCACAGTATGGACTTCACTAGGAAAACAGCTGTCCAAATCCTGAAAGAACCACCAGTAACGCTGTTCCCAGTGGCTGCGACTCCTCACTCTTTCGTCTGCTCTCGTCACTAGATGTTCAGGAGTGCAGAGTGCTTCAGGTAACACATGACCTTTACTCATCCTGGACCAGCTAGTCTTGCCATAATCTCAACCTTATTCATTTTAAGCGGCAAAAAACATATGTAGTAAGTAAAACTTCCTTCCAGTCATTCTAAGAGTTGCTTGGCGGTTTTGTTATAGGAATGTTACTACGATAAACTCCATCGCTGCTTTTAACAAACACCATTTTATGACACTGTACCTAGTTTGCTTACGCTCATTTTTAGCATCCGCCACAAGGCTGTACGCAGGATATACTGACAAAGCTTCGGGGATGACAGAATTTATAGGGAGTGTGATGAAGCATTAATAAGGGACATGTGCTGGTGATGAGGGTTACTATGGAAATGACTAGTGTTCCGGGGATGAGGACCTCTTGTGTCTATAAGGAGTATCTCTACTGTCAATATTGCGATTCCTTATCATCTTACAAAAAAGTCTTATTACACTAAGAAAAGTGTATTGTCTCTCAGTGTATTATTCTACCAGTTCTGGTATATGCGCTGACACACCCAACCAATCCCTAAATTGTCCATCATCCTGCATATCACAGAGCTACCCCTTCCTGACATGTTCTTCCACATGGGTTATATAACTAATTAATTTAATAATCCCTTCACTACCCATCCAACATATGAAATGCAAAATCTTGGACTGGCGATAAGGCCAAAATCAGCTAACAAGTATGAATGATGTAATAATATGAATTTGAATTCAAGTGACTGGCTTCTATTTCAGGGTGCATATCTGCTGATGTGTCATGATAAATGAGGTTAACCTCACCTCTGATGAGTACTGCTGAACTGAAGGCAACCGAAAAATTTGACGAGGATTGGTCAAATAAAGATGGAAGTAAATTTTTATTTTTTTATTTTTTTACAGATGATGCAACACCTGCACTAAGTTTGAGAGAGAAGTATAGAGAAACAGCACGTTTTTAGACAGAAGCTGTGAAAGGTGGAGGTCTGTATCTCATAGCTTTATGTTCCTCCCTCTTTCATGGCTCAGAACAGAGCCCAGGCTCAACTCCTGAAGTATAATAAGACAGAACACATTGTGTTAGGACAAAGGGAAACATTCACTGGTTTGCATCTCCTCCTATCTAAGCATTTGGCTGTGGGCAGTTAGGTGGAATTGGTCTGAGGTGTTGAAGGGTCTCATGGATGGGAGGTCAAATTATAATCGATCTGAATGGGGCTTTGAAGAATTACCGCTGGCCTGTGTGAGCCACGGAAAGACTCGGTGCTGATGTGAGTCAATTCATTCGTGAGTCTACAGGAGAGGCATCCAGCTGGTTGGCCCTGGGGTGTACGTCTGCAAGGGGAAGTTGCTCGTAAGCCCCCAGATGCAGGCTCGGAGATAAGAAGAACCAGATAATAAGGATTTATTTGTGTCCTTTCTTTATGCCTCGTACACATTGGTATAGCTTAACATGGCCAGCATCTATGCAACCTATATATTGTTGCTGTACAGGTACTGGATTTAATTGTTCTACTGTGAATTGGGGCCGCTTTAAGCCAGAGTTGCCTGTGTTCCATTTTCATGGAGCTTTGTCCTCCTTGCTGGCAGCGCTTGACATTTACTGCAGTCCATATGTAATTGGACATTCACACAGTTAATGTCACTTTGCCTCTGCACTGCAGAAAAGTAGGGTTGAAATGAAATGATACGTATGAGGGTCACATGCAGAATGTCATATTTAATCAGAAGGTGTTTGCTTCAACGAACTGCAAAAGAACTGTACTCATTCGCTTCATGTTAATGAACCTTAATGAACATACAGTTGTCATGTTTAGTACTTGGTTTTGAGTCCTTCCACAGTTATTATCTGCCTTAACTGTTTAAGGTATACACGTCACCTGATGCAGGTTCTACCACGGCTTGGGATGAGGCCACAGTCAGTCCATGCTTAGCTTCAGTGGCTCCCGTCCCATCCTCCATAAGTGGAACATATGCTCGGCTGACTGAGTTGACCAATCAGGAACATTCTACTTTTTTGGCCCAGAAAAAAAGTGTTTTAGCACTGTTTTTGTGTCTTGCAGCAAGGTGAAGCATCGCCCTTATGAGATTTGATTGGGTTTGGTTCAGAGCTCTTTCGATGCATCCTGCCACTGCTGTGGACAATCATGACTGTCTGGAAGAGGTTAATCTTTATTTCACATCTTTCAGACTCTGGCCCAGAAATTTACTTTTTTTTATACATGCTGTTTACTGAACTGTTACCTGAGTTTTTTGTTTGTGATGCTTTCCAGAGATTTGGGATTTGTGCTAAACCCTCAAAGTTCATGCTGATGTGTTCTACTCGTTAGGGTTGTCTTGTCTGGGACTACATCCTGGATAGAGTTATTGATATATTGAACAGATGTCTTTCAGGACTGAAACTGTTCAGAAGTTATTCAGAACTGCAGTGTTCCCTGGTCTGTGGGTTCTTGCTTCTTCTGTATATTCACAGTGAACCACTGCACATTTGGACAAGGGATAACCTTTTTATAAAAAGGCAGAAAAGCTTTTATAATTCTTACCCAGCAGTCCAGATGTACAGCACCTCGAACTGAAGTTGACGCTCTACACCTTTAGTCTATGACTTCGCTGTTATTATGTTATACTTCATGGACTGCATTCCAGGGTAAGGTGACTCAAGTTGAAGACAAAGTCTTGTAAAATGTCAAAATTCAATATTTCTGTTCATGTTTGTCACAACTCTCAGGCCTTGTTGTGAATGCCCTCTTTCACCGCAGTCATCAGTTTCCATCTGTTAAGCTAGTTTGCCAAACTAAACCATGCAGTACAACCACACCATGGTATAGATTTTCAACAGGTATGTGCAATCAATGTGTCCATCAACCTAACAGTTGAAATCATCCATCTAACAACTACAGAGAAATAATCTAGTGAACAGCCTACGTCTTCTGCATTCTACGTCCACTCAAGCCGACCAGCAGCAAATAGGAGTTTTCCAGGCTTGGTCAAAAGCAGTGGGTTAGTCTGACAGAGCTATAATGGCATTAATTATGACAGATTGCACTGGGGGCTGAGATCTCTAAGCAGACAGTGTGTCTCATTAGAAAGGGTACGAAGAAGCCTGCGTCCAGTAATACAGAGTTAAATGGATTGCGGGAAAGGGTTATTTTGATGGGCCTAGTTAATCTTATTTAACAGTGTGCAAATTGTCTGCAGTTATTTCTACAGTCTAACAGTGGATGTCAATTAGGGAGAAACTAACATAGATATGTGCTAAATGTTGAGAACCGTATTTGGAAATAGAAAGTTGTAAAATTAGGGCCTTATTACAAATGAACATTAATGGTAAATAAGGGTGATTTTACTGGGTGAATATTTAAAAGCATGAAATAGTTTATGTCCATAGAACACACCCTTTATGATGTGTATTTTCATTTAAGAATGTCAAGAAAGA
>JAOXYF010000006.1:15388345-15402908 GCA_028565775.1 Sternarchorhynchus goeldii
TAAAAGCATGAAATAGTTTATGTCCATAGAACACACCCTTTATGATGTGTATTTTCATTTAAGAATGTCAAGAAAGAAATCCTTAGGGCTACAACAACACCATGACTCATATTTTCACCCTTTCATTTTGGAGGAACGTCAACACAGATGGGCCAAGAACTGGAGGACAGTGAGCTGGAGGACAATTTGTGCAATCTCTGATACCGCTTAAACAAACTGTCTTATTTCAGGAGTTAACGGCTCAAAATTGGTTTTAAAATCCCCAAAAACAGAATGTGAAAAGCCTTACATAATGCATGAATATCTGAAAACTACATGATAGATCTTACATCAATACATATTTGCCTAGATAAATCCATTCAATGACATATTCTGCTCTGATACATAATTTCCTAAATGTACCTTTTTGGAACATTCAGTTTGGGCCGCTTTGCATTTTCCAGTAGTGAGATGGTAACATAAGCTTTCATGCTGTTAAACAAATGGTGTTTACCTCTTCTGATTTTTAAGACCAACTGCTCCAGAGATATTTTTTGTTATGTAAATGTAAAAGACTTAATGTAGTTTAGGAGATTTGCACAAAGGTTAGTTTCCCAGCCTCTCAGGATTCTCCCATTTTATCCTTCGAGAGCCCAGCAAATTTCTTTTACAGCCTGTGTGGATTGACCTTGCTACATCTGTGGCAGTTATGCTCAAATAAAACAATTTTTTTTACCCAGAAGAAGGCAGAAAGAAGGTCAAGAGAGAGAGAGAGAGAGAGAGAGAGAGAGAGAGAGAGAGAGAGAGAGAGAGAGAGAGAGAGAGACAAAGAAAATATAGTCACATATATACTCACTGCATCTCCACTACATCACACTGTCTTGGTCTGCAGAAGTCAATTTGTTGTCCCAATCCCAAGGTCTCCATGACAGAGGAACGATGAGCACTACATTAAAAGTGGACTACAAGAAAAGAAAAGCTATCAGTCACTATCAATAACTTCATTTCATTCTCCTTGGAAATGAATCCCCATATCTTGCTCGCGCTGATGGATGTGTTTCAAATGAAAACATTAAAGGAACATCAACAGAGCAACATCAAATGGGTGTTCCAGAGATTACATACAATGCGTTATATGTAATTAAATTTAACTGTCACGGTGGCCGCCCTGGCCGCCTCCCCTGTCTCGTTTCGGTGTGGGCGTGTCCGTGTGAGGGTGTGTCTGTGCGTAAGTTGGTGTGTGGTGGGCTGAGTGCGTGTTGTGTTCGTGAATGTTCGTTAGTGTTATTCGTTTCACCTGAGTCTTGTTAGGGTGTGCGTATGTAAGCGTGTGCATGTCACTGAGTCTTTGTCGGTCTTTGGTGCGTTTTTGTGAATGATGTATGTTGCCTGTGAACGTCCTCTGTGGTAAGCGTTTGTCTGCTTTGTTTTCGCTTTTAATAAAACCGAAAATAAACGGTTTTCACTTTATTCGCTTGTGGAGTCCTGTCTCGCTTTTTGCGTTCCCCGACATCCACTACGTGCCATTAACTCCCTTTTAAATATCATTAAAATAAACTTCACATGCAGATTTTCGCTTTTTAATTTTGTTTTGTTTGAATAAAAAACAAACCAAAAGATATTTGGTGTGTGGTGAACAGTGACAGAAAACCTTGGTTTTTGATGTCTTACCTTCTCACACTTTTCATGCAAATTTGTTGTTTGTTAGTTATATAAACAGAACTGTTTAAACGAGGGGATCACTGAATTATTCAAATTAAAGACATCACAGATATCACAGTGAGTGTATTTTAAAGACATTAAAACAAACTCACTGTGATATATCAGAAGACAAAAGTTAGGATACTGGAGCCCTGCCCCCATTTCCCTTAAATTCTACAACATGAGTTTTTATTGTTTGAATTATTCAAATAATTTCAGTGTTCTCAATCTCAGTGTTCTAGCATTGGGAGGCAGGCCCATTGGATCATTCCAGTTCTGCTTCTGTCTTTACAACCTCCATAGTGCTGATGGAAATAAACAGCCATGTGCAAAAATGCTTCTTCCACCGCGCTTTCAAGTAGAATCTCATTACAGGTATCATGCTGATATTTAACAGGGCCCTTTCACTGAAAGGCCCGAGGTGAAGTTGCTTCTGCAATCTCGGTGACCTTTTCTACCTGACATGTCCATACATGTCTGTGTATTCTTGAGAGGTCAGCAGCTCAAGGTAGCGTGTGAGTGGCCCCAGATTTCTTCTGTTTCTTAACAAAGGTCTTGCTAGATATCTTGATAGTGCTTTAAACCCGTGAGATGTTATTACCACAAGCCACAGCTACCTGCCTTTCCATTTTGTCTCCTCACAGTGATGGATGACCCCTTAGCTCGAGAGCTATTGGTGATTAAAGAAGCTGTACCAATTTGTAGCTACATTTGAACACATGCGGGTGTCCACATCCTAACTTAGTTAGATCTGATTTAATTTATCACCAGTTATTGTTATGTGGGGAGTGCATCAAGGGTGATTACTGGCTGCCACAAAATTGTTGTCTCTTTTGGTTCTTTGTGTGCAAACAAATACAAAACAGCCAGACTGAGCACATGAGGATTTAGTCCAACTTATTTTGGACGTAGTGAGAAGACTTTCTGGCACAATTTCCCTCCTAATCATTCCTGTGTCCCAAATGATTGTGAGAATGAGCTATGTATTTTGAAGGGAACACCCACAAGGACACAAACTCAAGCACGTCTAGGTCTTACCCATGTTCTTGACATCCAGCAGAAAACCTGAAGTCCTGCACTCCACAGTGAAACCAAGATATTTACCAAGATATTTATTGCTTTCACTCTCTCTGGACAATAAGCCACCTTGTATTTTATGTCACCTCGTATTTTACTTCATTCGCTGCTTTAGATTTATAGTGCAGTGCCATCTTAATACCATAAAATAAAACAGCTATCAGTATTATGGATCGGGCTCATAACAACCAGAGCCACCTCCCCAGGGAGCAGATTATTCCTGGCTGTTCCTATGTGGTCGGAGTTGTACTCCGCCTAATCACGTCAATTAGGGTGGATGTACATGTATTTTGGTCCACCATGCGGAAGTAAATGAAATCCATATCACTTAATTACACAGCCTTCAGGTGACTAATGTGGCCTGGTAAATTCTATTAGAGGCAGGTTGCACTGAGATGGGGGTGGGGGGTGGCGGGGGGCTGCATGGTGCCTTGTGTGCATGCAGTGAGCATTACATAATAGGGTGTATAACAACCATTGGCTCCATTTATAAACTCTTATAAGCAATTGCCTGTATTTATAATAACCTATGTATATTTATATGATCTATTTATAATTGCTTATAAGATGCTAACAAGCCAGCATTCAGTCGCTGACACGTCTGAAGCTGTAGTGCTGAACTGACATCTACTTTTGCTGCATCAACAAGCAGTGCTCACATAAGCCCACCTTAGACCTGAACATTGTAAAAGCTCATCAAGTACTGCAGGCGTGAAATAAGCGCTGGAGATGTTCATGTGCATCGTTAGTCACACTTAGGAGTTTTTAGGTGAAGTGGTTCTTCCACAGCGCATGATGCCCAAATGGTGTTGGCTTCTGCTCCATTTTAGAGAGGGAAAAAGTTTGGATCATTCATTATATTTAGAGAGCCTAGTTTCCTGGGAGAGTGCTATTAAGAGAGTAGAGCTAGAGGTGAATGTCATAAAAGTCTCCCAGCGAAGGCAGATGCATCTGTGGTTTAAACTAATAAAATCTGTGTGATTTTAAGTGTATGATTGGATTTTGGTATGACACAATAAGCTATTAAAAGCCGGTTAATGGCAACCGTACCCTATCCAACCTCATTTGTTTGCTTAATTATGGTACGTTCCAACTACTCCTGGTGCAGCTCTGGCATATTTTAATATTTTCAGTGGTTGTTTTGAAGGCCCGGAGCATCTATTAAAACGCCTCGCTTTTTCCATCGATACTCTCAGCAATACAGAACTGCTTTGTCAGTGAACCTTAATCACTCTCTTGTTAAATATCACCATGTCATAATTGCAGAGTCGGTCTACTGTCATGCCTTTGTTTGTTAACATTTTTTAAGACGGGCAGTTTTTAAAGTGTCTCTAATCTGCGCCAACGTTGTGTCAGCAGAAGGTTCGCCATCTTTGTGACTACGAGACCATCGTTTCTTTTCCTCGTCGAACAGATTATGGGCTTAGAGTACAGCTGCTGTAAACAGGGCAGCCCCTGTGCGATGCACCACAAGCTTGCCCTATTTTAAAGCTCATTCTTAAGATAAATAAATAAAGACTTTCATGCCACTGTTTAAAGTTAAAGAGCTTTGTCATGTGCAGTAAGAGCTGTCAATTTATCGCCTACACGCTTTCACACTCAAAAGTACACTGACTGCTAGACAGGACTGGTAACTGTCCTGTCCTCTGCCCAACTATGCCAAGTTTTCACTGGCCTCTTTTATGAATGACCTGTTTTTAAAAAAGGAACAGGTGATCTATGAATAGTTTATGTAGGTTTATGTACACATGCATACACACACACAGATAGATAGCTAGACAGACAGACAGACAGACAGATAGATACACAGATCTTTTGCATTGCAACTGATCATTAAAAGCATCCAGTAACTCATGAAAGAGGCCAGTAACAGCCTGCTTAAGAATACAATACTGGTGACAGCAGTACTAAGACATATATTTCCTATCAGAACTATAGAGTAAATGTACCTAATGTTGTCTATTACAAGAGTACTGTGCATGCAAAGTCCGTTAGAGTAACTGAGTTTTTTTCCCCTTCCAGTTGCTCCAGAAAATGTCCGTGGCTATTACAGCAGGTAGAGGAAAGTGTTAGCAACGCTAATGAACACACATGTTGTCATACTCGAAGTTGCTGTGTAAATGTAACGGGCTACGTACATAACAACGATAGATCCGTAGTTAGGGGTCGCAGTACATCGATCACTGTGGTTAAATACATGGGAAATGACACCAAAAACGTGATGATAGCACAGCTAAAACTGCAGCCTGAGCTATGACCTTAAAGGACAGCTGTAAATTTGACGCTACGGATATTAGCTTGTTATTAGCTTGTTATTGGTACTGCTTTCTCTCAGTGAAGGCAGTACCAACTGCTAATATCCAAATAGCTTATGCTGTTGTTGAATTTCACAAGTAAATAAAAGCACCTACCGTTGGCCTTTTAAAAACTATAGCACAAGGCAATCAACTACCTTCAGAGTTCACAGTACTGAAAGTTTTACCAGTTGTACAGTAATGTAATAAGATGAATGCATTTTTGCGTTGCTGTACTAAGCTTGTTAGACCGTAACCTAATTTTAGCATCACATGAATCTTCATTATAATTTCCACCTAATATGAGCCAATACAATGGTCTGGTTTTGTATAACGAGTCCCCTGGCTTTAGAATAATTACATTTCCTGACATTGCAGGCTTCACTGCGAACAGCTGTAGTTTTTGTGAGAACTGTACAGGACAAGGAATTGCCCTGACGGAAACGTCTGGTAATACCTATTAAATAATCAGCTGTCGAAGCCATAAGCCAAATTCGATAAAATAACAGCAAGTAATCATATGCATTTTGCTCAATCATTATTTTAGTGGCCCCACCAATTTTTTTAACGAACGCAACGGTTGATTTATACTTCATAGAGCTGAAACGGTTATTAGGCAGGCTAATTGCGAACCATAGGGGAATAGAAGTCCAATGAAATGTGCGTCCCTCAGGTGGCGCACAACGGCATATAAAGCCTTCGCAGATGAGCGTGAGCGCGCTTTCCACCCCTGTCCAAACATCGTGTGCAGTCAACATTTTCTTAGGCGTGAACCCACGTGCAGTCGCATGCAGTTCGCGCCTGATGTCAAACGTCGTATAGGCAGGGGTTCGTAGGGGAAGTAAAGTTGCTTTCGTGTTTCTTTCTGCCAAAGCGCTTTCAATATGGATGCGTCGCCTCTGAACGCACATCTGTTTGTTCTGTGGAATGACTGAGGAGTTACGCGTTTTGTGATGTAAAGTTACTGGAGCGTCTACTTTAATAAGGCAGGTGAGATGATACTTCATGTCTTATATTGACTAGCAAAGTAAACTAATTGGGCTTTAAGTTAGTCTTTACCAACATAAGCTTTTTAATTTTATTTACGCGAACGCGAAATACACAAAATATATTTGTTTAAAATGTATTTTCTTATTTTGACGATATTTCTGTAGTACATAGTGAACAGTTCTCTAATTTCCTCAAGCACTAGTGCTGGCTATTAATTATGTAATTCAGTATAAATTCATTTGGATGTCTGGAGTACATTACAGTTCCTTTGGCACGATTACGTGGCCCCAGCGTTCAGTGTCAAATTAAAATGTTAAAACATCATCCGTAAATTGTCCTTGCTGTTTTAAAGACCAGTATATCAGACTAAATCACCATTAAGTCCTGTGGCTGCACGCTGTTTGAAAACGAGAAAAAAACTTGAATTTTTTAGATCTCTGCTCTGGGAATTATTGCTCCCCACGCTGTCATGGTTCCACACATCCTACTTTATCAAACATTCCTGAAGTATGGTGAACAGTGTTCAATGTAAATAAATTGTTAACAAGGGTAAAAAATGTTACAGTGCGCGCTCTTGCCAGTAACAGTATCGTAAACAGTACTCATGTATTTGTATCTTGACGATTTTTGTAGCTTTAACGTTCGCAGATTTATTTAACAATTTCATTGTCTCCACCTCCTTGATGTGCACTTGTATAGCATTTTGCATGGATGCCAAGCATGGATATAAAAAGTCAAGAGAACACAACGCAAGAAGATACCACTGCCTCCGCAAACTGCTGTTCGCTAGCAGATGCGCAGGATAGTGGCGATTTGCTGGATGATCTGGAGGACAGTACGAAGCTCGTTGGAGTCCAGGTGATCCTCATCCTGGCGTACAGCATCATCATTCTGCTGGGCGTGACCGGGAACTCGCTGGTCATCTACGTGGTGTACAAGTTCCGTAGCCTGCGCACGGTTACCAACTTCTTCATCGCCAACCTGGCCGTGGCAGACCTGCTGGTGAACGCGCTGTGCCTACCCTTCACGCTCATGTACACGCTGTGCGGCGAGTGGCGCTTTGGCCCAGCCATGTGCTACCTGCTGCCGTACGCGCAGGGCTTGGCCGTGCACGTGTCCACCATCACGCTCAACGTGATCGCCCTGGACCGCCACCGCAGCATCGTCCGGCATACAGAGACCAAGCTGTCCAGAGACGCGTGCATCGCCGTGGTGGCAGCCACATGGGCGGCAAGCGCCGCTCTGGCCAGCCCGCTGGCCATCTTCCGCGAGCACGTGACCTTCGTGGTGGCTCCCGGACGCACCATCCAGGCGTGCTCCGAGAAGTGGCCCGGCGGCGGCACCGACGGCGCCGTCTACAGCGTGGCCGTCTTCCTGCTGCAGTACGGCCTGCCGCTCTCCGTGCTGTCCTTCGCCTACGCCCGCATCTGGGGGAAGCTGCGGGGCCGCGCCAGCCCTGGTGCCGGGGCCCGGGCTGCCGACCGCCACCGGCGCCGTCGCAAGACCACCAAGATGCTGGTTGCCGTGGTTGCGGTGTTCGCCATCTGCTGGCTGCCCCTGCACGCCTTCCAGCTGGCGGTGGACGTGGACAGCAGCGTGCTGGGGATGAGGGACTTCAAGCTGCTCTACACAGCGTTCCACGTGGTGGCCATGTGCTCCACCTTCGCCAACCCCATCCTCTACGGCTGGATGAACAGGAACTACAGGGTGGCGTTCGCTGCTGTCTTCCGGTGCGGCCCGGCGGAGAGTGGCCTGAAGAGGGCATACAGCGGGGGCGCGCTGAAGGAAAAGACCCTCGCGCACCAGAGCACAGTCAGCGTCTTGACACAGGCCAACACACATCTCTGATGGCTTTCTGCTGTAGAACCCATACATAAGGGTAGTTTACTGTGTCACTAATAAAAAATAAATAGCAGTCTCCAAAGACATTAGCGGATTTAAAGAGATAAACCTCTACAGTTCATGTTGTCAGGCTTTACAGACATAAAAGGACTATATGAACGTTAGCTTCTAAATGTTCTTGTGTGACCCGAATTTACTGTGGTGTATAGTGTTACAGCAGTTCGCACTCCAAACCTTCGTCTTGTCGTTACATGTTTGTTCCACAGCTTAATTTGTCTCAGATTCGTCGCATCGGTTTCATGTTATTATAAGGAGATCATGAAGCATTTACATTTACAAATATAGTAGCTTCAGGAATTTAAAATAAAATAAATAAATAAGTAAATAAATAATAAATACATGCAGGGATGAGATGGATGCTTGGCTGTCACATGGATGCGCCTGCCCTGGATCATCTGATGTAATTTTTACACAGGGGACACTCAAAGACTATTCACTCAAAGACTTCACTTTGAAATGAAATGCTGACAGTGCATATGACATGATTCTTTAGAAAGGATGGGTTTCACATCGAAATAAGATAAATGCATGGTCTGGAATTCATTTATTTCAAGAGTATAACGCTGACATTGTCAGGGACAAACACGTGTAAATGCTGTCAAAAACAAAAGACTGACTAAAGTCAGTCTCTCTTAAACCTCCTCCATTAATCGATTCAAATCTGTTGTATTGGAAAAGGATGGTCATGCTGGACAATGTCTTGGGACCCATTTTCCGGTGCCAGCGCACAGCAACATACGTCAACCGCCGGTACATGGCACGCAGACACAAGGGCGCACTTGACAATCACGTGCACTCCTTGTGCATGTTCATGGTGACTGTCCTATTAGACCAAGCAAGACTACAAATACGTCATTGCAGTGAGGTTAGTTGGGTAGGACTCGGACTCCTTTGTGATAAAAAAAAATAACACGCGACCATACCTTTAAACACTTAAGCACGTCCACGTTATTTTTTTTTATCAAAATATATTCCAGCGTGTTGATATACTTCCACTTGACGCTATTGGGGCCTTTTATCTCTCAAGCGCGGTCATACGTATTCTAAGAGCAAATTGGCTCTTGGAGTGAATGTGCATCTTGGAGTAGCCCAAACTGAAACTCTTGCACTTGTCATTTCCCACAACTACAGAAACGCTATGGAGACTAAGATTTGAGTACTAGGTTAGATCGCCCCTCCATATACAACAGGTAAGAATGTAGATAGTTATCACTCATTACACTGTATCATAAAAAATCCAGCGATATAAATGCTAGTAAATGTACATATCTGCTCTACAGCGTCAGAAATAAGATTACTGAAGACTCCATGACGTATTGCAATTGCCACGTTTTCAGTATGCATTTCGATAGTCCCTGAAGGAATTGCTAGCATATCACATTGCAGCCGGTTGAATTAAAACGTCGTCTTCGATGTTATCGGCACAAAGACAAATTTCACAAATGTTCACAAACACAACTACATAGCGCTTTGCACAAATTTACATACACACCACAATATTTTGCCCCAACCCTCAGTCTCTTACCCCGTGCCATGAGGGCGGGGCATGTAACGACCCAGCCGGCGCACGTTACTAGGTCACCAGAATATAAATGTAACACTATCATATCATGTTTGCGCACCAAAGACAATCTTGCCTCTCAGCTCGGCACTGGAAGTTCTCTACGTCAGTTGTGCTGTAATTCGGGATATACTGGAGATGCTGCTTAAAATAATGGCTTCAACTACCGCAGAGAAAGTTAAAGCTTTTCATTCACACATCGCTGATTTACAAATGATAGCCTGAAATTGCATTAAGTGCTACATAAGTAACTAATAACGCGTTTGTAAATCATGTAATTAAAGCACATTAACATATATTTAAGACAGCCCAACGGTGTCTGGGAAAGTGACTCGAGTCTCAGTGGAGTCTGCTGATGAATTACTACGGTTACTTTAAGTAGGCTACAAATGCGGTTCTCCAACAATCCGCCCTGCATTGAAGACGCCGACCTGACGGCGGTCGATCAGAGGCAGTGCGTAACGTTCCCTCTCGCTTTTCTGAAAATCTCCGGATCGCATTAAGGCAGGAGAGGGGGAGAGTGGGGGTCGAGGGCTGGAGACCAGAAGGTACACCGAAGGATATTATACTCTCAGTGAAAGCATCATAAAATATGCTTTCCCACCTCAAAGAGATGAATGCCACCGAAAAATACCACATCTGCTGACACTTTAAGATCATCATATCACTGCGGCTTCAAATCTCGGTTTGTCATCAGGAAAACAGTGCCAAGATCGCTGGAGTCGTGCAGGGTTTTTTGCTATCAGTCAGCTCAGTCATGTTCCTGTTTCATGCTTCTGATCCACTGAAAAAGAAAAAAAGAAAAAAAAAAAAGCCTACTGCACTTTCTTCCAGGAACCGGTATTGGGTTTCTGTCAGTGGGATTGATGGACACACAGCTCTCCTCATGTTTAGAGATCTTAACTGCATTTGTAATTAAGTACTGCCTGACACAATCATGATTCAAGTTCCCTGCCAAGTGCGCACGGGAGAATCCGATCAATGGATTAATAACGGAATAATAAAGGATGCAGAGTCTCAGAAGGAAACAGAGGCTGCACCTACTAAGAAGTTTAGGATGGGAAAACGTGGAAGTAGGAATATGGATAGTAGTCCTAAAAATGGTATTAGGCGAACACTTCTCAACCTGGGCTTTGTTGTGCTGCCATCTGGTGGTTATAAGAAGTGTTATAAGAAAACTGAAATGTAACAAAAAGGGGCGGGGTTCAACACACCTATTCAATACGCCTATTGGATGTTGACACCAAAGTGTTTGCTCCTCCCGCTGCCTCGTGCTTTCAGGGAGCACCGCCAAGCCGGCAAATATCCAATGTTTTTATCATTTTGAAAAAACGAGGTGCATAGTAGTTCATTAGTTTATTAAAGGCAAACACTGCTGGTCTCATGCTTCGCCATGTAAAATGCCGATTTCATACAGCAGAATTTCACACTTACATCCAACCAGCATTTTGTTTATTTCATTCATACAGAGTGAAAGATTGTGAAGCTAACAAGAAACTAACTGATGTGGTGGAAAGGCAGTGGGCATTAACCAATCATTAACCAATTAACCAAAATAAACCACAGGACAACACAGTTTAGCCAACGCTACAGCCTAAACAACCAATATGGTTTTAATTTCAAAGTACTGTAATACAGAGAACATGGTTTCAAAGTAGTGTGATATATAGCTTTATAAATAGCACTGAACAGATTTTATATCGATTGAGGCCCTGTGTTATAATATCCATTAATAATTCCATGGGAAGTTGCCATTCAGAACGCTGGACCTCGGACTGACTGATGTTTGTGTACTTTGTGTACTTGCTGCTTTGAGACCGTCAAACAGAGACATGGAACCACGATACCACAAATCTGTCCTGTAATTCGACTGGATTGGCAGACAACCTCCTCTCACGGACTCTGGAGCCTGATATCTGCCCAAACACATCAGTTGTTATGTGGCGATGTCAGTGAGAAGGTGCTTATTTACCAAAGGGAATGGTTTTGCCAGGGGGGCTCCATGGAGGAGGGGCTTCCTCCTGAACAATGGCCTTGATCTTTTTTTCTTGCCTCTCTCGCTTCTGTAGAAAGTCTTTTCTGCTCTGCGGAAGAAGAGAGAAGCACACAGTAACAGTTCTGGTAAACAGCCCTGGGGGCGACATTGTTTCCTCTGCTCCTGACCTGGCTTGTGACGGGTGTTTCTGCTACGATGAGTGCTGGAGATTCAAGAAAGCGCAAAACATGTACGGGATTGTTGTCGTACGGATACGGATGTACTTAGACCATCAATAACTGCTTTGTCAATGCATTTCAGTATCGAAAGCTAAAAACACACACAGTAGAACCGTTACTGCCTGAGCAGGTGCCGGGACAGTGCACCTACCAGCCATTTCTCGTACGATTCCAACGCCGTCTTCTCTCGCTCCTCCTTCTCGTAGTTCTCCTCCGCCTCCTTGTCCAGCTGCTTCCTGCGCTCCACCCTAGTCCTCTCTAGTATGGAGTCCTTTTTCCTTTCATTCCTGAGCGGGTTTGGAGGGAGGGCACCAATGAGTACTTCTCAATGTGAGACACAGTTGTGGATAATGAGTTATAATAACTAGCTATCAGTGAAACATCATCTATGGTTTTTGTTAGCTCACACAGGAGAACAAGGGGTAGGGTTAGGGCTCCTAACACTAGCAAGCTGCTACCCACACAAAGGTCATGTGATCGATTCCCAAGGGAGTGCACATACATTAAAACAGACAAATACGTAAATGCCCTTGGGATAAGAGCGTCTGCCAAATGTAGATGAAGTAAATATATGTACTAGGGCCACAGCATACAAATAATACTGTGATTTTCTATTTTATTAGCTGTGGTCACACAATATAGTAAAAAAAGAAATTAAACTCATGATGTTTTGTGGTGAAAGACAACAAAAATGCTTGGCATTATATAAGACATTCGTCGTCACGTACAAATGCCGTGATTAATCAAAACATGCACCAAACACTTGTATGGATCATGAGAGACCAGCAAGGAAGGTAAAGGACTAATAAGAAAACTGTGCTTTGTTGGAAGGGCACATGAGCAACCCTCCGCCAATGGCGTGATAGCAAATAGGAAGTAACGTTAATGCTCTATTTACACACAGCGGGTTAGTTTTTGCTCACCACTGGCTGAAGGAGGACTTGCATTCTCTTTTTCTTTTCTCTTGCTCCAACTCTTGTTTCTCTCGAAGCCTGGCCTCCTCCTGTGCTTGCGTCCGGAGACGCTCTCGCAGAATACTGTCATGCTCCCGTTTCCATTTCTCGAAAACCTGGAAGTCCAAACAAATACGTGTGGCTGTTGAACGAAAGCATGCTCATCGGCGAACGTTCCTCTGTCCTTCCGCCCCGTCGCCCTTAACACGGGGGGGGTCCAGAATGTTCCAGAAAACGCCTGGATGCTTCAACAGATGGCGTGATCAAAACATGAATCTATTGTGACAGTATATAACCACGAAGAAATTCAGCATCAAATAATTCAGAAGAGTCGGCAGATTTCCGCAGTCTCTTCTCCTTACTTACCTTTTTTGCAGTGTCAATCTTGTCCTCTTTTTCGTCAGCTTCTCTTTGCTGTTTTCTCAGTGCCTCTTGCTTTTCCTTCATCTTAACCCTCAAGGTGGCGTGTTTCTTCTCTTTCCACGCCTCGTACGAGGCCTTGGCTTCCACTTTTTTGCTGGTCGCCTCCTGCAAGCGTGGAGGTGAGACGAAGGCCAGAACTAAAGCACGCCCATCTATTCCTTTCATACTTACAATACAGTCTGCCTTTAACCTTAGTGCTACCATTAGCCTATTTACAAAACACAAAACTAGTGCTTTGAAGCTACTTTACGGATTTCTTTGTGATATTTGGATTAAAGTTTACTGTTATACTGTTATTACTGTGCTAAGACTTTTTAATGACTATAGCCTACAACAAGATGAAACTTGACCCATCAAATGCCTTTTGAAAGTGGCTCACAACCTGTTGGAAATCGATGTGATACATAATACAATACCTCTGTCTTTTTCTCTTGTATCAGTTTTTCTTCTTGCTTCTTCACCGTCAGGGTTTCTTGTAGTTTCTCCTGTTTCTTTCTCAGCCAGTCCTGATGGGAAACCAAAAGATGCTTTACAGGTGCTGGGCTAGAGGAACTGCCAAGCAATTCAGTGTTTCAGGACAACCTGGTAGGCAGCTGCCCTCAGGGAATCAATAGCATTTGGCTGGGTCCCTTCTAACAACGTCTTCTGGTCTAAAACCTTCAAAGTTCCCAAATATCTGGATTCTGCGTGGTAGGAAGGACTTTTGGACTTCCTGGAGCTTACTGGTCGGGAGCTTGGAGATCTGCAATCCAAAAGGAATTAAGAAGACTGGCAGTGTTCTAAGCTTTTGATTCAGTTTCTTTTAAGTAAACAAGTAAACTTACCTGTCATGTGAATTGATGGTAATTTCATGTTGTCTACTTGCAGTTACGTGAGGGGTATCAAAACAACCTTCCTAATAGAGGAGTACAAATATGTTTGTCAGCAGAGTGGAGCAGCTTTAAGTAACATTTTAAGTAATGTTTTCCTTCTGCTATGCTATACCATATAATAGCAATTAAACAGAATCCACATTCAGGCTTGTGGTGTTACTAAAATGTACATTAGCTAGAGGGTAAGGCAGAGAAACCTTCTCAAAAATGTACCTGATATTCTTTAAATGGCATGGGGCCATGTTCTTCCTTGTCTTGTTCAGATCCTAACCCATCTACTTTAAAAACGAAGAGTGAAAACACTGGCAGAGTAGCTTATATAATTGGAAGACAACAAATCTAATATGTGATGGCTTGATTTGGTAATTTAGAATGACAGGAAGCAGGCATTCATTATTCAGTATGACACACAGTGACTGAGTAGCAATTTAGAGAGTAAAAGAGATGGAGAGAGAGAGACCGTGAACCACAGAGCAAGAAAAAGAGTTGGGAGAGAGAGAGAGAGAGAAAGAGTATGTGTGTGTGTGTGTGTGTGTGTGTGTGTGTGTGTGTGTGTGTGTGTGTGTGAGAATAATATCTTCACTCTCACCAGGGCCC
>JAOXYF010000006.1:15403008-15421817 GCA_028565775.1 Sternarchorhynchus goeldii
AGAGAGAGAGAGTGTGTGTGTGTGTGTGTGTGTGTGTGTGTGTGTGTGTGTGTGTGTGTGTGTGTGTGTGTGTGAGAATAATCTCTTCCCTCTCACCAGGGCCCTGCAGTGAGCTGTTCCTGGCCCCAGAACCCTGCTGTAGTGCTGGAGATGAGTACATGCTGCTCTCTGGAAACACTGTATGTCCTTCTTCACACTATAGTCAAAAACAACAAAACATTAAAGAAAAAGAGGGTTGGCAGAATGTTCATGACTAAAAAAGCTGTTTTCTATTGCACCACAATATCAATAGTACAAACAGTAAACAAAAAGAATTAAAGTCTATCCATTATTTGTGTGATTATAAATAAGTTCCTGATACATTAGATGTGTAAAATCTGTCTTAGTTTCCCTGTGGTGACTTTTTATATCAGATGCAGTCCACAACAGGTCCTTGAATCTTTAGTTTGATCATCATGGTGGTTTTAAAGTGTCTGAGTGGTTCATACTCAGTAGTAGTGAGTGATGTTCAGCAGGCGATTCTCACCAAGCAAAATTTTGAGTGTTTACATATCTGATATCCTCAAGTAGAATCACAAGCCACTACATGGCCTCAGGACAACTCAGGCACCCATCAATTGTTCTTATTCTGAATCAAACACCCAATGTTTAATATAACCTCAGAACTTATACTTGACATGTCTTCCACAGGGTCATCCCAGATTGAAACTGGACGTTCTCCTACTCACCCGAACATAATCGCTCCCAGAAGCCCAGGCTGTCTCAGAGAATGCAGACATGGTGGTGGCTCTCTCACTGGGGGACAGGGTAACGGAGGAGGAAGAGAGCGCCGCTTCATCAAACGGCATTTCAGCTAGCCCATCCGCTTCGTCACGGCCGCTGCTGCCCGTGTGAGGCGCCCTCTGCCTGGGTACTGGTCGTGGAGGCTTCTCCTCGCACGAACCTGCAAGTGTTTTTCACTGTTGGATTGACTCATTTGTGTAAGGCCGAGTATCGGTTTATGCCATTCTATAATGACATCAATTAGTAATAAAACTATGTATAGAACACTATGACCCTATATAACCCAATATCATGATCACATTGCTGTTGTAACATGTCACTGGGCTAAACTTTATTTAGACAGACATCAGCATCTGACACTACTCAGTTCTGACCTCTCTGCGATATCTGCCTGGTGCTCCTTTCTCTGGGCTGAGGGACTGGAGACTCCACAATCCCCTCAACATTCCCCCCACATTCTGACCATGAACCATCCAAAGGCAAATGCAGCGGGTTCTCCCCCTGGCTGTTCTCCGAATTCAGAGGCAAGGGAGATTCCGACAGGCTCTTCCTCGACAAAGATGATTCTGATGGGTTCTTTCTAGATGTACATGATTCTGATAGGTTCTTTCTAGATATAGATGATTCTGATTGGTTCTTTCTTCCTAAGGTTGACTCCAGTTGGTTCTTCCATGCTGCTTGTGATTCGGTCTGTGAGGCAAATAGCGCATCTTGTTGCTCTTTCTCTGGAGTCAGAAGCTCTTGCGTACTCTGGGGAGAGTTGCTACCTCGGTAAGAAGTAAAAGATCCTGTGCTCTCTGCACCGCTGATAGTGTCGGTTTTCCTCGAGTCAGTTAACGCATCCCGCACAGGTGAACCTTTCCTTTTAGTCTTCATAAAGGACACTTTCTTGGGTCGCACATTTTCCTCCTCTTCATCTGACAGTTGGAAATCATTGATCTTTGCTTTTGTTCTTCCGGTTTTAAACATGTCAATCTTCTTTTTCCTTGTCTTAAGTAGCTCATTGAGTATGTCTGCAAAGAAACATTCAGTGACATACCACACATTGGCCATATTATTATACATCCATTCACAATTATGGAAAAATAAATGTTTAACTTGTTTTGGCCCATTTTCTGTGTTTTTGTTGATGTATGTGACAACTAGTAAATGGCATATTGCTAGATATATCAATATGAAATACTTGTCTTTTTATTTACTAATTACAGTTCCCACTTACCATCTTCATCATCTTCAAAGTCATCAAGGTAGGCGTTACTGTCGGCCGGTTTATGTCGACTAGCCCTCGCAGAGACAGCTGATTTCAACTCTTCCTGCATTTATAAGGTTAATACCAGTTTAACCAGACTTGAAATAACGATTAACGTTAGCTGGCATAGTTTTCCACAGAAAAGTCATACCTGGAAAGTTGTTCTTCTGGATGCTTTAGGACTTTTCGTATATGCAAGAGTAGTGTGAAAATGGTCGTCGCCCATTATCCAAAACTAAGTTGAACACATTAAAGCCTGTTAACCGTAGTTTGGTACTGAATCTTGATATGTTTAGGCGCTAGCTAGCAAACCAGCTAAAAAGACTGAAGACCCAATAGCGAACGTCTTAAGTCGTCAGAAATACCTTAACCTTAAGGAGCTGAACTATTTGCCTTCTTAACGGAATGTCACCAAATATAGTCTCAGCTTCAACAACTCTTATGAAAACGTATTCACTTGAGCAGGAGAGCCATCTGTTTACACATGTTACCAAGAGACGGGAGAAGCAACGGAAGTTTTACGCAATATCCGGAAGCACGTCGTCAAAATAAAACAAATGAAAAAAACAATAGCGTCCACAAGATGGAGGTAAAGAGTCAAAATATTATTTTCTGTTGCCTGCCTCACTTAAATGTATGACAGGAGGTGCTGCTCAGTTCAGCACCCTATTTTCTAGCTGGTTTATCACTACCATCTGACTATTCAGGAAGGTAACCTGAGACGAATGTTATTTGTTAGTAGGTAGTCATTTTTCAAGATGGAAAGTGTATGGCCCAATTTCCCAAATTACAAATGTATCATTGCGCGATAACCTTATCGTACAATCATGGAAAAATCGTAATCTTGAAAAAGGAGTGAATTTCAGGTCCTGAACGAAATCATAGATGCCGTTATAGGATCCTCTCTCTCTCTAGGCAATGCATCGGATAAACCACCTTTAGCAACGATTATGTTAATTTCATCTATTTATCTATGTCTACCAAATGCCTTGGGCACCATTCTATCGCCTCTGGTTTATCTATTACACATTTGTTTACACTTTAATTCAATTACTCACTTACACCTCGTTCACTTACTGCGAATACAAACTCAACTTACAAACCTGCGGTTTAAATAACTACACCGTTATTAATTACGCGACCCTCCGCAGCTGTGTTTGTATAGTGTCTCAGTGTTGCTTACATAATCATAAATGTAAATGGCTAAATATTTTGCGAGCTTCGCTCGCCCACACATCTACAGTCTGTAACCACACACACACCGCAAAACGCTGAAACTATACCGTCAATACGCACTCCCAGGCACGGATGGAATACTATCTGAATTGCAAGGGGAACGTTTTAGTTTTCAGCAATGTTCGGCACTTCAGCTGGAAAATGCTGCGTCTTGTAGCCGAGGGATTAGTGGGGACGGGCTGACGCCTGCGCCATGTAATTATTTTGGTTTCATTGACTGTCCCTAACATAAAAAAGCACTACGTTGAGCACAACTCAAACTTGAGGGCCTCGGTATGTGCTGCCACATGCCCCCACCCAGCCCATTGATTAAATCTTGAGAATCGATGTCAGGCAACTGTGTAAGATTTTTTCGCACAGGGAGTCCAGGGCATTTTTCTGTAGGTGCGGAGAGAATAATGTGATTTTGTAACAACTAATAAATGTGATTTTGTGTATTCGTGTTTATATACACTTAATGACATTATAAAGACTTATTTTCTCCCTTTTTGTTTATAGGTAGATGTACAAGTGCAGCTCTACTAGTTTATTAACACTTTAAACACTTTATTATTTACTCCTTATTATGCCACTTATTTACACTTTTTTATTTGTCTATAAGTGGAAGGAGAAATTATAAAATAAGGTAATGATATAATTTTCTGTATTTCCATTTTTTCCATTTTCATTTTCCATTTTTATAGACACCTAATAATTTGTCATAACTTGTTTTTCTTTTTTAATGCACAGTTTGCCATACAGTAGGTTATTGCAAAACAGAAGGATCAAAGAACATAGTGTTAATTAGATTTTTACAAATTCCAGCAAAAATGTTTGGTGTAGACTGCGAAAACAAATAACCGTTGATAAGGCTAATGTAATGCAATTTTCATCGTTCACGGATATATACTGCTTCGTATTCAAATTAAGTTCTTTTTTTCAAGGAGATAATGACTCTGGGGTGACCTTACGTTATCAATCCACTAACAGGATCTAAAAATATTGCTGAAGCAAAAAGTCTTTTTTTTTTTTTTTTTACTATATCAATTTCACAACCGTCTACCATGTAAATGCAATCAAGGTTAAAATACTACTCAGTCTAGACCACCCACAATCCAGGACTACTGACACAAATGCTGTGGCTGACGATATAACAGTAAGCCTTGTACGACATCAAATCAAAACAAGTACGAAAGGAAACAAAGTAAAACAGCCTATGAGAGATGGCAGAAAACAAGTGAAAACAAGTGTGATATAGTGCTATATACTGTGATATAGTGATACAACGGTGAGTACCGCTGTTACGGGATGCTGATAAGTCCATCATTGGTTATTTATTGAGAAATTCCTTAACCAAATGTCCTGTATGAGACTAGAAGTTCAGGTTAAGCGCATGGGGTGACTCCATCTAATACGGGTAGTCGCGCGCATGACAACCTGCTATATTCCAATGAACGAATATCGCGAGTCCTGAACGTAAACTATCTCTTTCAGATGCGTGAGACTGATGTCTGAAGGAGATGGATCTTTTGGGGCCGCTCGTCTAAAGAATCGTTCCTGACAGCACGACGGACGTGTTTTAGTCTGTTCCTGTATGCCACTGATAATTTTATGAACCTGAGATATCAGGCCAGGCTATAAGTGATGCAAATGCTGTCATGGGAAGGAAGAGGCTTTTTTTTTTTTTTTTTTTACCGCTCGAGCTTTTTTGAGTTATGAGTTGTAAGGCCTGTGTGTCACTGGTTTGTATCACACAGGGGAAGTGAGGAGGGATAGAAAAAAATGAGAAAAGGTGCCTGCTGGCTGTTGCTTGAAAACAGCGGTGGGGCCTGAATGGTCTTTGTTGTTAAAATGTAATAATTATCGTGCTCCTGTATCGAGTGACAATGCACTAAAAAACAACAACAACGATAGACTACAATATAGTTGCAAGAAGCAATTGCGGGTGCCAGGCACCAATGGGCGGTGATAAAACTGTGTAGTGATTACATGGTGTAACGACAAGTGTAAAGGTGTGCTTGTAAAACGTTAATGCGTGACATGTTGTATATACACAGCGAGACGTGAGTGGATATAAAATTTAAAAAAAAATTTAATGAAAAGCAAAAACATAACAAATGTATCGGCTAAAACATTAATCGTGCTTTTTACACTTGATAATTCGGACAGAAAGAGAGAGAGAGAGAGATGTGGAAAGAGAGAGATGGAGAGATAAGCAGAGAGAGAGATGGAGAGAGAGAGAGAGAGATATGGAGAGACGATCAGGGCAGAGCTCCAACCGAAGCAGATGGGGTGCATTGGCTAGAATACCAATATCCCATTTAAAGCTGTGCGGATGTCAGCGCCAAATTGGGCCACCATTTTAAGCGTATATCTATTGTCTGTCCTATTACCACCGAAAGGCTCCCGTCACACACTGACAGGTTGCCTATGCTGACCACCCACACGGACGACGGTTTCATTTCCCCGCGCTTCTCTCCTGAGGTGTTCATGTACAGCAATGCAATGTGAAGCAGACTTCCGATAAGCACAGCATCTGCAAAGAGACAGTTTGTCACTGATGTCACTGGCTGTGTAGGTACTTGGGTGTCTCGGCTGCCTCTGTCACTGAGTGTGAGCTTGTGGGGTTGGGTGAGCGAGGAGGTGGGGGTGGTTCGGTGGTGCCACAGGGGTTGCCTGGGGTTTGTGGCAAACGCTTCAGAAGTAAAGCTAACACTGAAGTCAAAGCCATTTCTTTACCTGTATGTTACATTATTTCTCTTTGTTTGATCCCAGCATGAATGTGACTTTGCAAAACAAAAGAAGGGGGGAAAAGTATCCATTTTTCTGCTCCATGGTGCTACCATTGACCATATGGAGCCTCCAGAACTTCTCAGTAAACTTTTCTAGTATTTGCACTTTGGGGTGGGGGTGGGGGTTGAGGGGGGTTCAGCTGTGTCCACACACTTACAGGTGCCAACGCTTCTTTTTCAGTCCCATTTGCCTATTTTCAGGTCCAAGGCTGCCATGTGGGTACAGAGGCACCATTCCTCATGCGCCACCCGCCTCATCCGTGTAAACACGTCTCTGTGGCACCAGCCTTTAAAAGGCTTGCTCACGGGTCGAGGAACGTGGGAACCTGGCTCCTCATTTACCTTTTCAGATGGAGCCTGTACCACACTGGCACTTGTAAAAACAGCACCAAGCACAAGCTTAACGGGAGTAGGCGTTCCCCTACTCATTCCCCTACATGCAGTCTGGTCAATAAAGACTAGGCTGGGGTGTGCTGCACAGGCCTCTGGAGCTACAGTCTCTGGAAATGTAGTTAGTTTATCTAATTTCTCTGCAAATTGCTGGTCCACATAATATATCACTGAAAAATAACTACAATTTGATTACATCAAGAAAAATGTGTGTGTGTGTGGGGGGGGGAGTTCTATCAGTATGGCCACTCATCTACCGTTCTGTGAGTCTGCAGAAGGTGGTTTTTAACTTTTTGCCTCACAATTTAGCAAATGTAGGGTGGTGTTCTTTAGCACCGACAACGTATATGAATGTTTGATCTCTAACATAAACACAATGTAATAAAGGGAAAAAGAATGAACCCAGAGAATCAGTAAAATGTTTTCTATTGGCACTATACAAGCCAATAAATTCCTTGAACTTTCAGTGATGGCCTATTTATGGATGTTTGGGAGATAATCAAACATTTCAGAGGAGAAAAGGGCCACCTGTCTGCATTCTGGCTCAGTGCTTCAGCTTAGGTGCAGCTGCCGGGCCTAAAGTCTTGCTGTAGTGAGGAAGGAGAGAGCTCAAGTCCCTGTAGTCTCTGTTTTTAAAGCCTTGAATGTGTTTGTTGTGTTTCAAGGAGGGTCCCTGGGCCTTACGAACACCTAGTGCACTCCCCATAAGCAATTTAGCTATTAATATGATTACCAGTATGGAGTACAATTTTGTTTTGGGCATTCTGATTTCTCACTTTCTGAGGCAGCACTTTGGTCAAATTGAACCCAGCTCTGCCAGACAGTTATTTTGATTCAGACTATTCTGTAATGAACATCCTGTGAAAACAGGCAGTGGTGCAATGAATGGTTTGAGCCAAAATGAAGACTTTAGGCCTTTAAAACGCAGCTGAAATCGAGATGATATAAGTCCTATAAGTTAGTATGCAGCATTGAACTAGATCAGCCTCAACACAGCTAATAACCCCAGAGAGTGATTCTCAGTTGAGCCACAGATTAATGTTACAAAGTAACATTCCAAGTCTTATTGTCATATTGCCGCATAAAGGAATGGCATGTAAAATTGCTGTGCATGACCAGGGACCATATTATGGGTTGAAAATCTATTATTAGGATTCTGATAAGGGCACCATCTGACATTAAAGTACGTCACACTGCGCTCAGCATCAATCGGCAAGACGTGAGAACCTCTGGACGTAGCATGGATGTTCTCATAACAGTACTTATAAAAGGCTTTGAGGAGCCAATGTTAGGCAGGCTGCCTTATTCCAGAGCTGAGAAGAAACAAAGTGGACTCCACTGAATATTTGGATATTTGTCCCTGTGGATGGAGTGTTGCTATGGCATTCAGCAATGACAGACTTTAGTCTCTCTCTCACACACACACACACACACACACACACACACACGCACACACACACACAAACGCGCGCAGACACGCACACGCGCACAAACGCGCGCGCACATGCACGCACGAACACACACACGCGCACACATGCATGTGCACGTGTGTGCACCCAGTGCTGCATGAAACCATCCCCGTGTTCATAAGTGCGTGACAACATTACATAATCAAGGAGGCTTTCTCCCTGGGTTACAACAGCACTGATATTTAGCCTGAGAAATTTGACTATGCTGGAAATTACTTAAGATCTCATCTGCAAACATTTCATGTACATATTTTCCATCACAGTTATGCCAAGATATTTTGAGCTTAAGCTATAAATATTAATTTACAAATATGTATGTATGACAAGAATGTATGCAGACTGCCATACCACAATAGCATAAAGTCATGACCAATCTCAAATGTTTTTCACACTATAATTAACTTGTTATTCCTCTCAGTTTAGCATAAAAGAGTACAAATCTCTCTATTCTTCCACCCAAGGCATTTTGCTAGATGTTTAAAAATGTAACAATGAATGGTGATACCCTATTAATATATGAATGCATAATAGGACCTACAGTTCACAGCAAATGTTCCTAGAGTTAAACAAAAAACTCTTTTTATATGTTCATCTGTTCTTATAAATGTTGGATGCAACGTCAGCAATTTTTTTTTGCAACGTACATGAGCTATTAATTCCTTACACACATCATTATATTGATATTATACCGCTGTGAGCGCCCGGTTCTGTGTACTGCTCTCAGGTCAGTTCTCCCAGTAAACACAACATACAGTGAGTCTCATATTTCGTCCAGCCCTGCAGCGCCACAGGGGTCAAGGTCGAGAGTAGCACTTAACATCAGCACCAGAGAACTGTCGACTGCGATATCTGTGTCTGCAGCAGAGAGGGGTAGCGAGTGCTCATGAGCAAAACAGCACTGGACGTGAACGTGAGCAAAGCATGTTTCTGGAAAAAGAAAGAAAGAAAAATAAATAAATCGATGTAATGTTTGGAGCTGTGTCCTGCGTTTTTGGCTTTCTTAAAGCGTGGATGGATGCGTGAAGTGGACTTATGTCCTACCCAAACCTCCTCATCCCACCCAGGATATTCCCTCTGTCCCACCCACCTGAGATCTTACAAATGGCTCGTTTGGGGAACGTAATGAGGTGAATCTGCAGTTACACCAATCTCTAACGTAGCTGGAGGCTATACAGGTGGAGAGAGAGAGAGATAGAAAGAGAGAGAGAGAAAGGTTTTCTGGGCCAAAGGGAAACCAGTTCCTGGAATTAAAGCACTTGCAGCAGGTCATGGCAGGTTCCGAGGACTGTGCCCCCATCTGTGCTTGGCTTTCACTGATTCAGAAATAGTTACCAAGGGGCGAAACTGCCCTCCCCATGGCACTGGGCTGTCGCTCGGGTACCATTCGGGTGCAACCAGGAGCCGAGCTTCGCAACCACTGATGCTACATGCTGAGTGAGCACACAGTGGGGTGGGCTGGAAGCGTACGATGTTCTGTGTTATTCATGAGGAAAGGGATAAAGGTCACTTCAGGGAGGATGCAACCTGCCTCAGGAAAGGCAGTCTGAGAGCAAGAACTACGGAGCACCATGTTGCACATGAATATGAGCGATACCCTTCTGTGTGCACATCAGTTATTGAACAATATGGCTAAGACATGGGTTTAAGAAGGTAAACAAGCCACAATCTATGTGAGCCAGTTCCAAGGCTTCCCAGCTTTGCTCTGCTTGGGAACGGCGTTCTGGTAGGGGTTCAATGGGTGCTCCTCTCTGCTCCTGTTCACGCGAGCACCCCCTGCTATACGGAACACTCCGGAATCAGATCTCCATAATCAGGCATCTCGGACGTGTCCATAAGCGCTCCGTGACCAGTTGGGTTGACAACATAAAGCGGACACTGGGATCCCTTTATTTTCAAATAAATGGCTTTCCAGTGTGAAAACAGCATCTTACCCATTTTGTTTTTGCTGTTGCATCTTAGGCGCAAACACATGAAGCAGTATCTGCTCTGATTTGGGTTGCTGGAGAGGAGAGTCTGCTGCTTTATCTGCTCAGCTCGACTCTGTAGAGACTTTACTGCATATCAGTGCTGTGAATGTTTTAACAGTCTTTGAAGCTTCAGGCGGTAGTACATAAGAAATTACACTGCCAGCTTTTGTCATCTGGTGAATCCCAAACCAGACTCCCTGATCAACGGCGTAACTTGTCATGCAGTGCAGTCAGTGTAACGATGCCTCTGAACATGCAGCAAAACGGAATGGGTGTCATGAATGACATAATTCAAAACACAATGGGTGTCATGAATGACATAATTCAAAACAGAATGGGTGTCATGAATGACATAATTCAAAACACAATGGGTGTCATGAATGACATAATTCAAGGACTCAGAACTCAAAACTTTAGATAGGAGATGTGAACTCTTAAATTACAATATCCTGTAAGCCTTAACTTGAAACCCTCAACCTTGTAACCCTCAGTCCTGTAACCCATTAATCTGAGACAGGCCCATGACATTTTAGTGCTTGCATTTATGGAATAACCAGATGCAGCACTGACAGGCAGATGGTGGTAGCATTATGTTATCAACAGCATCTTCACATTATATGTTGAAAGTTTTTGAATTTTTTTTTTTTTATATATGTTGATGGGTTTTTGTGAAATGCACACCAGCATGTCTTGAAGACCTGAGGGACACTTCACCATGCTGGCTCTCAGGGGGACACTCAAACATGTCAACCGCAGCAAATCGCATTTCTAAAAGAGACATCGTATAATTGATATCATAGTTCATCCATCCATCCATCCATCAGATGTGAGCACACATGGGTAGCCAGGTCACATTTTGCGAAGAAAACAAAAACACAGTCCTACGCCGTGGTGTCAGCGTCATGGATTTCAAAGGCCTGAAGGTTTTAATGAAACAGTGTCTGTTGCACTCAACAGGCAGTCCTGATGATATCTGTGAGCACCTGTGTCTCCGTGTGGAGCTTATATTTATGAGAGTACCAGTGTGGGTGTGCGACTGTGTGCTCGAGGGATAGATGGAGGGAAGCTGGTGCTCGTTAGCTGACGGAGAATAGCATCAGGCTTCAGAACGCATGGGCAAAGAACGACAGAAAACATCGAAGACATAAGAGGGCAGGGAGACCAAACGAGGAGTTAACACTGAGCCTGCTTGGGAAGAAACTAGGCTGTGTGTGTGTGTGTGTGTGTGTGTGTGCTTGTGCCAACATGTGTGTCTGTGTGACTGATTTTAGTGTTGGCAGCTAATGGCTCTTCACCAGCAGAGATTTGAGCTTCTTTTTTTTCTCAGGATGGTTATTTGACACCCTATTTTAAAATGGTTCGGCTAATAAACCGAAGACATGGAAAAACCGAACTGGAAATAAGTAGTTTTAAACCGACAAGGACTGAGGGCATTTTGCAATTATATCTTAATGTCTCATATATTTTAATAACACAATGTGAATTGCCAACCATCTGTAGTAAATCCCCATGTGCATAGAACAATCAGTTGAACCCTGCATGTGTTTTTGTTTTTCAACCAAATGTTTTATTCAACATTTTGGCTCTTACTATGCAGTCCCTCAAATGGTTCTTATCTTACACTGCAGAAAGGACAGTAACTCCTCATTCACAATATGCAAATATAGCATCCAACTTGAATTTCATTCTTTAGCTCATCAGAGCACATTCATTGGTCTGGAGGTACAGTAAACATATGAAATACAACAGGTTTATGTCATGTTTCACCAATTTTATAAGAATTTTGCCATATCTGTTCCATTTGCATTTCCATCTCTATTCTCTATAGTCGTATGTCCGTCTGTGACCTCATAACATAAACTATAGCGACCTAGAACTGAGAATTTAACTGTACAAACGATATTCAGCTGGGTGTATTATAGTGGAATTTAACTACAAATGATACTAAGCTGGTTGTGTTAGAGTGGAATTTAACTAAAAACGATACTTAGCTGGGTGTGTTAGAGTGGAATTAAACTACAAACGATACTCAGCTGGGTGTGTTAGAGTGGAATTTAACTACAAACGATACTCAGCTGGGTGTGTTAGAGAGGAATAAATGCTTAACTCTGCAGTGCCAGAGCTCAGTAGCACTTGGATGTAGAAAAAGACAAATAGAATTTTAACAAAATACGTCATTCTTTTTATAGACTGCAATACCTTTCTTATTTCAACATACTTTTACATTTTGCAGTTTTTTTGAACAGCCATGTGGCTGCACGTGGTTTTTTTTTTTCGCTCACCCAAACGTCTGTCCCAAATTTTGTTACAAAGTATTTCTTGCAATTGTACAAAGACAGAGATATTGCAAGCCAGCTTTTCGTTTTGTTTTGAATAAGATGCGAGTAATCGAAGATGCCAACAATGTTTCTGAGTCTCTTGCACTTCAAAATGCCACTAGTGCGCAGGTCTACATGATACTGGATTAAATCACAAGGCATTAAACAAAGCCACAGTCAACACTTGGTCCTGTCCTGCAATTTTGAACATCCAATATGGCAGCAAGAAAGAACGATGTGAAACATGTAGTTGAAACATGCAGTTTCACAGTGAGCGATTGTTTCACAACTTTAGTTGAACTAAGAACCCACAGGGAAAAATGCCTTTCTCAACTATTGCCTGATCTTTAAGGACTTTTTTGATTTGGTTATGACCTACTTTGCTCTAATCTCTAGTCTTTTCAGATGAGGGACAGTTGCAGCTCTGCTGATTAAGTGCCACCGATAAGTACCAGAAATATCACTTAAAAATTACTTATTTTATTTTCTTATTAACAAAAATCATATGTGACATTTATTCTCCACTTCTAGTTTAAAATCGACCTGCAATGCTCCCAGTATTAATTTATAAAAGGAATAGAGGTCAGTGGAACGATGAAGGAATTCTCTCTCTCTCTCTCTCTCTCTCTCTCTCTCTCTCACACACACACACACACACACACACACACACACACACACACACACACAAAGACTAATTAATAAACTGTCTGACGCTTATGAGCTCAGAGCACCAGAGGCGTCTTATTTCCCTTGTGATAGTTTTCCTCACGATATTTAGCTGACACGTATGCTAAGCGCTATACAAGCTGTTATTAGGGCAACAGTGTCAAAGGAACTGCTGCATTTTTTAACGACCCTTTATTATGTAACATAGTCCATTTTTACTAAAGAAGATGCCGATTATTTACAGGTAACATGGCGCTGTATTAATGCTTTACATTGGTGAGCAAACATTTAGACGGGTATACTACAAACGAAATAAAACTTCGTTTTTGTGTATATGGGTAATGGCGAAACCTATAATTTAAATCTACCATATTCGTGACAGCCATATATACATTACGCATTTATTGTGTGATAGGTGGTGAAAGGGTTTTCCTTTGCGAATCGTTCTGCCAGTGTCTAAGAAGCGTTTCAGGATACTAGTAATATACACATATACTCTTTATGTTGTATCCAAAAACGTTGTGCATTGTACTGCATAAACTGCATATGCGGCTACAGTCAAACCACTTCGTGCGTAACGGTGATCGGCTCAAATCTAGATCCATGTCTTCAACCCATAACTCGGTGCCAGCGAAACAAGGCGTTACAGACTAATACATTTTTAACGAGCTCTGCCCATCCCGGCACCTATTGGCCAGTTGGAGGTTCTCTGTCAACCGTGATTGGTCATACTTAATAGCTTTTCCCCTTATCATTTGCCCCTGTAATTTACTATGAATATTGTATGCATTAGGAATAGGTGTTGATAAGTTTGGAACAGCTACGCCAAGGGAAAGACAGGTGTTTACAGGGACACTATTTCATGGCCCTAGCTGCTACGTTTCATTATTTCGCTGGAATGTCTTCATACTGGCAAGGACTTCGATGACTGTAGTTGGACCAACACTTTTACCATGTAGACGTTTGTTTTCGCTACGCTGCAGGGAATTAATACACGAAGAATGTTTTGCGCGAAACTAAAGGATCTAAAAATTTCGGGAGAGTGTCCCTTTTCTATGATCGCCAAAAATGAGAAATCGGAGGATTTCGAGGACCACCGTGCAAATGATGCGTTACCAATTTCCAAAGAGATCCATGGAAATATCGCAAGTGTTGTATCCAAAAGAAAAACAAGCAGGGGCAAAGTTAATCTACATTCGTTAGGAGAAAGCATCCGTAAACTGATTTGTCCAGAGGTAATGCAATTTATGTCACACTATTCAAGAGTCCAATTTTCTGTTATTAGTGTGTTTATTCGACCAAGATTTGTCACCGCAACTCTGTATTCCAAAAGTCTTCATTGTTTTGCCTCCTAAGTAATCACCGAAGTGCTGTGATTCTCTGCACTCGCCTGCCGTAAATGCTATTATGCCAAAGTAATTAATGTTTACATTTTTAGTTTGAGAATCTGCGAAATGCGCTGATCAGAGTCATGAAACAGCAGTCAGACCTCACCGGGTAAGATGTCTGAGACATGGTTACATACATCAATAATAACACGAAGACCTAGCGGCATCACTCATTTGTATTTATAGTGACATTGCAGGAACATTTTCCAGCTCCTAGCAATTACGAGCATAGGCTATAGTACACGTTTTTATTTTAAACAATCTTTGCTATAAACATCGAGCATGATGTGTTCATACTTGCAACGTTAATATGTTTAGATACCTTGTACTTTAAACATACACTAGTGCAGTACAGAGCTTTCGTATTATCTATGAACACAGCTTAAGTTTCTGTGACGATGTAATTGACACTCCAATGTGATCGCTTGTGCAGTTCACTCACACTAAACGTTCGCCCTTTTTTAAAGTTCATTTACGCATGTCCTTGTTATATGGCGTCGTCGTATTCCCTCACGTTAGTCAGTCTGGTGTTTTCACAGCCCCGTGGAATTCAAGACAGATGTTTGTCAGCTGCTGGAAAAACCTGAGCATTTAGGAGATGTCATGAAGAATTACTCACTGCAAACAGGTATATAAGTCACATTGAGTTGACTGTATGTATGGGCGTTACGTGTAATGTCAGTTTAATTTTGAAAGTGTACCTTGTGTGATGCCAAATTCCAGGCATTCACATGGACGAGCTGAAGATCTCCTTGGGCTTGGAAGTATTCCGGGACTGTTACGAGGAGTACAGTCACATTCTGGGCGTGGTAGGTGGAGCCCTCCATGACTTCCTCAACAGCTTCAACGTCCTCTTAAAGCAGAGCACGCCTCCCACTCCCGAGGCTCGGCGGTACGTGGACCAGGCCTCTGTTCTGTGCTTGGACAAAGACCCAGGTCTCCTCACCGTCTACTACTTCAACCCCCACCCCTCCGCCGAGTTCTTCTTCCCCGGGATCATCCGGGCGGCGGCCGACGTCCTCTACAGCACGTGGGTGGAGGTGGGGGTGGATGCCGGCGTCAAGGACGCGGGCGCGCTGCAGGCGAGCCGCCGGCCGCACCTCCTCTACTCGGTGGAGGTGCGCAACGCCCAGAGCCTGACGCCGAGCCCCATGAGGACGCCCGCGTCCGGGGCCGTCCCGCTGGCGCTTCTCTACGCCACCTTCCCCTTCCATGTCCTGCTGGACCAGGACATGGGGCTCCTGCAGATGGGTGACGGGTTGAGGAGGCGTCTGGGTCGCGCCAGGGACAGCCAGAGGAGGCCCGCATTCGAGGAGCACTTCGCCGTCGTCTCGCCCGAAATACACGCTGACTTCCAGGGCATCCTCACCATGCTCAATACCCAATTCGTGCTCCGGTTGAAGCAGCAAGGGTCAAGTGCGGCAACCCGCACAGGCAAGGTAATCACGCACGCCATGCATTCTAAGATGGGAGGTAAGATTTGAGCTGAGCGTTCAGGGGCTCTGTGTAAAAAGTGCATCAGCAGCTGGGTAAAAAAAAAAAACATCTTACCCAGATTTTCTTTACCCTAGTATTGCTTAGATAATGTACACAGCCATCGGACGAAGCAGCTTTCAGACTTTCCACACAGTGGAACTGCTGGTGCATTTTAAATGGCAGAAAAATGTAGTTTATATCAGTGCTGGGAATTATTATTTTTTTAAATGCCCACAGATCAAAGAGACAGAAAAAATTTAAATAAAAAGATCGGATTTAAACGTTCAAAGGGGCTTCTGGACGAATCACCAGGATCTAGTGCACACATGAGGATCTAGTGCACACATGAGGATCTAGTGCACACATGAGGATCTAGTGCACACATGAGGATCTAGTGCACACATAAGGATCTAGTGCACACATAAAACAGCACAGGCCTTACCTCAGCCAAAAAGGGTAACCTCCACCCAGTTTTTTCTGGCCTGTAGAAGTAAACCCAGTGCTGTACAGAGGAGATGCACACCGAGAGCCAAATGTCAAGTCATGTAGAAACATTCACATCTCGTAGCAGGTAATGAGATTTACCCTATTTATAGCTGCTGTGAAAAAATCACGTGGGATGCTCATTACATCATATCTAAATGAATTTAAATTAAAAAAAGGCCCTATTTTACTTTTAAATGTATTTATTATGGTTTGATTTAGTCCAGTTCTTGCCACCTTGCTTTACGGTCGAGCTGCTCCGTGAGTTTTATAAATCGCAATGTCTCGTTCGGGAATGTCTCGGGCCTGTCCTGCCGCCTATGTCCAAGTGTGTCCCATGTCTCAAATTGGAAGAAAAAACAAATCACGGTGTATAAGATCACACTAATGTACAATTCATGCACTAAGCCAAGTGCGCATCCCACAGTTTTACACATTTGAATCCCATAGCTCCGTTGAAAAATTCCAGGGCAGATGATGTTCTACATAGTTTCTACTGACCATACAGATCAGTATAAACCACTGCAGTTTGATCTTGAAATTCTTTCCATATCTTGATTAACACGTCAGGATTAGCATTTAATAAAACACGTTAAACATAACTAACTGCAAAGGGGACACAAAATAGCTGTGTAACATTAATCTGAAACATCCAGAATTCGCAGCTGTGTGGTGTTACAGAGTAGACGTTGTCGAAACGTTCAATTCGGAAAGTGATGATGTGCGAGACGGTCGTGGAAGTTGTTCCGAATTGTGAAACACCTGTCCCCATCCTAGTGAACTTCACAAACTCTAAATCCGGATGCAGGTCCTGTAAGTGGGTGCTTAAGCAAGTATCAACTTTGGCAAAGGTGGATTGTAAAAACGACATTTACCTCTTATCCCGGTTAGCTTTGTCCATGATAACATGTAGTCATATCATTCTGTCTTTGCCATCTGGCTATTCGTTCTTCCTTTGGTTTATAGAAAAAGGGGGAAAGACAAAGAGGATAAAATCTCCCTAAAGTGCAACGGCTGTCTTTTGAGGAGGAACCGGTATCCACTCAACAGGAGTGTGCATTAATCTCCTGCACACTAGCTAAATGTCACCTGTGTTTACATAACGGACCCCGTATAAAGTTGCTAATCCCAATGGAGTGGATCCATAGGGGTCACAGCATTTTGGGCCAGCAAAAGAGGAGCCCAGAAACTAAATAAAACCCCATTTAAGTGCTTATTATATGGTATTACATGCATCAGGAATTCAAAGGCTGCTTTAAACTAAAATTCTTTTTAAAATAAAACTGCCATTAAGTTCTTCTACAGGGTGTAATACTGAGTCACAGTTAAATTACAAGTCCCTGGAGAATGAAGAACAAGTGTTGTCCAGATTGTGTTTTGTTCTCGGAGAGTCACTTCCAATCTGCTGTTCTGGAGCTGTCCGTGAAATGTCCAGTTTAGAGGTCTCCATGTGGCGTCCGTGTTTTTGTTCGCTAGAAGGTCCACTTTACTCATTGCAGCCCATGGACCTGAAGGGCCAGATGGTCTTCATGTCCGAGATGAACGCCATCCTCTTCCTCGGCTCGCCGTGCGTGGACCGCCTGGAGGAGCTGACGGGCCGCGGCCTCTACCTGTCCGACATCCCCATCCACAACGCGCTGCGTGACGTGGTGCTGGTGGGCGAGCAGGCGAGAGCCCAGGACGGCCTGAAGAAGCGTCTGGGCAAAGCCAAGGCGGCCTTGGAGCAGGCCCACCAGGCGCTGGAGGAGGAGAAGCGACGCACCGTGGAGCTGCTCTACACCATCTTCCCAGGGAACGTGGCACAGAGCCTGTGGCAGGGTTTGCCCGTGCAGGCCAAGAAGTTTGACCGGGTGACGGTGCTGTTCTCCGACATCGTGGGCTTCACAGCCATCTGTTCACGTTGCACGCCCATGGAGGTGGTGAGCATGCTCAGTGAGCTGTACACCCGCTTCGACCGCCACTGTGGTGAGCTGGACGTCTACAAGGTGAGCTATGGCCTGTTGAAGTGGGTCGTCATGGCAACCCAAAGCCTTTGTTGGGAATGAGCCTGTTTTATTCCATATAAGGCCTTTTTACGCGTACTTTCGTGGACCATAAATAGATTATTAAACACATTATGGCTACGAATATAAATCAAGTTAATAGGATCAGTAACACTTTGAAGCAGTTTACTGAAAGGATAAAATGTTGTATTCTACTTAGATTTTTTTGAGGTTACAAATAACCAACAGTGTTTGAAGGAACAGTTTAGGAAGAAAAACATGTTTTACCTTTAATAAAAGCATCGATTTCTGTCATAGTTGAAGTGCTTCCATACTACTGGCGGGTTGCAATAACGTAATTACATTATATTAACACTCCCCCAAAATGACCCATGAAATGACCTCCATTAACCTGCACTTTATAGGAATGTCAAGTTAAACAGCTTGGACAATAACATATAACAACTAATCACACCACAGCAAAAGTCACCTCATTAACTCTGCACTGTCTCACTCACAGCGTGGACGTCCATGTTTGCATTGATGCACAGTACATCTGATGAATGAGAATGGTGTGCATGTATGAAGGACATGCATGGACTTGTCTACCTCTGTGTTCTTTAGCAGTATA
>JAOXYF010000006.1:15429890-15444262 GCA_028565775.1 Sternarchorhynchus goeldii
TTAGCAGACAGTATTAGTCATTTTACGTTAGCAAGTGATTTTAATAACATTTTAGGGTAAAAGGTTATTCATTGCACACTAGAAAGTAAGTCACTACTGAATATAATATGCTGTATTCAATAATATATAGTTAACATACTTGTGAAACTCATTTGTGTAGAGCACCGGTAAACAAATACATGGTATATATGGCCTCCCAGCAAACTTTCACAGTACATGCCATGTCTTTTTTTGTGTGCGTACACCAAAACTGAGGGCAGCGTAAAGTCGAACAAAGAACTGAAAAGGTCCCTCCTGTTTCAGAACCTGGATGCCTTGCACGACCACTTGGGCACCATTTACCCGGGCATGCGCGCGCCCTCCTTCCGCTGCACAGACGCGGAGAAGGGCAACAACCTCATTCTGCACTACTATTCTGAGAGGGAGGGGCTGCAGGACATCGTCATCGGCATCATCAAGACCGTCGCGCAGCAGATCCACGGGACAGAGATCGAGATGAAGGTGCGACCCAAAGCCCACGGCGTCTGGTTTTAACGCTGATCGAAGCCCGAGGGAACAAACTTGTCCTGTCACGCATGTAGTGATGACAAAACGAGGAAGCAAAGGGGAGGCAGAGGTAGGGTCTAAAAAAACCCCACCCCACCCCCGACACAACCACCACAGCGTGTTATAAACCTGAAGACGAATCACCTCCAGAAACACACACTGTTTTCTCTTTCCCTCACAAATGTGCTCCGTGTCAGGTTTAGTGTGAAATTGGGGAGCAGAATTTGCCAGACCTTCCGAATGTAACACCTGATTTTCTCAGTAAAACGGTAGCCAGTGTTGCTACGGCAACGGCAGGGCAAAGACACAGCGACTTGACGTCAGCAAAATGGCTTCAGTTTCAAGTAGAAAAAAAAAAAGAACACCAACTGCTGCGTATGGAGCCCTGTTCAAGTTATTTAGCTATATGTGCCAATACACAGTTTTTTTTCTTAGGGTTTTACTGTTGAGGCTAAACTATACAAACATTTCATTTTCCAAAAAGAAGATATCTACCTAAATTTATGTACAATAAATGTAATCTATTAAAGATTGATTATAATATGGGAGGCTCAATCACAAATGTTAATGTTTGTAATGGTGAAATCTGTTTACAATAAAGACTAAAGCTATTACAATCACAGTACAACAAACACACACACTCTGGTGATTCACTGGTGCTAGGTCCTACAACTGACAAGCAGTCAGGTTTACTAAAATAGCTGAGATCCAGAAATCTAATGTATCTTTACTGAACAGTTACACAGTTATACAGTTCTGTTCATGGAGAGCAGTTCTGCAGAGTAAATCTCCAAATCTAGTATTCAGCTCTCGTTTTCAGATAATCTGAAAACGATAATCTGTTCAGATAATCTGAAAACGAGAGCTGACTCGGGAGTGTTAAGTTATGGTTCAGCTGTAGTGAGCAGAACAGCCCTACAGGAGCATGGCTGAGGGTATCCGATATGAAATGGATGTCAGTGTTAGCTGTCCTGGTATACACCTAAAACACGTATGGACATCTCAAATCACTATAATTTCCCATAAAGCATTTAGAAAAGGAGACCAGTTCTGTAGTGAGACCAACACTGATCTTTGGATGTACATTTGTGTTGCAGGGTTTTTACAGTTTGAAGGTACACATCTGTTCAGGCACTCCACTTTTACGGTGTGCTCTACATTACTCGTTCAGACCAGGGTCATTCACCACTGAAGCCATGCTGTGGTTAGCATTCAGTCGGCGCTTGGAGCTGCTGATCGATAGGGAAAAGCGATATTGTTATAACCGTTTCATGCTCTGCTGTGTATCCTTCAGTGCCAAGTCAGTGGTTTACGCCAGTTTCACACCCACCGGAGTCACTTTGCCAAGCATAACCGTGTGGCTCTGACTTTGACATTTGTTTATTTTCCTTTCTTTCTCTTTTTTTGTGTGTTTTGTGTCTGTGTTTTATTTGATCAGGTCATTCAGCAGAAGAGTGAGGAGTGCGACCACATTAAGTTCCTGATCGAGGAGAAGGACTCAGAGGAGGAGGCGTTCTACGAGGACCTGGATGGCTTCGAGGAGAACAGCGCCCAGGAGACGCGCATTAGCCCCTACACCTTCTGCAAGGCCTTCCCCTTCCACCTGATGTTCGACAAAGACCTTGTGCTCACCCAGTGCGGCAATGCCATCTTCAGGGTTCTGCCACAGGTGAGGTGGGGCTAACGTTTGCATACGTTTGCATACATTTGCATGCATCTCGGCATTTAAGCTTAGACCCACATTAACAGAAGTAGCAAAAATCAGCTTTCTGCATTAGTACAATTTCATGTAAATGTACAGAAGGAATTCTAAGCCTTACCTAGAGTCTCATGTTAATAAATCTTAAAAACATTCTAAGTCAAATTTAAAAAAAAAAAAGATACATTGCAGTTAAAAAGTTCATCTTAAGGAATGCGTGTGTGTGTGTGTGTGTGTGTGTGTGTGTGATTTCCTAGCTCCAGCCTGGTGTGTGTAATCTAGCCTCCGTATTTTCCCTGGTGCGGCCTCACATCGATTTCAGTTTCCATGGCATCCTCTCCCATATCAACACGGTGTTTGTGCTGCGGAGCAAGGTTAGCATGCCACACCACGGGCCCCAGAGCCCAGCAGCACAGAGTTATGGTTTAATCTGCTGGTCTGCTTGCTCAAGAGCTCCTAGGCTGACTTTAAAGTGCAATAATCTTCCTAATAAAAACATCTATCGGTTTTATGTTATAGTGTTAAAAGTGTGATCAGGATTGTTTAGACCCAAGATAAGAGCTCAATTACTTAAAATAACGAAATTACACAAGTCTTTCTCAGTTCTCTTTCTCTCTCTTTCTCACACACACACACACACACACACACACACACACACACACATATTATATATATACACATATACAGTATATATACATATACATACATTATATATATATATATATAATGACCTTTTCTCAGGGGTCATCTGGCAGGCACCTCCTTTCACCAGTGTTTCACTGAATTAAACCCATGACACCTCCAGGAGGCTCAGCAGTGAGGACTGGCATACCAGCCTCACCGCCCTTCAAGCTTGCTCCTAAACAAACAAACAAACAAACAAACAAACAAACACAACAAAAGAAAAAGCCACGCCTCTTCAGACTCACGCCTAACAGGCACTACATAGCCTGTACGACCGAGGCCGTGTCCAGCCATCGACACCATCAATGCATGTGCCATTTAGGAATTAAAATCAGTCACTGGATGAATGCTTCACAAACCAGTGGGAAAACAACATAATTCTGCTAGAGCTTCTGCTGCATTATAAACGCAGCTTGTTTTAAAACCTATAAAAGCGAGTGAAGCAGTGCCGAGCGTAGATGGAGAACACGTAAATCACACGTATGACATATCCCGAGGGACAAACGAATAATGTACGTCAAGACAGATTGATCTCCAAGACTATTTTTCTAATTTAATAAATGGCCTTATCAGCAACCCCAGAAAGTCCTCATAGGACTGACCAATATATCAAGTCCAGCATAAATCGCAAGAAAAGAAGAAAAAAAAAGTAAAAAAAAAGCCAACTGTAGCTTGAAGCCTCGTCAAAGGGTTTTTTTGCGTGCTGGGACGCAGCAGTCGTGTGTTGTGCCACAGGAGGGCCTGCTGAACGTGGAGATGGCAGAGTGCGAGGACGAGCTGACGGGAGCGGAGGTCAGCTGTCTGCGGCTCAAAGGCCAGATGATCTCGCTCCCGGAGACGGAGAACATCCTCTTCCTCTGCTCACCGAGGTACTCTGCCTGGTCTTTACACGAATTCTAAGGGTGCTGAAAATTCACCCTTGGAGGGTCCACACTTCTTGTTCAGTTAGTTTTGGGAGGGACCCAAGTATTTGACTTAATTAGATGCATTAGCAATTAAGTAATTTACGTCACATGTGGGTTGAAATAGCTGTGGCCCCAAACTGGGATGTGAAAGTAATCATGTCAAAAAAGGATGTGTTGAAGAAGCAGAAATTTGAGAACAAAACCCCCCACAAAGTATTACTGATATAAAAAAAGGGGGGGGGGTGTTAATCCCAGACAGTAAGTGTGTTTATACAAGGACAAGTCAAAAATGATCTACACTCCGGTTATACTGAATCTTATATAAATCTACAGCCAGAATGTGAGTAATTTTTTGACTCATTTTCAGTCACACAAAACATTTGCGATTCACACCAGCAGATAAGAACTATGCAACAGTGGCTCAACGATGTCTCAAGGCAGGAGACACAATGGGCCAGAATAATCAGAGTCCTTTGCTTGGGAGCAGAGTCTTAAATTAGAGTCTGGCAACAGGCCTTTCTTTGCAAGCCTAGTACATTTTCTGGGAAGAAGAGTGTCCCTTAATTAGACGTGCCGAGACATCTTTGAGAGGTTTAGCAATATGGTGAGCATATTTATGAAAATCTTTGTGGCTTCTGGGAAATCAAACAACCGTAAACCTGACAGGTTGCCAGTTCAATTGCAATGAAGTTTTTTTTTGGTTTTTTTTTTACATAGCCACAAAAATCAGTTGGAAATTTCGTAAAAAAGTAGTATATTTTCTGTGGAGTGATTATCTTTTGTCACATTCACTTTTCTGTTAAAACTGATGGAAGTAATCTTGCTGCTGGCTTACTGAAACTCAAATAGTAAATTAAAACATTGCAAAACATTAAGTTGCCTAACTAACACTGAACAAGGCAAGTTAAGTTGGCAGTAGAGAAAAAGTTCTGTGAAAACATCTGAATAATCAAATCACTAGGAACTGTAGAATGTTGGACAGGAGACGAAGTCCATGGGAGAAGCTTCATTTGGCATTGTTGCTGAGTTGTACGGATCTACAGAACCAGCTGCTGAGCATCTTCCGTTAACCCCACCCCCACCCCCACCCAACCCCGGCAGCGTGATGAACCTGGACGATCTGACGCGTAGGGGTCTGTACCTGAGTGACATCCCGCTACACGATGCTACGCGTGACCTGGTGCTGTTGGGTGAGCAGTTCAGGGAGGAGTACAAGCTCACACAGGAGTTGGAGATCCTTACTGACCGTCTGCAGCACACACTCCGGGCCCTGGAGGACGAGAAGAAAAAGACAGACAGGTCCAGCATCCCACACCGCTCTGCATATCACAGTCTAGTGTGTCTATATATATAAAACACTCTGTTAAAACAGTCATGGAGAAAGCTCATGAAATGCACCGTACTTTGAATAAAGCTTAACTTTTTAGGCTTTTTACATGGACAATTTAACAAATCGCTGTACTTTAGACACAGGGTCTACCGACACAGGGTCTTCAATTCACCTTTGGGCTTTGTTGGATTTTACCTCAGTTTATTAATGAGGCTTTTGATGCTACACTGACAGGTCTCTCACTCAGCATCAGTTGAACTCTGTAAAAGTCTTAAGGAGATTCTCCACAGGAATAACATGAATAATAACTGACAGAAAATAAGCTACAAAACAGTTCCTAAAAAACAGACACAAAAGTCTGAGACATGTTTTGACATCACGTCTACTTATATAACAATCAAAGAATGTCGGCCCAATATAAACATTTCCAGTGCGATAGAAAACCTGTTCAGAATGATTCTGTTTAAAATAACTTTTCGCATGTATGGCAAAAGTAAGGTGTTTACATTTAGCCAATGCCTGGTGTGATGAATTTTTAGCACATGCAATAACACATAACATTTATAATAAAAAATATGGTAATGTGTGCTGGACCATTGCAGCTTCCCTCCTGTGAAAAAAGTGATTATGTAAATGGGGCTTGTTTAGTATTTATCAGTTTGAAAATGAACGGTGTATTGATCAAGACAGATCTTACGTAAATTGAAAGACTTGGCCCTTTGAAATGACCTAAAGCTAATAACAGAGCTAAAGCTTTTGGAATAGTCATAATTATTCCATTAGGATTCCTAGCTATATTTATTTTTACGCTTTCGGTTAGGAAGGAAAGCTGCTCGCGCGCTGGCATCCGCGGGTGCGTGTGCGTGTGCACAGGCGAAGAAGTCGTAGCTCACTGCAGTGAGAGCGAGCGTGACTGCGTTGAGCGCTGACTGCTCAAACCCGCCCGAAACGTTGCAGAACAGGACAGAGCAAGAGTTAAATGTTTGCGCCGTTAGTTGGACATCGGTTTGGGGATTTGGGCTGGTGACTGATTACGTGATTGTCTCATTAACTAGTTTATCTCCTGTCAAAGCTCTTCTTATAAAGGAAATGACATAAGGAACTGTAGTTTCTCAAAGGCACATTCTCAAGATTAACTGGTTATAAAAGTTTATGATTACATATTTGTGTTGAATTACTTAAAGTATGGGTTGCTGGTCATTGTAAAACAGCCTGAAGTCTTTTTGTCAGGAAATATTTGTACTACCTGTTTTGGGCAACCCTACAAAGCCATGCATCATAACATAACTGTGAATTTGCTCTCTTCAGCAAAACAACCGAAACATGACAAGCCCTCAACAGCGAAACCTTAAGGCATTACATGTGCCTGCTAATTAGTTTTTTTAAATTCCCCAAAGGAAGTTGTTGCAATTACCTCGGTGAGTGACTCAGATATATTAACATGCTGGGTGTCTTCAGCTGTGCTGTGAATGGCAACTAGACATTGTAATTATGTCTGATGACATAGCATTACCACGGGGAAAGGGCTGAGAGAAAAATAAACATGATAACCTTCTCTCAAGCAGTCCTTTTGTTCTAGAGTGGGCCTCTTGGTGGAGATTTTTAAAATACGCCTGCTCTGCGGTTTGGTTTTGTGGGCATGGCACGCACTTCGTTGTTTCCGATGGATCTGGAGGCGTGCTACCTACCGATAACGGCCGTGCCGTACACCCGTTCCTGCAAAACAGTCTTGCTTATCTACGACAGCAGATTTTTCGTGCTGACGGCGGCTCTCTGCAGTGCTGTAAATTCCAGGACTCAAACATGACTCCCAGCGACTTATGTGGGGTGAGGTGACAGCCCGTGATGACACGCATGCTATGTCCAAGCTGAAAAGCCCATACTGACTTTCACGCGCTAATGCGGCTGTTCAGTGGGCTTTCGAAACCAAGATGTGCTTGCTAACCTATCGAGAAGCCAGGCGGAATTCACCTTGAATCATTTTCCTGCCACATCCGAAGAACGTGTTCCTGCTTCCGGAATATTCATCAATTAGCGTGCAGTCAAAATTACAGAAAAGCGCCCATAAGTCTGCTCCTCACGTACATCCCGCCATTTGTATTCAGAAGGCACGCGCGCTCAGGAAAACCAGATCACTGAAAATGTGCCCTGTCTACAGGGTGACCGGTAATACGAATTCATTATTTAATGCATTTTGAAGTTTTGGCAGGGAGTAATAAGCTTTCCTAAGGCAGGTTCCCATAGCAACCCAACCTTTTTCTCCGAAGACTGCTTCAGGATGACGTGAACATATGAAAACGAAAATGTTATTTGTTTTTATTTACTTATTGGTCGCAAAAGCTGTGCTAAATCTCAACAGGTTAATTTCAAGCATGGCAGACTGCCTTTCCTGAATATTACACAATGGGATTGCACAGAAGGCCCCTCATTCAGTTTGAAGTGTGTGTGTGTTTATGTATGTTTTATCAGTCTAGTACATAAACAAAGCAGATGTGAAGAAATGCCTCAGTGTGGGAGAGACAAAAACAATGTCTAACAGAATAATTTTACTTTGGTCCTTGAGGATAATTAAGTTCTTTTGTTCTCTTTGTGTAAGGCTAAACCACTTCACCTGAATTAAATCACTTTAGGTCTAAGACAGGAACAGATAAAAATAGTACTAACATTGTGCTTTTAAATCATATTATCCATGTCGGGAACACTGCCACTGTAATTGAGGTCTCGCAGGGTGTGTGGGATTTTTTTTGTAATTTTTATGCTGTATAACAGAAGTGCTCAGGTCTGGTCCTAGAGATCTACTGCCCTGCTGAGTTAATTTACTTTTTATCTTTATGGCTGGCTCCCACTTTCCCTCAATAGCTCAGAAACTAATTATTAAGGCCTTAAATACTTGGGCAGATGTGCTACAGAACTTGAAATGGTGCAGAACAATGGAATCTTAGCATGGAGGTGGATCTTCTGAATATGAAAACCTGGAGAACTGGAACAAAACTCGGCACAGATCTCCAGGAGCAAAGTCGGGCAACTGCTGTAAACACCCTACCATCCGCTATCTCAAACCCAGGCGTAATTTCTGTGTGGCAGGTTGCTGTACTCGGTACTGCCTCCATCAGTGGCCAATGAGCTGAGACACAAGCGGCCAGTGCCGGCCAAACGCTATGACAACGTCACCATCCTCTTCAGCGGCATCGTGGGCTTCAACACCTTCTGCAGCAAACACGCGTCGGCAGAAGGAGCCATAAAGATCGTCAACCTCCTCAACGACATCTACACCAAGTTCGATATCCTTACCGACTCCCGCAAGAACCCTTATGTGTATAAGGTATAAGGCAGACATGCACACGATACCAGTTTTGTCAATAATTCTCCCACATTTAAGTTATGTATACAATTTTATTTATTCAGTGGCAATGCAGATGAATTTGTAGTTCGTTAGTAAGCCATTCTTACTCCTGACAACATACAGCAGATATTTATTGTTGCTGAAGTGGAGCCAGACTTGACCATACAAGTCTGCAAACCCTCATTTATGTGGAAAGAAGGGGGACAAAAGAGGTGTCCAACTGTGGACACTTGAGACAGCTATGCAATACCCTGAATCGAGGCCAGAGCCAGGTCACTGTAGCCCATAAACAATGATAACGGCTGTCTTTAACAAAGCAGATAAGGCAGATAAATAGCCCAAATGTGCTGAAAGTGACAAACAGCTTCAATAGATGATTTCCCATAAATGACTCAAATAGGAAAACTGGGGTTCAGTGTGACATTGGCTGACTTTCTCAGGAAAAATCCCACAAACACAATCCCGTCAGTACCAGCCGTGCTTTGGAGCCATGTAATTTATTTCATTGTGCTTATGACATCGATTCGTATTTAGAGGCATACACCACAGCGACGGCTGTAGCGAGGCCACGGGTTTCCGAAAACAAGGGCACGGCAAGATGGCCTCCCTGATTTACGCACCTAAGCTTCCAGACAGGAATGCACTTTACGAAGCTGAGCTAACCGACTTAAACAGGAGCGTAGAATTTCAAGACTGGCTCACCAAAAAAAGTAATATTTACTTTATACCATCTGTGTCTTGGTGGTCCTGAGGCTTTACAGTCTCTTGAGAGATGGGGGGGCCCCTCAACAAAGATGTGTGTTTAAGCATATGGTGGGAAGGGGGGGGGAGGGGTGAGGAGGTTGTATTGAGCAGGGGATGGCACATACTGGCGTAGACTGTCAGTAATTACATTGATAACATCTACTGGTTTAAGTTGGCCTATGATTAACCCAACTGTTGCTCCTGCTGGTTACATTACTGAGACTATATAGCCGATTTGTCTTGATGACGTCCTACTGGACAGGTGGAGACAGTTGGTGACAAGTACATGACGGTGAGCGGCCTACCCGAGCCCTGCATCCACCACGCCAAGTCTATCTGCCACCTGGCCTTGGATATGATGGAGATGGCTGGGCAGGTGAAGGTGGATGAGGAACCTGTGCAGGTAACAACCATGGAATCAAATGCCCCCCCCACCCACCCACTCTCTTTGTACATCTGTATTTCCCAGGATGCCCGCGTCAGTAATGACACGTACATCTGTATTTCCCCTGACGCCCGCGTCAGTAATGACATGTTGCACCTCTCCAGCCGGTAGACGATGGAGAATGGATGTGCTGGTGGTGCCTGAGCCGATGCCCACTGTGCTTCTGTCACTGTTGTTCGTTCCTTCAAACCAAATACCGCACAAATGTAGGTCAGCAAAATCAAATAAATGCTTTCCTTCTGCCGGTTTCTGGCGTATTGGCATGGTATTAGACCTGAAGCTTTGCCCACAGCAAAGGAAGCTTATCGACGAGGTGAAAGCAGTAGTTATAAAACCCTGTTCTGCAGTCTGCTGTGTTCCGCTTAGTCGTCTGCGTTTTCCAAACCTTGAACTTGCACGTGTGCCGGCCGTTTTTAAAAATACCAGTTCCACGTGTTTCTGAAGTGGCTGTAAACGTGAGCTTCCACGGCTTGTATGCTTTTGTCTAAAGCTTTACTCTGGGTTTGTTATTGTATTCGAAGGGGGGGGGGGTAGTTGGGGGGGATGAAGTGTGCTGTATTGAGCAAAGTGTGCCGTATTTGTCGGAAATTGGTTGGCACTTCAGCCAGGCACAACCCAAAGACTCTCTCTCGTGTGCACGGACACTGGTGTGGGAGTGACTCCCCTGAAATCACTCGCCCATTTAAAAATAAAACTCCATCCTTTCCATCCTGGACATGGTAGTGCTATCGGTGCCCGCGCTCCAGAGTTCGCGATGAAGGTGTGTCCAGGCCATGCAGAACGTGGTGTGTGTGTGTGTGTGTGTGTGTGTGTGTGTGTTCATGCCTGCGTGCTTTGGGGCGGGACAGCCTTTTTGTCGCCACTGCCCGTTAGAGCATCCAGCGGTGAACGTCTAATCGCTGCCGGAACCGAGTGAGGTCACTGCTGGAAACCATTACCCACTTTGCCCTGCGGCTGCGTGGAACACTTCACGCTGAAACTGTCGCCCACTGCTGCTAAGCATGTTTATGGTTGTTTCTAGCAGCCTCTAAATGTGACAGGAAACAGTTGGGCATCATGCTAGCGCATGTTAATGACACGTTTTTGACCTTTCTGTCTCAGATCACCATAGGGATCCATACTGGAGAGGTCGTGACGGGGGTCATAGGTCAGCGAATGCCCCGCTACTGCCTGTTTGGAAATACGGTCAACTTGACAAGTCGCACAGAGACCACAGGAGAGAAGGGGATGATAAACATGTCGGAGTTCACCCACAGGTGAGCAGCTCCGACGAGCATCGTAGTGTTCGTTAGCTTATGAGGGGTTATTTATGGCGAAACAAAGCTAGCTACTGCGGCTACAAAGAATAAACAAGTACCAGTTGCCATAACACTTACGTCAGCCGGCACTGCCATCTTTTATTTACTGTTTTCCACATTATGTTGGCTAAAATGATTATGCCCTCAAAATAGTGGCTCCCCTCTCATTGCTCAAAGCAAAATTAGATGATGTCATTTACCTGCTGGAGGAAGTAGGAGAACGCCTGAACTTTTTGTCAAAAACGAGTCGGAATTGATCAGGGACACCAGAGCCCAGGATGCAGGTCATCGCCGTGGCTGTGTAGCAGCAGAGAGTGTATTGGAAGCTGCTTTCCATGACCTTGGTGCAGAAAAGAAAAGAGTATCCGTAACTAGCTACGCAGCTTATGTAAAGAACAAATGGATCGAACGCTGTTCCCATTTTTGTTTTTTTACTTCAGATGCCTGCAGTCTGCGGAGAACGCTGACCCCCAGTTCCACCTGGAGTATCGTGGGCCTGTGACCATGAAGGGCAAGAAGGAGCCGATGAAAGTGTGGTTCCTCTCACGGAAGAACCCATAGAGCAACGCCAATCCGCCAAGGGGCGCCATTTCCATTCCGCTATTTTTTTTTTTTTCCAGCTATTGAATTGCTGTATTTAATTTACACTTACACTGAAATGAGCGTTATGAGCAAAATGCTCCTCTCTACAGTCACCTACAGCAGCTGTCAGTTTTATAATTCTGAATCTTCAGTTAAAATGCAAATGATGCGTGTATGTACTATGTTTTTTGGGAGTCCAAGCACCCAAGGTCCTGGAACCCATATTTATGTTAATATTTGTTCTTTTTTTTGTCTCATTTAAAATATTTTCCTTTAAAAGACATGTCCAGCTCTAAATCCCAGAAACACCACATAACTGCCCTATCCATTCCACTGCTTTGGGAAGTCACGTTTGGCCGGATGGTAGAGCTATTCGTTACCCATTTTACATTTTGCCCCAATTAGACATTTTTTGATGGGCCCACTGGAATCAACAGTGTCTAAATGCTAAAAGTTTCAAGTTTCAGTACAATAAATGTACTGAAATGCTCATCATTATCAAAAACTTACAGTAAGATTCAGTAGAGTATAGCGAACATTTGCAAATGAGTACTTAGTGTGGCCTCATTGACAGTGAATATATAAAACTACATGCGGAAGCATTGTAAAAACAAAGCAGCCAAATTATTTCGATCCAATTTGGCAGATGTTTACTAATCAATATCCTAAAGAGACATGCTAAATTTGACTTTTATCTTGTATAAAATCATAGTCAAAAAAATAGGAAAATAGTTGCTTAATTAGCATCTCGGCTAGGACACTGTGACCAGAAAGGTCACTAAAAACAGCTACCTTCCTTAATGTGAGCTTGAGCATCTCCGATAAACACAAAAATGTGTTGACATCCTTCTTGAGGGTGTAATTTCGACAGCTCACATTTTGTAGAACAATCTGTAGTCAAGTTCATTTTCATTCTTTTGACGTCAAAAACAGTATCTACATGCTCCGCCTTGTACCTCAACATGTTAAACAAGATGTATCCTTACATTTTACTCAACTGCAGTACAATTCTTTAATGCTGAGTACACAATTCATGTTTCTTTCGAAATCCTAAATAGTAAGAACAACTCTTCTGGTTTCAGTCTAATGACCTCATGCCTGTCCTCAAGTATTCTCCTACAGCACAGAGCTGCTCCAGAGGTTGGGCTGGGACTGATTCCCACAGGCTGGTGAAAATCTGTACCTCCCCAGAAGAGGAGTTTACATCTGAGTTTACATCTGATTTTCAATCTGCGTGTTTTTCTATCCTGTTGAACTGGCCTTTTCACCCACTTGGCCACCTCAGCAAAACACCATGCAATTCTTATATTCTTATTCTTTGTTGTGTAAGGGGCCAAAGCTACGGTCAACAAGGTGTGCCATCAAAATGTATTTTCTTATATGTATTCCTATTTATCAGAAGATAGTCAGTAGATTGTAAGTTACCTATTTTAACATTATTAAATGGATAAATCAGTACTTGAAAGAGAAGTTGGGAGAGAAAAAAAGAAACTAACAGAAGTGAGAAACGTCTCAAACCGTGTGGAACGGCGTGATGCGTTACTGTATTCATTACATGACTACAGCATTACTTTTCGAAGAATGAAAACTATACAAAATGAACTGCTGCTTTGTCCTTGCAGAAGTCTACAGCATGTGGCCACCAGCTATTTAGTTTATTTTCTCGGTTAATTTTTGCGTGGCGTTTTTATCGTCGGAGGATGTGGAACATGACTAAATGTTGCGTCTGACTTCTGTAGGCTTTCCCTATACGAGTTCACTGTTCAGAATGAAAAGATACAAACGCTATTCTGTCTATATTGAAAGATACATATCTAGTGTTATTAGGTCTGCACATTATAAGACGTAATCCTTCAGCTCTTAAGCATATACATAGACTAAATATGGTCTTTTGCTATTGCTGCTCACATTCATTTAATATTTAAGGAATATTTATTTCTTAAGAGAGAAATAAAAAAAAAAATGTTTTTCATCTAACTGTAGCTTTATGCTGTGACATAACTTGAGTAATTTGATCCAAAAAAATGTATTTCACATTTTATACTCTTTATTTATACCACAAGTTATACGATCTGTATATAAAAAAAAAACATTTAAAAAAAAAAGGCACTTTTTATGTCTCCGATTTCTTTTGGCCACTACATCAGTTCATATTTCGTCAGTCAGGTTTAGGACTAGATTCAGATTGGTAGCTTTAAGCCACAGGAAAAGCAGCCTGACACTTAACATTACCATCAGGGCAGGCAGAGGTAGCATGTCGAACACTGCCCTCGGCTTTAATTAAAGATAAACAGCTTTGAAAGTCTTGGACATATATATATATATATATAGTATTCCAGATGAGTAATTACAGTGTACTGTAGTATTGTAATGTAGATACAAAGAAACAATGTTTTAGACAGAGGTCCTTCATCAGCTGGCCTCTGTCCAAAATGTACCTGCATGTATGCGTGCATATATATGTGTATACACACACGCACACATACACACAGTTAAAATATCATACAAACATGCAGACACAAACACAGAACTGCTCACACAGACACCACCACAATATAAATGTCTGGATTACGAAAAAGCTACAGGAAATTTAAAAAAACAACAATGCATTTAGTCTACACTGGAGATCAAAATCAGAGAACAATGTATGAACGTGTGATTTTTTCAGAAATAATGTAATCTACATTGATCAACGTTTGAAGGATTTTTTGTATGGGACACACCATGCCACTAGAACAGTGTTTTACAAAATAACCAAAGTATATCAACATGAAACCTTTATTTTGCAAAAAATGT